>CM054143.1:60363390-60371304 GCA_028751875.1 Rapana venosa | reverse complement strand
CCTGACAGGACGCTAGTCTGTCGCCAGATACTTCCCCAGCAGAGCTGGTACCCACTTGTACACCTGGGTGGAGTGAGGAAAATAGGAGTAAAGTGTCTTTCCCAAGGACACAACACCGAGCCGAGCGGGGATCGAACCCGAAGGATATGGTGTGGTGTGGGTTTTTGTTCCCGAGTAGTTCAGTCCGTTTGAACAAAAGAAAACAAGAAACGTTCCAATGTGCTGGGATACGATACAGCACTGTGTGTCCATCGCTCCTGTATTGTCCACTGCTTCCATTCTCGGTTGATTGCACACTCTGTTGTCGCTTGACATTCAGTTATTAATTAATCAGTAAAGCACTGTCTTACACGGTCAGTCAACTATTTACTCAGTAAACCGGTCTCTTAAAAGCAAATGACAAATCAGGCCTAGCGCATCCGATTTCGGAGTGGGAAAGGAAATTGTTTTCGTTTAAGTCTTTCTGGGGAAAAACAATCAGGAAAATGGACCAAGAAGGCAGAATGTAGACAAGAAGAAGGTGACGGGAAGAAAATGAAGAAGGATAAACAGGATAGAAGGAAATCCTGACACAGAATTTCTAGAAGGTGGCATGGTACCTATACTGATAGGCCTCCGGCATCCCCACGCGGGAGAAAAAAAGTGGCAAACAGAATAATTCAATTTTGTGGGGACGGAATAACCCAGTTGGTTAGAGCGTTGCGCATTGCGCTCGTGGTCTGCTGACCCGGGTTCGAAACCCATTCAAGGGGATATTTTCCCCTGAGTTAACAATAGCGCCGACTCCACTCCCCACAAAAGTCCTTTGGATGAGACTATAAACCGAGGCCCCGTGTGCGAACGCACGCAGAACATCTTGCGCACACATTAAACCTGTTTCGCTTTTCGGTGGAGTAGGCCAGTGTGTGCCAGTGAAAACGGAAGACAATATTTTCAAAACTGAATACACACGTGGACTATGTAAAAAAAAAATCCCACAGGCATGCTTATTCCATTAACCTAGAAATAAAAGAATGAATAAATCAATATAAATAAGTAAGAATGTATAGATAAAAAAATACACAAAGAACGAAAGAAAGAAAGAAACATACACACATAAATAAATAAATACACATTTCAGCTGCGTCTGTGTGTGTGTGTGTGTGTGTGTGTGTGTGTGTCTGTGTGTTTGTGTGTGTGTGTCTGTGTCTCTTTACCTGTGTCTGTGTCTCTGTATCTGTGTCTCTGTATCTGTGTCTGTGTGTCTGTATCTGTGCCTGTGTATCTGTGTCTGTCTGTGTGTGTGTATCTGTGTCTATGTCTGTGTGTGTGTCTGTGTCTATCTGTATCTGTGCTTTTCTGTGTCTGTGTCTATCTGTGTCTGTATATCTGTGTCTGTCTATGTTTGTGTGTATCTGTGTCTGTGTGTGTGTTTGTGTCTATCTGTATCTGTGCCTATCTGTGTCTGTGTCTATCTGTGCCTCTGTGTGTCTCTATGTCTGTGTCTGTGTCTGTGTCTATCTGTGTCTGGGGTGTGACTTGCAGGAGGAAGAGTGCCAGAGCGGGAAGGTTACGGGGGGAGCTCCTGTCCTTGCCCTGCTTCAACCTCTGCCCTCAAGTCAGGGACGAGATGCTCCGCAAAGGAGGTCACCTGGGGCTGCCGGGGTAAGGCGCAGGCAGGCAGGCTGGATTCCCCGGGGAGGAATCCCCATCTTCCCACAGATGGTGCCGGTAGCGTTGGTGGTGGTAGTAGTGATGGTGGTAGTGGTGGTGGTATGTAGTGGTGGTGGTATGTAGTGGTGGTGGTATGTAGTGGTGGTGGTATGTAGTGGTGGTGGTAGTAGTGATGGTGGTATGTAGTGGTGGTGGTAGTAGTGATGGTGGTAGTGGTGGTGGTATGTAGTGGTGGTGGTATGTAGTGGTGGTGGTATGTAGTGGTGGTGGTAGTAGTGATGGTGGTATGTAGTGGTGGTGGTAGTAGTGATGGTGGTAGTGGTGGTGGTATGTAGTGGTGGTGGTATGTAGTGGTGGTGGTATGTAGTGGTGGTGGTATGTAGTGGTGGTGGTATGTAGTGGTGGTGGTAGTGTGGTGGTGATATGTAGTGGTGGTGGTATGTAGTGGTGGTGGTAGTAGTGGTGGTGGTATGTAGTGGTGGTGGTAGTGGTGGTGGTGATATGTAGTGGTGGTGTATGTAGTGGTGGTGGTAGTAGTGGTGGTGGTATGTAGTGGTGGTGGTATGTAGTGGTGGTGGTAGTGGTGGTGGTAGTAGTAGTGGTGGTTGTAGTAGCGCTGGTGGTAGGTAGTGGTGGTGGTATGTAGTGGTGGTTGTAGGTAGTGGTGGTGGTATGTAGTGGTGGTGGTATGTAGTGGTGGTGGTATGTAGTGGTGGTGGTATGTAGTAGTGGTGGTGGTATGTAGTGGTGGTGGTATGTAGTAGTGGTGGTGGTATGTAGTGGTGGTGGTATGTAGTAGTGGTGGTATGTAGTGGTGGTGGTATGTAGTAGTGGTGGTGGTATGTAGTGGTGGTGGTAGTAGTGGTGGTGGTATGTAGTGGTGGTGGTATGTAGTGGTGGTGGTATGTAGTAGTGGTGGTGGTATGTAGTGGTGGTGGTATGTAGTAGTGGTGGTGGTATGTAGTGGTGGTGGTATGTAGTGGTGGGGGTAGTAGTGGTGGTGGTATGTAGTGGTGGTATGTAGTAGTGGTGGTGGTATGTAGTGGTGGTGGTAGTAGTGGTGGTGGTATGTAGTGGTGGTGGTAGTAGTGGTGGTGATATGTAGTGATGGTGGTAGTAGTAGTGGTGGTATGTAGTGATGGTGGTAGTAGTGATGGTGGTATGTAGTGGTGGTGGTATGTAGTGGTGGTGGTAGTAGTGATGGTGGTATGTAGTGGTGGTAGTAGTAGTGATGGTGGTAGTAGTAGTGGTGGTGGTAGTAGTGATGGTGGTATGTAGTGGTGGTAGTAGTAGTGATGGTGGTAGTGGGGTGGTATGTAGTGTGTGGTGGTGTATGTAGTGGTGGTGGTAGTAGTGATGGTGGTAGTAGAAGTGGTGGTGGTAGTAGTGATGGTGGTAGTAGAAGTGGTGGTGGTAGTAGTGATGGTGGTGTAGTGGTGGTGGTAGTAGTGATGGTGGTATGTAGTGGTGGTGGTAGTAGTGATGGTGGTATGTAGTGGGGTGTGGAGTATGATGGTGTATGTAGTGGTGGGGTAGTAGTGATGGTGGTATGTAGTGGGGGTGTAGTAGTGATTGGTGGTATGTAGTGGTGGTATGTAGTGAGTGTGGTAGTAGTGATAGTGGTATGTATGTAGTGGTGGTAAGTAGTGATGGTGGTAGTAGTGTGGTAATGTAGTGATTAGGGTAGTAGTAGTGGTGGTATGTAGTGTGTGGTGATATGTAGTGGTGGTAATGTAGTGGTGGTGGTATGTAGTGGTGGTGATATGTAGTGGTGGTGGTAGTAGTGGTGGTGATATGTAGTGGTGTGTATGGTAGTGTGGTGGTATGTATGTGGTGGATGTAGTGGGTGGTAGTAGTGGTGGTATAGTGAGTGATATATGTGGTGGTATGTAGTGGTGGAGTATGTATGTAGTGGGTGTATGTAGTGGTGGTGGTAGTAGTGTGTGAATGTAGGTGGTGTATATGTGTAGTAGGTGTGAGTATGTAGTGGTGGTATGATGTATGTAGTGTGGTGATATGTATATATGTAGTGTGGATATGTATTGGTGATAGTATGGTTGGTTGTAGTATGGTTGTGTAATGAGTGAGTTATATGATGTATGTAGTGGGGTAGGTATAGTTGTGGTGATATGTATTGTTAGTAGTGATGGTGGATATGTAGTGAGGTGGTATTAGTGGTGTAGTAGTGGTGGAAGTATAGATGTATAGGTGGTATAGATGTTGGTATGTGAGATGGTGTGTGATGTATAGTAGTGGTAGGTGATGTATGGTGAGTATTATGGTTAGTAGTGGTGTGGTATTAGTTGTATGGTAGGTGAATGTATGGGGTGTTTAGTGGTGGGGTAGTATGTGTGGTATGTAATGTGGCTGGTTATGGTTATTAGATGGTGTATGTAGTGATGGTGGTATGTAGTTGATGTGTGGTAATTGTGTAGTAGTATTGGTTATGAAGTGGTTGGTAGTATTTAGTGTATGTAGTGGGGTGGTGTATAGTTGTGGGTGGTATGGGGGTAGTGTAAGTAGTGAGTGTGTGATAGTAGTATATGGTGGGTAGTAGTGGTGGTGGTAGTAGTAGTGGTGGTATTATTGTTGAAGTGGTGGTGGTAGTAGTGAGGTATGTAGTGATGGGAGTATTAGTGTGTAATAGTGGTGAGTGGTAGTGTAGAGTGTGTTGTATTATGTGGTAGGTATTAGTGTAGATTGGTGGTGGTATGTAGTGGTGGTGGTAATGTAGTAGGTGGTGGTATGTAGTGGTGGTGGTATGTAGTGGTGGTGGTAGTAGTGTTGGTGTATGTAGTGGTGGTGGTAGGTTTAGTGATGGTGGTATGTATGTGGTGGTGTATTGTTTAGTGTGATGGTGTATGTAGTGTGTGGTATGTAGTGGTGGTAGTAATGTAGTTGGTGTGGTATTGGTAGTAGGTGGTGGTATGTAGATGGTGTATGTAGTGATGGTATGTAGTGGTGGAGTAGGCTTGAGTATGTGTGGGTAGTAGTGTAGTATAGTAGTGATGGTGGTATGTAGTGGTGTGTGTATGTAGTTGGGTGTATGTAGTGGTGGAGGGTATAGTAGTAGTGGTATGTAGTGGAGCTAATGTATGATGTGTATGTATGTGTGGATGTAGTATTAGTGGTGGTATAGTGAGGTATGTAGTGTGGTGGTATATGATTGTGAGTAGTGGGGTATGTAGTGGTGGTGGTATGTCAAGGTGGTGAGTATGGTTAGTAGTGATGGTGGTAGTAGTGGATGGTGTATGATAGATGGTGGTAGGATGTATGTGAGTGGTATGTATGTAGTGGGTGTAGTATAGTATATGGTGGTGGTATGTATGGTGGGTATTATGTAGTGTATTGTGGTGAGATATATAGTGTTGAATAGTGTGTATTGGTGGTAGTAGTAGTGTGTGGATGGTAAGATAGTGTGTGGTAATGTAAGTAGTGGTGTATAGAGATGGTGGTATAGTAGTGGTGGGTAGTAAGTGATGGTGTATAGTCAGATGGTGGTGGTATAGTGGTAGGTGGTATATGTAATTGGTGGTGGATAGTAGTGGATGGTATTAGTGGTGGTGTAGTATTAGTATTAGTGGTGAAGTAGTATAGTGGTGGTATGCATAGCTGATGGTGTATGTATGAGTTAATATGAATGAGTTAGTATTGATGGAGGTAGTAGGTAATATGTATGTAACTATGTGTATTACTAGTGGTGGTGGTATGTAGTTGGTGGTAGGTATGTATGTAGTGGTGGTGTAGTAGTAGTGGTGGTGGTATGTAGTGGTGGTGGTATGTAGTAGGTGGTGGTATGTATAGTGGTGGTATTATGTTATGTAGTGGTGTGTATGTATGTTATAGTAGTGGTGTATTTGGGTAGTAGTAGTGGTGGTGGTAGTAGTGATGGTGGTATGTAGTGGTGGTGGTAGTAGTGATGGTGGTATGTAGTGGTGGTGGTAGTAGTGATGGTGGTATGTAGTGGTGGGGTAGTAGTGGTGGTGGTATGTAGTGGTGGTGGTAGTAGTGATGGTGGTATGTAGTGGTGGTGGTAGTAGTGATGGTGGTATGTAGTGTGTGGTAGTAGTGATGGTGGTATGTAGTGGTGGTGTAGTAGTGATGTGGTATGTAGTGTGGTGGTAGTAGTGATGGTGGTATGTAGTGGTGGTAGTAGTAGTGGTGGTATGTAGTGGTGGTGGTAGTAGTGATGGTGGTATGTAGTGGCTGTGGTAGTAGCGGTGGTGGTAGTAGCGGTGGTGATATTAGCGGTGGTGGTAGGTAGCGGTGATGGCTATTGTAGGAAATGTCATTGACATCAAGAGAGTTGTCCATAGCACAATTTTGTAAAGAAAAAAAAAAGAAAAAAGAAAAGAAAAGTAAAAGCAAACCACTATTATAGGGAACAAATATATTTACATGCAAACAGGATAAGAAAAAAATATATATGTGTGGCGCTGCACTTGTGGCTATATAGAAGTGTGACAATAGTGATGAAGATGATGATGATGGCGATGGTGATGACGATTGTGATGATTGTTTTGATAATGAGGGTGATGATGATGATGATGCCCTGCCCAGAGATGCACGTAAATAGGTCCGTAAGTCTGTATGATTGTACATAATTATCAAAAGTTGTGACATGTCTGAGCATGTGAGTGGTTAGTTTTTGATGCGATATATGCATGATTTTATCAAAAATTCTCAAATGTTTGAGCTTTAAGGTTGAATTTTTAAAAATAATAAAATTTCGTGACCTTTTTGAATCATGGAAGAATCATTTCCATAGTCAGGAAACGGCTGTAACCAGTTATTGATGATGATGATGATGATGATGATGATTATGATGATGATGATAGTGAAAGTGATGATGATGATGATGATGGTGATAGTGATGATGATGATGATGATAGTGATGATGATGGTGATGATGATGATAGTGATGGTGTTAGTGATGATCATGATAGTGATGATGATGATGATGATGGTGATAGTGATGAAGATGATGATAGTGATGATTATGGTGATGATGATGATGGTGATAGTGATGATGATGGTTCTGATGATGGTGACAGTGATGATGATGATGATGATTCTGATGATGACCATGATAGTGATGGTGATGATGATGATGATGGTGATGATGATGATGGTGATGATGGTGATGATGGTTATGATGATGATTGTGATGATGAAAACGACGACAGAAACGACGACGATGACAACAATGATAATAATGAATAGAAAGAAAACAACGATGGTTATAATGGAGCCGGTGATGGAAGTATTAACATCAATTCTGTCGACGACGACGACGATGACGACGATGGTGGTAGTAATGGTAGCCTGCAATTACTATAAACACGAACACTCGGACAACAAAATAGCCAGATTGGCAATGATAATAACAACAACGACAATTGCTATAAAAATAATAATAGTGAAAACACACATTAAATACACATACTAAAAACACACTCAAAATGACACACAATCTCCCCTCCACACACACACACATACACACACACACACACACACACACACACACACACACACACACACACACACACACACACACACACACACACACACACACCCTAACACCCCCACCCCCCCAACTCACACACAAACACACACAGACTACACCTTCCACCCATCCACCCACCCCTTAACACACCTACGCACGAACACACCCACACCCACCCCATTAACCCCCCCCCCCACCCCCCATCCCCCCACACCCCCTCCCCACCCCCTCCCCCCCACCTCAACCTACCCCGACACCTCAACACTCCCACCCCATACTACCCCTCACTCACTCAGGCACTACAACTCCTTTCCGAAAAGTCCTTCGGATGAGACTGTAAACCGAGGTCCCGTGTGCGAACGCATGCTGAACATCTTACGCACACGTTAAAACATGTTCCGCTTTTCGGAAGAGTAGGCCATTGTGTGCCGGTGGAAACGGATAACAAAGTTTACCAAACTGCATACACACGGGGACTGGATGAAAAAAGGCACATGAGTTGCTTATTCCATTATTTTCGAAATAAAAGAATAAAATATTCCTGTTTATGCTTACTTTCATTTCCCCCCTACATGTTTGAAAATATATTGGGGGTGAATTTGCATGGAATGTCCATCATCTAATACAATTATGCATTTTTGTTCAATCTTTCTTTCTTTAGATTATTCTTCATGTTGTGTATTGCACGTTCATTACTTTCGTTTTTGCTTTTCTTTTTTCCCCGGAGGGCTGGATGTAAAAAAAACAAACTATTC
>CM054143.1:60343390-60358390 GCA_028751875.1 Rapana venosa | reverse complement strand
TGGCGTTGCAGTGATAGTGATGCTGGTGAAGAAAAGGAATGTGCAAATGTGTGGAAACTTGAAAACTGTTGTGATTTTTAATAAAATGACAGACGACTTGTGATGTCCCCTTGCTTATCACTCCCCCCCCCCCCTCCCATCACATACACACACACAGACACACACACACACACACACACACACACAACACACACACACACAGACACACACAGACACACACACACAGCATCACAACACACACACAGACACACACACAACACACACACACACCACACAGACACACACACAGCGTGTGCCACCCCCACCACCATCACACCAACTACCACTCCCCATTTTGCTTTTATTCAGGTTTTCTTACAAGTCATTATTTCGATTCAAGATTTCCCATAAGCCGTCTGACTTCAGATGTTTGACTAAGGCTTTGATATGGGCAACGACAGAAGAGTCGGTTCTAATACAGGAGATGGGACCAGGAAGGCCAAAAAAAATGTTACCAAGAGAGTGATAAAGGATTGAAACTGAATGAAAAAGACAGAAAGAGAGAGTGATAGAAAAGGGGAATTGTTCTAGCACAGAATATGAATGCAGTTTGTGCCGAAAGAGTCCCCGGTATACCCACGTGTGAGGGAAACGCTAGGTCTTCAACCCAAGCTTTTCTTCATTTTTTACCTTTAGAAACTCGTGTGTTGTCTGTTCATTTTGTCATTGTTGATATGCTGTTATTTTTTGTGAATTATTAAACTAGATTTTTCTGCCCCGTTTATTGCATTGCATACCACTTGAAATCAAGGTGCATTTCTCTGCGTGAAATTCACGCTGCCTCCCCCCAAGAGAGCGCGTCGCTACAAGAATAGCGCCACCCATTTTCTTTTTCTTTTCCTGTCTGCATGTGAATTTGTTCCCTATAATAATGTTTTGTTGTTTTTCTACATAATTTAGCTAGGATTAACTCTCTTGTGGCCGTGGGTTCTTTCACATGCGCTAAATGCGTGTTACACCCAGGATCTCGGTTTATCATCTTATCCGAAAGACTTGCACCCAGACCACCACTCACAGTCTAGTGGATGGGGGTAAAGTGTCGAACACAAACGGGAATTGAACCACCACACACTTGAAACCCGGACTTTTCGCTTTCTAGGCGGTTGACCAATAGATGACCTATCTGGAAAATTGTCTTCCTTCGGATAGGCCTTAATGGTAGGTGCTGTTTTATTATTTTTAAACGTGGATAATCCTTTGAAATCGGAGTATGGCTGCCTATACGGAGAGGTGCTTGAAAATGGTCATACAGGCAAAACTCTTGTCCTGTTTGCTTATAGTCTCACTGTGATTCCTAGGCGGGATGAGTAGGCAGAGTAAATATTCTGGGTGACCCCAGCGTGTTAAGCTGGGGAGCGTACAACTACTAACGTGGATGGAAGTGAAGGGATGGTGGGGTTCTTTATAGGATAGTCTGTTGTTTAATATGATTAATGACAGTTTACAGCCGTCCTTTGTTTTCCTTATATATGTGTCTGTCTGTCTGTCTGTCTGTCGGTCGGTCTGTCTGTCTGTCTGTTTGTCTGTCGGTTGTTCCTGTGGGGTGTGCTAGCAGGTGTAATGATATACTGTAGTGAATGTTTTACTGATGCTTTTCATACTTGGGAAATAAATGGGGACTTTCTGATATCTCTGTTCTAAATCTTCTGACTCTCACGTTCTTATGTTCTCCTTAATATGTGTCTGTCTGTGTGTGTGTGTCTGTCTGTTGTCTGTGGTGTGTGTCGCGCGGCTGTTGTGTTTGATTTACTGTATGAATTGTTTACTGACATGTTTATGCTTGCAAATATGATTTTTTTTTTTTTTTTTTTTATCTTAATGTGTTTTGTGTTGTTGTCTATCTACTTGTTTCTATTATCTATCATGTTATCTATCTATCTATCTTAGTTTTATTTATATCTATCGATTATCTATGTCATCTATCTATCTTATCTATCTATAATATCTATCATCTATCTATCTATCTATCTATCATATCTATCTTATCTATCTATCTATCTTTCTATCTTATCTTATCTATATCTATTCATTTATCTAGTCTACTATCTATCTTATCTATAATCTATCTATCATCTATCTATATATTATTTATTTCTATCTATCTATCTTTCTATCTATATATCTACCTATCTACCTATCTATTTATCTATCTACCTATCTACCTATCTATCTATATCATCTATCTATATTTTATCTATCTATTATCTGTCTGTCTGTTCTATTTTATCCTGCCTGTGTGCCTTCTGTCTATCTATCATCCATCATCCTATCCTACCATCACTATCTACATCCTACATCCATCTTCATCTCATTCTGTCTCTGTCCTGCTGTGTCTGTCTGTCTGTCTTCCTCATCCCCATCTCCTCTCCCCTTCCATCCTACTCCTCCTCACCCATCGTCTCGTCTCTCTCTTCTCTTCTCCTCCCCCCTCTCCTCTCTCTCTCCTCTCTCTCCTCTCTCTCTCTCTCTCTCCTCTCCTCCTCTCTCTTTCTCTCTCTGTCGATGCATGTGTTAAGTTGTATGTCTATTGGTCTGTCTATCTAGCTCCGTCTCTCCATCTGTCTCTCCATCAACCTATCTGCATGTCTGGCTCCTTGTCTGTCCACGCGGTAATCCATCTGTAAAATGTTGTCATTGTGTTTTACATGAAAACGATCAATTATTTTGGGTTGATGCTGATTGTTGTCAAATTTCATTGGCTAAGCTCTAAAATAAGATAATAATATCATTATAGTCAAAATCATCGTCATGAATGTTATCGTCAATAAAATCATGATCGTCATCATGTAGCAGGCATTCGTCAGTCTTCTAAGACTAAGAAGTTGCGCTCTAGCTGTTTATACTCCAGAGCGCAAAGCCTGGGTAAGTCAGTATGGAGGGCAAGCTGTTATCCATGCAGCAGACACCCTCCTTCTCCACGTCGCTGGAATGGTCCATTGGAAAGGCGATCGCCGATAATACACATGGTTCTAGTGCCGTCGCAGGAGTTGCCAGAACGATGCTTTATACAGCTCTTAAGATCGTAACACAGGCCCTAGGTGTCGCTTGTTTTATTTCGTTCCTCCACAACAGCCCCGAGGCTCACCAACAGTGAGGGAGACCCATGCTATGCCATCGTTTCTGTTCCCCGCCATATAGGTAGCCGCGTTCCGACCTCCGGGCTGGTGTCTACACACGACACCTGTGTGCATGCTGGAATCTTTGTTTTACTTTGCCATCCGCTCCTACCGGCACACAATGGTCTCCTCTTCCGAAAGGCGGAACGGGTTTTTATCGTGTGCGCAAGATGTTCTGCGTGCGATCACACACGGGGCCTCGGTTTATAGTCTCATCCGAAGGGCTTTGATATTCAGTTCGATTTTTTTGGTCAAACTGGGAAGAAAGGGCGAGGCTGGGAATCAAACACAGAACTTCACCGTTGACTTGTTGGCAGGAGAACGCCTTAACCATCCTGCCACCTTCCTTCTTCATCATCATTGATCACCATCATAATCAACATCATCACCGTCATCATCTTGTCAACACTACTAAAGTCTTCACTCTCTCTCTGTCTCTGTCTCTCTCTCTCTCTCACTTACTGTCTCTCTCTCACACACGCACACACACACACACAACTATTTATATGCCAATGTACGTACGTACGTACATACATACATACATACATACATACACACACATACATACATACATACATACATACATACATACATACATACATACATACATACATACATACGTACATACATACAGAATGTACCTACGTGTGTATCGGTGCTGATCTCAGCTATCCGTCCATCAATGTGTGTGATTGTACGTGTGTGTGAGTGAGTGTGTGTGTGTGTGTAGCCTATATGTGCGTGTGTATATGGGTGTGCGTATGTGCACACACGCGCGCGGGTGTGGGTGCGTGCACGTGGGTGCGCGCGCGCTCTTGTGTGTGTATTTGAATGTGTGTACGTAAATAATTGAGTGAACAAGTACAATATGTGTTGATTATCTGGATGCCTCATTTCTCTTATATTAGCTGTCATCTTTTAGAAATCTGACACATGGCGTACCATGCCACACTGTGCTATACCATACAATACCACACTCTACGATGGCATACCATACCGTACCATACCTTACCATACTATACCATACCATACTGCAATATGCCACACCATACCCTACAATATGCTATACTATGCCATACCATACTCTACAATTCCATACCATGGCAAACTATTCTATACTACACCATACTTAACCATGCCATACCACATCATACTATAGCATACCTTACCAAACCCTACCCTACCATATTACACTAACTACATCATACCATACCATCCCGTACCATACCGCATCATATCATATCATATCACACAGTACCATACCATACCATCCCATACCATATTACTCTAATAACACCATACTATGTCATACCATACCACACCCAACCAAATCATACTAAACCATAAGATACCATATCATGCCATGCCATTCAATACCAAACCATACCACACTATATCATGCCATACCGTACCATACTTTCACAAACCATACATATTATACCACCGTGTATTACTTCGCATCTAAAAAATCATTCATAAATCGCTGTTCTGTACTATACAACATAAAAAAATATGTGTATCATATCCCTTCATCTCAAAATATTATTATACCATACTACGCCATCCCGTCTCATCCCACACAACATTACACCATATCATGCGACACCTATCCATACTATAACATAATATGACGTCATAAAACGCATACTTTATCAACTGACGTCACAACACACCAGACCAGTCTATTCCGTATCATAGCATGTTACAAACATCACAGATATCCAATACCTCTTTCTGGTGATATATATTTTTTAAATAAATAAATCTTTAAGCTTAGAGCTCTCAGCCATGTCTTTCTTTCAGAATTGTTTTTCTTCTTTATGTTTAACTCTCTAATAACATGTTATAGACACCCCTACCCCTCTTTCCATCCCCGGCACAAAGGTAAAGGTCTCATAACCTACGTGGTCGTAGGGGAGTGAGGCATCAGAGACCTCAGCTTCTCCCGGGGCCAGCATATTGAAGACGGCGCCCATCTCCTCTCCCTCGCTGCTTTACCTTCCCTGACCCTAAAGAGGCAGGAACTCATTGACAGCTGGGGGACTGTACTGAAGCCAAGGCGCGCTAACGGTCACCGATCCAGTTGGTAACCACTCTCGATGCTGCTTAACATTAGCTGGCCATATGTTGCGTATGCGACTGTTTTTGCCCACCATGAAGGTAGCCGCATTTTGCCTTTGAGGATATCATGCTGGGTATGTTCGTGTTTGACCAGAAACAGAGAAAGAGCGACGGCCAACGGTGGGCTGGCTGAATCTAGGTATTCGTAAGCACAAGGAATCTGCAGCAGAGCGGAGGGAACGAGAAGGAGTGTACAAGTGAAGACACTCAAAGAGGTAGGAGGGTGCTGTTTTGTGGAGACATTTGTAACAGAGGGTACTGATCTTATGGTTAACTCTCTGTGGCACAGGCACAGGAGAGATCGCAAGAGAGGGGTAATGTGCTCAGATTTTTTCTTTCTGAGTACTTGGAGAGCTGCAGAGTTTTGTATACGTTGGAGGGAGTGGATAGATGATGCTGGCAAACCAGACAAAAGAAAATTGCAATAGTCCAGACGTGAGATAATGAGAGACGTGACCAGTTTGAATGTTGCATCAGTGGATAGGTACTTTCGAACTGCACTGATGCGCCGCAATTGATAGTAGCACGACTGGCGGGTTTGGGTGATGATCAGACCTGTCAGAAACGGATGGATAGACATAATTGAACAGACATATAGACAGACAAGTTAGTAGCTCCAGCGACAGACAGGCAGACTCATAGATAGACAGATCAAACAGGCAGACATAAAAGCAAACAGACAGATAAAAAGTATACAAACAGTTAAATGAATAGGTAGATAGATGGATGAATAGAGAGATAGATAAAGAGATGAAAAGATCAGTCAATAGACAGATCGACAGACGGAGAGGGAGTAGACATAGACAGAGTTGTTGATATAGACATATGTGCAGTTGCAGATATATTCTCAGTATTTTTGTTTCTGTTCCTCTTGCCTATAGCTACGAAGTTCACCTATGGCCATATGTTGCGTATGCGACTGTTTTTGCCCACCATGAAGGTAGCCGCATTTCGTCTTTGAGGATGTATGCTGGGTGTGTTCGTGTTTCCCTAACAAACCGAATGCTGACATGAGTTGCGGCATCTTTAACGTGCATAGTTGATCTTCTGCATGTGTATAGAGACGAAGTGAATTATGGCACTGGCCACAGCTATCAGTTTCCCCCACTTTCAGCTACTCTCAGCTGTTATCCATTCCATCCCAGCCCAGCTGGAGCTAATCACAGCAGGAACTGACCACGCTTGGACTAGGTAAAAGGGATGGGACGTGTTAAGTGTAGCACTCCTAACAGAGTGATGTTGAATCTGTGGCAGGTCTGCATTGAAGTTGACCTGGAAGATCATAGCTATTCCCAGCCTTGATTGACCAGACACCGCCGAGATTGGAACCCACGACTTCATAGACCCAGTGGATTGAAGTAGAACGGTCTTAACCACTCGGCTATAGCGTCCGTCATTATCATACTCAGTATAATGATAAGAAAAATAAATGAATAAAGAAAAGGAAATTTAATACTAGAAAAGAGCAGCCGAAATACAGTTTTCATTATACCTGTATGTCTGCCTGTTTCCACGATGCGACGGCCATTGTTTGATTCGCCTGTCTGTCTGTCTGTCTGTCTGTATGTCTGTCTCCCTCCTCTCTCTCTCTCTCTCTCTCTCTCTCTCTCTCTCTCTCTCTCTCTCTCTCTCTCTCTCCTCTCTCTCTCTCCTCTCTCTCTCTCTCTCTCTCTGTGTCTTCCTTCTCTCTCTGTCTGTCAGGTCTGCGAGTCTCCGAATCTCTACGAGTCCAGAGCTGTGTAGGTAATAATATGATGGTACGCTTACACACACACACACACACACACACACACACACACAGACACACACACACACACAGAACATCTTGCGCACACGTTAACACCCGTTCCGCTTTTCGTAAGAGTAGGCCATTGTGTGCCGGTGGGAACCGATGACAGAATTTACAAAAGCGCATACACACAGGGACCGGAGTAAGAAAGCACATACGTGCTTATTCCATTATCCTGGATGTAAAATAATAAAATAAATAATATAAAAAAAAATTCACACACACACACACACACACACGCACACACACACACACACACGAACGCACTCACACACACACACACACACACACACACACACACACACACACACACACACACACACACACACACACACACACAACACACAACAAAGAAAACAAAAGTGAGGTTTTTTTGTCTGAAATATCTGACATGTATTTGCCTTCTTCTGCGGTACATATTGACACACAGTGGCTAGTGCCATAGTAGCATGAAAATAAATATTATGTGGGGAAAATATCACATATGTACGTATATATGTCATGGGATATTACGTAACGGTCGTACCAGTCATCATCAACATGTCTACCAGAAGCAATATTGTCATGAAACATGATGTTTAACGTTGGTCTATAAAGTAACGTGCTTTTTTCTGAAGACTGGTATATCAAACAATTATGTTTCTTTACATAATCGTTATTGTTGTCTTTCTTTTATTCCTTGTTTTCCTTGCTCTTGCTATATACCGAAACTGTAAGCACACACATTTAAGTTATTGTTCTTCTGATTAAACAGGAAAGAAACCATCAGTATTCCAAATATTCCAAGAAACCATCATGGATATAATACACCCGTCTCCTTTAATCTATACTTTTGTTAAATAAGTGTGCTTGTCTAAATTACCAATTAGTAATTGTACATTTAATCCAGAAAACAAACCACGGCGCCAAATAATGAAAAATAATGAATCGTGCAGCATACAGGAAATAAGTTACCGTTTATATAAGTTGTCTTAGTGGCAGGTTCATTTCAAAATATTAACAAAATGTTCAAAAGGAAAAAAAAAGAATGTTAAGGGAACTGGCCTCTAGAGGAGTAATGGTACAAAGACCCAGATGTTGAGAATAAAAAAGAAAGTTATGGGCAATGACATATAACAGTACAAAGACCCAGATCTGTATTACTGCGCAGTTAAGATTACATCCCGTGTTGTTCTCTAACTCAGCAAAAACATGTTTCAGCAATTTTTCTTTTAGCAGTATGTACTTTGATTATAAGTCCTGCTCTTGAAATTGTCTTTTCTCTCACTGGCATACTCAGTATCAAAGGTGGCTTTTGACATTTCACATCCAGTGGACATAACGGCTTCGTCGCTAGCCAATTTGTCATAGTAACTAACGCCAGATTATAGTAAAAGTTCGGAAGTATAGTTTGCAACAGACACTTGGGACCAAATTGAACTTCCTCGATTTGGGCAATCTATGGGAGATGGCTTGTTATCAGGCTGGCACCGACAAGACTATCTGTTACTGCTGTAGATTTGCAATACCAACTCTGCAGGAGCTAGGTCTTTGTGGATACCAAGAGGAAGAGGACCAGCTGCACTGGAGGTTTTCTAATCTCATTCCTTTACAGATAAACTTCAAACAACTTCTATGCCTTTGTAATCAACGCTGTATAACTTCCACAAGAACATTTTTTTGGTCGATTAAACAACAGTTATTGAGCATACGATAGTTTTCATCTTATAATAAAAGCAAATAGGTGGATAAGAGTGTTTTGTATCCATTTCCAGGTTATTTTGTCTGTCATTGCTAAAATATATATATAATATATTGATACTTTTGCCATTGTTACAATTTACAAGAGTGATTAGTACGGATCAGTTTTGATGTCAGGTAAACCCTCCAACACTTGATCGTTTGTTTATTAGCACTCGAAACGATTGGAAACTTTTGTACATTCGCTAGATTGCCGCCTGAATAAAAGAGGACAATTGTTTGTTTTCTCTACAAATAACAAAAGACTGTTTACTAGCATACAATTTCCGAAATGATCAAGATCATGCAGTTGTATTATCCACACATACTGTTTACTTACATACAATTTCCGAAATTATCAAGGTCATGCAGTTGTATTATCCACACATACTTAAAGCTCTTCTTGCAGGAGTAGGTTAAAGTTGCATGCTTACATCATATCTATCATCAGCACAATATACACGAATTACGTAATTTGCAAATACTTTTGGAAGATCTTAAATGAAAATGTTAGATACAATAAAAGCTGCGAATGAAACTGAACACCACCAAAGTGACCCAGCAGCAGTGCAGGGCTCCTCAGGCTGGTGGCCTCACGGCGGCCTGATATTGGTGGGCTCCCTGTGGACTTCCGACCCTTAGGATGCAGCGTTACGAATCTGGTTATGGCTGTGGCGGGGTGATTGAAATGTGTGGCGTGGGAACAGCAGGGCAAGAACGTTACAGAAGACATAAAAAGGTAAAGGTGTTGTATTATCACCTATGTGGTCCTAGGGGAGCGAAGTATCAGAGACCTCACTTCTCCAGGGGCCAGCATATTGAGGGCGGCGCCCATCTCCTCTCCCTCGCTGCTTTACCTTCCATGACCCTAAAGAGGGCAGGTACCCATTTACAGCTGAGTGAACTGGAGGACTGTACTGAAGCCAAGGTGCGCAAACGGTCACCCATCCAACTGGTAAATGAAAACTAATAAATTATTTCTACGCCGCTTGGCGCTGCTTTTTATGGACAAAGAGAGATTGTGTGTGTGAGCGCGCGGTGGCTGCGTGCATGCATGTCTGTGTGTGTTGTTTTTATTTTACTAGCTTTATTTGCTTCTGTTTTTAATAGTTCCACTTCTTTACAATTGTGTGTGTGAGCGCGCGCCCGCGCGCGCGTGTGTGTGTGTGTGTGTATGTGTGTTTGTGTGTTGTTCTTATTTTGCTAGTTTTATGTGTTTGTTTCGGTTTTTAACAGTTCCGCTTCGCTACAACTGAACACACTAATGTGATTGTTTGTGCCCTGAATAACTTCAGAGCGAATAAACTGTGAACAAACGAGAACACACACACACACACAAACGCACGCACGCAAACGCACATACATACATACACACATGCACGCACGCACGCATGCAAACACATTCACAGAAACAGTTGCGCACATACACACGGACACACATATTAAAACATCCATACCGAAAGAAACGTACGCACGAACACATTCACTCGCGTGCACACATAAACACGCGCGCGCACGCACACACACACACACACACACACACACACACACACACACACACACACACATACACACACACACACACACGGACGCTTCTACGTTTTACAAACCAGTTAACACAAGTAAACAAGGAAAGAAAAAGATAAAAGAAATAGTTGACAAATTGAATTTTTATTGTGATTGGGTAAAAAGGAATTTATTTTACTGACAAGGAGATTGCTTCCATTTTGTAGCCGAATCTTTTTGGCTTGTTTGGTTTTTTGCTAATTCCCTTTCACTACGTTGTTGAGATTTTGGCTTTTATCTCTTTATTTATTTGTTCATTATTTTGCCCCGTTGAAAATTAATACGGTTTTGTTGTTATTCACTTGTTCAAAAAGTAATCCTTAACTGATTTCATTACAGATTTGTTTTGAGTATTGACCTGTTTTTTTTAAAAAGCAGATCTAATTATCAAACAAACAGATAAACAAACAAACAAACAAACCGCAAACAAACAACCAGACAGACAAGAGAGGACCAAATCAGGAAACAGACATACAGACAAGCAATCAGGACAAATAAGCCACAAAACATACAACAAAAGTCACATCGACCCATCCAATTACTCCAATGTTTACTGCTATAACCACCACAACTTCCCCTCCCCCCCCCCCCCCCCCCCACACACACACACACAATATCCGCCACCCCTTCCTAACACAACAACAACAAAATTAAATCACTTATTATGTCATGTTTATGCTTTTTGGGGAGCGGAGCATACTTGTTTGTCACTGACAGTAATTATGTATTTTAGTATAAAAACATAGCTGTGGATGTTTCATCTTAGAATCATCTTTACATGCAGAACAAAATTGGCAGAGGCTAAAAGCTGTGTCAGTTCTGGATGTAAGAGAAGCGCTATGGCCTATACTATAGTGATGATAATTATGCATTACAATGATACTATTGGTACTGTTTTCAGTCATAACAAGCTGTGCCCTCCTTAAGTCTAGCAAAGGTGGAGTATGGCTGCCCATATGGTGTGGCACTTAAGTAATTATATGCAAGGATTTGTTTTTTCATCATTTTAACTTTTGAAGAATTTCCCAGGTGGGATAAGTGAGATAAAATGCATATTCTTAGTGATCTTCTAAACGTGTTATCCTGGAGAACACCCCACCACAACAACAACGACCACAGCAATAAGAACATCAACAACAACATTAACAAGAGCAACAATAACATATGCAATAAAACTTTTTCGCATTCGTCTATTATTGTTATTATTATTATTATTATTATTATTTTGTCATATTTCACGAGGAAAAGAATATCGACATGTAGTAGTGTTATCAGTAGTAGCTGTTAGCTGTAGTAAGGTTATCAGTAGCAGCTGTTAGCTGTAGTAATGTTATCAGTAGTAGCTGTTAGCTGTAGTAATGTTATCAGTAGTAGCTGTTAGCTGTAGTAATGTTATCAGTAGTAGCTGTTAGCTGTAGTAATGTTATCAGTAGTAGCCGTTAGCTGAGACAGTTACAAAACACTTTACTGTGTAAGGTTAATCATGATACTGAAGCTTAAATGGTTCATAAGCTGTTAGCTGAGTATTGTTAATCAGTACAGTGTTAGCTTATAATGTTATCAGTATAGCTGTTAGCTGTAGTAAGTTATCAGTAATACTGTTAGCTTGTAGCTGTTAGCTGTAGTAAGTATCATATACGTTAGCTGATAAATGTTCATAGCGCTAGCGTATAAGGTTATCAAATATGCAATGCTATATCCGACTCCTTTCGCATCCATGCAACAAAACACAATCTTTCTTGAGTAGATTCATGAAAAACTCAAAGGCTAACGAGTTACCAGTTAAATGGAAGAATCATTAAATGAAAACTTCCCTTCTTCGCTGAACGTTCAGACATCACTATTGTTGTTTTTCAATTCAGCACAACACAACAACAAGCGTTTGCGCTCGTTAAGCGCCTGACAAGTCTGGCAGCAATCGACTCGGATATGAAAGAATTGTTGATCTTGTAGTATTTTGTAAAGCAGGAGAAGGCACTAGACGAAAACTTTCCTAGAATTGTCTTCATCTGATTTTAATTGAAAGGTGTTTTTTATCACTGCTGAGTAGATATACGATTGCTCATAATTTGTAGACAGGTTTGTCTAAACGTATTTTAGAACGCACACATAATTATGCCTTGAGAACTTCAGTGGAGGTAAACATTAAAAAAAAGTTTTATATCAGGTGAAATATCAAAATGAACAACACTGAACGCGACACAACTACCTTATCAAACAACAACAACAACCAAGCAACTTCTTGTGGAAAGGCGGACAGTGCCTGGCCAACCATCTTGGCTATGGAGGAGTAATTTATGCCCATGGGATTCATAGCAAACTCCATTCTAGTCAAGGAAACTGTGCTAGACATTGCCTATTCGTCTGATAGCTGTATAATTAAAGTGTTTTTACACTCTTGGGAGAAGGGATGGGGATTGGGTGCAATGTTAGTAGGATTTGTTGTTCTTAATATTTTTATGGAAACTGCTCTGCATAGTTATGTTTGTTATTCTGTTCGTGGTGCTGATGTTAAGTTTTGTACTGCTTATTAATGACCTGTCGCTTACTTAATGCACACCCAGTACTTGCTGTTAAATGGGTACAGTGCAGCCGACTCATTTAGGTCGGGAAGGTAATAGCAGGTCAAGCAATCTAGTAGGAGATGTGTACAGTGCCACGGCTGCTAATAAGCTGGTACTTAGAAATTGAGGTTACCTGTAGTGTCAGATTTAGGTTATGTTTTTATATTTCTAATGCTGCTCCTTTCTGTTCATTCCCAGTCTGTTCTTCTGACGGTCATATTCATAGGCATAACCTTAAGTGTTGACATGGCGGGTCGTTTATGCACCATATTGCTGATGTTCATAGCTGGTATTGTCTTTATTCGGAGGAACACAAAATACAACTTGCCGCCTAATAATGCATGACTGCACTACAGAATGAGTGACACTGTGCTGGGCTCTATGACCTCTAATATCGACTCTTTCCTAATGTGTGATTGTTGTTTATAATGTTCATCTGACAGGCAATAATAGTCAGTAATCTTATTGCGGGTCTTCACTTGTCCGTTCGTGATAATGACTGTATGACTTTGTTCGCGTAGGTACCATATTCTATTGCCTGACAATAGTGCTCTTGCTGCAGCTAATTTGAAACTGGTACACTTCATAGGGTACAGACTATCATTCTCCTGTAGATTGTTTTATATGCCCAAGAAAACTGTCAGTGTCATTTTGTCCAGCGAATGTTGCGTTTGATATTGACAGTGTCTACTCTTTCCGCGTATCTCCATTGTTCTGCTTTGCTAGCTGTGATGTTGCCAGTATGGTGGAACTTTTATATGCAAACGTTCATTTCTTATGCATTGTTCTAGCTGCATTCAGAGAACTGTCGGGAAATGGCTTGCTCCACGAAATTCGGTGAAATTGTAAGTGCTTCAGTCTTCCCTCATCTTTCCTCTTGCTGTGTCCCAGATGGGAGATTTTATATGAAAACGTATTATAGTGCATTAGTATCATCAAGTTCGACAAGTAAACATCATGTGTGATGCTTTATATTTTTTTGACATAATATAATAACAACTACAGTCAATAATAATAATGATAATAATAAATAATATATAATAATAATATATAATAATTACAAACAAAACAACAAGCAAAATAATCAACTGTAATAATTCATACATCATACTACAGAGCAAGAATCACAGCAACAACAACAACAACAACAAAATAACTAATAAATAAATAGCATCAGAAGAACTAAAATACACTAAATAATAATAAGTCTCTCTTTGTGCGATGACTTAATAGACAGCCTAATTTAGATGTTTAAAAAAAAATGCTACTGGCATGGATGGCCTGCACTTCTGAAGGTGGAGCAGGTTTTGTTGGGTGTTCACAGAAAGCAGTCCTGTTGAAATGGTCAGCACTTTCTAAAACTTGTCTGTACTGTCTGTTCTGTCTGTCTATATTCTCTCCTCTTCTCTCTGTCTGTCTTCTGTCTTTCTCTCTCTACTCTGTCTGTCTGTCGTCTCTGTCTTGTCTCTGTCTGTCTCTTCTCTCTCTCTTCTCTCTCTCTGTCTGTTGTCTTTCTCTCTCTCTCTGACTGTCTGTCTCTCTCTCTGTTCTGTTCTGTCTGTCTTTGTCTCTGTCTCTCTCTGTCTGCTCTGTCTGCTCTGTCTGTCTCTGTCTCCTTCTCTGTCTCTGCTCTGTCTGTCTTGTTTCTCTCTCTCTGTCTGTTCTGTCTCTCTCTGTCTGTCTCTGTCTGTCTCCTGTCTCTGTCTGTCTGTTCTTCTGTCTTCTGTCTTCTCTCTGTCTGTCTGTCTGTCTCCTTCTCTCTCTCTCTCTCTGTCTCTGTCTCTCTCTCTTCTCTCTCTTCTCTCTCTCTCTCTCTCTCTCTCTCTCTCTCTCTCTCTGTCTCTTCTCTTCTCTGCTTCCTGCATTGCCGGATAGACATGGAGGCTGCAGTCAACGAGATAGAACTGGATGATGCGACTAACTCACTGATGGACAGGCATGACATGGCTGTGTGTAGTGTGCTGCTGCTGCAAGTTAAAGACAGACAGACAGACTGGCAGCTGCAGAACACTGTCACAACGCCCTGCTGTTATGGACTAATGACATGCTGCAGCAAACATTAACAGACGTTAAAACGAGAGTCGTC
>CM054143.1:60333390-60340890 GCA_028751875.1 Rapana venosa | reverse complement strand
GCCACTATGGAGGCACCCATTCTAGAGATTTTACCCTGAAGTCCATGACTTTGTGTACCTGGGCTCGGCTATCTCAGACATCCTCTCACTTAACGCAGAGCTCAACAAGTACACGGGCAAAACAGCTACCACCATGACCAGACTGACAAAAAAAGCATGGATAAACAGCAAGCTGACTGAGCACACAAAGGTCCAGATCTACAGAGCCTGCGTCGTGAGCACCCTCCTGTATAGCAGCGAGTCCTGGACCTCTGTGTGCCAGACAAGAATGAAACCTCATTGCTTTTCACATGCCTTTCCTCCCACGCATCCTGAACATTCCTGGCAGGACAAGATCCCAAACAACACTGTCCTGGAAAGAGCTGGATGCACCAGCATGGACACGCTGCTGAAACAGAGAGGTATGCGCTGGCTAGACCATGTTTTGCTTACCCATAAGACCTCCTCTATGGAGAACGTGTGCAGGGCAAACATCCCAAAAGCAGACCACAGCTGCGATTCAAAGACCTGTGCAAAAGAGACTTAAAAGCCCTGAACATCGACCAGAACTACTGGGAAGCAACAGCCTTTGAGCGGTCAGCCTGGAGACAGACTGTGCAGACAGGTCTCTCCGAGTTTGAAGATACACTTGCTCAGCAGCACGAGGCAAAGAGAACGAGAAGAAAGGCTGCAGCCCAGGCAGACAGACAGACCAGCGTCAGACTTCATTTGTGCCCTCTGCCATAGGCACTGTCTGTCATTCCCGTGTGGGACTGGCCAGCCACACCCGACGCTGTACCAGAACTAACACCTAGAGCGCAACTCCATAGTCTTCCGAGACTGAAGGAAGCCAAAGGTAACATCAGTACTGACTCCACTCCCCCAAAAGTCCTTTAGATAAGACTATAAACCAAGGTTCTCTGTGTGACTGCGCAGAGAACATCTAGAGCACACGTTAAAAACCCGTTCCGCCTTTTAAGAGAATGTGTCGTTTTGTGCTAGTAGGAATGAATCACAACATTTCAAAAACGCACTTACACAGTAGTTGTGTATAGACACCATCTTGAAGTCAGATTCGTCAATTTATCATTAAGTCTGTCACTTCCTGGAGTCTAGCAGTTCAGTTTGTAAAAGCTTTATGTATTATACTTATTCGATTTTATATATATATTCTATCTAATAGCTTCAAAATGCAGATTGATAGCATGTAAAGAATGAAAGACTGACCACCCTGTAACGCGACACATTATGAAATGGATGTCACTTTAGGTTGTAACAATTCAGACCATGCAGTCTATACAAACGTTTATTCAATAGCAGCATCAGTCATCCTGCCACCACACCTTAGCTAGCTATAGTCTGAAACGTGGTGATGAAGAACGTATTGTTTAAAAGAAACTGTTCGGACAATCACAATTCTTAGCATGCTATCCTTATTCTTAGGATAACCTAACATTTCTTTCCATCATAAACAAAATATTGTGTTCAGCCACAAAGTGCTCACAATCCTAGGAACATAACAACCTTCTTAAGAGGCCAGAAATCATGTTTTTATACAGCGAACTAGGTACATCAATATACTGTAACCATTTCCCCAAGATTGAACATGCCAAGGAGAAAACATAACAGAACGTGGACACAAAGAAAGAGATCAGACAGATTAACAATAGGCGGCAGAAATCCGAAATAAAAACAGGCAAAGCTGAAGTCCACAGGGACTCCAACGATGGCTCCACGGCTACTGCTGCTTCCAGATCTGCACGTTATTTTGTGTTGATCTTTCTGTCTGTGCTCACAGTTTTTGCTCCGCTCCACCATTCTTAACAGGGATTTGTCTGGGAGAGCTTTGACACTGCTGTTAGTTCTTTGATTTTTCTCCAGTTCTGTCTGCCAGAGATCAGGAACCTCACCTTACTGTCTGATGCCGAACCGCTCACCCAGTCTGCCACTGAGTCTGATGATGGTCATTAGGAGGGGGGGGGGGGAGAGAAAGAGAGAGAGAGAAAGAGAGAGAGAGAGAGAGAGAGAGAGGAGAGAGAGAGACAGACAGACAGACAGACAGACAGACAGACAGAAGAGGGGTGGCATATAAAGTGAAGGATAGGGTGTCAGTAATGCCTACATTGTATTGCATTCTGTACCATTTCAAGTCACAGCACATGTCTCTGCATGTCTGACTGGAGCATGTCTCCTGGTGTAGCTGTTGGTTTGTGTTGTATTTGCTGTGTTGTGTTGTGTTGTGCTGTGTTGTATTGTATTTTCTGTGTTGTGTTGTGTTGTGCTGTGTTGTATTGTATTTGCTGTGTTATGTTGTGTTGTGCTGTGCTGTGTTGTGTTGTGCTGTGCTGTGTTGTGTTGTGCTGTGTTGTGTTGTGTTGTGTTATGTTGTGTTGTATTGTATTGTATTGTATTTACTGTGTTGTTTACCAGATAGACAGATTTACAGCTAGATAGGAAGATAGGTAGATACGTAGATAGATAAATAGATGATAGATAGATAGATAGATAGATAGATAGGTAGGAAGGTAGATAGCTAGGTAGGTAGGTAGACAGATAAATATATAGATAGATACATAGATACATGGATACTTAAATACATATACGTAAATGTGTAAATATATATATATATATATATGTAAGTATTTATACATACATACATACATACATACATACATACATACATACATACACACACATTCATGCATACATACATACACACACATACATACATGTATGCATACATACACATATACATACATACATACATACATACATACATACATACATACATACATACATACATACATACATACATACATACATACATATAAATTTCATCGACAAAAAACACAATATTGTTTCCATAACTGAAAACAAACGTAGCGGAAAAAAAAGGAAACTTGCAAGTTTTCAACTGAAGATTTTTTTTTTTATAAAAGTGAAGTTCTAGTTAGTCTAGGTATATCCAATAACAGTGGAGATAACAAGAAAGCGGTATCCTGACATGGAACGGCTGACTCCATTATAACTAGGTAGAGAGAGAGAGAGAGCCAGTCTGACACTGACAAGTCTACCAGAAAATCTCTGTGCTTAATCCGTTCAGAGACTGCCAGTCGGTGCATGCAGCGATTTCCCTTTCTCTATAAATCAGGATGTACACGAGAACATTGTCACCCACACGGGCTCTATAGACGCTGCCTAGCATGCAAGTTTTGAAGTAGACGCCTCCGTGAGTGCTGGAGCCCAGGTCTGCACTTGATGCAGAGGGAAGTAATCGCTGTGTACTGCTGTCCAGTGCTGTGTGTCCACTCTTTTCGTGTCTGTCTGCCTGCTGTTCGGTCTCCACACTGCCCTGCTGTGCTGTCGTGGTCATGTTGATTCATCTTGATATAATGGACAGGCGGCTGGGGCTTCCTGTTTTGTGTTCACTGTGGTTACAGTCTAGTGGTGGGGTGGTGGGTGTTGGGTGATGTGGTTGTGTATGTTTCGTTAAGAGTCGTTGATGTGTTGTGGCTGATGATTAGAGACTTGTCTTGTGGAAGGATTAGGGGTTTATGGGTTTGGGAAATTATTTTTCTAGCTCTGCAGTTTAGATTGATGTTTTGAGAAGTGTAAAACAAAGTGTCAGTAAATTGTGTGAGTATATATATATATATATATTGTGTGTGTGTGTGTGTGTGTTGTGTGGGTGTGTGTGTTGTGTGTGTGTGTGTGTGTGTGTGTGTGTGTGTGTGTTGTGTGTGTGTGTGTGTGTGTGTGTGTGTGTGTGTGGTGTGAGTGTTTGTGTATTTTATTCATTTTTATTTTATTGTATTCTTTTATATCGAGGATAATGGAACAAGCACGTGTGCGCTTTCTTTTACATCCATTTCCCATGTGTATGCGGTTTTCTCAATTCTGTCATCTGTTCCAACCGGCACACAATGGCCTACTCTTCCGAAAAGCGGAACAGGATTTTAATGTGTGCAAAAGATGTTCTGTGTGAGTTCGCACACGGGGCCTCGGTTTATAGTCTCATCCGAAGGACTGTTTTTGGAGAGAGGAGTCTGCACTGATGTGAACTCCAGGGGAAAATATCCCCTTGAACGGGAATCAAAACCGCGTCGTCAGATTGCGAGCGCAATCTTCTAACCACTTGGCTATCCCGTCTCCCATGTGTGGTGTGTGTGTGTGTGTGTGTGTGTGTGTGTGTGTGTGTGTGTGTGTGTGTGTGGTGCGTATGTGCGTGTGTGTACATGTGAGTATCGGATACATTTTGTTGCTAATTCTTTTACAAAAGTGTTTGTCTGTTCTACTGAAAACTATGTGGTTATTTGAAGGAAAGGCTTCCTTTTCAGTTTCCAGTTTCCATAGTTCGTTTTTGCCCATGTATTTGATCATTTGACAGTAGAGTGGGTTTTTTCTAATTGCAATGTGCATACTTTTCGTTTTCTCTATTGATATACATTGATTCAATACTTTGGCTGGTCACTGTGAAATTGTTGACAACATTTAAAATGTGTTATTTGGTTGACTACCTAAACGGCGTTAAAGTATGAAGCTAAATGCACTTATCAGGTTTAAATACTCGGTAGACCTATAACAAGACTGTCTGAATCTTAACATATCAAAATAATATTAAGCAAGCTAAAACAAATCTTTTATTCCCTCCAGAAAATGGATCGTAAGCAGGTAAAGATGAAGCCACCATCACAAGAGATTACTTTGGCAAAGGTACAGGTGAGGCTACAGGAACTAGTGACTTGGTTCTAGGGAGGATTTGTCAGATTCTGAAGACTGTAGTGTCTGGGACTGTGCCACCTCTCTGGCACTAAGACAGCCTGAGTGACATTTACTGGGTCAGTCATTCTGCAGGAATTACAGCCAGGATAATGTGATATAGAGCGTCATGTCTCTGTGTAAGAGAAAACTTGGTGTAGACAATCCTTCAATTCTTTGGGGCGCAACTGAAGATTTTCTAACCAGCTTTCACCACTATTAGCGGTTCTCAGCTTTCCATAGTGTGGAATTCCGTTCAAGGCCAGTCCACTCTCTGATGTTGTCTTCCCATCGTTTTCTCTGTCTGCCTCTTCTTCGTCTCCCTCCTTGTACTGTTCCCTGTAGGACAGTCTTCTCCGGTCCAGATGTCCCTGTGATGCACTGGATCTACTTCCGTTTGCATTTTTCACTAAAGTTAGGTGGCCCAATGGCGCTTTCAATTCTGGTTTTCACTTTCTTGTTAGATATGCTATCTTTGTCTGAGATACCAAGAAGTTTATTAAAACAATCTTCAATGGAGCCTTAGCGGTCTACTAGAGTGTGGAATGGGTGGATGTGGTGAAGAAGTCTTTAAGGACAGGCCCTCATGGTGCTGGCATGATAGATTAACGTATGAAGCATTGCAGAAAACTTTGATATGGACTACTTTTATATCATAGATTACATAGACTGCAACTGGAGGATTAGGTCACTTTTATGACTGCAGAAAAAATATCATGTTGTCTGATTTTTTTAAATGGTTTTGATAATTTTATAAAGAATAAAAGTGGAAGAGCGAAGTCATATTTTGATGTTGGATTTACAGGTATCTTTTTTAGATTAGAGGCTACATTTTATTGCCTGTCATTACATTTAAGCATAAGTATATATTTTTTAAACAGAACAAACCAGCTTAAACACAATACATCATCTACACTAGAGAAAATGTTATTAATCAGTTTTTAGGAACACTTGAGCATAAATCGCTTTCTTCTTTGTCGTCGAATACTCATATATCAACTATTTTTGTCTGTCATTAATTTTGAGCGAATGCGTTGCGCTGCCGTTAAGCTCCTGACAAGTAAGATCTAGCGTGACCGACTTCGGCACTGGAGACACTTGTTATCTTTTAAGTCTTTCTGTGTGTGCATGCACAACAATGGACAATCGCTTCCAATTTCAAACTAAAAATTGATGTAATTCATTCTATTGCCTTTGTGCTGAGACAGAAACGCATCATCTTTTTAAAAAACTGAAAGGCCAAACTTTGGTGAAGAATATCTCTGAGATTTAGCGCCGAGGAATAACTTTGGATGTGCACACTAAAAACGTTCGCTGTCATCGTCATTGGTGCTGTTGTTATCATTGTTGTTTTTGTTGCTGTTTTTGTTGTTGTTGTTGATTGGAGTTGTTGTCATTGTGGAGATAATCATGGTGATGGTTTTTGCTGTAACTGTTGCTGCAGATGTTGGGTTTGTTGTTATTGTTGTTGTTGTTGTCTGTCTTCAGCAGCGCAGCAACAAGAGGAATCTGCTTAATGCAGTTTTTGCTGTTTTTGAGATTGCAGAAATGGCAGGTTTGATTTGTTTGGTTTTGTGTTAAAAAAAACCTATCTAATTTCTAAGAAGATGATCTCGTTTCTTCATTGTTTAGAAGGAAAACAAGAGGCTTCATTTCCTGCAGGCTTTTGTGGTCAGCCCATTTCAATGCACATCACTGGTCATCATTTACAGAGGAATAAGAACTACTGGTATTTGGTGCTGCTACATGCATGCTCATGAGAGCACATGATTTTGTGTGTGTGTGTGTGTGTCTGTGTGCGTTGCGCGCGCGCGTGTGTGTGTGTGTTTACTCGCGCGCGAATGTGTGTGTATGGTTTTGTGAAAGAGTATGCTTAGGTGTGTGTGTGTGTGTTTGTGCGTGCGTGCATGCATACATGCGTGCGTGCGTGCGTGCGTGCGAGTGTGCGTGGCGAGTGTGTGTGCGTGCAAGTGTGTGTGCGTGCGTGTGTGTACATATCGCTTTGTGTAAGGGTGTGCTTTTGTGTTAAGTGTGTGTATGTGTGTGAGCATGCGTGCGAGTGTGCGTGCGTGCGTGCGTGCGTTGTGTGTTGGTGTGTGTGTGTGTGTGTGTGTGTGTGTGTGTGTGGTGTGTGTGTGTGTGTGTGAGAGAGAGAGAGAGAACTTCTTGGAATATTTTTTAGTCTCTGTAGATATTACTTCTCTTCCTCCTTTCACCGTATTTTTCTGGCATTAATTTCCTGATAATGTTCGACATATCCCCTGTTTTTCTTTACATTGTTTTATGATTCAAGAGCTGTTATTGTTCTTGTCGTAGTCGTTGTTGTTGTTGTGGTTGTTGTGGTTGTTGTTGTCGCTAATGTTGTTTTGTTCTATGTCGTAACTAGTGTCTCACTCCTCTTTATGCTTCTCGTAATAAATCAATATTGCCTCCACTACTATCCTCGCTACTATCATCGTAGTCATCACAATGAGAGACCTCGGTGTTGTATGTTTATTGTACAGGTTTTACCGCTATCTTCTTATTACGGTTTGATGCATTTCCAGATGCTTTGGGGGATATCTGTCTGCCTGTCTGTATCTTTCTGTGTGTCTGTCTCTCTTTCTCTCTGCCTCTGTCTGTCTGTTTGTCTGTCTGTCTCTGTCTGTCTCTCTCTCCTTTTTCTGTCCTTCCTCTCTGTCTCTGTTTCTGTCTTTCTGTCTTTCTCTGTCTGTTTGTCTCTCTGTCTCTCAGATTGCCTCTCTTTCTCTGTATCTATTTGTC
>CM054143.1:60323390-60328390 GCA_028751875.1 Rapana venosa | reverse complement strand
GTCTTCACTGCATTTTCCATAGATTTTCAATCTCAGTGTGCTGCATTGTCTAGACAGTCGTACACAGACTACCGTTAAGTTTGCCTGTGGAAAGATAAAAAGAGAAAATGGATGTGGGAAGGGGGGGGAGGGGAGATATAGAGAATGAAGAACGAGGGGGTAGGGGAAGTAAAGACACGTATTCTAACCTGTATGTAGCTTTCAGTACAGGTTCCCTATTTTCTGTATCTTTATTAAATGTAGAAAAGTCTGTTATAGGTGAAGTTGCTTGTTTGTCATATTTTGAGTTACCGTACGATTCCGAAAGAGTTACAGTGTCGGGTTCTCCATGATCCCTTATCCTTTCTGTAGCAAAAACCAGAATTTAGAAAAACCCAAAATTTATTACCCACGAAGCCTTCAGCTCCTACCAGCACGAAATAGCCTACCCTTATGAAAGACAGAACGTTTTTTTAAATGTGTGTGCAAGATGTTCTACGTGCGTTCGCACGGAGGGCCTCGGTTTATCGTCTCATCCGAAGAACTTTTGGGGGGAGTGGAGTCGGCACTGAAGTTAACTGCAGGGGAAATTCCCTACAACAGGTGCCTCCGTGGCGGCGTGAACCTGGGCTGTCACACCACAAGCACAAGGCTCTAACCACTAGGCTATCCGGCCCATTGGTTGACTTTGAAAAGTAACTTGATGGTAAAGAACATTTTCTATTTAACTGCCTTATTTGCTTTGGTTCATTTATTGGCAGCCTTCAGTCTCGGAAGACTATGGAGTTGCGCTCTAGGTGTTCATTGTGGTACAGCGACGGGTGTGGCTGGTCAGTCCCACACGGGAATGACAGACAGTCCCTATGGCAGAGAGCACAGATGAAGTCTGACGCTGGTCTGTCTGTCTGGGCTGCAACCTTTCCTGTTGTTACCATTAAATTTTGCTTGGCTTAAACTTAAGTGTAACAGCTTGCCAAACTGAGATAAGATTTTGTGGAATAGCGAGTAAACTGAGATCAGATGGGTGGAACAGAGTGTAGCACCACAGGCTCTGACTGCTCAGTGTTGATATCGATTCCCTCCTACAATACACTGTAGCATATCTTGAAAATTAGTAGGATTCTATGACAACATGTTTGTGTCTGGCATACTAATTGTACAAGTTATTACAACCTCCAAAGATTACATTGTTTTTCCAAATCAAAGAAGATTAATGTCCCCCCCCCCCCCCACCCTCACCAGCACAGAGAAAGCGAGCTGTAGTTGGGGCAATTAGTGGGCACAGGGAGCAGCCAGACTGTGGACGAGAGGTGAGGAAAACAGGGAGCTCAGACCGGCTGAGGAGTCTGCGGTGTCTGGGAATCTGACTGTAATGAGCTGAAGGTGAGGCCTGCAGAGCCTGTGCGGCGTCATTTGTACAGGGAGACAGGGAGTGGTACTGCGCCGCTCGTCCTGTGAGGCCTGACTACAAGACACACCGCACCTTCTGTAGCTGAGCTGCAGGAAAAGAGACACACTTGTGTAGATGGTTGATTACAGGACAGAGTGACGTGGACTGGTTTACACAACAGTTCGTTCAAAACAATCCTACATGTTAGACACCAATCCAATCCAATCCTGTCGTTTAGAGCCCCACCGACCACAGAGGCCATATCAGGGTTGTCACCTCGTCGAATTTTCAATCTCAGATTTAAAAAATGTGCAACTGTATACAGATTAGAACAAGGTATAAAACCGACTCTCTACTGTCGGTTCTAATGTTATACACACTTAGAACAGAGTAGCAACACGATAACAGCTTGTGTTGTGCTCAGCAGAGATGGAAGTTTCAGTCTTTGGATTGACATGGGTTGCTGTAGGTGACAGCTGGACACAGACAGCGTATGAAGATAGGTTTGTATAGGTTACCTTGTTGATTACAGGTCAGTAAGATGACCCTGTGGACTACAGGTCAGTAAGATGAACTTGTGGACTACAGGTCAGTAAGATGACCTTGTGGACTACAGGTCAGTAAGATGACCTTGTGGACTACAGGTCAGTAAGATGACCTTGTGGACTACAGGTCAGTAAGATGACTACAGACAGACGGAATCACCTTTATGTGCTCAGCATGCAGAACGCATTGACCTGTTTCTTTAAGCAATGTTTTTCTATGAGTTTGTGTTTACAAGGTAAGACTCGGAGGGTATCATTATCATCAGGGGTTAGATTGACATGATTATATATCATCTGAAGTTAATACTTATCGTTTATCGTCCCATGGGCTATATTGACATCAATTATTTTCTAACTCACACCCACGCGCAAACACACACACTGACTTGGTATTATTGGTGGTGGATGAAAATCATGAAACTGCTTTGTATGAATCATCTAGCCATTTGATGGTAGATAAATAATCCATTTTGTTTCGAATAAAATAGTTTTTGGTGTGGCGAGTTTTTTGCAATTAGTCAGATTGATTTCTTAACTGCCGAGTAGGTAGAATACCACACACGTCTTTTAGTTGTTATAATTTAACTAGATACTCAAGGCTCTAGTGTGGAGATGCTTTAGAAACAACTTATCACATAATGTTGAAATTCCTTGCACGCTAAAAACACGATTGTCAGAAATGTGAAAAGGACGCTTTCACCACGCAAAGCAATGCTGCCGCCCATGCTTGCAGATTATATGGATGCTAGAGTACTACTCATATATAAGCATTGCTTGTTGTACTCATTTCATTTTTTCACTTTCATTTATGAAAGAAATAAATGGAATGTATTAGGGCTGCGCTGTTTCTGAACTAATAACACATTTTTAAAGCACAACAGTGTTGTTTTCATCTAGAAAGCACCTCGTAAACAGACTCGACCCTAGTCCTAAAGCAAGAACGTCATCTGCTAATGGCACAGGCCGCTGATGCATGAATGAGACAGAGGCTGGCAAACAGAGGGATCAGACAGACTGTGAGGTCTGTAGTGTCTGCGAATCAGACCCACTGAGCTGAAATCCAATTCTGTTGGGACTCCTCTCTCTGTCTGTCTCTGTCTCTGTCTCTGTCTCTTTCTCTCTCTCTTTCTTTCTCTCTCTCTCTCTCTCTCTCTCCTCTCTCTCTCTCTCTCTCTCTCTCTCTCTTCTTCTCTCTCTTTCTCTCTCTCTCTCCCACCCCCTCTCTCTCTCTCACTACCCCTTTGACATTCAGCCAACTTTTACTGGGTCAGTCATTTTGTCGATACAACAGGCTATTCTCCACCTGTAGCTTCCAGGTCATGTAGTATCTTCTACAAAAGTGCTCTTTGGGGAACAAATCTGCAGATTGTTTTCAGAGGTGTTTTAAAGTATATAAAAATGTACTGTGTACTTGTTTTGTTTGTTGTTGTTGTTGTTTTGTGTTTTTTAGGGGGGGGGATTGAGGACATAATGTAACACCAGGTAGTCACGGAAAAGTTGGAAACAATCATTATGGTTAGGAAGCTAGCAGATGACAAAGGGCTGAGGCAGTAAAGTGTTTGCTGAAAAATAGAAAAAAAAGAATAAAACCTACCAAATTTGTGCAAAATCACATGAGTTTTGAGTCAGAGACTAGTCTTTCACAAAAAGTGTGGGTCTTTTTAAAAATTGCTTTGGATGCCTTATTCCCTGCGGTATGAATACAGCATTAGTAATTATAGGAAAACGGAAGGAAAAGTGTCAAACATAATGCTGGTGTGCAGCCACATAGGGAGCAACTTGACCTACAGTGAACGGTGTCAGAACAGGTCAAAGCAGAGCTCCATTGAGGACCGAGAGAAAAAGGTTGCTGGCTTCAAGTGAGAGATTAGCACACTAGACTCAGCTGTTTTCCCTTAAAGTGATTTTTTGGGGAGCTAAAATGGACAGGCTCAACCCAGATAAGAGCTCCTCACTGGGTCTGAACACTTCCTGCGGAAAAGGGCAGACAACCTTGCTCCTGTCCTTCACCAGGCCAGCTTTTGAATGCAGGGGCTGCAAGTTGCAAGATAAGCGCTTCCAAATCTGGCAGTACTCTGTGTGTGTGTATGTGTGTGTGTGTGTGTGTGTGTGCGTGTGTGTGTGTGTGTGTGTGTGTGTGTGTGTGTGCGTGTGTTGTGGTTGTGTGTGTGTGTGTGTGTGTGTGTGTGTGTGTGTGCGTGTGTGTGTATGTGTGTGTGTGTGTGTGTGTGTGTGTATGTGTGTGTGTGAATCGGGTAAAACAACTGATTTTGTTTTCGTTTAAGTCGGGAGTATTCAATTTGCGCGGGTAATCTAGATTAACTTTTTTATTTTTGTGATATTGTTCTATTGCCATTGATTTGATTTATGTTTTCATACGCGTTGGTGAAAAACCATGTACTAAACAGTTTAAAATACAGTTTTCAGTGTCCTTTTTTATATCTGGTTTGCTCCGTTCAACGACTTAATCCGGTTAATGACAAGAAATCAATTTAACAATACATCACACAGCGCTGAAACATGCTTTACTATGAACCGCATCTAATGTAGAGACATATGTCTTGCTTGTGAAAGGTGTGTCCGTAAAAATATCTGTAGTAGGGAGACTATTTTGCTGCTTAGTTGTTTGTCTTGGTCTGGGTTTATGTGTTGTGGTTTGATCGCAAACTGTACTTTATAAGCCATTTAAAACGCTAAGATTGGAAGACACAGAAAAGGATGCGAAGACATCAGAGAATGGACTGGGCTTGAGTGGAAAGAACTGTTAGCGGAAAGATGAGAACCACGATGACTTGAAGAACCTGGTTATTTATTCATTCATTTATTTTTTAAATTTTTAATTAATCAATTAATTTTATTTATTCATACCACTTTAAGTCACGCAGATTTCTCTGCGTGAAAGTCGGACTGCTCTCCCCGGGGAGAGCGCGTCGCCACAAGAGCAGCGCCACCCATTTTTTCCCTTCTTTTTTCCTGTCTGCAACAGTATTTGTTTCCCTATCAGAGTGGCTTTTTTCCTACATAATTTTGCTAGGGACAACTCTCTTGTTGCCGCGGGTTCTTTTTTACGCGCGTTAAATAATTAT
>CM054143.1:60315890-60320890 GCA_028751875.1 Rapana venosa | reverse complement strand
CTACTACTACTACTACTGCTGCTGCTGCTGCTGCTACTACTACTACTTCTACTTCTAACAACAACAACAACAACAACAATAACAATAACAAAAATAATAACATAGTAATAATAACAACAAGAAATAAACAAGAAAAAGAAGAATTGCAAAGAAGAAAAAGAATGGTAAGAAGAACGATAAGAAGAACTGTCAAGAAGAGGAAGGAAAAAGTTGCGAAAAAGAGGAATGGCAAGGACGAATTGCAAAGAAGAAGAAAAATTGCAAAGAATAAGAAGCAGAAGCAGAAGAAGAAGAAGAGGAAAAAGAAGAAGAAGAAGAAGAAGAAGAAGAAGAAGAAGAAGAAGAAGAAGAAGAAGAAGAAAAAGAAAAAGAAAAAGAAGAAGAAAGACCAACAAACAGATAAATTGACAGACAGATAAACAGACAGACAGACAGACAGACAGACAAATTGACAGACAGACCAAAAGACAGACTGACAGACAGACAAACAGACAGACAGGAATGGGTGTGGTGCACAGTCACCATAGTAGCACATACGGAATAGAGTTGTACATATTAAACAGAGTATTCACACTCTTTGCAAGTTGAATTGCCAGACATCGACAAGCGTGTTTTAAACCAGATTGTCATGTCACTGTATGTCGCCTTTAACCTTTGCTTAAAAAATATTGCATACAGTTGCAGAAGAAGAAGAAGAAGAAGAAGAAGAAGAAGAAGAAGAAGAAGAAGAAGAAGAAGAAGAAGAAGAAGAAGGAAGAAGAAGGGGAGGAGGAGCACAGGAGGGGAGGTAGGAGGAGGTGAGAGGAGAAGGAGGAGGAGGAGGAAGAAGAAGAAGAAGAAGAGAGAGAGAGGAGTAGGAGGAGTATGAGCAGGAGCAGGAACAGGAGGAGGAAGAAGAAGAAGGAGGAGGAGGAGGGGAGGAGGAGGAGGAGGGGAGGAGGAGAACTAGTGCATGGTGATATCTTATTCAGATTTTGTTTCCTACACAAACTCCACGAAGAAAGGCGCATATCTCTTCATGAAAACAGGAGAGGTGAGAGTGAAGCAGAAACCGGAAATCACTAGAATTCCAGAACTGGGCATAATCTCCTGCACTTCCTGTCTCTATTTTTGGCCATGCTTCTCTGTTTGGTTGGATTTTTAAAAATGTTTTTTAGTTTGTTTGTTTGTTGTTATTTTTTGTGCTCTTTTCCTCTATTCACCATGGCGCAGTTGTTAGCGACTTTGGGAAAAGGAACTGGAGGGTTACAGGTTCGTGTCGCACAGTCATAATGAGGTTTCTTTTACGAAAATGGCCTGGAAGGTCTCAGGTTTGTATCTCATAGTCAAAGTGAATGTTTATGACTCTGGCCAGCTCCCACCCACAGGGAGTTTACTATGGGATCATTTGGAGGACTGAGGCCACACAGGCAAGCTGTAACCACCTACGGATGCAGTTTTGAGACTATTGCTTAACTAACCCGATCAACACTGCAGGTGTCTGTATCTCTCAGGCCCGGTTGATACCAGAGGTATAATAATGTATTTGATGAAGTGTAGAGTACAGTCAGGTCAAGCAGTCTGAAATCGGACGCATCTCCATTTCAACATCACTTCATCATCCTCGTCATGCAGAAAGAAAGCAAAGTGTCTTTTTGTTCTTTAGTTTAAGCTGCTCTGGTCACATGGTGGCCTCAGTTGTCGGTTTTCCCATACACTCGTGTGCCTGTGGTGAGATTGTGTCGGAGTTTTGAGGGGTTGGAGGTTAACGGGAGTATATTGATGGAAGGACGTTGTGGTGGCCGCCACCCCAAACAGAAGCTTCGCTCAGTCTGACTCTACGGCTAAGCTATTATCGTCATCATTAGGGGATTTAGCAGGTAATGTCTCGTGTATGTTAGCTCAGAACAGGAACCACTGAACACCGCCAAAATGATCCAACAACAGCCGTGCAGGGTTCCTCTGGCTGATGGGCCTACGAAGGCCTGATATTGCATAGATAAACTTCGTGTAGACTTTTGACCTTAAGGATACGACATAGCAAAGTCTGGGTATGGCTGAGTTGTAGGGATTGAGATGATTGACGTGTCAACAGCGGAATGGCAACGTCATAAAAGGGGAGGCTGCTGAACTAAACATGAACAATAAAGAGAAAAGGAATGAAGAGAGAGGCATGTCTCTCCATAAAAGGAATGAAGAGAGAGGCATGTCTCTCCATAAAAGGAATGAAGAGGGAGGCATGTCTCTCCATAAAAGGAGGAGGATAAGAAGGATAGAGAAACCTGAAATCTAAAAAACACACACGCTAGAAAACAAAAACAAAATTCTACAATTGGATATAATCCCCTTAGCTTCCGGTTCTGAATTTTGTTGTGCAAGCTAGTGTGTCTATACTCGGCTTTTTGGTCTGTATGCTTGTCTGTCTGTTGGTCTGTTTGTCTCTATTTCTGATCTCTCTCTCTCTCTCTCTCTCTCTCTCTCTCTCTCTCTCTCTCCCTCTCTCTCTCTCTCTCTCCCTCTCTCTCTCTCTCCTCTCTCTTTCTGATCTCTATCTCTTTTTCTCTGTCTCACTCTCTCTGTCAATACTTATCTGTAACTCTTGGGAATAAAGACTGTCAATCAATCAATCAATCAATCAACCAATCAATCAATCAATCTCTGTCTGTCTGTCTCGGTCTCGGTCTCTCTCTCTGTCAGTGTGGCACGCACACACATACACAAAACTGTATGGATATGCGCAGGCACACACACACACACACACACACTCACACACACACACTCACACACACACGCACACTCACACACACACACACACACACACACACACACACACACTACACATCACACACACACACACACACACACACACACACACACACACACACACCACGCACGCACGCACACACACACACACACACACACACACACACACACACACACACCACACACACACACACACACACACACACACACACACACACACGACGAGACTATAAACCAAGGCCCCGTGTGTGAACGCACGCAGAAAAAACTTAAGCACACGTTAAAACAATACTGCTCCACCTTTTGAAAAGAGTAGCTTGTTGTTTTGGCTGTTTGGGTGGGGAAAAAATAACAGTTTTGCCCGTACACAGTACAGGGACTAGATATAAAAAGACCGCATTTGTGGTTTATTGCGCTCGTTTTGAAATAAAAGAATATACAACAATGAAATAAAGTAGAGGCAGTTTATGTGCGCCGCCCTCTATATGCTGGCCCCTGGAGAAGCTGAGGTCTCTGATGTATGGCTCCCTTACGACCACGTACGTTATGGGACACCTTTTCCTTTATTTTACATTTAGTTTATGTGAACGTGCGCTATAAGTGATGGCTGCCTGAAGAGGGTTGGGTTCAGCGGGTGGTACAGGAAACTCATCATCATCATCATCATCATCATCATCATCATCATCATCATCATCATCATCATCATCATCATCATCATCATCATCATCATCATCATCATCTTGTTGTTGTTGTTGTTGCTGCTGCTGTTGTTGTTGTTGTTAGTAGTAGTAGTAGTAGTAGTAGTAGTAGTAGTAGTAGTAGTATAGTAGTAGTAGTAGTAGTAGTAGTAGTAGTGTGATTATTATAATTATTATCATCTTCACCATATCATTAGCAATATAAAAGTATTTTTAAAATCTTGCTGCAATGTATGAAGTCATTAAGTTTTCAACATATCTGTTTTTGTTGCAACCAAACAAAACACAAAGTAATCTTCACTGCACACACAGTCATGTCATCACGTATGGACGCATGCAGGTACGCACAAAAACCACTCACAACTACACACCCACACACTCTCGTGCGCGCGCACACAAGCACACAAACACATAAATATGCGCGCGCGCAAACACACACACCTACACACACACACCACACACACACACAACACGACGCGCGCCACACACCACCACACACAAACAAAACAATCTCCATACACACACACACGCACGCACATACACACACACCTACACACCACACCACACACCTACACACACACACACACGCGCGCGCGCGCGCACACACGCACACACACAAACAAACAATCTCCATACACACACACACGCACGCACCACACCACCACCCCACCACCCCCCCCCCCACACCCCACACACACACACACACACACAAGTATTAGAGAAAAAAACAGAGCAAGAAGCAAAAAAAAAGTCGTTATCTTGAAGATAATAGATAAGCACTAACGTGCTTTTTTCTTTCTTTTTGTAAATCAGATCTTGACCTCTATCACAGTTTAATATCATGAATTTTTAAAAGCAAATTATGGATATAGCCATCAGAAACGGATGAAAAGAGACAGCGGACGTTATCTGATATATACCACTAAAAACAAAACACAAACACACACACAAACACATACACACATATACACGCACGCACGCACGCACGTACGCACACCCCCCCCCCCCCCACACACACACACACACGAGTAGGCCATTGTGTGCCGGTGGGAAGAGATGACAAATTTACAAAACCGCATACAGACGGGGACTGGATGTAAAAAAGCACATAAGTGCTTATTCCATTATCCTCGATATAAAAGAATTAAATACAATTTAAAAAATGAATAAACACACACACACACACACACACACACACACACACACACACACACACACACACACACACACACACACACACACGCACATGCACACACAGAGTTTCACATAAATGTCAAAAACCAGACTCGTAAACATGGCTTGATATTGTTTCTTCTTCGTATTGTAATCCCCCCCCCCCCCCCCCACCTCCACACCAAAAACAAAATTATGCTGAGATTAATTCGTTCATATATTCAGCTGTAAGCTCCCTAAACAATATCCATCATAGCAAAAACGACTACAAAAACAACAATAACAATAATGTACGAAAAAATGTCTCATATTCTTAGAGCAGACGTGTATATATATATATATTATATATATATATATATATATATATAATATATATATATATACAGA
>CM054143.1:60298390-60310890 GCA_028751875.1 Rapana venosa | reverse complement strand
TTGTTATATCTTCAGCTTTTTTGGGACGGAAAATAGACAGGTCAATGGACAAAGAAAGGCAGACAATAGACAAGAAGGTGACAGGAAGAAAAGCAACAAAGCAGAAACAAAGAAAGGGGCAAAATCGAGGGAATACCTCGCACAGTTTTGTTTAGGTGAGGATGTTGTCTATACTGACAGACTCCCCATCATCCCCACAGGGAAGGTGGTCAGTTTAAACACACACTCACACACACACACTTACACACTCACACACACTTACACACACACTTACACACACACACTCACACACACACACACACACACACACACACACACACACATAAATATATAATATATATATATATATATATATATATATATACATATATATATATATATCTATATATATCTATATATATCTATATCCATATCTATCTATCATAGACACAAAATATTTACACAACCTCTGCTCTCTCTGTCACTCTGTTTCTGATAACGTTCATCAGGACTGATATTCTCACAGTTAAAAAAACAACCCACACCCCCACACCCCCCAGTGAGACCTGGTAACACCACTGCTCTACATCGCTATCGGAGATGTTAGATACTACTATGCAGTGACAGAAACCCCAAAGCCTACATAGTAAGGTCACGCTCTAAGATTCCCTATGGGCCAAACGATAGCCATGATGCTCGGCATAATTTGTCTCCTCTGCACTTGTTTACACTACAGACAGACTACTCTGCCAATGCCAATGTAACTGCGCACTGTTTGTCCCCACAGGGACAAAATATGATGGGGGTGGGTCGTGAGGTGGAGGTTTAGGGGTGGGGAAGGGGATGGGGAGCTGATAGATAAAGGAAAGGGCTGAGGGAAGGTGGGAGGAAAATGGTGAATGAGGTCATCATCATTACAACACCAGGATGAAGGGGATGAACAAACAAACGATTACATGAGTTGAACAGTTTGTATTCTAAAAAGGACAACTGAAGATGTATCATTAATTGTTGTATTATTTTAAATATAGTCATCAGAAAGAGAGAGAGAGAGAGAGAGAGAGAGAGAGAGAGAGAGAGAGAGAGACAGACAGACAGACAGACAGACAGACAGACAGACAGACAGACAGACAGACAGACAGAAAGAAATATAGAGTAATCCAAGTGCAGGTTAAGAGTCAACAGGTACAGAATCTCATTGTGGTTTTAAAAAAACGAAAAAGAAAATGACCTCAGCTGTGCAGACCAAAATATCTGACCGGTGTGCCCTCACACCTTGCTAAAATAGGAAACTTCTTCTTCATTCAGCACTCAGACAGTAGCTATTGTTGAACGAAAACCTTCCATGCTCTAAACCTTCTTGTGTTACGGCTTGAGCTACAGACTTCTTCTTATTCGTCGTCGACGTCAAATGCTCAGACAAGCAGCAGCTATTGTTGTCTGTCATATGAGCAAAAATTCCTTACGCTGCCGTTAAGCGCCTGACAAGTCAGGTCCAGTGCATCCAACTTCAGCATGGGAGAGAATTGGGATTTTATTATTTTTTTTAAAGTCTTTCTGAGGAAAAGGCAAGTGAATGGACCAAAAATGGCAGAAAAGAGACAAGTAGGAGATGGTAGGAAGAAAAGGAGCAATGCAGAAACAAAGAGAGGGATAGAAAAGAGGAATTGCCATCACAGAATCCTGACTTCAGTGGAAAAAAAATACAAACCAAAGTGGCACAGGCACGTCACACGAACGTCTGGACTGGCCAAGACTGTCCTACAGGGAACAGTACAAGGAGGGAGACGAAGAGGCAGACAGAAAAACGATGGGAAGACAACATTAGAGAGTGGACTGGCCTTGAGTGGAACGATTTGCTTCGGAAAGCAAAGGACTGTGGGGAGTGGAGGAGGAAGCTGGTTGCAAAATCTTCAGTTGTACCCCCACGGTCCACGGGACTATGGGATAGGTGAAGGTGACAACATCGACCCATCAAAGCGTTTTACATAAGGTCTCTAAGCTGACTTTCGCCTTACAAGGGGAGAACGGGAAGCGTACCATTTTTTGCCCAAAAGTTTGCCCCCATCCACTAAACTGTGAGTTGTGGCCTGGGTGCTAGACTTTCAGATGAGATGATAAACCAGGGTCTCAATCGCAACGTGCATTTAGCGCATGTAAAAAAAGAACCCACAGTAACAAGGGAGTTGTAACTGGTAAAATATTATAGTAAAAATGCCAATTTGATAGGAAAATAAATAAAAATGCAGACAGAAACAGAAACAAAAACAGTGGCACTGCTCTTGTGGCGACGTGCTCTTTCCCCTCAGAAAGATCAGCCCGAATTTAACGCAGAGAAATCATCCGTAATTTAAAGTGGTTTACAAATACAATCGAACGTTCGTGCATTCATCCATATACCCAAATTGAATTCCTCTTTTCCGTGCAATATTTTCGGGCTTAAATGATGGATCAGAAAACTCGGAATCTCTATGAAAGGGCATCTGGTGCACATGGCAGTTTGTTTAGTAGTATTTTCCCCCATTGTTTGTCAGATGATCTCCAGAGTGTTGTAAACCACTGCTGCAGTTTTCACGCCGCCACATGAGCTTACCACGTTACGGCGTATATTGATTCCAGTTTCATTTCTGTATTTTTTCTTCATTTGTTTAGTTATTGTTTTATTTAGGGGATATTTTAACGTGTTTGATTTGTTATGCTGCAGCTGTTTTAGAGAGATCGTCTTTCAGTTCTTGATGTCTGTGCGACGATGGGAAAATGAATCAGAAATTGCGTCTAGTTTCTCTTTCTCTCTCTGTCTGTCTGTCTGTCTGTCTGTCTCTCTGTCTCTCTCTGTCTCTCTCTCTCTCTCTCACACACTGGTATAGTTAGTTATTGTTAATATCCATTCCTATTCAATTTTTGTTTGTTTTTCACACACACTCTGGTACAGTTAGTTATTGTTAATATCCATTTCTATTCAATTTTTGTTTGTTTTTAGTTATTTCTGAGTATATTTAAGTACTCTCTTTGATGTTCTCTATATCTTGCTTGCCTTCCAGTATGTGTGTGTGCGTCTGTGTGTGTATTGTTTTCCATGCAATTCTATGTCAATATGCATATTTTCCCTTCTTGTTTACTTCTTTATTATTTTTAGGGCTGGATGTAAAAAAGCATGTAATGCTTAATCTACTACCCTCTGAAAAATGAAAATTGTTCAAAATTGTTCAAATTGTTCTCTCTCTTTCTCTCTCTCCATAGAGGTGGAGGGGGGGGGGGGCAGGTTCCATAACCTATAAGGTCGTAGGGGAGCAAGGCATCAGAGACCTCAGCTTCTCTAGGGGCCAGCATATTGAGGGCGGCGCCTATCTCCTCTCCCTCGCTGCTTCACCTTCCCTAACCCTAAAGAGGGCAGGTACCCATTTACAGCTAGGTGAACTGGGGGACTGTACTGAAGCCAAGGTGCACAAACGGCCACCCATCTAACTGGTGACCACGCTTGATGCTGCTTAACCTTAACTGGAGGAGAGCGAGTGCTCCGACCACTGAGCTATCCCATGCCCTCTCCAGAGAGACCAGTCGGAATGTCCACGCAGTGAAATCTGCCGTGAATGAGTTAAAGTGGCATACAAGTACAATCGTGCGTTCGTGTTTCATTCATATTCATACGTTTCCTTCCTTCCTTCCTTCCTTCCTTCCTTCCTTCCTTCCTCTCTGTGCTATGTTTTTTGTTGTTGTTTCTGTTTGTTTGTTGTTGCAAAGGATGGATCAGTAGGCCCAGGTTCTTTACGAAAGTGCGTCTGGTGCACATGGCAGTTTATTCGTTTTTCCTTTTTTATTTCATTTTTTTGCAGACGATCTCCAGCGTGTTGTAAACCAATATTAAAGATAAGAAGACATTGTGTAGAATTCATTTGTGTGTGTGCGCAGAAAACATAAAACAGAATTTGGCGGGTGTATATTATATTTTAAATAGTTATTTGCGATTGCTTCCTGGATATCATTTTCTTTTGTGTGTGGTTTTTGTTTTTGGTTGATTTTTTTTCGTTGGTTAGAACATGTGCACTTGCTAAGGTTCTTTATTTGGAATCACAGTCATCTTTAATTTACATCACTTTTTTTAATTCACATATTTACATCTCACTACATTAAAATAATAATTATCTTCTTTACTTTCCATCACATTATATTTTCTTTCTAAAGTCATATCTTTACTTTACATTTCGTTATCTTTTTAAGTTCACATTTTTACTTTAAATCGCACAATTTTAAAAAGTTACATCTTTAATTTACATCAAACTATTTTTGGGGAAATTAACATCTTTACTTTACATCACACTATTTTAAAAATTTCACATGTTAACTTTACATCCCACATCTTTAAATATCATTTACACCTTTACTTTCCATCACATCATTAAATTTTCTTGCACTTGTTAATTTGTTGCGGCAAGTTACAGCTGCGTCAGTGTTTACGTGAGGGAAGAAAAGCTGGCTGGTTATTATATTGTTTTAAATTGCAATGTCTAGATGTTGTTTTCTAAATGCGTAATTATCACACCAGGTAGAAAGCAACTGAGTGGTGTGTGTGTGTGTGTGTGTGTGTGTGTGTGTGTGTGTGTGTGTGTGTGTGTGTGTGTTTTGAAATATCACTTTCAAAAACTTGTTTTGCTGCATCAATTCTATTGTGGCTTTATCTAAGTTTTGAACTATGACAAGAACAGTATCGTTTTCTTTTTGCTTGTTGTTGCTGCTGCTGCTGCTGCTGCTGCTGTTTTCAATGATAATTATTTCCCACCTCCACATGAGCTTCCTGTGTTACGACGTACAGAGATTCCAGTTTCATTTGTTTGTGTTGCTGCAACTGTTTTGAATAGATCGTGTTTCAGTTCTTGATTTCTGTTTAACGAAATGAAAATGAATCAGAAATGCCGCTAAGTTCTCTCTCTCTCTCTCTCTCTCTCTCTCTCTCTCTCTCTCTCTCTCTCTCTCTCTCTCTCTCTCTCTCTCTCTCTCTCTCTCTCTCTCTCTCTTTTCTCTCTCTCCTCTCTTTCTCTCTCTCTCTCTCTCTCTCTCCTCTCTCTCTCTCTCTCTCTCTCCTCTCTCTCTCTCTCTCTCTCTCTCTCTCTCTCTCCTGATGTGGAAGATTTTGAAGAAAAGGCTAAAAAAAAAAAGGACAAAGGTATAGATAAACAACGAATGTTTACAAACAAGAAAAAAGAACCAACCAAGCAACCAACCAATCAAAACCCAAGCTTTAAACCCCACATGGGACAAAACACAAGTACGTCAGAGACCAGACAGATTGCAAAAAAGCAAACGGGAAACAGAAATAAAAACCAAGTAATCCGAACTCGGCAAAACTGTATAGAAAAGAAATCAAATCGTTCAAGGGAATTTTTCCCCCTGGAGTTAACATCAATGCCGACTCCACCCCCCCCCCCCCCCCCCCCATCCCCAAAGGATGCAACTATAAACCGAGGCCCCGTGTATGAACGCACGCAGAACATCTTGCGCAGACGTGAAAACCGGTTCCGCTTTTCGGAAGAGTAGGCTGTTGTGTGCTGGTGAAAACGGATGTCACAGTTTACAAAACTGCACTCACACACGGGAACTAGGTGTAGAAAAGCACATGAATGCTTATTCCATTATCCTCGAAATAAATAAATAAATAGATACTAAATAAATTACTGTTTAGTATGTCAGGTATGGCGGAAGCTATAGCCGGGAGGTTAAACTCGTTCAATGTCAATCTCATGGATCCATAAAAATCGTAGGTTCGAATCTCCAAAGCCTCAGTGCTGGTGAATTTAGAGAGCAAAACTGCGTCACGCTGCCGTTAAGCGCCTGACAAGTCAGGCCCAGCTCATCCGGTTTAGGCATAAGAGAGAATTGTTAACTCCTATGGGTTTTTTTCTCTGGGAAGAAAGCAAGAGAATGGACCAAGAAGGACAGGAAAACAAAAACAAAAAACAAAAAGAAGGAGGTGTGACAGGAAGAAAAAGGAAACAAAGAGGGTGATAGAAAAGAGGGAAATGTCCAGGCCAGAATTTCCAGAAGGTGGGGATGCTAATATTATACTGACAGGCCCCTGGCATCCCCACGGGGGAGAATCTGTCAGTATTGATACTGCTCATTGTTGTCCGTTAGTATTGATAGTGCACAGGGTGATCTGTATTAATAGCGCACGGTGTAGTTTATAGTGATAGTGCACACGGTGATCTGTATTGATAGCGCACGGTGTAGTTTATATCGATAGTGCACAGCGGGATCTGTATTGATAGCGCACAGTGTAGTTTATATCGATAGTGCACAGCGGGATCTGTATTGATAGCGCACAGTGTAGTTTATATCGATAGTGCACAGCGGGATCTGTATTGATAGCGCACAGTGTAGTTTATAGCGATAGTGCACAGCGGGATCTGTAATGATAGCGCACAGTGTAGTTTATAGCGATAGTGCACAGCGGGATCTGTACTGATAGCGCACGGTGTAGTTTATAGTGATAGTGCACAGCGGGATATGTACTGATATCGCACGGTGTAGTTTATATCGATAGTGCACAGCGGGATCTGTATTGATAGCGCACGGTGTACTATGCATGGATAGTGCGCTACTAAAACAGTGTGTCTGTACCGGCAGCGCACAGTGCAGTCTGTTACCGCTGTGGCTGTCTCGCAGCACAGACAGACTCTGGATCAATGCCACTGTCACTGAGCAGACACAGGTCTGGTTCTGCTCCCTGGAGAACAATGCTGGAGGAAGGGAGGAGGAGGAGGAGGAGGAGAAGGAGGAGGAGGAGGACTTGCAGATAAGCAGAGGCCTTGGGGATGGTGGCGGGGGTGAAGGGGGGTTCGATGGGGCGATGATTGAGGGCATCAGTTTTACAGCAGGGCTGGACGAGAATGAGAACAAATGGACAAATACAATAAAACGAATTTTATTTAAAGAGAAGAGAATCAGAATAATACGTGGGTTGTTGTTGTTTTTTTGTATCATCCTGCCACCATTTATCAACAAAATAATTTACACAAACACACACACACACACACACACACGCACACACACACACACACACACACACACACACACACACACACACACACACACACACACACATTATATATATATATATATATATATATATATATATAATATATATATATATATACAGAGACAAAGGACAGAGAGAGACAGAGAGACAAAGAGACACAGAGAGAGACAGAGAGGGACAGAGAAACAAATGGACAGAGAGAGACAGAGGAGAGAGAGAGAAGAGGAGAGAGAGAGAGACAGAGAGAGACAGAGAGAGCAGAGAGACAGACAGAGAAGACAGAGAGACAAAGAGACAGAGAGAGACAAAGAGACAGAGAGAGACAGAGAGATAAATAGAGAGAGAGAGACACAGAGAGACACAGAGATAAAGAGACACAGAGAGAGAGACAAGAGAGACAATGACAATGCAAGTTATTTATGCTAAGCAAATATGCCAAAGAGAGACAGAGAGAGAGAGAGAGAGAGAGAGAGAGAGAGAGAGAGAGAAGAGAGAGAGAGAGAGAGAGAGAGAGAGGGGGGGGGGGGGGGAGCTTAACGACTCAACGAAGTGTAATGTAAGGCTGCCGATCTATATTCACTGTGACACACGGAAGTTGAAACAAAACAAAACAAAAAACAACTTGATTGGTTGAATGTCACATTCGTTTTGTGTCGTGCTCCCTCCTCCATTTTGTGTGCTTATTTGTATCTGTATGTGTGTGTGTGTGTGTGTGTGTGTGTGTGTGTGTGTGTGTGTGTGGGGTGTTGTGATGGTGTGTTGTGTGTGTTTATTTTTAGGAGGGAGAGGAGAGAGAGAGAGAGAGAAGAGAGAGAAGAGAGAGACAGAACAGAGACAGAGAGACAGAGAGACAGAGGCAGACAAACAGCAGATAGACAGATAGACAGAGGGGAGACAGAGAGAGAGACACACACATAGAGAGACAGAGACAGAGAGACAGAGACAGATAGACAGAGAAAGAGAGAGAGAGAGAGAGAGAGAGAGAGACAGAGACAGAGAGAGAGAGAGAGAGAGAGAGAGAGAGAAGAGAGAGAGAGAGAGAGAGAGAGAGAGAGAGATTGATGTCGATGGGTGCACAATCTCATTATACTCAAATGAAAAAAAGAACAGCAACTTCGCAGAAAGAAAGATAGCTAAATCCTAGTACTTTCATTTGCTTTCTCCATCATAGAAGTGCCAAGGCTTTCAGTATACACAACATCTCCTCCTTCTGGAAATTCTGAGCTAGAAATACCCTCTTTTCTATCCCTCCCTTTATTTTTCCATCTTTATCTTTACTCTTACCTCTTCAGCCCCTTTTCCCATGTTGGTGGAAACATGACAAAATTTACAAAACCGCATACACAAAGGGACTGGATGTAAAATAACACATGGGTGCTTATTTCATTGTCCTCGATATATAAGGATGAATAAAAATAAACGAATAAAATTATTCTCTGCCTATACAGCCCATTTTCCTGCCTTTTTCTATGCACGTCTGAATGTTTTTTGGTTTTTTTTTCAGATGAACTTTCTGAGGAGCTGAACCTGAAGTGGGAAGGTGTGGGCTGAGGCCAGCAGCGGGCAGACAGACCTCCTGCACAGTGACCAGCCCAGGAGAAGGAAGACCTGGCACTACACATTCTGACCCAGTATGGCCATAGCCTTCACCACAAAAAGAAACAAAACGCTCGTTTGTAACACTGTTTGATCCCAGCTATTGTCACAGACAATTACCAATGTACAAATCTTATCAGCCAATTACAAATAGTTTTACAGGGGCCCTCTTATTACCCGACTTTTGCTCAATACAATCTAGACTGATGAGGGGAAAAATCAGTTCAATTCATATTTACTTTCATCTTCACCTTCACCTCACCCGTATTCCCGCGGACCGTGGGGACCAATGAACATTAAGCAACCAGCTTCCTCCACTCCCCGCCGTCCTCTGCTTTCAGTAGTGGCAAGTCGTTCCACTCAAGGCCAGTCCACTCTCTGAAGTTGTCTTCCCATCGTTTTCTCAGTCTGCCTCTTTGTCTCCCTCCTTGTACTGATCCCTGTTGGACAGTCTTGGCCAGTACACAGTCATGTTCGTGTGACTCCCGTACAACTTGAGTTTTTGTTTATTCAATGAAATCAGGAGTTCTTCACATGGCCAATGGCGTTTTTAATTCTAGTTTTCACTTCCTCATGAGTGATGTGATGTCTGTACCAAGGAGTTTGCGAAAGCACCTCATCTCCATTGCCTGCATCCTTCTTTCAGTGTCTGCTGTTATGGATTCATGTTATTCGGATTACCCTAGTGTCAATTCATATTGATGGAATAAAATGAAAAATCTAATTTCATGCTTTCCGTACCTCGTTTTTGCCCAAAGAAAGAGAGATCAACCAGATCAAGTTCTTAACGGGAATGCATGTGATGCAAATGTACAATTTCTATAGGCTTCTTCTTTTATTCTGTAATCTCCAATGTCCTATTTGTTCAATTACGGAGGATTTTTTTTGCATATTTTATGTGCAGAAATCCAAAATAAAAAACCGATTTGTGATCATGAGAGTATATTTTTTTAATAATCATACCACTGCGTTGTTGTTCAGATATTGTTTTTGTTTGAGCTTGTTTGTCAGCAAAACCTCTGCTTTCTCCTGCTAAAAATCGCTGAGGTTAGTCATACTTTAACGAACACTATAGCCGAGTGGTTAGCACTGTACGGCTTCAGTCCCAGGGCCATGGTTCCATGAAGTCGTGGGTTCGAAACTCAGCGGCGTTTGGTGAGATAAGGATGGAGACTTTTTAACGAACTCCCAGGTCAACTTCAAGGGCAGACCTGCCAGAGCAGTATTTTCGTTCGTATATAAACACATGAAGACGATCAAATATGCACGTTAAAGATCTCCGTAATTCGTGTCAGGCTTTTGAGGGCTACGGAAACAAAACATACCCACCAAACATCCTCGAAGTCGGAATATGGCTACCTTAATCTCATCTCATCTAATCTGTTCCCGTAACCTCCTCCAGGGTCGTAGGGGCCTGCAGTGACGAACATTGCACCAGCTGGCTCCATTTGCGGCGGTTGTGTGCAAGTGCCTGGGTTGTGGAGAAGCTCTTCCCGGTCCATTCACTGATGTTGTCTGCCTATTTCTTCTTCGGCCTGCCTCGCCTTCTCTTCCCCTGCACTGTTCCTTGCAGTGTGGTCTTGGAGAGCCCACCTGATCTTGTCACATGTCCATACCATCTGAGCTTCCTTTTCTTGACTGTGGTCAGCAAGTTTTCGCAGTGTTTTACTTGTTGGGTGACGGTTTGTCGGACTTCTTCGTTGGTGATGTGGTCGGGGTATGAAATGCCAGGGAGTCTTCTGAGGCATCTCATCTCAAAAACCTGGATCCTCCTTTGTAGATCTGCATTCAGTGTCCAGGATTCGCATGCACACAGATATGTAGAGGTGACTAGTGCATTGCAGTAGCTTGACCTTTTGGTCCTGACAGAGATGTTTCGGTAATTCCAGATGGTCTTGAGCTTCGCCATTGTTGCTACGTTACTTTAATGACAAGCAAAAAACCAAACCCGACAACAACAACATTAAAATAACAAAGACAAAACGGTCGCAGGCCCACAGTCTCACTACTGGTGACCCTCGGGGTTGTAGTGGAAGAACAGGCAAACATGTGTCTTGTCGCAGAGCTCCTGGCTCCTGGGCGGTGTCTGTCACATTTTGGAGGATTAATCTATCTTTTGAAGAGATCTTATTTGCATGAACAAGTCTGTAGCGGCATTAGCATGCCTACATCTTTTCTTGTTTTTTTATCTGCGCCCTCCTCCTTCTATGTGTTGCTGTGTGTGTGTGTGTGTGTGTGTGTTCCCATGTCTTTGGTTTGGCCTGTTTGTCTGCCGTTTCTGTCATTTTTCTTATCTATCTGTCTGTCTGTCTGTCTGTCTGTCTGTTTGTCTGCCTCTCTGCCTGCCTGCCTGCCTGTCTGCCTGCCTGTCTGCCTGCCTGTCTGTCTGTCTGTCTCTCTGCCTCTGTACTTTTCTTATAAGTTCTTATTTCTCTCTCTTTGTCTCTCTCTGTCTCTCTGTCTCTGTCTCTGTCTCTCTCTCTCTCTCTGTCTATCTGCCTGTATGTCTACCTGTCTGTGTGTCTGTGTGTTTGTCAGCCTGTCTGTCTCTTTCCGTCTGTCTACATGTTTCTTTCTGTCTCTCAGTCTCTCTGTATCTCTGTATTTCTAGATCTATCTATCTATCTATCTATCTATCTATCTATCTATCTATCTATCTATCTATCTATCTATCTATCTATCTATCTATCTACCTTTCTATATATCTATCTGTCTGTCGGTCTGTCTCTGTCTCTTTCTCTGTCTCTCTCTGTCCTCTCTCTCTCTCTCTCTCTCTCTCTCTCTCCTCTCTCTCTCTCTCTCTCTCTCTTATACATGTTTAGTTTTGTTTCTCCTTCATCATTCTTTGTAGCTGTCAGTCTGTCTGTCTGTATATCACAATCTCTTTTCTGTCTGTTTCTCAGTTAATCTGTCTCTACATCATTTACCGTATACCTAGCCTAACAACAAACCCAAGCAAGTTAAGATATCTAATTCACCAGCTTAGTGCAGATTAGGACTTAAATGTTGTTCTTTGATTTTTCGTATCAGATGTCAAGTGAAGTACACGGCCCTGTTCTTTTCACCCTCTACACTGCTCCACTGTCACATATAATTAACCGCCATCAGATCAACCATCATTTTTATGCAGATGACTCTCAGATTCTAAGCAGCGACACTCCTGAAAATCTGCCTTCTCTCTTTACAAATATGGCCCACTGCTTTCAAGATATCCAAAATTGGATGATACAGAACAAATTACAGCTAAATGCAGATAAAACAGAAACCATGCTTGTAGGTACCAAACACAAACTCTCTTCTATCACAACAGCTTCAATACAACTTGGCAATGCATCAGTCCCTTTATCCACTGCTGTGAAGTATCTAGGGGTCATTATTGACAACACACTCTCTATGCAAAAATTCATCACTCAGACCTGCCAGTCCTGCTACTATCAATTACGGCGTATTAGTGCAATTCGAAAGTACCTGTCCACAGATGCAACATCCAAACTTGTTGCGTCTCTCATTCTTTCACGTCTGGACTATTGCAACTCTCTGTTGGCTGGTCTGCCAGCATCATCAATCCAATCCCTTCAACGTATACAAAACTCTGCAGCTCGTCTAATCCTCAGAAAGAAAAAATCTGAGCATATTACCCCTCTCTTGCAATCTCTCCACTGGCTGCCTATGCCACAGAGAGTAAACTATAAGATCAGTACTCTCTGTTACAAATGTCTCCACAAAACAGCACCCGCCTACCTCTGTGAATGTCTTCACTTGTACACTCCTTCTCGTTCTCTCCGCTCTGCTGCAGATACCTTGTCCTTACGAATACCTAGATTCAACCAGTCCACCATCGGCCGTCGCTCTTTCTCTATTTCTGGTCCATTGATGTGGAATGATCTCCCTC
>CM054143.1:60285890-60288390 GCA_028751875.1 Rapana venosa | reverse complement strand
ACAAAAATATCAATACCTCTGCCTTTCAAGAAAGTAAGCGGGCTTTATATTGTTCTTTATTGAGTGAGGACAGGATATCTGAGTGGTCAGAACACTCGCTTCCCCCAGAGCTAAGGTTAAGCAGCATCGAGCGTGGTTACCACTTGAATGGGTGACCATTTGTGTGCCTTGGCTTCACTACAGTTCCCCCAGCTGTAAATGGGTACCTGCCTCTTTAGGGTCAGGGAAGGTAAAGCAGCGAGGTAGATGAGATGGGCGCCACCCTCAATATGTTGGCCCCTGGAGAAGTTGAGGTCTCTGACGACCCCATAGGTTACTGGACACCTTTACCTTTTTATTTTTTTTATCTATTTATTTAGGAAAATAAAGGGTGGGGGTGAGGAGGCTGGGAAGACAAGTCTCGCTGCATGCAGTGCTGGTGACTTTTGCTACACATTTTGTTTTGTTTTCGTTTACATGTGATGGCAAAAGAACAGACTGTACAGGTGGGTAGATCAGAGTGTTTTGAGGTCAACTCCCTGGGTTTACAAAGTCATGGGGTTTCAATCTCGGCAACAATGTCTTTCTTCTTTTCTTTTTTTACTTTATTTTATGGATAATGGAATAAGCACCCAAGTGTGTGTGTGGTCAAGTCAAACTCTTATTTTAGGTATGTGTGTATGTGTGTATGCGTGCGTGCGTGCGTGTGTGTGTGTTTGTGTGTGTGTGTATGTGTGTGTGTGTGTGCGTGTGTGTGTTTTCATATGTCTGTATCTCTCTGACCCTGTTGATGCTGGGATATATTCTGACAGTAAGTGTAGAGTACAGCCCTGTCAAGTAGTCTCAAACCATATGCACTTCCACAGCAGCATCACAACGCCATCCCTGTTTTCATTGATCAACATGCAATAAAACAAATATCTCTGATTCGGCGGCTTAAGATGCTCTGGTATCACGTGACCTCAGATTCAGTTTCCCCGCACATTTGTGTGCCTGTGGTGAGTTTTTACAAAGAGCTATACACAAAAGCCACCAGCGCAGTGCTTTTCCAAGGCATAGTTGGAGAGTGGTTCCATACCTCAGTGGGAGTTCGTCATGGCTGTCTCCTATCACCAACACTGTTTAATGTCTTCCTTAAGCGCATAATGACTGATGCCTTAGAAGATCACACTGGCACAGCCAGTATTGGAGGGCGCATAATCACCAACCTCAGGTTTGCTGATGACATCAACGGACTTGCAGGAAATGAACAGGAACTAGCCAACCTAGTGTACCACCTGGACAAAACATCCTCCAGATACGGCATGGAGATCAGTGTCGAGAAAACAAAACTCATGACAAACAGTGCCCAGCCAATCACGACCAAGATCAAAGTCAATGGAAAAGAACTTGAGGTTGTAGATCACTTCAAGTACCTTGGAGCTATTATTAGTGAAGAAGGTTCAAAAACCGAAATCCTCGCAAGAGCTGCACAAAAAATAGCAGCAATGGCAAAGCTCAAGACTATCTGGAAAGACCGAAACATCTCTCTCAGGACCAAGGTCAAGCTACTGCATGCACTAGTCATCTCTACATATATATATGCGTGCGAATCCTGGACATTGAATGCAGATCTACAAAAGAGGCTCTAGAGATGAGATGCCTCAAAAGACTCCTTGGCATTTCATACATGGACCACACTACCAACAACGAAGTCCTACAAACCATCACCCAACAAAAACCTGCTGACCACAGTCAAGAAAAGGAAGCTCAGATGGTACGGACATGTGACTAGATCAGATGGGCTGTCCAAAACCATACTGCAGGGAACAGTGCAGGGGAAGAGAAGGCGAGGCAGACAGAGGAAGAAATGGGCAGACAACATCACTGAATGGACAGGGAAGAGCTTCTCCACAACCCAGGCATTTGCCCACAACCGCCGCAAATGGAGCCAGCTGGTGCAACGTTCGTCACTGCAGTGCCCCTACGACCCCGGAGGGAGTTATGGGAGCAGATGAGATGATGAGATGAGAGGTGAGTTTATGTCAAAGCCTTTGGGGTTGCAGGTTCACGGGGGACGGTCGTTGGAGGGACGTTGTGGTGGTTGCCACCTCGGGTGGGCAACTCACTCGGTCTGGCTCCGCGACTGAGCTAATACTGTTGTTAGTAGGGGGCTTAGTAGGTGGTGTCCTGCGTATGTTAGCTCAGAGCAGGCACTACCGAACACCACCAAAGTGACTCAGCAGAAGTGCAGGGCCCCTCTGGCTGGTGGACCCTATGGCGGCCTGACATTGATAGGCTCCCTGTGGATTTCCGACCCTGAGGATGAGACATAACGCATCTGGGTATGGCTGTGCCGGGGATATTGAAATGAGCGGCGTGGGAACATCAGGACAGTAACATCACAGATCTGGTAGCAAAGGAAAAGGATAACAACAATAAAAAAAGAACTAGAATTTGCAATGTTCAAGTGCATTGAAAAAAAACCCAACTGTGATAAAAGTGTCTTTAAAAATCCGTTAATAAATCTCTCATAATACAA
>CM054143.1:60278390-60280890 GCA_028751875.1 Rapana venosa | reverse complement strand
TGGCCTCATGGGTCAGCTAGGCTAGTAAAACAACATAACTTGGATTAGATGTAATTCCATTCCCCACATCCTGAGCCAACCCAACGTGGAGTCAGCGTTTGATGTAACATCAGTGGTCAGAGCACTAGTTTTCCCCAAGCCAAAGTTAAGCAGCATTGATCAAGGTCACCAAGTAGATGGGTGACCGTTTGCACGCCTTGACTTCAGTACAGTCCCCCAGTGCACCCAGCAGTAAATGGGTACCTGCCCTCTTTAGGGTCAGGGAAGGTAAAGCAGCGAGGGAGAGGAGATGGGCGCCGCGCTCAACATGCTGGCCCTAGAGAAGTGAGGTCTCTGACGCCTCGCTCCCCTACGACCTTATAGGTTATGGGACTCCTTTACCTTTTACCCTTAAGTGCCAAGGTTTCACTCACTCACTCACTCAGTCCCATGTCTCAAAGGACGTAGGGGGGACATGAGAGAAGACGCGACAGAGATCTTTTTCCATGCTTCACGATCTTGTGTGGCTAGTAGAAGGTGTTGCAGGGGTTGGGCGGTCCAGTCTTTGATGTTGTCAACCCATGATTTCTTTTGGCGGCCTCTTCTTCTCTTGCCTTCAACTGTTCCCTGCAGGATGGTTTTTGCTAAGGTGTTGTGTCTTGTGGTGTGACCAAACCACATCAGTTTTCTCCTCTTTATGGTGGAGAGCAGAGGTTCTTGGGGCCCACACGCTTTTTGATTTCTTCTTTCACATAGTTGTTGGTCTTGTGTTCTTTGTATGATATTTTGAGGAGTCTTCTATGGCACTTGTTCTCGAATGCTTGGATTCTCCTCTCTAGCTCTGCTGACAGAGTCCATGATTCACAGCCATATAGGAGGATAGATATCACGAGGGAGAGTCCATGATTCACAGCCATATAGGAGGATAGATATCACGAGGGATTTGTAAAGGTGATATTTGGTGCAGAAGCTGATGTTGTTGCTTCTGATGATCCTCTCGAGTCTGGCTAGAACAGATTTTGCTGTTGCAATGCGAGCTTTCACTTCATTGTTTGATGTGCCATTTTGTTAGGATGGAGCCTAAGTATTTGATTTGGCTCACCTCTTCCAGTATTTCTCCATTCATCCTTATTTCCGTGCTGTCATTACTTGCGCTGTTGACCATGATCTTTGATTTCTCTGTACTGACCTCCATGCCGTATGCGCTCGCTCGATCTGATAGACTATCTGTGTGGTTTTGCAGTTCTTGTTTGCTGCCGCCCATGAGGTCAATGTCATCTGCAAATCTGAGATTGCAAAGGGGTCTTCCACCAATGGAGATGGAAGTGTGGTGGTTTTGCAGTGTCTCTGTCATGATGTTTTCGAGGAAGAGGTTGAAAAGTACAGGTGAGAGAAGGCAGCCCTGACGGACCCCAGCCGTGGTCTTGAAGAACTCGCCCATGTGATTGTTCATAAAAACTGTACTTCTTGCGTTCTCGTACAGTGCCTTGATGACTTCAATGAGGCAGTTGTCAATGTTGAAGTGCCTGAGTACTTGCCAGAGGCCGTCATGCCATTCCCTGTCAAAGGCCTTTTTGAAGTCTATGAAATTGTGATACAAGTCTTTTTGGTGTTGGAGATGTTTCTCTATCAGAATTCTCAGATTGAAAATTTGTTCCATTGTGCTGCGTTTTGGTCTAAAGCCGGCTTGTTCTTCTGCCAGGAGTTTTTCCGCTTGGTTTTTCAGTCTGTTGAGGACTACCCGCAGCATGATCTTGCTAGGATGGCTTATGAGACTGGTGGTTCTGTAGTTCTGGCATTGCTTGAGGTTTCCTTTCTTTGGTAGGGGTATTACAAGAGACTGTGTTCATTCTTCTGGCCATTCTTTGATGTCGTGAATCTTCTGACAAAGTTCTGTGAATCGCCTTGCTGTTTCCTTCCCTCCAAGGTCTACCTACATTGAATTAGTGTCTTGCTATGAAGCGGTATGTGGATCGGTGGTCTAGAGGTAAGGCGCCTGCCTAGAAAGCGAAAAGTCCGAGTCAGAAGTGTGCGGGGGTTCGATTCACGTTCGGGCCAAAAACATCCCCCCCCCCCCATCCTGAGTAGTGGTCTGAGTGCTTGTCTTTCGGATGAAGCAATAAACCGAGGTCTCGTGTGTTAAAAAATTATTTATTGGGGGTAAAAGAACCCACGGCAACAAGAGAGTTCTTCTTGACATTTTTTTGTTGTAGAAAAAACCCCACTCTGATAGGGAAAGAAGTACAGTTCCAGTCAAGAGAAGAAAAACAAATAAAGGGTGGCGCTGCTCTTGTGGCGACGCTCTCTCCCCTGGGGGAGAGCAGCTCGATTTTCACGCAGAGAAATCTGCCGTGACTTAAAGTGGTATAAAAAAAATGTTGAAACTGACTTCTTCTATAGTAAACTCTCAGTATACACACCTGTTTTCTGTATTAACGTTAAAAAAAGAAGTCAGTGTGACTGTTTGTAATGTGAGGAGCTGAATAAAACAGCTATGCACACAATCTTCTCGTTCAAAAGG
>CM054143.1:60255890-60265890 GCA_028751875.1 Rapana venosa | reverse complement strand
TAGTCTCATCCGAATGACTTTAGGGTGGAGGGAAGAGAAAGAGTGATGATAGCACTGATGCACACACCAAGTAGTAGGGAGGGTCTCCTCAAATGGGGTTTGAACCCGGCTTTGCAGATTCCGAAAAGAATGTACACTAATGTCAACAATGCAGTCTAAATTTTCTTTGCTGCACATATCAATTCACCCGCACTGGTAGATACTGATGAACACAATTGCAGATCATTTGACATAGTATAAAATCCCCTTCTATCTTCCATGCAAACACTCCACCTCTGCCAACCACAACCACTCACTCATTGATGCACAATAATATTAAACCATTGAGATCACCAGCACCATGATTCAACCAGTCGAAGCCAAAAACCACCTTCATGCAATATCATTCTTACGTACACGATAAAACCAAATGCTTCTGTACCATCTGGCCATATTGGGGTAGAATGCATAGTGCCTGGTCTTCTCCTGTGCTTCCCTCGAAGTTAACATCAGTGCTTACTCCACACTCCCCAAAAGTCCTTCGGATGAGACTATAAACCGAGGCCCCGTGTGCAAACGCACGCAGAACATCTTGCGCACACGTAAAATCCTGTTCCGCTTTTTGTAAGAGTAGGTCATTGTGTGCCGGTGGGAACAGATAACAATTTAGAAAACCGCATACACACGGGGACTGGATGTAAAAAAGCACATAAGTGCTTATTCCATTATCCTCGATATAAAACATTTAAAAACAAATTAAAAAATAAAGTAACTCTGTAGGAGATCTGCCCGATGGCCTCAGCCCACACGTTTCGACTTCAGGGCAGTTTATTTCAAGGTTCATAAGAAAACAAAATCAGATTTGCTTGGAACTTTTGGGAAAAGGCAGGAGAATGGGCTGGGTAGGCTGAATAGGAGAAAGAAAGAGAAAGCATTCCTATCACAGAATTTCCACTTGTTGTTGATGATCTTGTTGTTGTTGTGATTGAATTTAGGCGTCAGCGAAAATGTCCACAATGTCCCGAAGTTGGGGAAGCTATTAATACTGAAAAAGCCCCAGGCATCCCCACTAGGGATGGATGGATAACATTGGACACTGAGCACTTCTAGCAGGCTGGTAATCGGTATATTCAGTCCTGTCTGAACTTCGTTTTCATCCAGCAACGAGTACAAGTCAGTGACAATGGCACACTGGTATATAGAGTATCTCTGTGATTTTCCATACAGTAGATCATCGGGTGTTTGCTCGTCATCTTCATCATCTTCTTCTTCTTCATTTTCATCTTCTTTATCATCGTCGTCGTCGTCGTCGTCGTCGTCATCATCATCATCATCATCATCTTCTTGTTCTTGTTCTTCTTCTTCTTCTTGTTCTTCTTCTTTTGTTCTTGTTCTTGTCTTGTTCTTCTTCTGTTCTTCTTTTCTTTCTTCTTTTCTTTTCTTTCTTTTCTTCTTCTTCTTCGTCTTCTTCTTGTCTTCTTCTTCTTCTTCTTTTCTTCTTCTTCTTCTTCTTCTTCTTCTTCTTCTTCTTCTTCTTCCTCTTCTTCTTCTTCTTCTTCTTCGACGCTCAGACGGCAACTATTGTTGTCTGTCATTATATTGACCAAAAATACGTTTTGCTGCCGTTAAGCACCTGACAAGTCAGGCCCAGCACATCCGACTTCGGCGTGGTGGGAGAGAATTGTTATCTGGAAAGAGGGCATGTGAATGGATCAAGAAGGCAGAAACAAAACAAGGAGAAGATGGCAGAAAGAAATGCAGCAAGGCAGAAACAAAGAGGGGGGGGGGGGGGGGGGGGGGGGGTGACAGAAAAGAAGGAGTCCCCAGCAAAAAAATTCCAGGAAGTGTCAATTGCTTTTTATTAATTTAATCTGGTAGTTTTATGAAGCTTATTCTTATCGTGTTTTAATGAATTTATTCCAACGCAGTTTTATTAGGTGTATGCGGTAATATCAAGTGGAATATAAAAACACCAACGTCCAGAGCAATTAATTGTTTGGGTGTATGCTGTTTATTGATATATTACAATACAATGCAATACAATGTTATACAATACAATTACAATGTAATACAATACAATGCAAGACAATGCAAGAAAGCACACTTAAACGTAATTAACAGAATACACTATAGCAAACTACACTAAACTACCCTACAAAGCGATATAGTACAACATAACACGGTGCAATGCAATGCAATGCAATACAAACACAATACAAATCAACACAATGCAATACAATGCAATGTAACACAATACGATACAACACAATGCAATGTAACACAACACGACACAGTACAATACAGTACAATACATACAATACAGTGGAATACAATGGAATACAATGAATACTATGCAATACAATAGAACACAACACAATGCCATACAACACAATACAATGCAACACAACAAAACACAACTCAGTACAATACAATACAATATAATACAGCACATTACAGCACACACAACAAAACACAATACAGTTCATTACAATACAGCACACTGTAATACATTAGTTCAACTCAGAAATCGCTTTGCAGGTCCAGCAATAAGATATCATGCGTACAACGTTCCTGTTTGTCCTAAGTAAAATGAAAAAAACGAGCGCTAAAAATAATACAAGTGCTAGGTGCTAAACATATAAACACTAACATCTCCTGGTCTTTGAATTTCTTGTGGTTCATGGTGTCTCAGCCTTTGCCTTGTTTTTCTGTCTGTATGTTTGTCAACATGTTTTGCTTCTGAAAATATTTTACAAAAACAGTTTCTACACATAAAAGCTTTTATCACCTTTTACGATTTAACGTCGACATGTCTTTCAGGCTGTACTATAGTAGTGCATATGATGTATCGTGTGCATTATATCTAGATGTTATTTTTAAAGGGTTGTATCTATATGTTGTGGGTTTTGTTTTTTCGCGATTTTTTTTTATTGTAGTTGTTTCTCTCTCTGTCTGTCTCTCTGTCTGTCTCTCTGTCTTCTCGTCTGTCTCTCTCTCTCTCTCTCTCTCTCTCTCTCTCTCTCTCTCTCTCTAAATTTTTCCTCCCATAGTTCATACATGCTGAATTGGTCTGTTGATCTGAATTAGTATCTGTCTTGCCTCTTTTCATTTGATCCTACATCATCTGTTTCTAGTACTTCGTCGATTTCTCATCTTTTAAATTATTTGATACCCAGGTACAACCCATAGTTCAATACGGTGCTGAAATTTGGAATCTAGAATATGAATATGAAATGTAAAAAGTTCATCTGTTTGCCATGAAGCGATTTTTACATGTTGATCAACGTACACCGAATGGCCTGGTTTATAGTGAACATGGTCGATTTCCAATTTATTTGAATTCCTGTATTAAATGTATTAAGTACTGCCTTAAGTTAGTTTGCATGAACGACCACAGATTACCTAAGAAAGCTTATAAGACATTATGTGAACTTGATGCCAATGGTAAAACAACTTGGGTAACAAAGGTACGTAACTGTGTATGTAGATGTGGTGTTTCGTGTGTATGGATTAATCAAGGAGTTGGATGTGTAAACAGTTTTGGGGCTGTTTCAAGCAACGCATGGTAGATTGCAGATGGCAAGAGTGGGATTGGCACGTCCAAGAAATTGAAATATTTTCATTCTTTAGACTTCTTCAAGTAAATCATTTCATTGACCATATCTAGTATTAAATATGAACCGATTTATTAGAAATGCATTAACTAAGTTTCGATTGGGGGTATCTGAGATTGCTGTGCACAGTCAAAGATTTACATCTCTTTCTGTAAGAAATGATGAATGTCCATTATGTAGATTAGCGAAGGAAGACGAAGTTCACTTTGTATTATGTTGCCCACTATTAGATGATCTGAGAGAAAAATACATTCCTTTGAAATATTATAGAAGACTTATGTTTCATCGGTTAGTTTTGCTTTTGACGTCGTCAAATCAGACTGTTATGCATAATCTTGCTATGTTTCTGTATAAATCTTTCAAAAGACGAAGTTGCTTAATTTAATTAATTGGGTAATGCACAAAGCTGAGACCCACATTATGTTTGATTATAATGATGCTGTGCGTATGTGTGTGATTGTGTGGGTATAATGAATTATTGTGTTGCACATGATGATCTGTAATTAACCCCTTCCAATGGGGCTATGGCATTATGGAATAAATCGTCATTATCGTTATCGTTATCGTTATCTCTCTCTCTCTCTCTCTCTCTTCTCTCTCTCCTCTCTTCTCTCTCTCTCTCTCTCTATCTGCGTGTTTATTCCTTTTATTTCGAGGATAATGGAATAAGTACTCATGAACTTTTTTCACAGCCAATCCCCGTGTGTATGCAATTTTGTATATTTTGTCATCTGTTCCCACCGGTACACAATGCCTACTCCTTTCGAAAAGCGGAACGTGTTTTATTGTGTGCGCAAGGTGTTCTGCGTGCGGTTGCACACGGGGCCTCGGGTTATAGTCTCATCCGAAGGACTTTTGGGGAGAGCGGAGTCTGCACTGATGTTAACTCCAGAGGAAAAAATCCTCTTAAACAAGATTCGAACCCGGGTGAGCAGATTACGAACGCATCACTCTAACCACCAGGCTATCCCGTCCCACTCTGTGTATGTGCGTAAGTATAATTTGCTTTGACTCTGTGTGCATGTGTACACGTGTGCGTGCATGCGTGTGCTATTTATTTTTATTGTTATTTATTTATTCTTTTATATCGAGGATAATGGAATAAGCACTTATGTGCTTTTTTACATCTAGTCCCCTGTGTATGCGGATTTGTGAATTCTGTAATCTGTTCCTACCGGCACATAATGGCCTACTCTAACGAAAAGCGGAACAGGATTTAACGTGTGTGCAAGATGTTCTGCGTGCGTTCGCACACGGGACCTCGGTTTATAGTCTCATCCGAAAGACTTTTGGGGAGAGTGGAGTCTGCACTAATGTTAGCTCCAAAGGGAAATATCCCCTTGAACGGGAATTGAACCCGGGTAGTCAGATTGCGAGCACAATGTTCTGACCACTAGGCTATCCCGTCCCCCTTGTGCTTAGTGTGCTTGTGCGAATGTGTGTGTATGTATGCATGTATGTATGTGAGAGTGTGTGTGTGTGTGTGCGTGTCTGCATCTATGTCGTATAAAACATTTTAGCATTTTACAATAATGAAAAGATATCGTTCTTAGGTTAGAGCTCCGAAGTTCACCAATGATAAGATTTTGCATATGCAACCGGTTTTTGCCCACCGTTAAGATAGCCGCGCTCCGACTACGGGGAGTATAACTTTTCAATCCAGGATACAGCATACCGTTCAAGAGGCTGTTTTCGATCTCTTTCTTTCCCCCCTTGCTGCCTCGTCTTCTGTAACGTTCCTGTCCTGCTGATCACACACACACACACACAGGTCATTTCACTCCCTCCACCCTAGCCATGCCCTCATGCGTTGTCGCATCCCCCAAGGTCGGAAGTCCACAGTTGGGGCCCATCAATCGCAGGCTACCACAAGGCCACTAGCCAGAGGGTCACCGCCCTGCTGCAAGGTCACTTTGGTGTGTGTTCCGCGGTGCCTGTTGTGAGCACACATAACCAGGACACCGCCTGCTAGGCCCCCTGCTAACGGCAGTGATGGCTCAGTCACAGAGTCAGACTGAGTGTGTCTACACTCCCCTCCAGGTGGCAACGTGGGGGACGGGATAGCCTAGTGGTTAGAACATTGCGCTCGCAATCTGACGACCCGGGTTCGATTCCCGTTTAAAGGGAATATTTTCCCCTGGAGTTATCATAATAATAATAATAATAATAATAATAATAATGTATAGAATGTATATAGCGCTGCATCAGTGCCGACTCCACTCTCCCCAAAAGTCCTTCGGATGAGACTATAAACCGAGGCCCCGTGTGCGAACGCACGCAGAACATCTTGCGCACACGTGAAATCATGTTCCGCTTTTCGTAAGAGTAGGCCATTGTATGCCTGTGGGAACAAATGGCAGAGGATGTAAAAAGCACATAATTTCTTATTCCATTTCCCTTGATATAAAAGAATAACATATTTTAAAAAACCACCACAACGTCCCTCCAACGACCTCCGCCCGTACACCTCAACCCTGACTCAAACTCAACAAAGGCACAGAAGTGTGTGGGGAATCCGAAACTGAGGTCACCATGAGACCAGAGCAACATGGGCAACCAAAGCATTTGTTTTGTATTGCATGATAATCAATAAAAATGAGGATGATGTAGTGATGCTGTTATGGAAGTACATGCGCTTAGAAACTACTCGACATGGCTGTACTCTACTCTTCCTATCAAAATATATTCTGGCATCAACCAGGCCTGAGAGATACAGACACCTGCAGTGCTGGTCAGGCAGTTTGAGCAACATTCTCAAAATCGCATCTGTAAAGTGGATGAAGCTCGACTGTGTGTTCTAAGTCTTCCCAGTTAGCCTATTGCACACTCACTCTGGGTAGGAATCGACATTAGACCGAAAAACTCTCTCTTTGACTCTTGTGGGATTTGAACCTGCGACCTTTCAGTGCCTGATTCAAAGCGCCACTACAGCTGGTTTGTTTTTGATCTGTATGGCCACTTGAGAGTCTGCAAATTAAACAAAACAGGTTTTGAATGGTTGAGTGTCTCTTAGATGTTTTTGGTTCCAAACTGATGTTCGTATAAGCACAACTCATCACAGATTATATAGAACCTACTCTCTTTGCGTTCTTATTGTTTACTCCAATAGCTGTTTGTGTTTTTGTGATCTAGCATTATGATTAACTTGAAATATGACGTAATTTACTTGCTTTCTTTATTACTGTATTTCTCGAATAATGGAATAAGCACTCATGTGCTTTCTATATCCAGTACCCATGAGTATGTGGTTTTGTAAGCTTTGCCATTCCTATCCACCGGCACACAATGGTATTCTCTTCCAAAGAGCGGAACATCTTTTGACGTTTACACAAGATGTTCTGCACGCGTTCGCACACGGGATCTCGGCTTATACTCTTATCCGAAGGACTTTTGAGGGAAGTGGAGCCGGCACTGATGTTAACTCCAGGAGGAAAAGTTCCTGTTAACAGTATTTGGACAATGCTCAGCGCTCTCTACCAGGCTATCCCATAACGAGATAGAGCAAGTTGGGGGAAAATGTGATTATAAAATCATAATATAATGTTAAAAGTTGAGAGACAAAGAGAGAGAGAGAGAGAGAGAGAGAGAGAGAGAGAGAGAGAGAGAGAGAGAGAGAGAGAGAGAGAGAAGAGAGAGAAGAGAGAAGAGAAGAGAGAGAGAGAAACATAGACAGAGAGACAGAGAGAAAGAGAGAGACAGAGAGCGAGACAGAGACGGAGACAGAGAGATGTCAGTGTTCGTGAAAGAACACTTTTGTTCTGAGCAAAACAGCAGAAATTGTGAAAAATTAAGAACTCCCAACGAATCTGTATTAGCATCTGTTATTAGATTTTCACAGCAAAATCGCAGGGGAAGAGAAAACGAGAGAAGGGGAGAGAGAGAGAGAGAGAGAGAGAGAGAGAGAGACAGACAGAAGACACGACAGACAGACAGACAGACAGACAGCACAGAGACAGAAAGAGACAGAGAGAGAAACAGAGAGAAACACAGAGATATACAGAGAGACAGAGAGACAGAGTGACAGAGACAGAGAGAGAGAGAGAGAGAGAGAGAGAGAGAGAGGAGAGAGATTGTGTGAACGTGTGTCAGTGTTATGGGTGTTTAGGATTCTGACATACACGTAACACACGACACACACACACACAAACACACACACACACACCACACACACACACACACACACACACACACACACACACACACACACACACACACGAGTTAAGAAACGCAACGTTGTAAGGACCATTGACTACAAAGACCTAATTATAATATATGCTATCTTGCAGGAGTGGTGGTGGTGGTCTTCTGAAGGAAGAAAGAGACAGACGCAGACTTCAAGTTGTTCAGAAAACATCCAAACATGCGACGGCCTTGACATGGCTGTACTGATGTGAAAAAACACACAAACCACAACAACACTATTAAGACAGACAGACAGACAGACAGACAGACAGACAGACAGACAGACAGACAGACAGAGCAGCCTGGAGAAATAATGCAGTCGACCAACGCGTGGCTTTTGTGACCCCCGGGAGACAATCTGATCCTACACAGTCATAATGATGATTATTGCTGATAACTCTGCCAACCTACCGCAAAGGCCATCACAGGATTCTCACCTCGCTAACACTTACATTACATTTCAGAGTAAAACTAGTCGTCTGTTGTTCCTCGTATCAACTCACTAGCCAACCACAGGGATCAACACACACATACCCACACAAACGCGCGCGCACACACGCACGCATGCACGCACGCACTCACACGCGCGTGCGCATTCAGGCACACACGCACACACAGAGAAGCGCGTGCGCGTGCGCGCGCACACACACACACACACACACACACACGCACACACACACACACGCTCGCACGCACGCACGCCTAATCGTCTAATATCACTTTGAGTGAAACAGACGTAAAATCGAAGCAGCAGCAACAACAACAACAACAACAACAACACACACACCTCCACCACCACCATCACCCAAACACACACCTTCCACCCCCACCCCTACCCCAAGCAGCCCCTCCCCCCCCCCCACACACACATACACAGACGGCTTGATGAAAAAAGCAAATGTATTGCTTATTCAATGTACCATCTGAAAATAAAAATTTGACTTGACTTGACTTGACACATGTACACCCTCCATCTCCTCTAGCCCCCCCCCCCCCTCACTTCCACACACACGCACACAGAACCATGACATCAAGCAAGCTATTGACTTCCATCGTCAGCTAAAGGGAATCAAGCCCTAAGCCCCCAAAGTGACAGCAGAAAATTAAAGAAGACAGAGACATGAATAAGACAGGACTCAGAGACACCTGGTCAGTCCTCCATCAGCCCTACAGTCAAGACTCCTGCTGCCTGCTGCTGCTGCTGCTGCTGCTGCTGTTCAACAACACAATCGATTCAATGACGATGTGTGTACATAGATGTCAACACAGAGCTAGCCTTACACGTAGAACTATGTAAGTGTGTGGTTCAATTCCCATTCGCACAAAATAGCTAAGTATGCATGGACACAAACAAACGCACTAACACACGCGCGCATCAACAACAGAGATGCGTGCGTGCATGCAGACACAGACACAGACACACACACACACGCGCGCGCGCGCGCATGCATGCACACTTACATACACTTAAGCGCGCGAATATACAAAATGGACAGGTGCACACTTAAAAGCCAAATAGCATGCTCACACACACACACACACACACACACACACACACACACACACACACACACACACACACACACACACACACACACACACACACACACACACACAACAGAGTTTTCTGCTTTCAAAATAATGACCACATTAAGAAAGTTATTCATATGCAGTTGGATTAAAATTAAACATAAGCTAAAACAGAAAAAAAGACAATCGAAGAAGAATAGACAGCACAACCATAGTAACATAGTTTCGTTATAGATTCGATTAAATTTAACAAGAAAACATCTTTAAAATTAAAGCCCAAGTATCATTTTTTAACGATGCTTTTTTTTTCAAAATACAGAGTAGTGCATATTTTACCCTCCTTGCAAAGTTTTCTTCAGGCAAAGGCAAAACTTAAAAGAGTTGAAGAGCCAATTCCCGGATATGTATCAAAACGCATTCACCACAGGCATATCACTTCGATTGTATGGCCAACGTTCTCTGTCAGCAAGACAATCCCCATCTCTGAAAACTAATATCTGACTTGAACTTACATTTGCTTTCAACTGAAGGGAAGTAGCAGCTCTTTTTAAAAGATTTCATTTCAATTGTAAGCCTTTTTTCCAGACAGCAATGTCACAAAGGGATTTCTAACCCATCATTCATAAAACTTGCACCACACCTTCAAGACCTAATAACATTTTCTGTTCATTCATTGAGAAACAAAGAGAACAGAC
>CM054143.1:60238390-60248390 GCA_028751875.1 Rapana venosa | reverse complement strand
TCCCCTACACACACATATACACTTCCTGACACTTATGCAACTCCCCTCCCCCCCCCCCCCCCCCCCCCCCACACACACACACGAAACAGCAACAACAACAAGACCCCTTCCCCTACCACACACACACACATACACACACACACACACACACACACACACACACACACACACACACACACACACACACACACACACCACACATACACACTCACTCACACACACACACATACACACACGCGTGCGCACGGGCACACACACACCTAACCAGCTCACTCCCACCACCACCACTCACCACACAACCTTTCACACATACACACCCACGCACACACACACACACACACACATGCGCACGCCCACGCGCACACACACATCTAATCAGCTCACTCCCACCACCACCACCACCACTCCACACACAACCTTTCACACATACACACTCACACACACACACACACACCTAACAGCTCACTCCCACCACCACCACACAAAACCTTTCTGATCACACCTCCCCCATCCCCTCCCCCCTCCACACACACACCCATCAACACCTCTACCACAACGTCACCCGTCCCACCATCCCTCCAATCGCAGCCCCCCACCCCGACCACACACACACACACACAGAGACTAACATACAGACAAACACACATGGATTAACGCACGCACACACACAAACACACACACAACACAACACACACACACACACACACGAAGTATGCGCAATCAACTGTCCTCACTCAAAACATCTAGACTATATAAATTCCTGACCACTCTTTCCACGCACTTGCATGCAGTCACACATAAGGACACACACACACATACACACACGCACCACACATACACACCCACTCGCGCGCGTGCGCACACCCACACTCACTCCCTCAAGTACTTGTGGAAAAGACACTTGTGCACGAGCTCATTCAAGCAAAGGCTCTCTTACATGTGCATGAACGCAAACACACAAACACACACGCAAACATACACACACACACACACACATGCAAACACACACACACATACAGAGAGAGAGAGAGAGGGGAGTGTGGGCAATCAACTGTGTTTACTTAAAACATCTACACTAATCTAAAATCCTTACCACTCTTTTCACACACTTGCATGCAGTCCACACACAGACACACACACACACACACACACACACACACACACACTCACACACACACACACACACACACACCACGCATGCACACATACTCCACACACACCACCACATCACACACACACACACACACACACACACACGCATCACACACAGCTGCACACACACTCACTCACACACACACATGCATGCACGCACACACACACACAGACAAACACTGACACACACTCATACTAAACACACACAAAGTCTGCGCAATCAACTGTCTTCACACAAAACCTCTAATAATCTAAGTCTTTTCCCCTTTCCCCACATTTTCCTGCAGTCACACACACGACACAACAAGAAACACCCACACAAAAAAACACAACACATGGACTAGACAACAACCACAAACACTTAAGCACCCACACACACCACTAAAAAACCACACACAAACACCACACACCAACCACACACACACAAAAACCCATGGACAAAAACACAAAAACACACGAACACACGAACACACCATGGACTAACAAACAAACACACACACACACACTAATAAACACTAACACACACACACACACGAACACACACCACACACACCCCACACCCCACACACACTAAAACACACACACACACGAACACACACACACCCTAACACACACACACACTAAAACACACCACACACTAAAACACACAACACACACAACACACTAAAACACACACACACACACACAACACACACACACTAAAACACAAAAACGCACACAACACACATTAAAAAACCACACACACACACACACACACACACCCACACAACACACACACACACACAAACACACACACACACTAACACACACACACCCCAAAAGAACACACACACACACACACTAAAACACACACGCATAAATAAAACCACAAACACACACACACTAACACACACACACACACTAAAACACACACGCATACTAAAACACACAAACACACACACACTAACACACACACATGACTAACACACACAGACACACGCACACACACACACTAAAACACACACACACACAAAAAAACACACACATACCGCTAAAACACACACACACACACAAAACACACACACGGACACACACACATACACTAACATACACACACACTAACAACACACACACACACACACCACACACACACACACACACACACACGCGCACACACATACACAGGACACACACACACATACACTAACATACACACACACACTAACACACACACACCCACACACACACACAACACACCACACACACACACACACACACGAAACACCACACACACACGAAAACACACACACACACTAAAACAAACCACACACTAAAACACACACACACACTCACACACACGACAACACACACACACACTAAAACACACACACTAAAACACACACACACACTAAAACAACACACACTAAAACACACACACCACACACACACACACAACACACAACACACACACACACTAAAACACACACACTAAAACACACACACACACACACACACTAAAACACACACACACACTAAAACACACACACACTAAAACACACACACACACACTAAAAACACACACACACTAAAACACACACACACTAAACCAGCACACACACACTTAAACAACAACAACAAAACACACACACACTACAACACATAAAACACACAAACACTAAAACACACAACACACTCACACACAGCACTAAAAACAACACACACTAAAACACACACACACAAACACACAACACACACACTAAAACACACACACACACTTAAAACACACACAACACTTAAAACACACACACACACACACTAAACACACACACACACAACACACAACACACGCACACACTAAAACACCACACACACACACTAAAAACAGCACACACACACACGCTAAACACACACACAAAACACACAACACACTAACACACACACAAACACACCACACTAAACACCAACAAACACGACACACATAAAACACACACATAACACACACACACACACAGCAAAACAACAAACACACACACACACTAAAACACAACACACACTAAACACACACACACACTAAACACACACACACGACACACCACTAAAACACACACACACACACAACACACACACTGCAGGACAGTCTGGCACCACTGTGGCTATGCCGGCAGGGCAGCAGACAAACGAAATGTCGCAGATGGTCGTTCTGGCCTGCTAGCTCACAGAGAGAGAGAGAGAGAGAGAGAGAGAGAGAGAGAGAGAGAGAGAGAGAGAGAGAGAGAGAGAGACAGACAGACAGACAGAGAGAGAGACAGAGAGAGAGAGACAGAGGGAGAGAGACAGAGAGGAGAGAGAGAGAGAGAGAGGGAGAGACACAGAGAGAGAGAGAGAGAAGAGAGAGAGAGAGACAGACAGAGAGAGAAAAGATAGATTCGGATTGGGTGATTTATTCATGTTTAGGCCACCGCCTTTCATGAAGGGGTTGGTGAAAGAAAAGAAGTACAATAACATTTGATGAAAGAACAAACAACCCTGGAGAAACTGGAGAGGGGAGAGAGAGAGAGAGAGAGATGAGAGAGAGAGGAGGAGAGAGAGAGAGGGAGAAGGGAGGGAGAGAGAGAACGAGAAGAGAGAGAGAGAGATGGAGAGAGAGAGACGAGAGAGAGAGAGAGAGAGAGAGAGAGAGACGAGAGAGAGAGAGAACGAGAGAGAACGAGAGAGAGAGGGAGGAGGGAGGGAGAGAGAGAGATCGAGAGAGAGAGAGAGAGGAGGAGAGAGAGAACGAGAGAGAGAGAGAGGGAGAGAGAGAGAGAGAGAGAGAGAGACAGACAGACAGACAGACAGAGAGAGAGAAAAGAGAGAGAGAAAGCAGAAGAACAGAGACAGAGATAGAGAGAGAAAGATTGAGCAGAAAGCGAAAGAGAGACAGACAGAGACAAAGAAGAGCGAGCGAGAGAGAAAGAAGAAGAGAGAGAGAGAGAGAGACGAGACAGAGAGAGAGAGAGAGCGAGAACGAGAGAGAGAGACACAGAGAGACACAGAGAGACAGAGAGACAGAGAACGAGAGAGACAAAGAGAGACACAGAGAGAGAGAGAGAGACAGAGAAAGAGACAGAGAGAGACAGAGACAGAGAGACAGAGAGAGACAGAGCGAGAGACAGAGAGAGAGAAAGAGAAAGTGGGTCCAGGGATGATGCTGCTGGGTTGGAAGACAGTGGGTGTCAGACAGACAGACAGACAGAGGAGGGCTGCGCTGCTGAGATAGTTAGTGGCTGCTGATGCCAGTAGCTTTCTGCTTGGTGCTTTGTGCAGTGGACAAGTCTGCGAGCCCTGCCTGTCTGTACTGGCAACTTGGCTGTGAGTGTGCTTGTCGCAGGTAGGGGTATCGTTTTATTGCAGTTATTGTATTTATTCTTGTATTTATGTATTCTTTTGTTCATCTATCTATTTACTTATTTAGTGACGTATTTGTTTTGTTTATTTATTCTTTTGTTTATTCGTTTTTTTAGTTATGTTTTTATTTGTGTTTTTATTTTACTTATTTTAGTGAGGTATTGATTTTGTTTGTTTATTTATTCTTTTTATTTATTCTCTTATTTATGGATTTATTTGATTGATTTAGTTATATATGTATTTATTCTTTCTTTTATTTGTTTATTCTTTCTTTTATTTATTTATTCTTTCTTTTATTTATTTATCCTTTTACTTTATTTATGAATTTATTTATTTATTTTATTCTTTTGTTTCGAAGATAATAGAAAAAGTGCGTGCTTTAAAAAAATGTTTTAACATCTAGTCCTCGCGTGTATGCAATTTTTGTAAGTGTTGTCATTCATTCCAACGTGTGTACAAGATGTTCTGCGTGCGTTCGCACACGGGACCTCGGTTTATAGTCTCATCCAAAGGACTTTTAGGGGAGAGTGGAGTCTGCACTGACGTTAACTCCAGAGAAAAAAAAATCTCTTGACCGAGGTTTGAACCCGGGTCAGCAGATCACGAGCGCAGCATTCTAAACACCAGGTTATCCCGTGTGGGGTTTAATTTTGTTTGATGCTTATGTGTGTTTGTTGTAGTTGATGTTGTTTGTTGCATGTGACAGGTGGGTTATTACAGGTTATGTCGTGTTTTTTTTGTTTTTGTTTTTTGTTTTTGGTGCTTATGTGTGTTTGTATTTGTGTTGTTGTTTTGTTGTATGTGATAGGTGGGTTATTATAGGTTATTATGGGGTTTTGTGTTTATGTGTGTAGTTATGTTATTGTTTGTGTGTGTGACAGGTGTTTTTTTTATAGGTTATGAAGGTTTTTATTGTGTTTGAGTTATTTTGTTGTTGTTTGGCGTTTATGTGTTTTTGTAGTTCTATTGTTGCATGTGACAGGTGGGTTATTATAGGTTATATGGTGTTTTTTTGTTGTTTTTGTTTTGTTTGGTGTTTGTGTGTGTGTGTGTGTGTGTGTGTGTGTGTGTGTGTGTGTGTGTGTTTGTAGTTGAGTTGTTGTTTGTTGCAGATGAGATGTGGTTTATTATAGGTTATGTTCGGGTTTTTTGTTTTGTTGTGTTGTGTTGCTTGATGCTTGTGTGTATTTGTAGCAGTGTTGTTTGGTAGTTGCCAGTGACAGGTGGGTTATTATTGGTTATGTGGTGTGGGGTTCTGTGTGGGTTTTATTTGGTGCTTATGTGTTCTTGTATTTGAGTTGCTGTTTGTTTGCTTGTGACAGGTGGGTTATCATAGGTTATGTTGGTTTAATTCTTATTTTGTTTGGTGTTTATGTGGGGGTTTTACTTTGTGTTAGCGTTTTTTTGCTTGTGACAGGTAGGTTATTATAGGTTATGTGGTTGGTTTTGTTTTGTTTTGCATTGTGTGTGTTTGTAGTAGTGGTGTTTTTTTAGTTTTTGCTTTATAAAAAATTAACAGAACACTAATCTCGCCTGTATGGCTGTATGGTCAGAAGCCTGGACACAATGATTTTTTTTGCTGCCTCATCTTCTTTGACGTCCCAGTTCCTACTGTTCCCACGCCGCTCATTCCAATCTCCCCGCCACAGCAATACCCAGACTCGTTATGTCTCATCGTCAGGGTCGGAAGTACACAGGGAGCCCATCACTATCAGGCCGCCGTAGGGCCACCAGCCAGAGGGGCCCTGCACTGCTGCTGGTTCACTTTGGTGGTGTTCAGTGGTGCCTGTTCTGAGATAACATACACAGGACACCACCTACTAAGCCCCCTACTAACAACAGTATTAGGTCAGTCGCGGAGCCAGACTGAGTGAGTTGCCCACCCGAGGTGGCAACCACCACAACGTCCCTCCAACGACCGTCCCCCGCGAACCTCCAACCCCAAAGGCTTTGACACAAACTCACCACAGGCACAGAAGTGTATGGGCAAACCGAATCTGCGGTCACCATGAGACCAGAGCAAACGGGACCACGAATTAGGGGCAATTCTTTTTATTTTATTTTATTGCACGATGATCAATGACAATGAGGATGACGTAATGATGCTGCTGTGGAAATGCATATGCTTTGAGACTACTTGACAGGGTTGTACTCTACGCTTACTATCATAATAATTATATCCCGGCGTCAACCGGGCCCGAGAGATACAGACACCTGCAGTGTCGGTCAGGTAATTTGAGCAACACTCTCAAACTCACATCCGTTAAGTGGATGACACTCGACTGTGTGGTCCCAGTCTTCCCACTGAGCCCACAGCACATTCACTCTGGGTAGGAGCTGGCCGGAGTCCGAAAAATCCCTATGACTCTTATGGGAATCGAACCCGCGACCTTCCAGTCCGTAACCCAAGGCGCTAACCACTGGGCCATGGCGGCTGGTTATTTGTAGTAGTGTTGTTGTTGTTTGCTTGTTGCCTGTGACAGGTGGGTTATTATTGGTTGTGTGGGTGTGGTGGTGTTTTTTATAGTGTTTATGTGTGTTGTTGTAGTCGTGTTGTTGTTTGTTTGTTACCCGTCACAGGTGGGCTACTATAGGTTACGTAGGGGTATTATTTTTTTACATTTGTTTAGTGCTTATTTGTGTTTGTAGTTGAGCTGTGTTGTTGTTTGTTGCCTGTGACAGGTGGGCTTTTATAGATTGTGTGGTGGGATTTGTTGTTGTTGTTTGGTGTTTATGTGTTTGTGTTGTTGTTGGTTGCCTGTGACGGGTGGGCTTTTATAGCTTATGTGGTGGGATTTTGTTGTTGTTGTTTGGTGTTTATGTGTTTTTGTACTTGTATTGTTGCATATGACAAGTGGGTTATTATAGGTTATGTGGTGGGGTTTTTTTTTTGTTTGGTGTGTTTGTGTGTGTCTGTAGTAGTTGTGTTGTTGTTTGCATGTGATAGGCGGATTATTATAGATTATATGGGGATTTTTTGTTTGTTTTTTATTTGGTGCTTATTGTGTGTTTATAGATGTGTTGAGTTTTTTGTTGCACGTGACAGGTGGGTTATTATAGGTTATATGGTGGGTTTTCTGTGTTTTGTGCTTATGTATTATTTGTAGTTCTTTTTGTTTGTTGTTGTTGTTGTTATTGTTGTTGTTGACAGTAGTGGTGGTAGTCGTGTTTGTGGTGATGATGGTGGGATTTTGTATTTTTATTTGTTATCCTTTTTTTAATTTTGCGATAATGGAATAAGCATTAATGTGATATTGTTTTGTGTTCAGTTCCCGTGGTCTGTGCAGTTTTGTAAATTTTGTCATCCCCTCCCACTGGAACCCAAATGCCTACCTTTTTTTTCTAAAAAAGCGGAACAGTTTTTAACTTGTAACGCAAGATGCACTGCGATGTGTGTGTGTGTGTGTGTGTGTGTGTGTGTGTGTGTGCGCGCGCGCGCACGTGCTCGAGTGTGTGTGTATGACTCTGTGTGTGATGTTGTTCTTGTTATTGTAGTTGTTGTTGTCGTGGTGGTGGTGGTAGTTGTTATTAACAAATATGCTACTATAGTTTATATTTATTCTCAGTGCTTATGTGCCTGTTGTGATGATGTACTGTTGTGTACTATTTTTGTTTCAATCTTTTTTAAAATTCTTTCTTTCTTTCTTTCTGTTCTTTCTCTTCTGTTTCCTGTCTGCATTTCTCTCTCTCTCTCTCTCTCTCTCTCTCTCTCTCTCTCTCTCTCTCTCTCCTCTCCTCTCTCTCTCTTCTCTCTCTCTCTCTCCTCTCTCTCTCTCTCTCTCTCTCTTTTTTCTTCTTCATTGTTTCCATCTATCTATCTATCTGTCTCTATCTCTCTCTCTATCTATCTGTCTATCTCTCTATCTATCTCTCTCTATCTCTCTATCTATCTTTCTCTCTATCTCTCTATCTCTCTCTATCTCTATCCATCTATCTATCCATCTATCTATCTCTCTATCCATCTATATCTATCTCTCTCTATCTATCTATCTACCTCTCTCTCTCTATCTATCTATGTTCCTTCCTTCCTTCCTTTCGTTCTTTCGTTCTTTCTTTCTTTCTTTTTTTTCTTTCTTCCTTCCTTCCTTACTTCCGTCCCTTCCTCTTTCTTTCTTTCTTTCTTCTTTCTTTCTTTCTTTCTTTCTTTCTTCTTCCTTCCTTACTTCCTCCCTTTCCTCCTTCCTTCCTTTCTTCCTTCCTTCCTTCCATTCTTTCTTTCTTTCTTCCTTTCTTTTTTTCTTTATTGCTCTTTCTGTGCAGAAAATTGTCTCAATTCTGGGTTTTAAAAAAAGAGAATTTGTCTCAATTCTGGGTTTAAAAAAGAGAATAAATTTAGAAACTAATCCTTTGTTAGAGAAGACTTGTTTTGTCGTCTTTCTGTGTCTGTGCCTGGTAGAATATGGTGTGGTGTTGTCTCGTTCTGTTTTTGTTTTGTTTGTTTTGTGTGTTGTGTATGTCTGTTTGGTTTCTGGTTTTGTTTGCTATTCCTGTCTCAGTTCTATAAAAACAATTTAAAACCAGAACAAAGACTAAAGTAAACAAGCTGTGGCGAGAAAATCTAATTACTCTTGTTTTTTTTGTTATTCATATTATCGATATTTTGTTTGTGTGTGTTAGTCTATGTTTATTTTTGTTTGATATTGTCGTGCTTGTGATATTGTTTTGAACTCGGCAGGACTACAATAAATTGAACTGTTTTAGATTTCGTCGAATTGTTTTTATGTTGTTTTTCGTATCCCGCTGTGCGGTTTTTATGGGTTTTATTGCCTTGTAATACGTGTTGTTCAACATCGTAAAATGTGGTGTACACGAAAGACATCTGTTGTACAAGGAGAATGAATTTATCAGTGAGTTTTCTTTGATATTGACTCAATCTTCTTTTTCTTCTCTCTCGAACGCTCAGACAATAACCATCGTTGTCTGTCGTATAAGCACAAAAGCGTTGCGCTGCCGTTAAGCGCCTGGTAAGTCAGGCCCAGCGCGTTCGAATTCGGCGTGGAAGAGGATCGTTATCTTTTAAGCTCTTCTGGAGAGAGAAAAAAAGGCAGGAGAATGGACCAAGAAGGCAGAACATAGACAAGAAGGAGGTGACAGGAAGGAAAGGAACAAGGCAGAAAGAAATCGAGGGATAGAAAAGAGGGATATCCTGGCAATCTCCCGGCAACCCTACGGGGGATATGTTTCAACACGCATAGGCTGTCATACTCGCTTCAGCATCAACAATAAAACGAGAAAGACAAAAGCAAGAAAAACACAAATTTTTGACAAAATCAAAACAAACAGGCAGACACGAAAAATTAATCAATCGGAACAGCAAAACGAAATTAGATATTTTAATCTAGCAATACTTACTTTAAAAAAGCAGTGTTGATGTATTAATATAGGTTTGCTTGGATGATTATAAAGTAATGACAGCAGTTGGGTTTCAAATATTGATATCTATGAAGACGACGTTATAGATATCTGAACTTTATTTTGTCAC
>CM054143.1:60230890-60233390 GCA_028751875.1 Rapana venosa | reverse complement strand
GAGGCCAGCTATGGCCAGTGGTTTGGATGTCATGAACTTATGCAGCAAGTTATCGGCGTACTCTTTAAAGTTTTAAATGGAGGCTACTGGGCGGTCTAGCATTTCAAGTAGCGCGGACTATTGGTCAATGAAAGGGGCAGAAGTGATCAAGAAAATGCATCATAAAGAACAGCCCCCAGCTAAATCCACCTAGCCACAGCTGTCATTTTCCCACTTTCAGCTGCTCTCAGCTAATGTCCACTCCACCCCAGCTGGTGCTAGTTACAGCAGGAACTGACCACACTTGGACTTGGCAAAAGACAGGGGCTAATTTTAGCACTGGGCCCTGGATCCTTGACTGAGTGATGCTGGATTTGCTGCTGTGAGCTTTGTACAGATGAGGAACATCCTGACATCAAGACAAACAGATGTACACCTAGAAGACGGTTAATGAAATACTGTGTATTTCTAGTTCTTCTCTATGGACCTAGAGCACGGGCAATGTTCAAAGAAACAGAGAACACGGTAGAAGTCTTCGAAATGAGGATCTATTGGTAGATGGTTAAAAAAAACCTCTAAAGATTTATAGAAAGATGGCCAAAATGTAGTTGGAAAGACAAAAGTACCAAATAAACAAATCCACATTTAACAAAGACTCCAATAAAAGAACTACTGGAAACAGAAAAGTTCTTAAAACTTAAAATGTTTGCCAGAATAATGAGAAATGTTTATTTATCCAAAACAATGCTGAGACAGAGAGAGACAGATAAAGTCAGAGACCAAGACGTCAATGGACGGACGATTTAAAAGATGAGACAGACAGTAAGCTGCCTGAGTACAATCATGAAACTGGCCCAAGACAGATCGACTTGGACATTCTTGACAGGTCACCTTCAGTCTTGGAGCAGCACCCAATTCCTCCCTTCATTGAGCGGTGGGGCTGTACATCTTTTCCACCACAGAACATTGATTACAGATTTCTAAAACACTTACCATCTGCTAGTGCCGTTCACAGGGTTGACATCCTTCACGGAGTTCTTGGCTTTGGGCCAGGCTAAAAGCTGTGCCAGTTACTGGTGTCGGCTAAGTGAGGACGGGACAGCTCAGTGGTCGGAGAACTCGCTTTCCCCAAGCTAAGGTTAAGCAGCATTGAGCGTGAGTTGCCAAGAGGATGTGGTGACAGTTTGCACGCCTTGGCTTCAGTACAGTTCCCCCCAGTTCACCCAGCTGTCAATGGGTACCCGCCCTCTTTAGGGACAGGGAAGGTAAAGCAGCGAGGGAGAGGAGATGAATGCTGCCCTTAATTCAATATTCTGGCCCCTGGAGAAGCTGAGGTCTCTGACACCTTGCTCCCCAACGACCACATAGAGAACCTTGTTACCTTCAGCGTGTGCCAAGGTCTGCATTAAGACTTAGTCATGCTGTAGACTGTTATGTATTATCATAGCCTTTAGCTACGACAAGCTCTTAGTGTAACACCCTACACTATCCTTAAAGAGGAAACATTCCCCTGAAATCGGAGTATAGCTGCCTATGTGGCGAGGTAGAAGAAAACAGTCATGTACGCAAACTTCCCATCATCCAGTGTGTACTTACAGTCTCACAGTGATTCCCAGGTGGGAGGAGTGAGACAGAGGGCATGATCTGAGTGACCCCCTGGCTGTGAAGCTGTTTTCAATAACTGCACATTCATGAAATTCTTTTTTTTTTTTACTGAATAAAGCGGTTCTATTTTTCATTGAGCATCATCGGTCAACAATCAAGAGCGGAAACCATAGTGACTGCATTCAAACAAGATCATTTAGCAACGGTATTATATATGTTTGTCATTCAGCAACAGTTTATATAGGTTTGTACCCCTGGCTGAAACTGTTTTCAATACTTGCCATTCATGAATTCATTTTTTTTTTTTACTGCATTCAGCGACAGTTTATTTTCATTGAGCATCATCGGTCAACAATCAAGAGCGGAAACCATAGTGACTGCATTCAAACAAGATCATTTAGCAACGGTATTATATATGTTTGTCATTCAGCAACAGTTTATATAGGTTTGCCATTCAGCAACAGTTTATATGTTTGCCATTCAGCAACAGTTGATATATGTTTTCCATTCAGTGACAGTTGATATATGTTTGCCATTCAGCAACAGTTGATATCTGTTTTCCATTCAGCAACGGTATTATATATGTTTGTCATTCAGCAACAGTTTATATATGTTTGCCATTCAGCAACAGTTTATATGTTTGTCATTCAGCAACAGTGTATATCTGCTTGTCATTCAGCAACAGTTTATATGTTTGCCACTCAGCAACAGTTTATATCTGTTTGTCATTCAGCAACAGTGTTATATCTGTTTGTCATTCAGCAACAGTTGATATCTGTTTGCCGTTCAGCGACAGTTTGGCTACAGCTCTTCTGTCTTGAACAAAGCAGACATAGGGGGGATGATTACGTTGCTGAATTTTGAACACCCCCCCCCCCACCACCACCACCACTCCCCCACTGCCATGTCATCGCTC
>CM054143.1:60203390-60223390 GCA_028751875.1 Rapana venosa | reverse complement strand
TAAGTGTGTGTGTGTGTGTGAAAAGAGAGAGAGATAAAGAGAGAGAGAGTGACTGTGTGTATGTGTGTGTTTAAGTACCAGCGTGAACGCGCTTTTGTGTGCATGTATGCGTGCGTGCGTGCGTGTGTGTTTGTGTGTGAAGCACAGAGTGAGAGAGAGAGAGAGAGAGAGAGAGAGAGAGAGAGAGAGAGAGAGAATGTGTGTATGTGTGTGTGTGTGTGTGTGGATTAAGTACGAGCTTGAACGCACGTATTTGTGAGTGCGTCTGTGCGTGCGTGCATGTGTGCGTGCGTGTGTGTGTGTGCATGTGTGTGTGCGTGTGCGTGCGTGCGTGTGCGTGCGCGAGCGCACGAGTGTGTGTGTGTGTGTGCTCTTGCCGTTCACTGTTTGTTTTCTATGTACAGTGTAGTCATGTCAAGAAAACAATGACTGTTGTTAAACCCCATCAACCTTGTCCGTATTGGCTTGACACTGGCAAACGATTGTTCACTTCTGTTTCTTTTTATCACATTGCGTTCTCTCTCTCTCTCTCTCTCTCTCTCTCTCTCTCTCCTCTCTCTCTCTCTCTCTCTCTCTCTCTCTCTCTCTCTCTCTCTCTCTCTCTCTCTCTCTCTCTCTCTCTCTCTCTCTCTCTCTCTGAAAGACAGACTCATTTGTTCATTTAAACAAAATTGGCACTCGGACATGGAAAGTAAAGATAAATACTGCTGTTTTTTTCCGTTTAAGTGTGCTTTTCAAGCTAAAAAGTATCTTCGAATAGTCACTGACAAATGGCACCGACTAAATTATGCAAGATTTCGACTAAGAACACTCGGTTTCAATGCAAACAAAAGATGGTTTCAACCTGAGACGTCCACACAGTTCCCATGCCCTATGTGTGGTCATATTCTTGATGATGAAGTGCATTTCCTGTTTCATTGTCAATCATGTTTCCATACGTGAAAACTGTGGTGTTCTCAATCTAAAAGCTTTTGGAAGGCAAATTATTTTTTCTATCTTATCGTCTGATGATGATATTGTGATCAAATCGGTTGCAAAGTTTATTGCTGAAGCACTGAAATTACGACAATTACAGCTAAGTTCCAATTAGTTTAACATTTGTGACTAAACTAAAGTAAAGTTATGTTAATATGTCAACTCCAGCATTTTATGACACCTAAAGAAACATTTGTAGTTACGCTGTAATCTCCAGCAAGAATATTTATTGAAAATTCCACATACAATTTCATTGGATGGTCTAATATAGCATTCTAGAATGTTCTTTTTATTATTTTAGTTATTGCTTATTGGTTCCTGTTGTTCATCCTTGCTATTACTTTGTGTTCAGTTTGAAACTGAGTTCATGTCAGAGCTCAAAGTCGTATCCATTTATAGAGAGCTCTTTTGGGTTTGTTTGTTTTTGGTTTTCATTACGTTAAATGCATCATGTGATTTTTCTTGTATTTATTTGTATTTACAAAAGAAAGTCGTGTATAACCCCCCTTGTCAATAGGCCACATTGGGCAATGACAATAAATTGGTCAAAGCGTCAAAGCGTCTCTCTCTCTCTCTCTCTCTCTCTCTCTCTCTCTCTCTCTCTCTCTCTCTCTCCCTTCTCTCTCTCTCCCTCTCTCTTTCTCTCTCTCCCCTTATTTCTCTCTCTCTCTCTATCTCTCTCCCCCTATCTCTCTCTCCCCCTATCTCTCTCTCTCTCCCTCTTCTCTCTCCTTATCTCTCTCTCTCTCTCTCCCTATCTCTCTCCTCTCTCTCTCTCTCCCTATATATCTGTCTCTCCCTATCTCTCTCTCCCTATCTCTCTCTGCCTATCTATCTCTCTCTCTCTCCCTATCTTTCTCTCTCCTCTCTTCTATCCCCTCCCTCCCCTCTCTCTCTCCTCTCTCTCTCTCTCTCTCTCTCTCTCTCTCTCTTCTCTCTCTCTCTCCTCTCTCGCTGTACATTCAAGTTTGTTTTTATTTCATTTTGTTTTGTTTTTAGCGGGTTTTGTGAAAAAGACTAGGTAAGTAAAATATTTTTGTTTTAATGCGTATGCTTTGGCTATTTCTTTTCTTTCCTTTTTGATTGAGCTGTGCTGTGCTGTGCTGTGCTTTGTGTCTGTATATTTATTTTTTATTAATTTATTTTATTCTTTTATTTCGAGGATAATGGAGTAAGCACTCATGTGCTTTTTTACATCCAGTCCCTGTGTGTACGCAGTTTTTCCAATTTTGTCATCCGTTCCCACCGGCACACAATAGCCTACTCTTCTGAAAAGCGGAACGGGTTTTAACGTGTGTGCAAGATGCTCTGCGTCCGTTCGCACACGGGACCTCGGTTTATACTCTCATCGGAAGGACTTTTGGGGAGAGGTTAGTCTGCACTGATGTTAACTTCAGAGGGAAAATCCTCTTGAACGAGAATCGAACCCGGGTCAGCAGATCACGAATCATCATCATCATCATCAGTCCCGTGACCTTGGCGGTCGTGGAGGAGACACGAGAGACGATGCCGCGGTAAGCCTCCTCCATCCATCTCGGTCCTCGGCTCTGCGCAGTAGTGCCGAGTCATTCATCCTGGTCCATTCTCTGATGTTGTCCATCCATGACTTGTTCTGTCTTCCCCTCTTTCTGCCACTTTCGAGTGTTCCCTGCAGTACTGTTTTGGCAGAGTGTTGAGGCGGGTGACGTGGCCGAACCATGTCAGGTTTTTCTTCTTGACGATGGTGAGAAGGAGTTCCTGTGGACCTGCCAGCCCTGTTATTTGGCTCTTGACAAATTCATTGGTCTTTCGTTCTCTCCAGGATATGCCCAGCAGTTTTCTATGGCATTTTGTTTCAAATGACTGGATTCAAATTGCTGTTTCAGAAGTCAATGTCCAGGTTTCACTTTCGTACAGCAGGATAGTCTGAATTATGGCTTTGTAGAGCTTTAGTTTGATTGGGAAACTGATCTCTTTACTTTTCCATATGGTGGTGAGTTTTGTCATGGAAGATGTTGCCATGGCTAGTCTGACTTTGATTTCTGTCGTCAATCGCCCGTCCTTTGTGAGTGTAGCGCCAAGGTATTTAAAAGCATCTACCTCCTCCAGTTGCTGGCCGTTCATGTAAATTTTAGCAGTGGCGTTGCTCGTGCTGTTCACAAGTACTTTACTTTTCTCCGAGCTCACCTCCATCCCATATGCTCCAGCTCTGTTCTCAAGTCTGGTCGTAAGATCTTGCAGCTCTGAGTTACTTCCGCCCATGAGGTCAATGTCATCGGCAAACCGTAAGTTGTTGAGGGGTCTGCCGCCAATGGAGATGGTAGAGTGGAAGTCATGGAGGGTCTCTCTCATAATGTTTTCCAAGAACAGATTAAACAGGACTGGAGATAACAGGCATCCTGTCGGACCCCAACTGTGGTTTTGAAGTAGTCTCCGACCTGATTGTTCAGAAGGACTGCACTGCTTGCGGTGTTGTATAGTGCTTGAATGGTTTGCACTAGTCCTTCTTCAATGCCAAACATTCTGAGGACCTGCCACAGGCCTTCGTGCCATACTCTGTCGAAAGCCTTCTTGAAGTCGATGAAGTTGTGGAACAGGTCTCTCTGATGTTGAAGATGTTTTTCCATCATGATGTGGCAGTTAAAAATCTGTTCGATTGTGCTCCTACCTGCCCTGAACCCAGCTTGTTCCTCTGCAAGGTGTTCTTCTGCCTCCTTCTTGAGTCGATTCAAAATAACTTTGAGCATGATCTTGCTGGCGTGGCTGATGAGGATGATTGTTCTATAGTTTTGGCATTGGCGTAAATTCCCCTTCTTGGGCAGAGGTATGATACTACTACTACTACTACTACTACTACTACTACTACTACTACTACTACTACTACTACTACTACTACTACTACTAATAATAATAATAATAATAAATGGAATTTATATAGCGCTATATCTTGCAGAGACAAATCAAAGCGCTTGCACTCAACTCATTCTTACAGTCATACAACCAGTGACAAGTAATAGTTCCATCAAGTCCTAATGTGCACACACGCACACACATACACACACACACACACACACATACACACAGAGGTCACACACCCTGGCAGGGCAATAGAATCATGGCTGTTTGAAGGCAGGGAAAAACTATGAGATGAGGCAGTAGAGGAAAATCTTAGGTTTGAAATAAATATGTCTGATGATGATAAAGGTATGATGAGTGATTGTTCCCATTCTGTTGGCCACTGTTTTGTCTCCCAAATCTTCTGACAGATAGCTGTAACATGTGTGATAACTGTTTCGCCACCGTGCTTGAGCAGCTCTGCTGGTATGTTATCTGCTCCTGGGGACTTTCCTACTGGTAAACTGCGGTTGGCTTCTTCCACTTCTTCCCTCAGTATAGGTAATGGCGAGGGTACTCTTGATGTTGCTGCTTCCTCTTCTACTATGCTCTTGTCAGGTTGACAAGATCACGAATACATCTCTCTAACCACCAGGCTATCCCGTCCCCATGTGTGTGTGTGTGTGTGTGTGTGTGTGTGTGTGTGTGTGTGTTTTGTATGTGTGTGTTTGTGTGTATGTGTGTGTGTGCGTGCACGCTTGCTTCTATTTGATATATATGTGAGTGTGTATGTATGCGTGTATATGAGTGTGTGTTTGAGTGATTGTGTGTGTGTGTGTGTGTGTGTGTGTGTGTGTGTGTGTGTGTGTGTGCGCGCGCACAAATGCGCATGTGTTTGCGCATGTAAATGTCCGAGTTTATCTCAATTAGCTTTATAAAAGCTAACTTTATTTAGAAGAAACCTTTACACTGTTGAAGTACAAAAACGAAAATAAACGTATAAATGTCGACTTAAAAGCATACAGACAGACAGCTACACACATAGACACATACAAAGATACAATGAAATAATAAAAAGCATGCTATAATCAAGCCTATGTAAATGGACAAAACTCCCCTTGGATGTACAAACTTGACACTCATGTCTGATCCCATAGAATATTGAGGCACGTAAGCTGATTTAGAAAGAAAATATTAGAAAACAAAACAATAGTTTATCAAGAAAATGAAAAAAACCCACAAATCCAGATATATTTCCTTGCAGAGAAAAGCGAACATATATATATATATATATATATATATATATATATATATATATATATATATATATATATATATATATATATATATATATATATATATATTATATATATATATATATATATATATATATATAGAGAGAGAGAGAGAGAGAGAGAGAGAGAGAGAGAGAGAGAGAGAGAGAGAGAGAGAGAGAGAGAGAGAGAGCCTGTTATATTTACCAACCACAGAAAAGTCCGCACTTAAAGACAGTATCTACTCTCCACGTTAGGACAAACATCAAGTAAGGTTGGAAGATTTGTTTTTTCTTCTTGGTTCAGTGTCTGTCCACTACTAGGAGATCCAGACAGGCAAATTCTCTAAATAAAAAAATAATCAAAGCTAAGCAATGTCCCATGGAGGACTTTAGTAACCTGCCTATTCGGGAATCGTAAATGACTTCAATATTTGATGTTACATACTTGCGAGAATCAGATAAAACGCCCTTAACGTCTCGATGTCAAGTTTGGAAATCGTCTCAACTCCCTACTTTGTATACAGTTATAAAGAGAAGAGTATTCACATATTAGATGATGGGAAGTAATATCATGGAAACATGATTAGGTCACTTAATCTTTTTTTTCATTTTCATGTTCATTTTCCATTTGAAATATTCTATGATCCAAGCAATTAATCGTAATTGATAAACAGTTAGCTCTTTATAACTTGGGGAAGAAAGATTTTCAAAATGCTATTTCTGAAATCTAAAAATGCACAGACCTGTTCCAAATCATTTAAATTTTATCCTTTAATAGGTTTAGGGCTGTTGTTTGCAATCTGAAAATGGTAAAGATTTCTAACGCTTCTTGTATAGGAAGATAATCCACTGTCTCACTGCTGTACAGTTTGCAGTGTGATAGTACCCAGCAACAAATGTAGTTCTGTACCTTCGGACTTTATACAGCGTACCGCAAATTTCAGTTCAAACATGGCTGTGTACATAAAAAAAAGTATTAGCAAACAATTTACACCAGGGGCTTGTCAGTATATACAGTATTCCCATCTCCTGGAAATTCGGTGCCAGGAATTCCTTACATCCTACCCCTCTCTTTGTTCCTGCCTTGCTCCTTTTCTTCCCGTCACTTCCTTCTTGTTGTCTATTTTTTGCTTTCTTGGTCCATCCTCCTGCCTTTTTTCTGAAAGACTTAAAAGATAACGATTCTTCCGCGCCAAAGACAAATGCCTTGGGCCTGACTTGCCAGGAGGTTAACAGCAGGGCAACGAATTTTCGCTCATATGACAGACATTAATTATTGCAGTCTCAGTGTTAAAAGAAGAAGAAGAAGAATTGCGAAGAAGAAAAAGAATTGCGAAGAAGAAGAACTGCGAAGAAGAAGAATTGCAAAGAAGAAGAATTGCGAAGAAGAAGAAGAATTGCGAAGAAGAAGAATTGCGAAGAAGAAGAAGAAGAAGAATTGCGAAGAATTGCGAAGAAGAAGAATTGCAAAGAAGAAGAATTGCGAAGAAGAAAATTGCGAAAAAGAAGAATTGCGAAGAAGAAGAAGAATTGCGAAGAAGAAGAAGAATTGCGAAGAATTGCGAAGAAGAAGAAGAAGAAGAAGAAGAATTGCAAAGAAGAAGAATTGTGAAGGAGAAGAAGAAGAATTGCGAAGAATTGCGAAGAAGAAGAAGAATTGCAAAGAAGAAGAATTGCAAAGAAGAAGAAGAATTGCGAAGAAGAAGAAGACTTGCGAAGAAGAAGAAGAATTGTAAAGAAGAAGAATTGCTTTGAATTGCGAATAATTGCAAAGAAGAATTGCGAAGAAGAAGAATTGCGAAGAAGAAGCAGAAGAAGAAGAATGTGAATAATGCAAAGAAGAAAAAGAAGAAGAAGTAACAGTAAACAACTATACAGGCACATTCTTTTATCTAGTATGCACTTCTGGTCTCCTGTCGATTGCCAAGTGTATTCCCCTGTGGGGATGCCTCGGGCCTGTCAGAATGAATAACATCCCAGCCTTCTGGAAATCATGTGCTGGGAACCCTCTGTATCCTATTCTTCTCTTTGTTTCGGTTTTGTGTCTTTTTATCTTGTCACCTTCTTCGTGAATATGTTCTGCTTTCTTCGTCAATTCTCCTGCCTTTTCTTCCCCCAGAAATATTTTAAAGATAACGATTCTCTCCCATGCCAAAGATGGATGCACTGTATCTGACTTGTCATGAGGTTATCAGCGGGACAACACATTGATTTTTAGCTTAAAATTATGACAGACAACAATAGCCGCTGTTTGAACACTCAAAGAAGAAGAAGAATTGCGAAGAAGAAGAAAAAGAATTAAGAAGAAGAAGAAGAATTGCGAAAAAGAAGAAGAATTGCGAAGAAGAAGAAATGCGAAGAAGAAGAATTGCGAAGAAGAAGAAGAATTGCGAAGAATTGCGAAGAAGAAGAAGAAGAAGAAGAAGAAGAAGAAGAAGAAGAAGAAGAAGAAGAAGAAGAAGAAAGAAGAAGAGAGAAGAAGAAGAAGAAGAAGAAGAAGAAGAAGAATGCGAAGAAGAGAAGAATGGAAGGAAGAAGAAGAAGAAGAAGAAGAGAAGAAGAAGAAGGAAGAAGAAGAAGAGAAGAAGAAGAAGAAGAGAAGAAAGAAAAAGAAAAGAAGAAGAAGAAGAAGAAAAGAAAGAAGAAGAAGAAGAGAAGAAAGAAAAGAAGAAGAAGAAGAAGAAGAAAAGAAAAGAAGAAGAAGAAGAAAGAGAGAAGAAAGAAGAAGAAAGAAGAGAAGAAAGAAGAAGAGAGAAGAAGAAGAAGAAGAATGCGAAAAGAAGAAGAAGAAAGAAAGAAGAAGAAGAGAAGAAGAGAAGATGGAAGAAGAAGAAGAAGAAGAAGAGAAGAAGAAGAAAGAAAGAAGAAGAAGAAAGAAAGAATGCGAAGAAAGAAGAAGAAGAAGAAGAAGAAGAAGAAGAAGAAGAAGAAAAGAAGAAGAAAGAAGAAGAAGAAGAAGAAAAGAGAAGAAGAATGCGAAGAAGAAAGAAGAATGCGAAGAAGAAGAAGAAGAAGAAGAAGAGAGAAAGAAGAAGAAGAAGAAGAAGAAGAAGAAGAAGAGAAGAAGATGAAGAAGAAGAAGAAGAAGAAGAAGAAGAATGCGAAGAAGAAGAAGAATTGTGAAGAAGAAAAAGAATTGCGAAGAAGAAGAAGAGAAAAAAAAGAAGAAGAATTGCGAAGAATTGCGATGAAGAATTGCGAAGAATTGCGAAGAAGAAGAATTGCGAAGAAGAAAAAGAATTGCGAAGAAGAAGAAGAATTGCGAAGAATTGCGAAGAAGAAGAAGAATTGCGAAGAAGAATTGCGAAGAATTGCGAAGAAGAAGAAGAATTGCGAAGAATTGCGAAGAAGAAGAAGAAAATGCGAAGAAGAAGAAGAAGAAGAAGAAGAGAAGAAAAAGAAGAAGAAGAAGAATTGCGATGAAGAGAAGCGAAGAAGAAGAAGAGTTGCAAAGAAGAAGAATTGCGAAGAAGAATTGCGAAGAAGAAGATTTGCGAAGAAGAAGAATTCGAAAGAAAAATTGCGAAGAAGAAGAATTGCGAAGAATTGCGAAGAATTGCGAAGAAGAAAAGAAGAAGAAGAAGAAGAAGAAGAAGAAGAAGAAGAAGAAGAAACAACAACAACAACACAACAACAAAAACAACAAGAACAAAAAGAACAAGAACAAGAAGAGGAAAGCAAACTCATACAGGTAAACTCTTCATCGAGTATACACTTGTGGTCTCGTGTCGACTGCAAAGTGGGTTCCCCTTCGGGAGTGCCCTGGACCTGTCAGTCTGAATAACATCCCCACCTTCTGGAAATGGTGTGTTGTGCTAGGAATCATCTCATGCATGTTTGTGTATTTATTTTGTTAAAAATATATTCTTTTATTTCGAGGATTTTAAAATTTGTTTATATTTTATTTTATTTTATTATTTTATATCGATTATAATGGAATAAGCACGAATGTGCTTTTTTTTACATATGCACAATGGCTTACTCTTACGAAAAGCGGAACAGGATTTAGCGTGTGCGCAAGATGTTCTGCGTGCGTTTGCACACGAGGCTTTGGTTTATAGGCTCATCCGAAGGACTTTTTTGGAGACTGATGTTAACTCCAGAGGAAAATATCCCCTTGAACGGGAATCGAACCCGGGTCGTCAGGTTGCAAGCGCAATGTTCTAACCACTAGACTATCACGTAATGGAATAAGTACTCACGTACTTTTATACATACAGTTCCTGTGTGTATGAAGTTTTGTCAATTTTGTCATCCGTTCCCACCGGCACACAATGGCCTACTCTTCCGAAAAGCGGAACAGGTTTTAACGTGTGCGCAAGACGTTCTGCGCGTGTTCGCACACGGGACCTCGGTTTATAGTCTCATCTGAAGGACTTCTGTGGAGAGTGAAGTCGGCACTGATGTTAACTCCAGAGGAAAAATCCTCTTTAACGAGATTCGAAGCCAGGTCAGTAGATCACGAGCGCATCACTCTAACCACCACGTTAGTGTGTGTGTGTGTGTGTGTGTGTGTGTGTGTGTGTGTGTGTGTGTGTGTGTGTGTGTGTGTGTGTGTGTGTGTGTGTGTGTGTGTGTATGTGTGTGTTTACTTACTTACAGTCATATATCTATACACATATGCACGTATGCATGCATGCATACATACATGCTTGCACACATACAAACATAAAAACATACATACATACACACACACGATACATACATACATACACACATACATACATACATACATGCATACATAAATACATAAATACATACATACATACATACATACATACATATAATATATATGCATGCATGCATCCATCCATACATCCATCCCTACATACATACATACATACATGCATACATGCATACATCCATACACCCATACACACACACACATACATACATACATACATACATACATACACACACGTACATACATACATACATACATACACACATACATACATTGCAACACTTGCATAATTATGCTTCTATGATATTTGCATGTACATTCGCGAGTGTGAACATAACATAACATAAAACAAAACACAAAAATCCCACCACAAACCTCACAAGCCACTCAACCTAGAAACCAATACGAAACACTGTCATATTATACAATACTCTCGACATGGTGTCACAACCGAACGCTCCACATATACAATCCCCTTTGACAGTGTCAAAAGGGTTTGGCGGTGGTCGTGCCATAATTCTGTCCATGGGGAAGGCTGTGAGTTGTGCCCCTGCAAATCAGTTGTGACGTTGATACTTTTAGCAGACGCTAGGTTTCCACAGTGTGTATTAGTGACTTTGATGGATACACCAGCGCTGCGTGGATATCGTTGTTATCGTCGTCGTCGTCATCATCGTCATCATCGTCCTCGTCGTCGTTACTGTCATGATAGTTCTTTTGCTTATTCCAAACAATTTAGTCAGTTTTATCATGGTATCCACTAGTATGCATTTTGACATAACGAGTTGTTGGGGGTTTTTTTACGTATAAAAAGAAAGACAAAAAGATGCAGAAGAAATCGAAGAACAAGATGGCAAAGAGAAAAAGTCGAGGGGGAAAAAGACCAGCAGTGACTTCAGCAAAAAGAGCTATACAGAGATAGACAGACAGATAGCTCGACACACAGACAGACAAGTAGACGTGATGTAAGTAGTAGCGCTTGTTTGAGGTTTCTTTGTGTTGAAATCTGGCTTCATTGTTGCCGAATGTTCCAAACGCCTACGTCGCTTTAGTGCGTATGCCTAATCAATCATCGGCAAGGGATAGTCTGGTGGTTAGAGTGGTGTATTCGTGATCTTCTGACCCGGGTTCGAATCTCGTTCAAGAGGATTTTTCCTCTGGAGTTAACATCAGTGCCGACTCCACTCTCCCTCAAAATGCTCCTCGGATGTGATTATAAACCGAGGTCCCGTGTGCGAACGCACGCAGAACATATTGCGCACATGTTAAAACACGTTTCTCTTTTCGGAAGAGTAGGCCATTGTGTGCCAGTGGGAATGGATGACAACATTGACAAAACTGCATACACAAGGGGACTGGATGGAAAAACAACCCACATGGTTGCTTATTCCATTATCCTCGAAACAAAAAATATTCACTAAACTAAAAATATATCAATAAAAATAATAAAATCTACCATTTTTTGTTTTTTAACTTCACTGTCTTTACAATTTGAATCGGGTTTATTTGCCTGAACATCTAATGTATCGAGCAGTGTTTACACACTGTCCAATAAAACAAAGTCGCCACCAGGCCACCAGCTAAAACAGATCTAACATTGATACTGTGTTAAAAAAAAAGGTGGTCTTCTTTTCTGCTATCTTTGTATTTTCCGTCTGCTTTTTTCCTTAACTTTTAACCTTTTCTTTCCCCCTCCCCCCAGTCTTATTCAGTTTTCTCATGTTGTAAATTGTTATATGCCATGAGATATAGTTTTCGTTATATGGAGAGAAAAAGCAGTGAGAAATATTCACCCAAAAATATTCACAGAAAAGAATCGGGAAAATGATAGAATAAACATGAGGAGTCTGGTTGTTCTTTCTCTTCCTCTTAGTTTTGAACAATGTTTCTCTTGCTATTTGTTTCTCACTAATACTCTTAATTTCTTGCTGTTGCTATCATCCCTTAACTCCTTATATCTTTTAGATATTGCTAATCATTTTTTTTTCCTCTTCCTGTTCTCTCTCTCTCTCTGTCTCTCTCTCTCTCTCTCTCTCTCTCTCTCTCTCTCTCTCTCTCTCTCTCTCTCTCTCTCTCTCTCTCTCCTATGCGCCTGCGCGTGCGTGCGTGCGCGCGTATGTGTGTGCGTGTGTGCATGCGTGTGTGTGTATCTATGTATGTGTGTCTGTGTGTCTGTAGTTGCTTGCGTGCGCGTGTGACATGTGCATGCGCACGTGTATCTCTGCGCATAAATTCATGACTGCGTGCGTACGTGCTCATGTACGTGTGTGCGCGCGTTTGCGTCTGTGTGTCTGTATATGTGCTAGTTAGTCACCAAAATACAATATGATTATCAAAAACAACAACAAAGATTAGTATAGCTTGTTCTCCTACCTGAGGGTCAATAATATCTGGCCTACTGACCTGCCGATGAGGGACAAACTCTTCGGACCCCTGGAGGGCCTTCAGCGCAGGGCAGCATTTGTCAGGGCCTCAGGAGTTGCTGTCTGAGCGTTCGACGACGAAGAAAAGGATTTGCGAAGAAGCCTTGCAAAGAAGAAGAAGAAGAAGAAAAGAAGAAGAAGAAGAAGAAGAAGAAGAAGAAGAAGAAGAAGAAGAAGAAAAGAAGAAGAATTGCGCAGAGGAATTGCGAAGAAGAAGAATTGCGAAGAAGAAGAATTGCAAAGAAGAATTGCGAAGAAGAAGAAGAAGAATTGCGAAGAAGAAGAATAACAACAACAACAACAACAGCAACAACAAGAAGATGAAGAAGAAGAAGAAGAATTGCGAAAAAGAAGAATTGCGAAGAAGAAGAAGAAGAATTGCGAAGAAAAAGAAAAAGAAGAAAAAGAAGAATTGCAAAGAAGAAAAAGAAGAATTGCGAAGAAGAAGAATTATGAAAGAGGAGAAGAAGAAGAAGAATTGCGAAGAGAAAGAATTGCGAAGAAGAAGAGGAATGAAGAAGAAGAAGAATGAAGAAGAAGAAGAAGAATGCGAAGAAGAAGAATTGGAAGAAGAAGAAGAAGAAGAATTGCGAAGAAGAAGAATTGCGAAGAAGAAGAAGAAGAAGAAGAAGAAGAAGAAGAAGAAGAAGAAGAAGAATTGCGAAGAAGAAGAAGAATTGCGAAGAAGAAGAAGAATTATGAAGAAGAATTACAAAGAAAAAGAAGAAGAAGAAGAAGAAGAAGAAGAAGAAGAAGAGAAGAAGAAGAAGAAGAAGAAGAAGGAGAAGAAGAACAAGAACAAGAAGAACAAGAACAAGAACAAGAAGAACAAGAACAAGAACAAGAAGAAGAACAAGAAGAGCAAGAAGAAGAAGAAGAAGAGAAGAAGAAGAAGTACAAGAAGAGGAAGAACAAGAACATGAACAAGAACAAGAACAAGAACACAACAACAACAACAACAACAACAGCAACAAGCTTGTTTTCCTGTCACATGACTGTGGCATGACTAAACACAGTCTTTCTTTGTTGGCAAGCTCTCCTGTCCATTCTTTGTTTCGTTACAGCACTTGACCACTCCCCCCTCCTCGCCCCCCGCCCCCCTCATCATCCTTCTGTGTCCGTCTTCTCCTTTGTTTTCAATGTTTTGTTGGCACGGAAATCATCAGTATAATCTGTTTTGTGGGCGTGGAAACATACCATCATACCATCAATCAGTACGAGCAAAGTAACAAACAAGGAATAGAGCACGAAAAGGGAGACAGAGAGTTAGAGAGAGAGAGAGAGAGAGAGAGAGAGAGAGAGAGAGAGGGAGGAGAGAGAGAGAGAGAGAGAGAGAGAGAGAGAGAGAGACAGAGACAGAGAGAAAGAGAGAGGGAGAGACACAGAGAGAGAGAGAGAGAGAGAGAGAGAGAGAGAGAGAGAGAGAGAGAGAGAGAGAGAGAGAGAGAGACAGACAGACAGACAGACAGATAGACGGACGGGATAGCCTAGTGGTTAGAACATTGCGCTTGCAATCTGACGACCTAGGTTCGATTCCCGTTCAAGGGGATATTTTCCCCTGGAGCTAACATCAGTGCAGACTCCACTCTCCCCAAAAGTCCTTCGGATGAGACTTTAAACCGAGGTCCCGTGTGCGAATGCATGCAGAACATCTTGCGCACACGTTAAATCCTGTTCCCTTTTTCGTAAGTATAGACCCTTGTGTGCCAGTGGGAACAGATGACAAATTTACAAAACCGCATACCCACGGGGACTGGATGTAAAAAAAAGCACATGCGTGCTTATTTCATTATCCTCGATATAAAATAATAAATTATAAAAATTTTTTAAAAAGCAGACAGTGAGGCAGAGAGGATAACCATTTCCACCCAGACAGACACACTTACACACTACATCAACTACTACTACTACTACTACTACTACTACTACTACTACTACTACTACTACTACTACTACTACTACTACTACTTCGGTGCGCTGCAGAAAAAGATCTATGAAATAAAATTTCAATACACATACGCATGCACACGTACACACACACATGCACGCGCGCGCGCGCGCACACACACACACACACATGCACACGTACACACACATGCACACACTTTCCCGTTTGATATCTATATCAAGTGTAAAGCAGAACTAACAAGCAAACAAACAAACTAAGTATTAAATAAGTAACTAAGGAACTAATTCGCTAACTAACTAACTAGCTAGCTAGCTAACTAACTAGCTAACTAACTAACTAACTAACTAACTAACTAACTGTATGTATGTATTTATTTATTTATTTATTTATTTATTTATTTATATCACTTTAAGTCACGTCTGCGTGAAATTCGGGCTGCTCTCCCCGGGGAGAGCGCGTCGCCACAGAGCAGCGCCACCCAATTTTTTATATTTTTTTTCTGTCTACAACTGCACTTGTTTCCCTATCAGAGTGGCTTTTTTCTACAGAATTTTGTCAGGGACAACTCTCTTGTTGCCGTGGGTTCTTTTACGAGCGTTAAATAATTTTTGTGTAACACACGGGACCTCGGTTTATCGTCTCATCCGAAAGACTAGCGCCCAGACCACCACTCAAGGTCTAGTGGATGGGGAAAAATTTTCGGGTCCAAACGGGATTTGATCGAACCACCGCCCACTTCCGACCCGGACTTTTCGCTTTCTAGACAGGCGCGTTACCTCTAGACCACCGATCCATATGTATGTATGTATGTATGCATGTGTAAGTGTCTATGTGTGTGCATGTATGTGTGTGAGTGTCTATGTGTGTGTATATATGTATGTATGTATGCATGTGTAAGTATCTATGTGTGTGCATGTATGTGTGTGAGTGTTTATGTGTGTGTATATTATATGTATGTAGGTGTGTATGTATGTATGTATGTATGCATGCATGCATGTACGTACGGATGTATGTATGTATGTATGTATGTATGTATGTATGTATGTATGTATGCATGTGTAAGTGTCTGTGTGTGCATGTATGTGTGTGAGTGTCTATGTGTGTGTATATATGTATGCATGTATGTATGTATGTACGTACGTACGTACGTACGTACGTACGTACGTACGTACGTATGTACGTACGTATGTATGTATGTATGAATGTATGTATGTATGTATGTACGTAAGTACGTATGTATATATGTATGTGTATGTTTATTTTGGGGGGCAAGGATTAGATAATAAAAACGAAACAGAAGATGTTTACCTACCTGGCATTCAGTACGATAAACAATGTCCATTGACTTTACTGCCTGCCTGTCTGTCTGCCTCTTTCTCTCGATTGATGTTGTCTTTGTTTCTCTCAGGTTCTGTTTTGGTACAAGTCGCTTTCTTTGCCTGACAGCATCTCTCTCTCTCTCTCTCTCTCTCTCTCCTCTCTCTCTCTCTCTCTCTCTCTCTCTCTCTCTCTCTCTCTCTCTCTCTCTCTCTCCTCCATCCATCTCCCTCCCTTATTTGTTCTTTTCTAACCCCCTCCCTCTCCCCCTACTATTCCTTCGTTTTTTTTCCTTTTTATCCCGTTTTCTCTTGCTCAGTCTGTTCATTCGCTTTATCACTACTTTGGGATTGTTCTCTTCTTCTTCTGATTTTGGCCCGCATTATGGTAAGGATGGAATTAAACTTTTGTGTTGGAAATTAGTTGCCTTTTCCGGCATCTTTTCACAGACAAGTCTTATTGGTTTTCGGTTTATCTGTCTGTGTGTCTGTCTGCGTGTCTGTGTGTGTGTCTGTGAGTCTGTCTGTGAGTCTGTCTGTCTCCTTCTCTGTCTCTGTCTGTCTGTCTGTCTATCTGTCTCCCTCTCTCTCTCTCTCTCTCTCTCTCTCTCTCTCTCTCTCTCTCTCTCTCTCCCTCTCTGGGGTTGTTTGTTTGTTTGTATGTTTGTTTGTTTTTTTTCTTCTTCTCTCTTTTTCTTTAAAAAAAGTTTTTTTCCTTTGCTTCTTCTGCTTGAAAGTAAGAGTACTGAGTGCATTTTTAAATGTGACCCCATGGGCGGGGACTGGATGTAAAAAAGAACATGAATACTTATTCATTATCCTGGAAAAAAATATTTTGTTTCTATTACTTACAATGTGTAGATGTTCTTTTTATGACTTTATTGGCTTTTCCCCCTCTTTATTATGTGAGTGTATGGGTATTGCACTTATTTTATTACCATGACATTCAATTTGCAGGAGCATAATTAAAAAGTGTTTGTGTTGATCGTGTGCTATGTATTACATATTTAGTATTATCCCTGAAACACCCCCACCCCACCCCACACCCCCACACACACGCTCAAACAAACACAAACACACACACACACACACACACACACACACACACACACTCACTCACCCACTCACCCACTCATATTCTCTCGCTCAACGACTGTATAGTTTTAAATTTCTTCTTGGTTTGTTTCTTGTTTTTATTGTGTGGATGTATGGGTATTAAATTTATTTTTATCATGACATATAATTTGAAACGAGTATAATCTAAAATGAGTGTTGATGGGATGGCATACTGTTTTGGGATTTATATATTGGATATTATCTCTGAAATACACACACACACTCTCTGTCTCTCTGTCTCTGTCTCTCTCTCTCTCTCTCACCTTTTATCGTCCTGCTTATAGTCATAGTATATCCTGATGAAGGATTCATATTTTTATATTTTCAATACTTTATTGGACTTGCCTCTGTACTTAAGTTTTAATGAGTGCCCTATTTCAATATCTTATAATTATGTATAACAAGTATGTGTACCATTTGACAATGTGTAGATGTTTATCTTTATGACTTATTAAGTTTGGTTGTGTTATTTTTTCTTGGCTTTGTTGTTGTTCTTGTTCTTGTTGTTGTTGTTTGTCTGTTTTTCTCTTTTTTATCATCTTTTGTTGGTTTGGTTTTTTCTTCTCTTTTGTTTGTTTGTTTGTTTTGGTTACGGTTTTTTGGGGGGTGGGGGTAGGGGTGGGTATTTTTAGGATTTTCTTTTAATTGCTTGCTTTGGGGGGGGGGGGGGAGGGTTGTTGGGGGGGGGGGAGGGTTGTTGGGGGGAGAGCTGTTTTGAAAAGGGTTATTTCCCTTGTTTTTATTGTGAGACTGTATAAGTATTGGGTTATTATTATTAAGATGTATCCCTAACGGGCGGGGACTGGATGTAAAAAAGCACATGTGTGCTTATTCATTATCCTCGAAATAAAAGAATTTGTCATTGTCATTTGTCATTGTCATTGACATTGTCCTCCTCCTCCTCCTCCCCCTCCTCCTCCTCCTCCTCCTCCACCTCTTCTCTTTCTCTCCTTTATCTAATTACTGACCTGGAAAAATAACAGTTAAAAAAAACATACGCCCAAACTTCCCCAACCACAACCCAAACATTGTTCCTTTTATTACATTTCTTGCCATTTACAGCAGCGATTTACAGACAACTCTGCTGTCCTTCGCTTCGAGGGCGCGCGCGCGTGCGTGTATGTGTGTGTGTCCGCCCGTGTGTATATGTGTTGTGTGTGTGTGTGTTGTGTGTGTGAGTGCGCGTGTGTGTATGGTTTGTGTGTGTGTGTGTGTGTGTGTACAGATCTTTCTTTTAGCATCTACTGGCCTAAAACCCAGATCAGACAATGTTAAAAATAGTTTTACAGAGCAGACACACTTACCTCCCCTGCCTGCCCACCCCCTCCACAAAGGCTTGTTTTCACAGCACACACAAATTTGTTTCTAATTTTGTACCGCTTTCCCCGCCTGATCTTCTTAATCCGATAAGATGCAGAAAACACTGGCGAGGAACGAGCAGACCCCCTCCCCCTTCCTCCTCGTCATTCTTAGGGTTTCAAAATCAGAATGAGGTAGATATTTCTGGCTTGGTGGGCGACAGGCTGTGGAGGGTCTGAATGAGTTAAAGTTGTTGTGATTCGCTTCAAGCAGTGGGTTGGACCAGTAGTGTTTGAGTTCTTGTGAATTCGCGGAGCTGATGGATATAGATAGCAAGGTTGTTTTGTTGTTGTTGTTGCTTTTTGTCAAGTGAAACAGTTCTGTTAAAGTGTTTCTTTTGGGGGATTCTCAATCAACGTTCCTGTTGGGTGATGATCGTAGTCTGCGTAAAATAAACATGTTTTTCTCCATCTTCGTTATTAAGTTGGCTCCGGGCTAAACGCTTTGTCACTTCTTGATGTATGCTAAACAGTTACTGACGTAAGCTTAACAGTTATTGATGTAAGCTAAACAGTTATTGATGTAAGCTAGACAGTTATTGACGTAAGCTAGACAGTTATTGATGTCAGCTAAACAGTTATTGACGTAAGCTAAACAGTTATTGATGTAAGCTAAACAGTTATTTATGTAAGCAAAACAGTTATTGATGTAAGCTAAACAGTTATTGATGTAAGCTAAACAGTCACTGATGTAAGCTAAACAGTTACTGATGTAAGCTAAACAGTTATTGATGAATGCTAAACAGTTATTTGTGTAAGCTAAACAGCTATTGATGTAAGCTAAACAGTTATTGACGTAAGCTAAACTGTTATTGACGTAAGCTAGACAGTTATTGATGTATACTAAACAGTTATTCATGTATGCTAAACAGTTATTGATGTATGCTAAACAGTTATTGATGTCAGCTAAACAGTTATTGACGTAAGCTAAACAGTTATTGATGTCAGCTAAACAGTTCTTGATGTAAACAGTTATTGACGTAAGCTAACCAGTTATTGATGTCAGCTAAACAGTTATTGACGTAAGCTAAACAGTTATTGACGTAAGCTAAACAGTTATTGATGTCAGCTAAACAGTTATTGACGTCAGCTAAACAGTTATTGACGTAAGCTAAACAGTTATTGACGTAAGCTAAACAGTTATTGATGTCAGCTAAACAGTTATTGATGTCAGCTAAACAGTTATTGACGTCAGCTAAACAGTTATTGACGTCAGCTAAACAGTTATTGACGTAAACTAAGTGCCAGGCAGTTGTAAAAACGCCAACGACCTTACTACAAAGCACCGGTTCTTTGTCCGATTCCCGAAGTTAAGCAATGTCGGGGCTGGTTAAGGCTGTGATGGGTGCTGTTGGCACCTCTGCCTTTACGCCACTAGGGGATATCGTGGGCCTAGCCTGTGAATATAGATAGCATCCCCACCTTTTGGAAATTCTGCGCTAGGAATTCCGTCTTTTCTATATAATTATCTCTTAGAATGTCTTGTTCATTTTTCTGCTTGCTACCTTGTTTTGGGGTCTATTTTTCAGCCTTTTTTGTGCATTCTTCTGCATTTTTCCCCAGACAGACTTAAAGGATAACAATTCAATTCTTTCCCAGGCTGAAGTGGAATGCGCTGGGTCTGAAACGAAAACGCAACGCATTTTTGCTTATACGACAGGCAGGAATAGTTGCTGTCTGAGCGTTCAATGAAGAAGCAGAAGAATATTAAAAGGGTTTTATGCCTTCAAATGTAATGTTAAGGTTATATCTTATCCACGTTAAGTTTTTAGTAAAACAACCTGTACTTTCTTTTACAGGAAGAAAATCATTCTCTGACAATTGCCAATAATTATGGTGAGGTACTTAAGAATAGTCATACATGCAAAATGTTCAACCAGAGTATACGTTTTGATATCACAGTGATTCCATGGTGGACTGAGCAAGACATGCAGCATACTTTTTTTCAGATTTTCAAAGTCAAAGTAAAAATTCTTTATTCTAGATAAAAATCTATTTTTGGTACATGGAAATGCATGCACTAAACCACCAACATCATCATAAGTAATCGAGACTGCGATTATCTAGCCACAGAATGATCACCATCCAAAATAGGAAACCACATCCGCAACAACAACAACTACAACACA
>CM054143.1:60195890-60200890 GCA_028751875.1 Rapana venosa | reverse complement strand
CTCTCTCTCTCTCTCTTTCTCTCTCTCTCTCTCTCTCTCTCTCTCTCTCTCTCTCTCTCTCTCTCTCTCTCTCTCTCTCTCTCTCTCTCTCTCTCTCTCCTCTCTCTCCTCTCTTCTCTCTCTCTCTCTTTCTCTCTCTTCTCTCTCTCTCTCTCTCTTCTCTTCTCTCTCTCTCTCTCCTCTCTCTCTCTCTCTCTCTCTCTTCTCTCTCTCTCTCTCTCTCTCTCTTCTTTCTCTCCTCTCTCCTCTCTCTCCTCTCTCTTCTCTCTCTCTCTCTCTTCTCTCTCTCTCTCTCTCTTCTCTCTCTCTCTCTCTCTCCTCTCTCTTCTCTCTCTTCTCTCTCTCTCTCTCTTCCTCTCTGTTCTCTCTCTCTCCCTCTCTCTCTCTCTCTCATCTCTGCTAGCTCTCTGCTCTGTCTCTTCTCATCTCTATTCTCTACCCTGGTCTACCTCTTCTCTCTCTCTCTCTGTCTTCTGCTCTCTCCTTTCTCGTTTTTCCCTCCTCATTTTTTCATTTCTTTTTTATGTCTATTTTTCTGGGGGGGTCTCTTTTTTCTGTTTTTTTTTCCTGCTTTATTTGTAGTTATGGTGAAGCATTATTGTGGGGTTTTTTTAAATCTTATTTTCTACCCTGGGTATGCATATAAATTAGGTTGTTACTCTTTCCGGTACTATCAAAGGCCTTCCTGGTTTATCAAAGTCAGATTTTTATTTATGATGTTATTTATAGGGGATTGTTTTTTTTCATCAGATGTTTGTTTGATTGTGTATTGTGTGTGATGTTGTGTGTAAGTGTGATAGTGTTGCGCGTGCGTATTTAGTGATTGGGGAGTGGTGTTTGTGTGTGTGGTGGATGTGGGGTAGGGTTGGTGTGGTATGTGTGAGTGTGTTAATGTGTGTATGTGATTAGAAAAAAAGGAGTTTTTCGGGGAGGACGGGGGGTGTGGGGGGGGTAATAGTACCAGCACTGTTCGATCTATTTGATTGAAACTGGATTTCATAAAATGTGTACCTTTAATCAAATTTAAGTTATCAATCTTCTATGTTCAACACTTTCAGGAAGGAAGATTTCTATGTTTGGTATTTTCAATATGTTGTCATTATGATTTGTTGCGCTTTGTTTGCTGTATGGGAGTAGTTGTGGTGTGTGTGAGGGTATGGGTGTGTAAGTGTGTATGTGTGTGTGATTAGAAAGAAAAGGGAGTTTTTTCGGGGAGGGACGGGGGGTGAGGGGGGGGGGGGTAGATAGTCAACCCAGCACTGTTCGATCTATTTGATTGAAACTGGATTTCATAAAATGTGTACCTAGACATACTCCAAAAGTTATCAATCTTCCTACTGTTCAACACTTTCAGGAAGAAGATTTCTATGCTTTGGGTCATTTTCAATATTTGTCATTCATGATTTCTTGCGCTTTGTCTCTGCTCGTATAGGAAGCAATCTAATTAACGCCCCTGTCATATAGTATTACCAAGTATAATCTGTTTAAATGAATTATTAAATAGCTACTCGGTATCACACGGTCCATGTAGGTAATGGCAATAAACTATTTCAGCTTATTTATTTATTTATTTATTTATTTATCCACTTAAAGTCACGGCATATTTCTCTACGTAAAATTCGGGCTGCTCTCCGCGGGGAGAGCGCGTCGCCACAAGAGCAGCGCCACCCGTTTAATCTTTTTTTTTCTGTTCCTGTCTGTAACTGTACTTGTTTCCCTATCAGAATGACCTTTTTCTACATAATTTTTTGCCATGGACGACTCCCTCGTTGCCGTGGGTTCTTTAACGTGCGATAAATAATTTTTCCAGGGACGACTACCTCATTGCCGTAGATTCTTTTACGTGCGATAAATAATTATGTGTAACACACGGGACCTCATTTTTAAAAAAATATCTCATCCGAAAGACTAGCACCCAGACCACCACTCATGGTCTAACGGATGGGGGGAAAAGTTTCGGGCAACAAACGGGGATCAAATCACCGCACGCTTTCAACCCGGACTTTTCGCTTTCTAGGGAGGGGCGTTACCTGTAGAGCACGGATCCAGTGTTAGGCAGGAGACAAGCATTGCTGCAGAAACACAGTGTTGTTGATCGACCATCCTTGCAGTACCAACAGTGTCCAGCACAGTGCGTGTAGAGCTGTCCAGTCTGTTTGCTGTCAGTGGTAGTCATGGGGGGACCAGAGGGAACAAAGAGAGAAGAGGATGGGTGAAGTGTGTGTGTGTGTGTGTGGGTAGGGTGGTGGTGTTGTTGTTGGTTTTTGTTAGTGTGTGTGTGTGTTAGTGTGTATGTGTGTGTTTGTTAGTGTGTATATGTGTGTTTGTGTGTGTGTGTGTGGGGGGGGGGGGGGGTGTTGGTAGTTTGTGTGCGCGCGCGCGTGTGTGTGTGTGTTTGTGTCAAAGTCACAGTCAAACTTTTATTTTGAGATGGTATATTGAATAAGCAGTGCATTTGCTTTTTTGTCATCAAGCCATCTATCTAAAAGGGGGAAAAAGAAGATAATAATAATTATATATGCAGACATAGAATAAAAACCTAATCAATGATAAACCATACAAATCAAACAAGAGAAAACAATAATATATGCATACATAGAATTAAAAATGTGTATGCGTGTGTATGTGTGTGTGTGTGTGTTTGTGTATGTGTGTGTATGTACGTGTGTGTGTGTGTGTGTGTGGGGGGTGTGTGTGTTGGTGTGTGTGTGTTGTGTGTGTGTCTGTGTGTGTTGTTGTGTGTGTGTATGTCGTGTGTGTGTGTGTGTGTTGTGTGTGTGTTGTGTGTGTGGTGTGTGTGTGTGTGTGTTGTGTGTGTGTGTGTGTGTGTTGTGTGTGTGTGTGTGTGTGGTGTGTGTGTGTGTGTGTTTTGTGTTGTGTTATGTGTGTGTGTATGTACGTGTGTGGGGGGGTGTGGTGAGGGGGTGTTTGTGTGTGTGTGTGTGTGTGTTTTGGGGTGGGGTCGTTTTTTTTCTTTTTCTCTTTTCTTTTCTGTTTGTTTTTGCCCAAGGGACATAACAGAAAGCTGATCTGATAATCACTCTTCTCCATCTCCCTCTGCCCCCCACCCCCCCATTCTATTTCCTTTGAAAATATCTTGATCTTTTTTGTATATTGCGTTTTCTATTGGAAATAATCAATACAGGGGTTATTTACATTTCAGGATTTTCGTGTTGTATTCCCTGATGGAATTTTTTCTTTTTAAAGAAGGGATTGGGGAGGGGGGAGATTTGTCTGAATTGTATTGTGTTAAACAGAATTTATTCTTGAAAAGTGTCACAAAAATACGAGCATACCTTAACAGGACAACAAGTCAACGTATGATAGCCCTGTCATATTCACATACACACGTTGTGAAGGATGACATCACATTGCAACAGACGACTGATACATGTTATAATTTGAACTTGTTATATCAAAAGATGTGTGTGTGTGTGTGTGCGCGAGCGCGCGTGTGTGTGCAATTAGGAACAAAGGGAAATCACACTGTTTTAACCTCTTGATTACAACCAGATTATCCAAACGTATACTTATACATTTCTCAAAATGATCCCAACTTTATACTGTTCGACACTTTCAAAAAAAACCCAACAATCACTACTACAATATCATCTCATTTCAATAATTTTGATTCATGATGCAATACCCAACACAGTGTTGAAATAGATGCACTTCTTCCTTATCCAAAGCACTGTTTTATGCAATGACAGCCAACTCTTCCTGTGTTTGCTTGTCTCACAAAAAACCGATGTTGCAGAAACAGGGTGTTGACCGTCCATCCTTGCAGTACTAGCAGTGTCCAGCACAGTGTGTGTAGAGATGTCCAGTCTGTTTACTGTCACTGTTAGCTAGCCATGGATGGACAGAGAGGGAACAAAGGGAGAGGAAGAAGATGGGTGGGGCTTGTGTGCGTGGGGGGTGTGGGTGGGGTGTTGTTGGTTTTTGTTAGTGTGCGTGTTGCGGAGGGGTGGTGGTGGTATTGTTTGTTGGTTTGTGTTTGTTAGTGTGTTAGTGTGTTAGTGTGTGTGTGTGTGGGGGGGGGGGGGGGGGGGTGTGTCTGTGTGTGTGTGTGTGTGTGAAAGTCAAAGTCAAAGTCAAAATCAAACTTTTATTTTCAGATGGTACATTGAATAAGCAGTGCATTTGCTTTTTTCATCAAGACATCTATTTAAAAGGAAAAAGAGATAATAATCATATATGCAGACATAGAATCAAAACCTAATCAGTGATAAACCATACAAATCAAACAAGAGAAAACAGTAATATATGCAAACATGGAATTACAAATGTGTGTGTGTGTGTTTGTGTGTAACTGTGTGTGTAAATGCGTGTTGGTGTGTGTGTGTTTTGGGGTGGGGTAGTTTCTTTTCTTTTCTTTTTGCCCAAGGGACAGAACAGAAAGCTGATCTGATAATCACTCTTCTCCATCTCCCTCTTCCCCCCCTCTCCCCTCATTCTATTTCCTTTGAAAGTATCTGGACTCTCTTGTATATGGTGTTTTCCTTTGGAAAGATTCTATAGAGGGGTTATTGACATTTCGGGATGTTTTGTGTATTTAGTTTTCCAGTCCTGCTGTGTTTCCCTTTGTTTCATTTTAGAAGGGATTTGGTGGAGGGGAGTGGTAATGGATTCTATATATCAAAAGATATGTCTTGTGTGTGTGGTGTGTGTTGGTGTGTATGTGTGTGTGTGTGTGGTGTCGTGTGTGTGTTTGTGTGTGTGTGCGCACGTATGTGTGTGTGTGTGTGAAAATCATGAATTGCAAATCAGATTTGAAAACCAGATAGGATCCTACCAAGAACTCCTGACTTCAGTGGAAAAATTCCGCAAACTAAAGTGGTACGGGCACGTCACACGAACATCTGGACTGGCCAAGACTGTCCTACAGGGAACAGTACAAGGAGGGAGACGAAGAGGCAGACAGAGAAAACGATGGGAAGACAACATCAGAGAGTGGACCGGCCTTGAGTGGAGCAACATTCTACGGAAAGCTGAAAACC
>CM054143.1:60175890-60185890 GCA_028751875.1 Rapana venosa | reverse complement strand
GAAGGATAAGGACAAGGACGATAAGGACAGTCAGCGTTGGAGAAAAAAAATTAATACAGATGCTTTGTTGACAACGTTCTATCTGGGGTTGGTTTCACTGTCTGGTTCGTTGGCTGAATGGTTTGTTAGGTTGCTTTGTTGCGTAGGTAATTAGTCTTTTTTAACAGGATAGTCATTGGTGAGAGCTTTCACCTTTCTTCACTTTCACCTAATCTGTGGTCTAGTCGATCGTTGAAGCACTACTGACGATGTCGCAAACCAGTTTCTTCCACTCAATAATGCGGTCCTCAGCTGTCCGTAGCAAGGGCGTTCCAACTCAAGGCCAGTCAGTCCACTCTCTGATGTTGTCTTCACATCGATTTCTCTGTCTGCCTCTTCGTCTCCCTTCTTGCACTGTTTCGTGAAGGACAAGTCTGGCATGGTTGGGAAGAAGGTTTTATTAGACCATGATTATAATGATTGTTGTACGGGCAGATAGGCTGGCTGTCTGCTGCCTGATCGATTGAATAGTACGGTTGTGCGAAGTTAAGGCGTGGATTGAGGTTAACACAGGCCTTAGGTCACAGACAGATTTTCTGGGAAAAACTCAACAAAAAACGAAACGGAATCAGTCTGCTGAGAATGTCTAGACAATGCCCTCTCTCTGTGTCCTCTTTCTCTTTCTCCCTCCCCAGTAAACCCCCCTTCTCTCTCTCTCTCTCCCTTTATCTTTCTGTCTTTCCCTGTCTCTGTCTGTTTATCTGTCTGTCTGCCTCTCTCTCTCCCTCCCTCCCCAGCCTCTCTCTCTTTTTCTCCCTTTCTCTTTCTTTCTGTCTCTCTCCGTCTCTTTCTGTCTGTCTGTCTGTCTGCATGTCTGTCTGTCTGCCTCTCTCTCTGTCTCTGTCTTGTCTGTCTGTCTGTCTGTCTGTCTGTCTGTCTGTCTCTCTCTCTCTCTCTCTCTCTCTCTCTCTCTCTCTCTCTCTCTCTCTCTCTCTCTCTTTCTCTTGGCATTGTTTTACGACTTTGTCTCTATATGTCTCTGTGTTCATCTGTCTGTCTGCCTATCTCTCATTCTCTTTCTGCTTATCCTTCTATGTACCTCTCTGTCTCACTCTTTTCCAGTCTGTCTTTCTCTCTGTCAATCTGATTCACTCTTTTGTGTATGTTTAAGCGACTGTGTGCGTCATTGAACGAATTGGTGTGTGTGTGTGTGTGTGTGTGTGTGTGTGTGTGTGTGTATGCTTGCGTGTGCGCGCGCGTGTGTGTGTTATACGTACGTGCGTGTGTTTGTGTGTGTCTGCGCGTGTGTATGTATGTATGTATGTATGTATGTATGTATGTATGTATGTATGTATGTATGCATGTATGTATGTATGTATGTATGCATGTATGGATGGATGGATGGATGGATGGGTAGATGTATGTATGTATGTGTGCATGCATGTATGCATGCATGTATGTATGTATGCATGTATGTATGTATGTATGTATGTGTGAGAGAGAGAGAGTGAGATAGAGAGTGTGTGTGTGTGCTTTCTGTGTTTGTCTGTCCGTCTGTGCTACGTCAACCTACTGTTCTGTCTGTATTCCTAAGATCCTGTACGTTAAGAAAAGGAGGTAAGTGTACATCATTAACAGACTTGAAACAGCAGTCAGACAAGACACGCTGTGATCATCCCCTGGCAACCTGTTCAGCTCCCTCAGCTTCTTCTCCTGCCATCCATTTCGCTGTCTCGCCATCAGCACTGGCTACGCACATGAACAAGTCGTTCCTTGAAGACAGAGAGAACTCAGAAACTCAAGATTTTAATGGTAAGGCTACCGGCCTGTATACAAAGAGGTTTGTTCATTTTGACAACAGAAATTTCAAACAAAACAGTACAAAAAATAACATAGATAATGTTGATATTATCAAGAGTGATTTCCCGAAGAAACAGGAACTACTTCAACTTTGTGTACACCAGTTATACCTAACGAAGTTCTCGGGCTTTCAGAGCGGTACCATTATATACAAACACAAATAATGTCTTAACTGGTAGGCATTTTTTTTACTATTCAGAATAGTTTGAAGAGATTGTTCATTGGCATGTTGTGAAGTACTTTGTCAGATATTTCTCTCGCAAGTCTGTAAATTGTGTGGATTCAAATAGAAAATGGATTTCAGTTTCGATCTTGACACAAAAATTGGTACAGAGAGAGAGAGAGAGAGAGAGAGAGAGAGGAGAGAGAGAGAGAGAGAGAGAGAGAGAGAGAGAGAGGGGGGGTGATGGGGGTGGGGGGGGGGGGCGTTGGAAAAAACAGCCTTTGTGTCTCTGCTAAGTAACTGGTGATTTCTTGAGATGCAAACACGTTATGTTATGAGCTGATGCGATTGTTTGTTATTTTTGCTGTTAATTGTTACCATGTTCTCCAACACCACATTTATTTCATATTTTTATTGGTTTATGTCGAATACTTCTTCCTCTTCTGGGGATGGGATAGCTCAGTGGTCAGAGCACTCGCTTTCCCCCAGCCAAGGTTAATTAAGCAGCATCGAGCGTGGTTACCACTTGGATGGGTGACCATGTGCGCACCTTGGCTTCAGTACAGTTTCCCCAGTTCACCCAGCTGTAATATGTTCCTGCCCTCTTTAGGGACAGGGAAGGTAAAGCAGTGCGGAAAAGGAGATGGGCGCCGTCCTCAATATGCTGGCCCCTTGAGAAGTTGAAGTCTCTGATGCCTTACTCCCCTACGACCACATAGGTTATGGGACCCCTTTATCTTTTACTTCTTCTTCATGAAACGCTTAAACAGCAACCATTTTTGTCTGTCATATGAGCAAAAATTCGTTACACTGTCGTTAAGTGCCTGGCAAATCAGGTCAGTGCATCCAAGTTTGGTGAGCGAGATATATTTTGTCTGACAAGTCTTTTGTCTTAAAGAAAAGAGCAGGAAAATGAATCAAGAAGGCAGCAACATGGACGAAAAGAAAGTGAGAGCAAGAAAAGGAACAAGGCAGAAACAAAGATCAGGATAGAAAAGAGGGAATTCCTAGCACAGAGTTTCCAGAAGGTGGGGATGTTAGCTTTTACTGACAGGTTCTCCCTGCACCCTAAATAATATTAAATAATAGAATGTATATAGCGCTATATCTTGCAAAATTAAATAAAAGCGCTTGCACTCACACCTACAACCAATAACGATTAACAGAGTCAACAAATTAAAATGCACATACACGCACACACACACACACACACACACACACACACACACACACACACACACACTCACACACACACACACACACACACATTATATACACTTTGACGGGGTGATGGGATTTGGGCTGTTTAAGGCAGGGATAGATTTGAGATGAAACAAGAGGGGGTAAATCAGATTTGGAATAAATATGTCTTGAGGCTTCCCCTACAGGAGAACGTGCAACACTTTCTGTGAAGATGTCTTTGTTGCATTTCTAAGCTTGGGTTTTTTTTTCAAAATTTTATTCGTCTCTCAAGTTGTGTCAGGTTCCTGGTCAGTGAAGGCAGAAACACAGACACACAGACACACAGACACAGACACAGACACAGACACACACACACACACACACACACACACTCACACACACACAGCACACACAAACAGACACACACATACACACATACACACACACATATACACACACAAACTGTGAGGCAAGTAAGGGCAGGCAGTGTACAAGCCCCCATCAGGAGCCAGAAGACAGTGCTTGCTATCCACAGTCCACACACTGCCCCACTCTGTCCAGGAAGTGCACTGCTCAGATGCAGAAGAACGCTGTCAAGCTGGTTGTGTCCCTTTTGCCAGTTAGCTCCCTTGACAGCCGCCCGCCTCCCTTGATAGTCATCTCCCTTGACAGCCACCTCCCTTGATAGTCATCTCCCTTGACAGTCATCTCCCTTGACAGTCATCTCCCTTGACAGTCATTTCCCTTGGGAGTAAAGTTTGGCTGCACGTTGTCTTCGTCCTTAAGATGGCGGAAAGCAAACAGGCAGGGAGGAGATGTAGACAGGAGGAGAAGTGGAAACAGGAATGTGGAAGTCACGTCTGTTTTCTGCCACCTGAAATAACCGGCTGTGTTTTACAGCAGTCTTCACAAGTTTGGTGGATTTGTTGAAGAGTCGTTTGTCAAAGTTGTAGACTTGTGTTTGGGTTTGGGAAAGAATTAGTTGAATGAAAGCAACTCTACTGCTTTCTTGGATTTTTTTTTTAGCTAAAGAGGTTAAACACAAATCAAGAAATGTAAATGAGTTTATGATTAAAAAAGGACAGATAAGCTGTGTTGCACTTATAGAATTTATACCCGGCTAGAAAGAACCTGTTTGCTCAAAAATCTGTTCTGATATTCAGCCTAATTTGAACAAATAATCAATTCAAATTTGAAAGATACATAAACATGAGTATATTGATGACATAAGAAATGGATAGGATTACCTTTGTATTAGAAAAGATATAGAAGTTTGATCAATTAAAGTATAGTAACAATAGATAAACAAAGAATTTGTCCTTTTTACTTGAAAGATTAATACAACTCATTCTTTTAATAGAAAAATCATTTTATCAAAACAGCATTTCAGTTTTGTAGAAAATAAATTTAGACTATTAAGAAAGTAGTTCAAAATGCAAAGTATCCCAGAAAAGTTATCTGTGCCAATGCATGCTTTCAATGTTGGGTTGTTTGTTTTAATTTCCCTTTCGTTGTAAGACCTGAACAGACCTGTAATCCTCCTTTTTAGACATTTAGTTCAAACTTTTGCTTACTGATTTGTTCTTGTTTTTTCTGCTAACTTCCTTGACACAACTGAGATTGCACAATCTTCTGGATAATTCTTTATGTGGGAGAAAAAGAAGGATTTTATGAAAACAGACAAATACTTGGAAAAAATAATACAATGGAATTATCAATAAACTTATTTAAAAACCACGAGTGACACACATATACACACCCAAACTGTGAGGGAAGTAAGGGCAGGCAGTGTAAAGCCCCCATCAGGAGCCAGAAGACAGTGCTTGCTATCCACAGTCCACACACTGCCCCACTCTGTCCAGGAAGTGCACTGCTAAGATGCAGAAGAACGTTGTCAAGCTGGTTGTGTCCCTTTTGCCAGTTACCTCCCTTGACAGCCGCCTCCCTTGACAGTCATCTCCCTTGGGAGTAAAGTTTGGCTGCAAGTTGTCTTCGTCCCTAAGATGGCGGAAACCAAACAGGCAGGGAGGAGATGTAGACAGTGGATGGGGATGGGGGGGGGGGGGGGGAGTGGACACAGCAATGTGGAAGTCACGTCTGTTTTCTACCACCTGAAATAACGGCTGTGTTTTACAGCAGTCTTCGAAAGCTTGGTGGATTTGTTGAAGAGTCGTTTGTCAAAGTTGTAGAGTTGTGTTGGGTTTGGAAAAGAGGTAGCTAATTGAACTAAAGCAACTTTGCAGCTTTCTGTGATTTTTTTACCTAAAGAGGTTAAACACAAATCAAGAAATGTAAATATGAGTTTATGATAAAAAAACAACATATAAGCTGTGTTGAGCCTTATAGAATTTATAACATTCTAAATAGAACCTGTTTGCTTAAAATCTGTTCTGATATTCAGCACTAATTTTGAACAAATAATCATTTCAAATTTGAATAATACATAAACATGAGTAAATTGATGGCATGAGAAATGCATAGGATCCCCTTTGTATTAGAAAAGCTATAGAAGTTTGATCAATTAAAGTATAGTAACAATAGATAAACAAAGAATTTGTCCTTTTTACTTGAAAGATTAATACAACTCATTCTTTTAATAGGAAAATCATTTTATCAAAACAACATTTCAGTTTTGTAGAAAATAAATTTAGACTATTAAGAAAGTAGTTCAAAATGCAAAGTATCCCAGAAAAGTTATCTGTGCCAACACATGCTTTCAATGTTTTTGTTGGTTTTAATTTCATTTTCGTTTAAAGACCTGAACAGACTTGTAATCCTTCTTTTTAGACATTTAGTTCAAACTTTTGTTTACTAACTTGTTATTGGTTTTTTCTGCTAACTTGCTTGAAGTTGAGATTGCACAATCTTGCAGGTAATTCTTTATGTGGGAGAAAAAGAAAGGACTTTATGAAAACAGACAAATACTTGGAAAAAATAATACCATGGTATTATCAATGCATTAACAAAAATCCACACACATACACACACACAGACACACACACAGACACACACAAACAGACACACACACATACACACATACACACACACATATACACACACAGACTGTGAGGGAAGTAAGGGCAGGCAGTGTACAAGCCCCCATCAGGAGCCTGAAGACAGTGCTTGCTATCCACAGTCCACACACTGCCCCACTCTGTCCAGGAAGTGCACTGCTAAGATGCAGAAGAACGCTGTCAAGCTGGTTGTGTCCCTTTTGCCAGTTACCTCCCTTGACAGCCGCCTCCCTTGACAGTCATCTCCATTGGGAGTACAGTTTGGCTGCAAGTTGTCTTCGTCCCTAAGATGGCGGAAACCAAACAGGCAGGGAGGAGATGTAGACAGGAGGAGAAGTGGAAACAGGAATGTGAAAGTCACGTCTGTTTTCTGCCACCTGAAATACCCGGCTGTGTTTTACAGCAGTCTTCACAAGTTTGGTGGATTTGTTGACGAGTCGTTTGTCAAAGTTGTAGACTTGGGTTTGGATTTGGGAAAGAGTTAGTTAGTTGAATGAAAGCAACTCTGCAGCTTTCTATGATATTTTTAGCTAAAGAGGTTAAACGCAAATCAAGAAATGTAAATATGAGTTTATGATTCCGAAAGGACAGATAAGCTGTGTTGAACCTTATAGAATTTATACCATCTAACAAGAAACTGTTTGCTCAAAAATCTGTTCTGGTATTCGGCTCTAAGTTTGAACAAATAATCCATTCAAATTTGAAAGATACATAAACATGAGTATATTGATGACATAAGAAATGGATAGGATCACCGTTGTATTAGAAAAGCTATAGAAGTTTGATCAATTAAAGTATAGTAACAATAGATAAACAAAGGATCTGGTTTTTTACTTGAAAGATTAACATAAATTATTCTTTTAATAGGAAAATCATTCTCAGAAAACAACATTTCAGTTTAGTAGAAAAGACATTTAGACTATTTGGAAAATAGTTCAAAATACAAAGTATCCCAGGCAAGTAATCTATGACAACGCATGCTTTCAATGTTTGTGTTGGTTTTAATTTCATCTTCGTTGTGAGACCTGAACAGACTTAGAATCCTCTTTTTTAGACATTTAGTTCAAACTTTTGCTTACTAACTTGTTATTGGTTTTTTCTGCTAACTTGCTTGCAACAACTGAGATTGCACAATTTTCCGGATAATTCTTTATGTGAGAGAAAAAGAAGGATTTTATGAAAACAGACAAATACTTGAAAAAAATTATAACATGGTATTATCAATACATTTAACCCCCCCCCCCCCACCCCCCCCACACACACGCACTGTGAGGCAAGTAAGGGCAGGCAGTGTACAAGCCCCCATCAGGAGCCTGAAGACTGTGTTTGCTATCCACAGTCCACACACTGCCCCACTCTGTCCATGAAGTGCACTGCTAAGATGCAGAAGAACGCTGTCAAACTGGTTGTGTCCATTTTGCCAGTTAGCTCCCTTGACAGTAACCTCCCTTGACAGTCATCTCCCTTGGCAGTAAAGTTTGGCTATGGGGGGGGGGGGGATGGGGGGAGAAGTGGACACAGGAATGTGGAAGTCACGTCTGTTTTCTGCCACCTGAAATAACCGGCTGTGTTTTACAGCAGTCTTTACAAGTTTGGTGGATTTGTTGAAGAGTCGTTTGTCAAAGTTGTAGACTTGTGTTTGGGTTTGGGAAAGAATTAGTTGAATGAAAGGAACTCTACTGCTTTCTTGGATTTTTTTTTTTAGCTAAAGAGGTTAAACACAAATCAAGAAATGTAAATGAGTTTATGATTAAAAAAGGACAGATAAGCTGTGTTGCACCTTATAGAATTTATACCAGGCTAGAAAGAACCTGTTTGCTCAAAAAATCTGTTCTGATATTCAGCTCTAAATTTGAACAAATAATCAATTCAAATTTGAAAGATACATAAACATGAGTATATTGATGACATAAGAAATGGATAGGATTACCTTTGTATTAGAAAAGATATAGAAGTTTGATCAATTAAAGTGTAGTAACAATAGATAAACAAAGAAGTTGTCCTTTTTACTTGAAAGATTAATACAACTCATTCTTTTAATAGGAAAATCATTTTATCAAAACAACATTTCAGTTTTGTAGAAAATAAATTTAGACTATTAAGAAAGTAGTTCAAAATGCAAAGTATCCCAGAAAAGTTATCTGTGCCAACACATGCTTTCAATGTTTTTGTTGGTTTTAATTTCATTTTCGTTTAAAGACCTGAACAGACTTGTAATCCTTCTTTTTAGACATTTAGTTCAAACTTTTGTTTACTAACTTGTTATTGGTTTTTTCTGCTAACTTGCTTGAAGTTGAGATTGCACAATCTTCCAGGTAAATCTTTATGTGGGAGAAAAAGAAAGGACTTTATGAAAACAGACAAATACTTGGAAAAAATAATACCATGGTATTATCAATGCATTAACAAAAATCCACACACATACACACACACAGACACACACACACACACACACACAAACAGACACACACACATACACACATACACACACACATATACACACACAGACTGTGAGGCAAGTAAGGGAAGGCAGTGTAAGGCCCCCATCAGGAGCCAGAAGACAGTGTTTGCTATCCACAGTCCACACACTGCCCCACTCTGTCCATGAAGTGCACTGCTGAGATGCAGAAGAACGCTGTCAAGCTGGTTGTGTCCCTTTTGCCAGTTAGCTCCCTTGACAGCCGCCTCCCTTGACAGTCATCTCCCTTGATAGTCATCTCCCTTGGCAGTAAAGTTTTCCCGCAAGTTGTCTTCATTCCTAAGATGGCGGAAACCAAACACGCAGGGAGGAGATGTAGACAGGGGGAGAAGTGGAAACAGGAATGTGAAATCACGTTTTTTTTCTGCCACCTGAAATACCCGGCTGTGTTTTACAGCAGTCTTCACAAGTTTGGTGGATTTGTTGAAGAGTCGTTTGTCAAAGTTGTAGACTTGTGTTTGGGTTTGGGAAAGAGTTAGTGGAACAAAAACAACTCTGCAGCTTGCTGTGATTTCTTTTAGCTAAAGAGGTTAAACACAAATCAAGAAATGTAAATATGAGTTTGTGATTCCAAAAGGACAGATAAGTTGTGTTGAGCCTGATAGAATCTATACCAGTCTAAATAAAACCTGTTTGCTCAAAAAATCTGTTATGATATTCAGCTCTAATTTTGAACAAATAACCAATTCAAATTTGAAAGATACATAAACATAAGTATATTGTTGACGTAAGAAATGGATAGGATCACCTTTGTATTAAAAAAGCTATAGAAGTTTGATCAATTAAAATGTAGTTACCATAGAAAAATGAAGGTTTTGCTATTTTTACTTGAAAGATTAATACAACTCATTGTTTTAATAGGAAAATCATTCTCAGATAACAACATTTCAGTTTAGTAGAAAAGACATTTAGACTATTTGGAAAGTAGTTCAAAATGCAAAGTATCCCAGACAAGTTATCTGTGCCACCGCATGCTTTCACTGTTTTGTTGGTTTTAATTTCCCTTTCGTTGTAAGACCTGAACAGACCTGTAATCCTCCTTTTTAGACATTTAGTTCAAACTTTTGCTTACTGATTTGTTCTTGTTTTTTCTGCTAACTTCCTTGACACAACTGAGATTGTACAATTTTCCGGATAATTCTTTATGTGAGAGAAAAAGACGGATTTTATGAAAACAGACAAATACTTGGAATAAATAATAACGTGGTATTATTAATACATTCTTAAAAAACACACGAGTGACACACACATATACACACACGCACTGTGAGGGAAGTAAGGGAAGGCAGTGTAGAAGCCCCCATCAGGAGCAAGAAGACAGTG
>CM054143.1:60160890-60173390 GCA_028751875.1 Rapana venosa | reverse complement strand
TCTCTCTCTGTCTTTTTCTTTCTCTATCTCTCTCTCTCTCTCTCTCTTTGGATGTTTTTGGTGTGTGTGTGTGTATGTGTCCGTGCGTGCGCGCGCACGCGAGTGGGTGCGTGCGTGCGTACGTGTGTGGGTGTTCGTGTGTGTGTGTGTGTGTGTGTGTGTGTGTGTGTGTGTGTGTACATGTGTGTTTATGTGTGTGTGTGTGCGTGAATGTATGCGTGTATGCGTGTATGCGTGTGTGTGTGTGTGTTTGTGTGTGTGTGTACTTTGTTTTTCATGGGAAAAAAATGTTCGGAAAAGCAGCCAGGCCCACTTTTCTCAGCTTAAATTTCTAATAGCAGGTCTGCAGTGTTAGGTTACAAATGCTTGCTTACATGTGAACTCCTTCTTTAAGAGGTCGTCTGTTTGAGAAAAAAGTTTAGCTTGTACTTTGTTCACCTTTCTTGCCCTCTGTGGTTCTTGGTAGTGGTGGTGGTGGTGTGTGTGTGTGGGGGGGGGGGGGGGTGGGAGGCGGTCGTTGTTTTGTATGTGCTTCCATATCCTTGATTACAAATCTGTTTGTTCTGTGTTTTTGAATTAATATATCCAAGAGCGATGGTGAAGGGGTAGCTCAGTGGTCAGAGCACTTACTTTCCCCCAGCTAAGGTTAAGCAGCTTTGAGTGTGGTTACCAAGTGGATAGATAACCGTTTGCGCGCCTTGGCTTCGGTACAGTACCCGACTTCACCCAGCTGTAAATGGGTACCTGTTTCTTCAGGGTCATGGAAGGTAAAGCAGCGAGGGAGAGAAGATGGGTGTCGTTCTCAATATGCTAGCTCCTGAAAAAGCTGAGGTCTCTGATGCATCGCTCCTCAAAGACCGAAAAGGTTTGGGGAAAAAAATACCTTTTACTTTTTATATCCATATGCATAGGAATGTGGGAGAGTGACAAGGGAAACAGAGTGTGCTGATAGTGTGGTTTAGAAGTGAAGGTGGTTTATCATGATACAGATATGGACATGATTGATGGGTGGATTGGTGGTCTAGAGGTAACGCGCCTGCCTAGAAAGCGAAAATCTGGATCGGAAGTGTGCGGTGGTTCGAATCCCGTTTGGACCCCAAACTATTCCCCCATGCATTAGACCATGAGTGGTGGACTGGATGCTAGTCTTTCGGATGAGACGATAAACCGAGTTCCCGTGTGTTACACATTATTATTCAGTGCACGTAAAAAAATACCCACGGCAACAAGAGAGTTGTCCCTGGCAAAATTATGTAGAAAAAAGCCACTCTGATAGGGGAACAAATACAGTTGCAGACAGGAAAAAGGAAAAAATGGGTGGCGCTGCTCTTGTGGCGACGCGCTCTCCCCGGGGACAGCATCCCGAATTTCACGCAGAGAAATCTGCCGTGACTTAAAAGTGGTATAAAAGTATATAAAAAAAGAAATAAAACCTGAAAGGTACTGACTTCATTTTTTTCTCCAAAGCTGTCTGTGTTTGATCAAAAAAAACGATGCTACAAAAAATGATACTGAAATTTGACCTTTTTTGGGATCTGAAATAGACAATAATCACAGAAGAACACACATGTTCTCCAGGTATTTCGCCAAACGATGGTCATGGATCTTCCTGATTGTGAAGCATCAGATACAGTGAAATAAAAATTTTTTTACAAGATTCAGCGCTATATAAATTCCATATATTCCAATGGAGGGAACTGGTTGTTGAGTCTTTGAGGGTGCCCCCACGGTCGTCAGACTACGGGACAGATAGATAGATAGATAGATATTATTATTATTATAATATCAGCAATAAGCAAGTGTACCAGGCCATCAAATAGCATCTCTTTGCCGTTAACAATAAATCATCTATAACACAGCTAAGAGAGAGAGAGAGTCACGGTAGTGTCTATAGTTCTTGTCAGAATCTAGTGACCCTGCTGAAACAAGATGGTAGGGAACTGCTCACAGGAGAGTGATGGACCAACAACAGTGTAGAAAAACAGTATAAAAACAACAACAAACCAACAAAAACATTGATTGTGAACCAGGCTGTGACAGTCAGCCGAAATAAAGGGGTGACGTGTGTGCAAATTTCTTCAGTATAACACCCTAATGACTTGTGACGGGGCGGTAATTAGATTATCTTGGGACATACCTATAAATTGTACGCGCTCTGGTTCGTTGGGTGGTAGTCAAAAACAGTCCGTTGTGTATACTTTGCCTTTGCAGTGCAGAATTTAAGCAACCTCTCTTTACAGGCCATGTCCTCCCTGTGCTGTTGCAGCCGAGAAATTGTACAGAGTCGTGGCAGACCAAATGTATCCAAACTTATTGGTAAGGGGAAGAATCGTAGACCAAATAATATATCTGTCCAGTAGGCCTATGGGGTCAAAAAGTCTGTGTGGCTTCATAAAAGGCGAAAATGTGTGAATGCATCCACTTCATTGCCCAACATTTAGGTAGACGCATTCCGGCTTCGAGAACGATATTTAAACAGGACACCAATGTCCATGGTTTTATTTTATCCTTAAAGTTGGTCATCTGTTCCTATCGGCATGCAATGTATTACTCTTCCAAAAAGATCAAACCGATTATAACTTGTGTGCAAGATTTCTGCGGGCATTTGCACGCAGGATTTTGTTTTAGTCTCATCCACATTCCAGGAGAAAAATGGACTTTGAACAATCACCTTATTAGAGATGGCTGAACTTAAGCTGCCCGATCACGAGTTGGCCCGGGGGTGTGCTAGTGCTAGGGCCTGTCACTATAACCAGCATCCTCACTTTCTGTCAACTCCGTGCTAGCAAATCCCTCTCTTCCATCCATCCATCCATCTCTCTCTCTCTCTCTCTCTCTCTCTCTCTCTCTCTCTCTTCTCTCTCTCTCTCTCTCTCTCTCTCTCTCTCTGTGTTTCTGCCTTCTTCCATTTCTTTCCCTGTCACCTTCTTGTCTATTTCCAGCGTTCTTGGTCAATTCTCCGGGCCTTTTTTTCTCCTCCAGAACGACTTTAAAAAATAAAATAACAATCCACTCCCACTCCCAAATCGGATGTGCTAAGCCTGTCTTGTCCGGCGCTTAACGGCAGCGTCCTGCATTAATCAGGAAACAACAGTTACTGTCTGAATGCTCGACAAAGAAGAAGAAGAAGAAGAAGACGAGTGCAATGCATTAATCACTATTCTTCCCCATCCCCCATCCAGCGAGTCTGTGTGATGTGTGGCATGCAAGGAAGAGGGAAAAAGTGGGTGAAGGGTGAGGGGGGGGGAAGGTAGAGGGTGGAAATACAGATCACCCTAGTGTCTGGCTGTACTGAGGGACCTTGCAGAGAGTCAGAAATAGACATAACATGATGGAACATTTGAAAAAGTTCTTTTTTTTCTTCTGAAAGTTCCAGAAGAGGGTTAAGAAGGGCAGATGGTGTGGGAGTGATCACATTGGTTTCTCCTTCACTGCCACAGTTTGATTACTAAACATACTATAGATGAATGTAAAACATGCACACTCTAACACGTGCACACGCGAACGCGCAAACGAATGCATGCACACATAAACACACATACACATACAAACACACAAACGTGCACGCACATGCACGCGAGCGCGCACACACATTCACCCAGAGACACAGACACACACACAGAGACCTATTCACACACGTACACACACTCACTCTCTCTCTCTCTCTCTCTCTCTCACACACACTTACACACACACACACACACACACACACACACACACACACACACACACACACACACACACACACACACACCACACACACACACACACACACACACACACACACACACACACACACACACACACACACACACACACACAACCATTCACACACAAGCCGAAACAACATTTTTTTTAAACAGAAAACAAGCAGCAAACACGATCTTGGAATACAAGAATATAAATGAACAAACATCCTGCTGTATCACAGTAGAAGTGCCGGTGGGAACAGATGACAGAATTTACAAAACCGCACACACACGGGGACTTGATTTAAAAAAGCACATAAGTGCTTATTCCATTAGCCTCGATATAAAAGAATAAAATAAAATAATGAATAAATAAATATAATAAAAAACACACACACACTCACACAAACACACACACATACACACTCAAATCAAATCAAAGTATATCGAATCAAGTAGAAATTGCTTATTTTCAGGATAATGAATCGAAACTCATGTACTTTTTGTTTACATCCAGTCAAAGCCCTTATCAGGCTTCAACTGTCATAAACAGAAATGAATAAACAAACAAACAGCCCCCATCCCACCAAAAATACTCCCAGCCCAAACCAAAAGAAAACAGAAAACAAACTAAAGAAATAGCAAAACTAATAAAATAACAACAACAAACAACTAATCGAAATCAAGAAAAACAGGAAATCAAGCACATATTCATAAAGTTTTGACCAAAACTTTGAAGAAAATATGTGTCAACCCATATTCATCATTATAAATAAAGAAATGGAACAACAATAACAAAAATGCAAACACTTTTCAAAGACTCAAACAAAGATTAAAACAACAACAACACCCCCCCCCCCCCAAAAAAAAAAACACCCCAAAAAACCAAACCCAACAACAACCCGCTCATGTATACATTATGTGTAGGAGTTTCTTTATAATTGAGAGAGAGAGAGAGAGAGAGAGAGAGAGAGAGAGAGAGAGAGAGAACTCTGAACTCTGAACAGTTTTAATATTACATTGGCCTTAGGCCACAATACACGGAGTTTGGGGGAAAGAGGAAAACCAATATATTGGTATGCAAAATTTTGATCACACATGGAAAACAACCGATCCTTTGAGGCTCATATCTCGAACAAGGTTAGCATTTGATACACATTCGTGCCATACTGCATCAATACTTTAGACAGTAGACATCAAAATCAGTATCAGTCAAAATGCAACATTACAATTCAGGATCTGGATCATACATGTGAATACAAAGCCTTAACACACCCATCATTAACTGATATTTTGACACAGCAATTTCTTCCTTCTATTAATAGAATGAAAAATATATCTGGATAGATAATGACTACGTTCTCTATTTGATGTTATAAGTAAAACTGACAATGGTATATTCATACAGTTAGTCGAAAACTTATCCCTTAGATCTGAGTACAATGGACAATCGAACAAAAAATGGGCTTCGTTTTCGACTTTTGTTTTACAAAATGGACAGAACTTTTCTTGATCATTAATACTGTATCTATGGACATTATTCATAAGAGGCAAATCATTTAATCTAGCCTGTGTAATAGCAACTCGAAAACAGTAAGTATCTGTAAAGTAAATGTATTCCTCTTTTCCAAAGATAGTTTTGAATGATCTATAATTTTCATACCTCTCTTTATCTCTTGTGGTTCCATGCCATTCTTGAATGAACATGTCTACTCATCTTTGCTTAAATACACGTAAAAAAGCCTTTTCATCACCAACACCTTGTTGTAACCATACAATATTAAATCCTGTTTCTCACAAAATTTCTCTTATTTTTGATACCCAGCATTCTTTTCGAGAGAGAGAGAGATACAGAGACAGAGAGAGACACACAGAAAGAGAGAGGCAGAGAGACAGAGAGACATAGAGAGTTACAGAGAGAGAGACAGCGAGACAAAGACACAGAGAGAGAGACAGAGATACATAAAGAGAGGGGAGACACAGAGAGAGAGAGTAAGAGACAGAGACAGAGAGAGACAGAGAGAGACACAGAAGAAAAGACAAAAAGACGAGAGAGAGACGAGAGAGAGAGAGAGAGAGAGAGAGAGAGAGAGAGAGAGAGAGAGAGAGATCATACGTCCTCAGATGAGAGCAAAAAATATGAATGATCGCATGTACTGTCGAATCCTCCTTAACGTCAATTTATTTCCACAAAACATATATATATATATATATATATATATATATATATATATATATATATATATATATATATATATATATATTTTATATATATATATAATATATTATATATATAAATATATATATATATATATATATATATATATATATATTTTATATATATATAGTGGAAGCGCAACAACATTTTATTTAAAAGAAAACAAGCAGCAAACACGATCTTTGGAATACAAGAATATAAAAAGCACAAACATCCTGCTGTATTACAGTAGAAGTACACACACACGCGCGCGCACACACACACACACACAAACACACGCGCGCGCGCGCGTGCACGCACACACACACACACACAAACACATACACACTTATATGCATATGCACACACTATAAGCTTTGCATTTTCTTTAGAATCATCGGCGTGTATTCTGTTTCAATATTTTACTCTAATAAATAATTGAAACAATTCTAAGGGAAAAAACAATCTACCAGATTTTAGAGCTAAAACTGTGTGTGCGTGTAGTAGTTTAAAGAGAAACTACATAGGTTTTTTTGGGGTTTTTTTTTTATAATGATAGTCATGCTTTTAACAATGCCTCTCGAGATATGCTGTCACGGACTGATGTTTTCTGTGGTGTGCAGTTTTCCCATGGGAATGCTGGGGCCTTCCTTGTCAGTATAAATAGCATCCCCATCTTCTGGAATTTTGTGCAAGAAATTCTCTTGTTTCTGTCACTCTCTTTGGTCTTGCTTTGTTTTTATTCTTCCTGTTACTCTTTTTTGTATAGTTTCTACCTGTTTGGTCAGACAGATTTAAAAGATAGCAAATCTCTTTCAGCTCGAAGTTGGATGTGCTGAGCTTGACTTGTCAGGCGCTTAACGGCAGCGTAGCACATTTTTTGCTCATATGACAGACAGCTGTAGTTGCTGTATGAGTATTTCAAGAAGAATAAAAAGAAATTGGAAATGTTGGTGGGAGGGAAGGATGTTGTAAAACTGAGGTAGCAGCTAGTACATGACGGACATGAAAGTCGATGATTGTTGTTCTGTTTTTCTTAACAGAAATAACAATATCCACTGAATGGTATTAAAATGCATTTTGTGGTACAAGTGCGTGTATGTTTTCAAGCTAAGTTAATCATTTTGTTTGTCTGTTGGCAAGTTCGATACAACCACCTTTATCATTATGTTCAATAATCATCTTTAATAATTCATCAATCTGTTGAAACCTGAAGATTCAAGAGCATAGATGTAGGCGTACATTCATGCATTGACACTATGTGCTCATGTGCTCACACAGACATTTCATTCTATTCCATAATTAATGTTTACAGCCTTACCGACCACAAAAGCCATATCAGGGCTGTCTGTCACCTCATACAGCTTCAGTGGCTCCAGTAACTTTCACTTCAAGTTTAAAACCAGCACCTCCTAATACTTTCAAGTGTCTAACATCGTCCATCTGAAAAACAAAACCATGAAATGACACAAGACCCGAATCGTGTCATTCCTTAAGACTAATAAATCAGGACGTACTGAGAACACCAGCTTAATCGGCTAATCTAACATCCACAGATCACAAAAAGATTATTTTTTTGTTAAAAAAGTTAAAACATTTTAAAGTATAAAAAGTACAAAATATACATAGAAGCTGCCACACGGGCAAATAACACTGCAGAATGTACATCTTGTGCCCATCCCAGTGTTTGACTATCACTACCTGGCTGCCAGAACAAAAGAAGACAGGCAACATGTCATAAAACATAATATTGTTTGAACAATTTGCTTGAAAAAAAGAGCAGGAGAATGAACTGGGAAGGCAGAAAATAGCAAGAGAGATGATAGACAGGTAAAGAGAAAGACAAAGAGAGAGATAGAAAGGTAGAAATTTCTGGCACAGAATTTCCAGAAGGTGGGGGTACTATTCATGCAGAGAGATCCCCCGGCATCCCCACAAGGGCACAATGGATAAAACCATGCCTGAATAGATGAGTGCATGATTGCAACAAATGCCACCCATACTTATAACGGCATGCATATCAATGAAATTCTAAAAAATTATAAAGAACTGCAAAGTCTCCAGAATAATTATTTGACACCAGAGTGAACAGATTTACTTTCTTCAAAATGTCGTCCTTAAAACTCTTCCCCTCGTTTTTGTGTCTTTTTACTGTTGTCTCATTAATGGCCATTTGTCTTTCTACCGCTCTGTCAGCACTGGCTGTGTATCGTTTTACTGCTGTCTGAGCGAGGGCCATTCGTCTTTTGGCCCCATCCAAACACACTGCCTGGTATCAGGAGACGAAGCACAATAGAGCTCTGTGTCCAAGCGCCAATATTGGATAGGCCTGGATGTCATCTGGTTTGCAAATTGGGATTTGATTTCTGTGTTTGTGTGTGTGTTTGTGTGTGTGTGTGTGTGTGGTGTGTTGTGTGTGGTGTGGTGTGTTTTGTGTGTGTGTGTGTGTGTGTTGTGTGGTGTGTGTGTTGTGTGTGTTGTGTGTGTGTTGTGTATTGTGTTTGTGTTGTGGTTGTGTGTGTGTTTATGTGTGTGTGTGTGTGTGTGTGTTTGTGTGTGTGTGTGTGTGTGTTGTGTGTGTTGTGTTGTGTTGTGTGTGTTTGTGTTGTGTGTGGTGTGTGTTGTGTTGTGTGTGTGTTTGTGTGTGTTTGTAAGTGTGTGTTTGTTTGTTAGTGTGTATGTGTGTGGTTTGTTTGTGTGTGTGTGTGTGCGTGTGTGTGTGTGTGTAGGCGTTGTGTGTTGTGTGTGTGTGTTTGTAAGTGGTGTGTGCGTGTGTGTGTGTTGTGTGTGTGTGTTTGTAGTTTTGTGTGTGTGTGTTTTGTGTGTGGTTTGTTTGGTGTGCTGTGTGTGTTGTGTGTGTGTTTGTAAGTGTGTGTGTCGCGTGTGTGTGTTTGTAAGTGTGTGTATCTGTGTGTGTGTGTGTGTTTGTAAGTGTGTGTTTGCTGTTGTTGGTGTGTGTGGTTTTTTTTGTCTTTTCGTTTGTGTGTTTTTATTTCTTTCTTTCTCTATTTCTTTCAATTTTTCTTTCATTCTTTCTTTCATTCGTTTTTTTTCTTCCTTCTTCATTCTTTCTTTATTTATTTCTTCTTTCTGTCTGTCTTTCATTCGTTCATTCTTTCTTTCTTTCTGTCTGTCTGTCTTTCTTCTTTCATTCATTCTTTCTGTCCTTCTGTTTTTTCTTTTTTATCTATTTATTCTTTTATTTCGAGGATAATGCTTTTCTTACATCAAGTCTCCATATGTATGCGGTTGTAAATTTTGTCATTTGCTCCCAATGGAACACAATGACCTACTCTTTCGAAAAGTGTAACAGGTTTTAACATGTGCCCAAGAACGTGTGCTTGTGTTCGCAAACAGGACCTCAGTTTATAGTCTATTCCAAAGGGCTTTTTTGTGGGGGTGGGGCGGGGGTGAAGGGGGGAATCGGCACTGATGTTAAGTCCAGGAGGAAAAATACTCTCGAAAGGGATTCGAATCTGGGTCGGCAGATCGCGAGCGAAATGCGCAACACTCTACCCACCAGGCTATCCCCTCACCAATTGTCTGGAACAAACCCCATTTCTGTTCAGACGAGGACGTAATTGAATTGATGCCCCGAGGTGAAGGGGGGAGGATGGGCGGGGAGTAGGGGGGGGGGGAGGAGAGGGGTGGCGGGTGTACCGGGAATTGGTAGAACATAAACACTTGTCGGCAATGTCGGCCAGAAAAGATTTAGGATTGGAAAACGTCCTCCTCTGTGTGTGTGTGTGTGTGTGTGTGTGTGTGTGTGTGTGTGTGTGTGTGTGTGTGTGTGTGTGTGTGTGTGTGTGTGTGTGTGTGTGTGTGTGTGTGTGTGGAGAGAGAGAGAGAGAGAGAGAGAGAGAGAGAGAGAGGAGAGAGAGAGAGGCGGAGGGAAGGAGAAGAGGGAGGTTTGTTCTAATTCTTTTTTTAAATTGTTTTTCTTGCATCAGTGAACTTACAATCTAAACTGAAACCCTTTGATCCCTTTCAGGCAACAATGTTCAACAACATCCAAACTACATTCTATCCCCAAAGTCAGAATGTGGCTACCTTTGTGGTGGGCAAATGAAACACAACACACACAAAACCAGCGGCATAGGCAAACATCAATATTGGTGAACTGCGGAGCTCTGTCAAGGAACAATCAAGCAAGAGCAATTTGATTATCATCATCATCATCATCATCAGCATCAGCATCAGCAGCAGCAGCAGCAGCACCAGCAGCAGCAGCAGCAACAGTAGCAGCATCATCATCATCATCATCATCATCACCATCATCAACATCATCATCATCATCATAAGCAGCAGCAGCAGGAGTAGAATGATCACCATTATCATCATCACCATCATCAACATCATCAGCAGCAGCAGCACCAACAGTAGCATCATCATCATCATCATCATCACCACCATCATCACTACCATCACCATCACCATCATCATCATCATCATCATTTGTTTCTTCTCTAGTCATCAACTAGCACCCTCCTCTCCATCCTATTAGTCTGAACAGCGACTTTAGACATGAAACAGTCCTTCCATGAAGAGAGAGAGAGAGAGAGAGAGAGAGAGAGAGAGAGAGAGAGACAGACAGACAGACAGACAGACAGACAGATAGACAGACAGACAGATACAGAAAGAGAGAGAGAGAGAGAGAGAGAGGAGAGAGAGAGAGAGAGAGAGAGAGGAGAGAGAGACAGAGAGACAGAGAGACAAAGAGAGAGACAGAGAAAGAGAGTGGTTTAAAAAACAACTTTTATATCGAAGATAATGGAATACGCACTTATGTGCTTTTTTACAGCCAATCCCCGTGTGTATGCGGTTTTCTAAATTGTGTCATCCGTTTCCACCGGCACACAATGGTCTACTTTTCCAAAAAAAGCGGGACAGGATTTAACGACTTTGGTAGGGAGACAGAGACACATAGAGAGAGAGAGAGAGGGAGAGAGAGAGAGAAAGAGAAGAGAGAGAGAGAGGTGTGTGTGAGGAGAGAGAGAGAGAGACAGAGATAGAGCAGAGAATAGAGCAGAGACACTTAGAGAGAGGAACAGAGACAGACACATACAGAGAAGAGAGAGACAGAGACACATAAAGAGAGAAGACAGAGACACGTAGGAGAAAAGTGTAAGAGAGAGAGAAGAGAGAGAGACGAGAGAGAGAAGAGAGACAGGAGAGAGAAGAGAGAGAGAGCAGAGAGAGAGAGCGAGTGAGTGAGACAGAGACAGAGACGGACACAGAGACAGAGACAGAGCCAGAGAAACAGACAGACAGACAGACATATAGACAGACAGAGCGACACGCCACCATCACCAGGCAATGTGACATGGAGGCATTGTCCACAGTTGATATTGATGGCTGGGCCAGACCACAGCACCCGCCAGGAGTCAGGAACAAAGCCGTCCTGTTCTGTCCGGCCACACCGGGGCCTCGTTGAAGTGAGGACCGACCAGAGGTGAAGGGGGATGAGTTTGGGGGTGGTAGGGGGTTGAGGGCTGGTAGAGGGGGTGGGGTTGGGGTGGGGGGGGGTGGGGGATGGGGGGTTGGTTAGGTAGAACATAGACTCTGTTGCTGAGGGAAAAAATCATTCAGGGGTTGATCAGCTAATGAGTCGGTGGTGTAGAAACAACCCACATGCCTAGAAAGCGAGAAGTTTGTTTTATTTTAGTTTTAATTTTTTTTTCTGCCTCATCTTCTGACGACCCCCGTCCTACTGTTCCCACGCCGCTCATTCCAATCTCCCCGCCACAACCACACCCAGATTTGTTATGTCTCATCCTCAGGGTCGGAAGTCCACAGGGAGCCCATCACTATCAGGCTGCCGTGAGGCCACCAGCCAGAGGGGCCCTGCACTGCTGCTGGGTCACTCTGGTGGTGTTCAGTGGTGCCTGTTCTGAGCTAACATACGCAGGACACCACCTACTAAGCCCCCTACTAACGACAGTATTAGCTCAGTCGCGGAGCCAGACTGAGTGGTTAACCACCCGAGGTGGCAACCACCACAAGTCCTCTCAACAACGTCCCCGCGGCACCTCCACCCCCAAAGGCTTGACTTTACAAAACACAACGGACAGAAACGTTGTAGGGCAAACCGAAGATGAAGGTCACCATGAGAGAGAGAAAGAGACCACGAATCAGAGGATTTTTTAAGGATGAGAACAAGACAAGAGATGACGTAAAGCCTGGCGGCAGTGAAAGTCAGAAAGCATTTGAGAGAAGTTGACAGGGTGACAACAGATGTAACAGTACAAGAAATCCGGCGTCAACACAGGCACGAGAGAACAGAACACCATGCAGTGTTGCAGGGATTGTTGAGTCGCGCTGCCAACCGCTCCGTGTAGGAAAAGCGTCACTGTGTTGTCCGTCTCCCACGGGGCCCGCTAGCACACCAAGGTCATGGGTTAGGAGCGGGCGGGAGTCGAAATATTGGCTGTGATGCTTATGGGGAAACGAAACTCGTGCTGAACCTTCAGTCCGATAACCTAAGGTCGATAACCACACTGCGCAAGGGGGAGTTGGTTTTAATTTTTATTTTATTCTTTTATATCGAGGATACTGGAATAAGCACTGATGTGCTCTTTTACACCCAGTCCCCGTGTGTATGCGGAGTTGTGAAC
>CM054143.1:60145890-60155890 GCA_028751875.1 Rapana venosa | reverse complement strand
GATTCAAATGCAGGTGTTTTACTTTGGGGCAGAATAATAATGATAATAATATATGGAATTTATATAGCGCTGAATCTTGTAAAACAAACAAATCAAAGCGCTTGATAATATAAAAAGTTAGAACTGTATGCATATCAGTAAATCAATCCCCTAAGTTAATGCTGTATACAATAATAACAATGATAACAACAACAACAACAAATAAACAGAAAATATTCATAAGACATATCATTAGTGCGTATAGAATAATAACTAGAAATATAAAACTTTAAATAAGCTTTAATACCCCCCAATAAAAATATAAATGTAAGCTAAATAGTCCAAAATTCTGTAATCTATGAGCGAGGAATATTATTGTCTAGTGAATACGAGACTAACCAAAAATTAAGGTGTAAAAGAACAGACTACCAAAAAGAGACAGGTACAAAGACAGATCAGACTTCACTTAAATTCATATACAATTTATTTACTTTAATACCTCCTACAAAGTTAATAATTATGCACATCATCTACATTAACATTTCACATTATCTAAATTAAAATGACTAACCCTCTTTAGAGATTTTGTATGATCCAAATCGTGTAACATCTCTCACTATCTTCGTTTTAAGCTTTCAAAGTTGATAATAATATTAATAATAGTAACACCTAAAAAGCTAACTACAGTGCCTAAAGTAACAATAGAGAAACTGAGTAGAAATTTATTTTGAATATTCTGTCTGTCTGACTGTCTGTATGAATGTATGTATGTATGTCTCTCTGCTTATTTGCCTTACTATCTGTCTGTCTGCCTGTCTCTGCCTCTGTCGGCCTGTCTGTCTGTCTGTCTCTGTTTTTCTCTCTGTCTGCCTGCCTGTCTGTCTCTCCCTTCCTCTGTCTGTCTGTCTGTCTTTTGTGTATCCTGATGAAGGACGTATTCATACTTTTTATTTTCAATATTTTATTGGGCTTGTTGACTGTACTTGAGTTCTAGTGAATGTCGTTTTTCAATATCTTATTGTTGCGAGTAACAACTGCGTGTACCTTATTTACAATGTGCAGATGTTCATTGTTATGACATAAGTTTGGCTTTTGGGGGTGTTGTTTTTATTTGTTTGTTTTTCTTTTTGTCTTTGGTTTTGTTTTGGTTGAGGAGGGGTATGTTTTTTTGTTTGTTTGTCTGTTTGGGGTTTGTTTGTTTGTTTAAAAAGTTTTTTCCTTTGTTTTTACTGTGTGAGTGTATGAGTATTGGGTTAATTACTAACATTATCCCTACGGGCGGGGACAGGATGTAAAAAAACAACACATCAGTGCTTATTTATTATGCTCGAAATGAAAAGAATTTGTCATTGTCATTGTTATTCTCCTCTCCCTCTCTCTGTCTCTCTCTTCATCTGTCTGTCTGCCTCTCTATCTCTCTCTGTCTCTCTCTATGTCTCTCTCTGTCTCTCTGTCTCTCTCTCTGTCTCTGTCTCTGTCTCTCTCTCTCTCTCCATCCTCTATTCTCTGTTAACTGACCTGAACTAACCCTGCGAAAGTCAACACACGAGTTTTTCAACCATGCCACACTCTTCATCCACTTTCTCTCTCTCTCCCCCCCCCCCCCCCCCGCCCCCCCGTCTCTCTCTCTCTCTCTCTCTCTCTCTCTCTCTCTCTCTCTCTCTCTCTCTCTCTCTCTCTCTCTCTCTTGTTTTCCTCTTCATTTTCAATGCCCCGTAAATTCTTATACCAACCCGTGGGTTGCCGCAGGGCAAAGTGCCTGCCAAGCGAAGAGAGTACACTCATCAGTGTGGGCAGCGCAGTTAGCTGAAGTGTTAGTGGAGCTGACGGAACCTTAACTTTGACAACACACTTTGGTCACACTGAAAGGTGGCTGCTGCTTCTGCTGCTGCTGCTGCTGTTGATAATGGTGGTGATGGTGGTGGTGGTGGTGGTGGTGGTGGTGATGGTGGTGATGGTGGTGATGGTGGTGGTGGAAGTGGTGGTGGTGGTGATGGTGGTGATGGTGGTGGTGGTGGTGGTGATGGTGGTGATGGTGGTGATGGTGGTGGTGGAAGTGGTGGTGGTGGTGATGTGCTGCTGCTGCTGCTGATGATGATGATGATTGCAGCAGCGGGGGAAGGCATGTTATAAAAGCAGCAGCGACTCTGAGGAATAGATGAGAGAGAGAGAGAGAGAGAGAGAGAGAGAGAGAGAGAGAGAGAGAGAGAGAGAGAGAGAGAGAGAGTGAAGAAGAGACGAAGACAGACAGATAGACAGACAGAGAGAGACAGAGAGAGACAGACAGACAGAAAGGCAGAGACAGACACAGAGAGACAGACAGGCAGACAGAGACAGAAAGACAGAGAGAGAGAGAGAGAGAGAGAGAGAGAGAGAAGAGAGAGAGAGAGAGAGTGATATTGACAATGACAAATTCTTTTATTTCGAGGATAAAGAATAAACATCCATGTGCTTTTTTATATTAATTCCCCGCCCTTTGGGATACATCATATGATAATAAAGTAAACCCAATACCCACACACTCACACAGTAAAGAAAAAAATATCGCACACAAAAAAGTCCCAAAAAACAGCAAAAAAGAAAGAACAAGCTACAGCAAATAATAAAACAATACAAAACAAAAACCACAAAACAACCAAAATAACAAACAGCAGAGAAACCAAAAGCAAAATAAGAACAACAAGATGGAGAGAGAGAGAGAGAGAGAGAGAGAGAGAGAGAGAGAGAGAGAGAGAGAGAGAGAGAGAGAGAGAGAGAGAGAGACATACAGACAGACAGACAGACAGACATAGATGCAGCAGGCAGGCAGGCAGGCAGGCAGGCAGAGAGAGAGGAGAGAGAGAGAGAGAGAGAGAGAGAGAGAGAGAGAGAGAGAGAGAGAGAGACAGAGACAGAGACAGAGACAGAGACAGAGACAGAGACAGCGACAGAAGCAATGACAGAGAGACAGAGAGACAGAGACAGACAGATAGACAGACAGAGAGAGCGAGAGAGAGCGAGCAGCAAAACCAGCAGCAACATTAGAATCGGACACAACTTGCAGCAGATGTATGTAACGGTATCTGCCTCTCCGGGATTAAACCGCACAGAGAGGGCAGCTGCTGATACTCATTAACAACAAAAAGCCCAACAGCTCAGGTCTCATTTTACCACAACACACACATTAGGAACAACAACACACCCATAACATTTATAAATCGGTTAGTTACGCAAACTTGAGCAAATCAGATCACTTTTATGAGACTTATGCTAGATTTTCTGAAAAAAAATGATATTCATAAGACCCTCCTGTTGCAAAAATGAAAGGGCTTGTTCAGATCAGGGAAGTCTGCACAGTAGGTCAGAGGCCAGTTTAATGAAAAATACTCACAGTTTACAGTAGAGGATGGGATAGCTCAGTGGTCAGAGAACTGGCTTTCCTCGAGCTAAAGTTAAGCAGCATTGAGCGTGGTGCTTCAGTACAGTCCCCCAGTTCACCCAGATGTAAATGGGGTACCTGTCCTTTTTTAGGGTCAGGGAAGGTAAAGCAGCGAAGGAGAGGAGATGGGCACCGCCCTCAGGATGCTGGCCCCTATAGAAGCTGAGGTCTCTGGTGCCTGACTCCTCTATGACCACATAGGTTGTGGGGCACCTTTACCTTTAACCTTTAGTCACAGTTGTAGGACTGTGATTGTTTGAGATGTCTGGCGTTTTCCGATGAAATCATGTTCAATAAAGTCATATCCTTGCTGTTAATAAGTTATTAAAATTCTGCAATCGGGGTACCGCCCTTCCCTCAATATTGGGTTCTCAACTCACGACAACATGACGCAAGCAAAAAACGCTGGAGATTATAAATGGTTAAGCATAAACAAACTATTTTACGTTTATCTAAAGGGTCCTTTGCGACTGATTCACTTTAAAATGAAAACAGCTCTGTGTGAATAGAATTTAAGTGAGACCGTTTTCTCAATTTGTAGACGAGTAACAGTACAAAGAAAACGCAGGCGCGGGCTAAGATTGCCTCACTTTTTGTTCTCTAACACAGCGAAAGCAAATCCACATGAAAAAATGAAAAGGTTTTTGGATGTAACCTATAATCTAAAAAACACTGCAGTGCGTAGACAGTTAATTCTGCAGACTACAATCGCCAGTTCTCACACATCCAACCAGAACATGGTTTTTGGCGGGTTACGGCATTCAGCCCTTCTGAGAGTGGTACCACCGCGCTTTTCTCAAACCGACCCTAATATTTAGTTCTTTTAGTTTTGCTTTACCATAGACCTCCACCTTCACCTATCCCGTAGTCTAGAAGACCGCTGGGGCACCACTGAAGATTTTGTGGCCAGCTTCCTCCGATCCTCTTGGTTCTCAGTTTTCTGTAGCAAGTTGCTCCACAATGTAGGTCAGTCCACTCTCTGGTGTTGTCTTCCCATCGTTTTCTCTGTCTGCCTCTTCGTCTCCCTCCTTGTACTGTTCCCTGTAGGACAGTCTTGGCTAGTCCAGATGTTCGTGTTACGTGCCCGTACCACTTCAGTTTGCGGGATTTTTGTCACTGAGGTCAGGAGCTCTTCATATGGCCCTATGGCGTTTGGGGTTCTGGTTTTCACTTCCTCGTTACTTATACGATTTCTGCATGAGATGCCAACAAGTGTCATATAATTGTAATAGTGCTGGGGCCTGGTCAGAATCTCCACTGTCTTTCAGCAGCCACTCCTGTGGGATGGATAGAGTTGGATTACTGACGATGATATAAGAATATGAAGTGTCTGACAGCAGGAATCAAGACGAATAACTGTCCCGCTGATTGCTTCAGCTGGAGTTGCTGCTCTTGTTTCTGTACAGGGAGACAATCAGGACGTGTTTGTCAGTCTTTGATTACGTCCTCTTTCTTACAGAGAGTCTTGCAGAGACCGCCGTGGAAGGTTTGAGTTATCATTCCCTTCAAGACCTTGAACCACGCCCGAGTGGGATACGCTGTGCCTGACTTGTCAGGCGCTTCACGGCAGCGCAACGCATTTTCGCTCAAATGACAGACAACAATGATTGCTGCATGAGCGTTTGGCGAGAAAGACAATTATCTTGATTTTTGTTTATGGAGATCTCAATATCACACCTGCAATTATCTGAAAAACCTAATATTTTAATTGTTTTTTTTCATACTTGTGTACTTTTGCTGTTTCCCAAATTTTGAAAAAATCATTATATGCAAATTGTTTTATCACACTCAGGTATCACTGCAAGACCATAGGTACAGAGTGGGTGAGAAATTTGCGTTCATGCCTTTTTCAAATACTTCACCACATATTATGCAACAATACCCGACTTCAAAGGATGGTTCCCCCTCTTTTATAGGAAAATACAGGTTATCGTTCTAGGAACTTGTCATTGATGACAGACAATCTCAGCATGCCATTCTAAAACGTAATAACATTTTAATATGGGCCTTGGCACTTTGAGAACATCACTAAATGACAAACCTCTTGTCCTGAAGTAATTGCACTGGTGTCTTCATGTTGAAGACTTCTTTCGGAGTTCTCACTAATGTAGCTGAGAGATGGGTTGGGTGGTAGCCACTATTAATCTGAAGGAGATGATACTTGTCAGATTGCAGTGATTTCTAATTCATTCATCTGTTTTTCTGTATAGAAAATTTCTATCTGCCCGCGTGTAGAGTTCGTGGTGAAATGGAGTATTGGATGCCAACTAGCATGTGTGGGGGGTGGGGGTGGGGGTTGCGTGCGCGCGTGTGTGTGTGTGCGTGCGTGTGTGTATGTGTGAGGGTGTGTCTGCGAGTATATGTATGCGTGTGCATGTGTGTGTGTGCGTGTTGGTAAAACATTCCAGACATCCGGGCCAGAAAAGCTAGCCATGATTTTATATATCGGTCAATACGCAGACACAAAAAATACTAACTTCAGACAATTTAGTTTGGTTGTGATTTAAGGAACAGATGTAGAAGATACATCGTGCACTGATACTTTATACACCAAGACTGCTTTATTTCATTGAATTGAATCGTTTTTCTAGGAACTGAGAGAAAGAAAGATAGAGAGTGAGCATCTTCAGATCAAATCATTATTAAAACAATCCAAACAACAAAAGTCAACCCTTCTTTAAAACAATATTATCAATGAAACATCAAATCCCAATGCGGCCAAAAGCCAAATATCATCATCATCATCATCAGACCCGTGACCTTGGCGGTCGTGGGGGAGACACGAAAGACGATGCCGTGGTAAGCCTCCTCCATCTATCTCGGTCCTCGGCTCTGCGCAGTAGTGCCGAGTCATTCATCCTGGTACATTCTCTGATGTTGTCCATCCATGACTTGTTCTGTCTTCTCCTCTTTCTGCCACCTTCGAGTGTTCCCTGCAGTACTGTTTTTGGCAGAGTGTTGTGGCAGGTGACGTGGCCGAACCATGTCAGCTTTTTCTTCTTGACGATGGTGAGAAGGGGTTCCTGTAGACCTGCCAGCCGTGTTATTTGACTCTTGACAAATTCATTGGTCTTTTGTTCTCTCCAGGATATGCCCAGCAGTTTTCTATGGCATTTTGTTTCAAATGACTGGATTCGCTTTGCTGTTTCAGCAGTCAATGTCCAGGTTTCACTTCCGTACAGCAGGATAGTCTGAATGAGGGCTTTGTAGAGCTTAGTTTGATTGGGAAACTGATCTCTTTACTTTTCCATATGGTGGTGAGTTTTGTCATGGAAGATGTTGCCATGGCTATTCTGACTTTGATTTCTGTCGTCGATCGTCCGTCCTTTGTGAGTGTAGCGCCAAGGTATTTAAAAGCGTCTACCTCCTCCAGTTGGCCGTTCATGTAAATTTTAGCAGTGGCGTTGCTCGTGCTGTTCACAAGTACTTTACTTTTCTCCGAGCTCACCTCCATCCCATATGCTCCAGCTCTGTTCTCAAGCTGGTCGTAAGATCTTGCAGCTCTGTGTTACTTCCGTCCATGAGGTCAATGTCATCGGCAAACCGCAAGTTGTTGAGGGGTCTGCCGCCAATGGAGATGGTAGAGTGGAAGTCATGGAGGGTCTCTCTCTTAATGTTTTCCAAGAACAGATTAAACAGGACTGGAGATAACAGGCATCCTTGTCGGACCCCAACTGTGGTTTTGAAGAAGTCTCCGACCTGATTGTTCAGAAAGACTGCAGTGCTTGCGGTGTTGTATAGTGCTTGAATGGTTTGCACTAGTCCTTCTTCAATGCCAAACATTCTGAGGACCTGCCACAGGCCTTCGTGCCATACTCTGTCGAAAGCCTTCTTGAAGTCGATGAAGTTGTGGAACAGGTCTCTCGTAGCCAAATATACAACACATTATACAAACAAATCACCAAAACAGCGACAAAAAACAATTAAAAGTTAGACACGCTAGTTAAAAATCAAAACAAATATATTTAGAACAGGCGTATTATACTAATGAGGAAGGACAGGAAGATAGACACACCAGTGACAATTCACAGTAAATACATTTGCAAAGGGCATGGTTTACTAACGAAGAAGACAACAATAAAAAAAATAACGATAGCATGTATTTAGGAAGACAATAAACAAGGCATCACAAAAATCTATAAACCAAATATTTATATCAAAATAATACAGTCCATTTAAAGGGAAATTCCCAAAAGAAAGGAAAAAGAGACAGAAAGTGGAAAAAGACATAGACAGAATGAGAAGGAGGGGGAGAGGGGAGGGAGGGAGGGGGGAGAGAGAGAAGACTAGAGACAGAAACAGATAGAGAGAGACGGAGAGAGAGTAGAGACAGAGACAGATAGAGAGAGACGGAGAGAGAGAGGCGGGGGAGGGAGGCTGGACATTTATTGGCATCAGCATCTGAAAGCCCTCTAGGCAAGAGTGGTGAATTTGTAAGGAACATTTGGAGACAAGCACCAGAAACATGTGCATAAACAATGACACTGGATGTCGTGTGCGATGTGGTCATAGTGACATTGAAACTACGGCAAGAGAGAGCGAGAGAGACATAGAGAGACAGAGAGAGAAAGAAGGAGCGAGAGAGAGGGAGAGACAGAGAGAGATAGAGGGAGAGAGAGAAAGAAAGAGAGAGAGAGAGACAGAGAGAGACAGAAAGAGAGAGACAGAGAGAGAGGGAGAGAGAGAAAAAGAGGGAGGTGGAGGAAGCGAATTCATTGTATATTCTGTATCAGTATCATGTCGTCTGCTCTCTAACTGTGTTCGACATTTGTATTACTAGTAACACATACACCCACTACCCCTATACGCCCTTACACACACACACACACACACACACACACACACACACACACACACACACACACACACACACGCGCGCGCGCGCGCGCGCGTGCGCAGTCACAGACACACGCACTCACGCACGCACGCACACACGCAAGCACACATAAGAGGGGGCGGAATAGTCTAATTGAACGTCTGATTCCTGATCTGACGATAATAATTAGTTAGGGCGTGCGTGCACATGTTTGTGTTTGTATGTGTTTGTATGTGTGTTTGTGTGAGTTTGCGTGCGTGCGTGCGTCTGTGTGTCTGTGTCTTTATCTGTGTGCCTGTGTGTGTCTGTGTGTATCTGTATATATATATATATATATATATATATATATATATATATATATATATATATATATATATATATATATATATGTATTTATTTATTTATTTATATCTGTGTGTCTGTGTGCATCTGAGTGTGAGTGTCTGTGTGTATTATATATTATATATATATATATATATATATATATATATATATATATATATATATATATATATATATATATATATATATATATATATACATAAATGGGGGCGGGATAGCTCAGTGGTCAGAGCAGTTGCATTCTCCAGCTAAGGTTAAGCAGCATCGAGCGTGGTTACCAGTTGGATGGGTGACCGTTTGCAGGCCTTGGCATCAGTACAGTCCCCTAGTTCACCCAGCTGTAAATGGCTACCTGCCCTCTTTAGGGTCAGGGAAGGTAAAGCAGCGAGGGAGAGGAGATGGGCGCCGCCCTCAATATGCTGGCCCCTTGAGAAGTTGAGGTCTCTGATACCTCGCTCCCCTACTACCACATAGGTTATGGGACACTTTTATCTTCACACACATAGACAATCAGAGACGGATAGACACACATTCAGATATTCGATCGAAGATTCCAGACATTTTGCATAATATTAGCAGTAGTGTGAAACAATGTAGGACGCTAGAGAGAATGGAATGCTGAGAGAAACGCACGGTTCAAATCAATGGCAACCACAAACTGCTATCTGCGACAAGGAATTGTTGTCACTCCATGTTTGCCATAGTCCAAGTCATATCAGGGTGCAAGCAACATTGTCCGACCAGCACATGATACACAAAGGAAGCAGAGTTTTGTGTGTTCGGGATCTCTCTGCCTCTGTCCCTGTCTCTTTCTTTCTGTCTGTCTGTCTATCTGTATCTCTCTGTCTTTCATTCCTCTCTCTGTCTGTGTGTCTCTCTGTTTCCGTTTTTCTCTCTGTCTCTGTCTCTTTGTTTGTGTGTGTGTCTTTGTGTCTGTCTATCTCTGTCTCTCACTTTGTTTCTCTCTCTCCAGAAAGAAAGAGATATACAGACTGAGAGACACAAACACAAATACAGAGAAAGATAGAGAGAGACGCCTTGACCCTTTGACCAATTTATTGTCATTGCCCAATGTGGCTTTATTGACAAGAGCAGAAAGGGGAAGAGAGAAGAGAAGAGGAGAGAGAAGAGAGGAGAGAGAGAGAGAGAGAGAGAGAGAGAGAGAGGACAAACATACCAAAGACAGACAGACAGAAAGACAGACAGAGACAGAGAGAAAGAGACAGACAGAGACAGACAGACAGATTTCAGAAAGAATAGTATTTTCCTTTGCCGCAGGCATTGCTTCTGTTTCGTTTCCTCTCTGTCTCATGGAATGACATGGCTTTGGTAGTTCAGCTTGTCAAAGCATTGGCCATCTGCTTTGGGGCCTCATTCCAGTTGTTGGCAGATTTCGGACCAATAAAAATAAATCTTATTTCGTGTTTAGTTGTAGTTTTGATTAG
>CM054143.1:60133390-60143390 GCA_028751875.1 Rapana venosa | reverse complement strand
TTGGATATGTACACGCTCCGCACCCCCTTCCCCCACCCGCCTCCCCCAAGCCTGTGTGCAGAATCTTAGATTATACTTGAAGGGAAAGAGAAAGTGCGATTTGTGAGAACTTTGTCCTAGTATTGGAATTCTCTGAAGATAGATACAAAACTCTGTTTGTGTGTATGTGTGTGCGTGTGCGTGCGTGCGTGTGTGTGTATATGTGTGTGTGTGTACGTGTGTGTGAGTGCGTGCGTGCGTGCGTGCCTGTGTGTGTGTGTGTGTGTGTGTGTGTGTGTGTGTGTGTGTGTGTGTGTGTGTAGGTGTGTACGTTTGAATTTGTTTAAGCTATTGACAGTTATTGGCTGCGTGACTCTGTAAGAGTATGTTGAATGCAAGCGCTCTGATTTGTCTTTGCAAGATATAGCGCTGTACAAATTCCATTTGTTGTTGTTGTTGTTTGTTATTATTATTATTATTATTATTATTATTATTATTATTATTATTCAAACAAGAAGGTAGTCTAAAGCTCTCTTTAGAAGATGTGCTAGTGGGTTTTTTGTTATTTTGAGTGTGTGTTTTTTTAGTTAAACCTGATTTACCATTCCCTTTCTAGAAGAACACTTGGATTAGGGGATGTAAAGAACGGGTCTGGTATATTCCTGAGGTGACGGGCATTACTGGTTTTGGGGACTTACTTGAAAAAAGGAAATCAATAGTTTGTTTGTAGAAAGCCCCCCCCCCCCCCCCCCCCCCCTTCCCACAAAACTAGTCCTAAATTGGACGTAAGTAGAAGAGAAGCTTAGTGATTAGTAAAAGAATTGAAGCTAGCTAGCTAGCTAAATAGATAGATGGGTAGACAGATAGATAGATAGATAGATAGATGGGTAGACAGATAGATAGATAGATAGATAGATAGATAGATAGATAGATGGGTAGATAGATAGCTGGGTAGATAGAGAGAGAGAGAAACAGAAAGACAAACAGACAGACAGACAGACAGAGACAGAGATAGACAGACAGACAGACAGAGAGAAAGAGACAAACAGGAAGTCATATCGGCAGAGACATAGACAGAGACGGAGACAGAGAGACAGACAGATAGGCAGAGAGACAAAACAAAAAAGACAGACAGACAGACAAGGGGAAATCTACACTGTAGGAGACACGATAATTCTATTTTCCTGTGCCGCAGGATTTGTTTCTGTTTCACGTTCCATGGAATGCAGTTGTTGACATGTAATGTCAGCGGTATCAGGTGTCAGCATTGATCAGAAAAGAAAACATCAGGTATATCGGGTTCCTGTTTTGATAAGAAGGCAACATGTTTACAAAGGAATGAACAGGGTAGAATACAGGTGGAAATGTGTTACGTTCACTTATCTAATTTTTCGTTTAAAATTGAACTGATTAAATGGATCCATCTCTCCTTAGCTGCTAATGCAGATTTCGTAATGAGACCGAAGTGATGATGCCTCTATTGGACATTGTAATCTAGTCCATAGTTTTAAAGACATGTAATAAAATTCAGGGATTTTACTTCATTACTGTTGAATAGTGGCACCGGGACTTGCCTGGGTGTGTCTGAGGGCCTGAGTCTGATTAATTACAGTAAGGTAAAGGTAAAGGTAAAGTTGGCCCATAACCTATGTGGTCGTAGGGGAGCGAGGCGTCAGAAACCTCAACTTCTCTAGGTGCCAGCATATTGAGGGCGGCACCCATCTCCTCTCCCTTGCTGCTTTACCTTCCCTGACCCTAGAAAGGCAGGTAAACATTTACAGCTGGGTAAACTGGGGGACTGTACTAAAGCCAAGGCGCGCAAACGGTCACCCATCCAACTTGTAACCACGCTCGATGCTGCTTAACCTTGGCTGGGGGAAAGTAAGTGCTCTGACCACTGAGCTGTCCCGTCCCCTTAATTACAACAGTGTATAAAAATGATACTTGAAAAATATAGAAGAAAGCTAATAAAGCAGATTTATAAATCTCACCTTGAGAGAGAGAGAGAGAGAGAGAGAGAGAGAGAGAGAGAGAGAGAGAGAGAGAGAGAGAGAGATGTTTACGTTTAGTTTCTTTGCTTTGGGGGTTTAAAAAAAAAAGAGAGTGACAGTATGTTTATTCTGTCCTTAAAGAGTTGGGATTTATTGAATTCTTTCTTGTCTTTTATTATTCCAAGCTTGTTTGTTCTTCCTTCGTCTTGTCTTTCCCCGTTTCTGCCTTCTTTCTGTATTGAGACATTTTCCCCCGTCTCCTTTTATTTCTGATTGTCTCTCTTTTGTTTTGCTTTCCTCTCTGTTTTATTTTCATTTTCATTTAATCGATTGACGTGAAGCAATTCTTGTCGTTCTTTTCTTCAAAAGGTGGTGGTCCAGAGGTAAGAGTTTTAGAACTAGTTTCAGCTCTTCTTCTCTTTATTACTGATTGTCTCTTTTCATATGCATCTTTGATACATATTTCATCTCTGAATTTTCAGCCCTTCCCTTTAAGTTTCATGTTATTAGAATAATTTTAAAAAAACATGGAAGAGGCAATAACAATGTGTGCTTGTGAAGGCAGCACTGCCGTGTTCATTATTATTTGTCAGATTTGGTATTCCTTTTTTGCGTTTAATCATTTCTGGATATATTTTTTACATTCTGGGTTCTTTCCCACTTTGCTTATAAGAAGTTAGACTAGTAGGCTGTACAGAATCGAGAGAACAGATCAGGCACAATAGGACAGAACATTGGTCTGGAAGCCCTTTTCTGATGATTCTGACAATGACATCTCATCGGAGATAAAGTTGGCCAAAGGTGTCTGAAGATTGACTCAAGTTGATTAATCATCGCCACATGAGAACTGTCTGCCATTGGTTTCACCAAGAAGTTAAAGTTCCTGCTTTCTAAGAGGTTAACAACGTGCAGAAATGTCCTAGACAGAACACGTCACACCTGCTACCATCACATACATCAGTTTGGGGGAGAAGCTGGACAAACTGCCTTCTGCAGTGTATCGGTGAAATCCTAGTACATCTCGGATATCGACACTTTTCTACAAGCCTGTGTTTAGCAACTGAAACAATACGTTTTAATGGAAAGTAAAGGTATGGGCTTTTAGACTTGGGTACACGTCCGGAAAATGTCGACAGACAGACTTTAAAAAAAATGGAAAACTTGCCTGCAGCTCTTTTTACAAGATGTATTAGGAATTGTCGTCTGATCTGATCTGTAGTCCCTGGACGGACAAAAGATTGGTTTTGTTTTATTTTGGGTTGTTTTTTTTTTTTGGGGGGGGGAGAGGGCTCCAAAACTGGTGTGGAGTGGAGTCTTTTTTTATAGATATATGTTACTGGGTCGGGGGCTTAACTGAGAAGAAAAAAGACAGCTTGATTAAAGAAAAAACATAGAATAATGTCCATTTTTTCCTGTTGGCTGATAAAATAACATAGTGTTAGGTTTATCAAGTAAAGCTATGCAAAGAGACAGAGATAAGTATACAGACAGACAATAACAGAAGAGAAAGAGAGAGAGAGAGAGAGAGAGAGAGAGAGAGAGAGAGAGAGAGAGAGAGAGAGAGAGAGAGAGAGAGAGAGAGAGAGAGAGAGAGAGAGAGAGAGAGAGAGAGAGAGAGAGAGAGAGAGAGAGAGAGAATGAAATGAAATGAAATAAATTTTTATTGAAATGAAATGGATCTTTATTTTTCAAGGGTACCATAATAAGCATACGCATACTTTTTTCATCCGGCCCTTGCCCTGATTGGAGACTATCAACAAAACAAGGGAAAACCCTACTACAAGCGAGAGAGAGAGAGAGAGAGAGAGAGGAGAGAGAGAGAGAGAGAGAGAGAGAGAGAGAGAGAGAGAGAGAGAGAGAGAGAGGGGGGGGATTAACATTTAAATTCATTGCTTACCCTTTAATTTTTTACTTACACTTTATGTAATTTGTTTTGCACTGACGTTTCTTTGCTTTGCGTTGTAGTTTCTTTACTTGCACTTAAGTTTATGTGCTGATATACTTAAGCTTACACTTCAGTTATTTTGCTTTACACTTTAGTTCATTTGCCTACACTTTGGTTTCTTGACTTGTACTTATTTCCTTGGCTTTCTTGAAACTTACAGAAAGGAAAGGGGACATATGTTCATTTATGTTCTTAAAGAGTTGCATTTTCTTTTATTTTTTTTTTTTCTTCATTCGATGGATGTTTGTTCTTCCTTCTTTCTCTTTTAATCGGTTTTGCTGATAAGGTCACTGTCTCCATCTGCCTTTCTCTCGGATTTTCGTCTTTCTCCTAGTCTCTCTGTTCTCTCGTTTTAATAAATTATAGTGACTCTAGGAAATCCAAGGGCTCTTGCTCTTTCAGTATAAATAGCATAGCCACCTCCTGGAAATCTATGATAGAAAATTTCTCTTTCCTTTCATTCCTTTTGTTTATGTCTTCTCTCTATTTTTCTGTCTTTGTCTGTCTCCGTCTGTCTGTCTGTCTGTCTGTCTGTCTGTCTGTCTGTCTGTCTCTCTCTCTCTCTCTCTCTCTCTCTCTCTCTCTCCTCTCTCTCCTCTCTCTCTCTCTCTCGCTTTCCTGTATTTTCTGCCTACTCAGCCCATTCTCTTGCCTTTATTCTCATGCAAATCTAAAAATCATGATTCTGATGATGTTTTCTGATAAGCTGCCAGGATGTCGAAATGTGTCAGCTGAGGCCAGCGGGCAGACCTCCTGCAGAGTGACAAGCACAGGAGAAGACCTGGCACTACGCGTTTCAAGCACTACAGAACACAGAACAAGAAGAAGAAGAACAAGAGTGAAAGAAAATTGGCATACTGCTGCTTTTATCTTCCTGTTTTTGAACTGTCTTTTTATCTTAAATATCAGGACTCTTTTTTCTTAAAGGAATGTTTCATCCCGCTCTCATATTCACTTTTTGCACCCGATTTGTTCAAAGCTTTCTTTATTTATTCTATACTTGGTCAGCCATTACTTTTAAAATACAGGCAATTAGAGTTAAAATAGCATCAAAGAGACAATTACAGCGTATGCCGATGCATGCAATGTGGCTGTTTTTTATTTGGGGTTTTCTTTTATCTTGTTCCCTCGTGGGAATGCCGGGGTCATGTCAGTATCAATAGCATCTACTCCTCCAGGAAATTCTGTGCTTCTGCGCTTCTTTTCTATCCCTCTCTTTGTGTCTGCCGTGTCCTTTTCTTCTTCCTGGCGCCTCCTTCTTGTCTGTTGCCTGCCTTCTTTGTCCATTGTCTTGCATTCGTTTTGTCTCCAGAAAGACTTGAACAATAACAATTCTCTCCCACGCTGATGTCAGATGCGCTCTGCCTGACTTGTCAAGCACTTAACAAGAAGAGCAATGCATTTCCATTCACATGACAGGCGACAATAGTTGCTGTCTGAGCGTTTAACAATGATGATGACGACAATGACAATGATGACAGAAGAAGAATTGCAAAGAAGAAGAAGAACAACAACAACAACAAGAAAAAGGAGGAGGAGGAAGAGAAGGAGGTGGAGGAGAAGAAGAAGAAGACCAAGACCAAGAAGAAGATTAATTGTCCTGTTTTATTTTCCCTATTTCGGGATGAGGGATGAAGGTGTTCTTAGTTTCTGCCCTGCTTTGATTACAGAACGACAGAGTGGCGGGATGTAAAGAATCAAGAGAGCTGAGCTAACACGATAGAACAGACAACATGTCGAAATATATGTCAGTGTTAACACAATAACAATTTATGTTGAAGAAAGGGAAAGAATGAGCTTAAGTGTTCTGTGGACTGACAAGATGGAATGAATTATTCATAGCTGAAAACTGTCTGTCGTTCTGTATGTTTGTCGAGAGATTCAGTGTCTGTCTGCTTTCTAGGGAGGGTCAATGCGCACAGAGTATCCCGTACAGAACACGTTATACCTGCTACCATCACAGATCTAGATATGTTTTGGGGAGACACTTGACAAACTGAATTTTACAGTGAACTTCTGGTGTGTCTTGGATGCGTGTGTGTGTGTGTGTGTGTGTGTGTGTGTGTGTGTGTGTGTATGTATGTGTGTGTGTATGTGTGTGTGTGTATGTGTGTGTGTATGTGTGTGTGTGTGTTGTGCACGCGCGTTGTGTGTGTGTGTTCCTTCAAACTTGTGTCCAGTACCCGAAACTGCACATTTTTTAATGAAAAGGAAAGGTATGTGGTACCACAATTGTGAACTGGTACAGAAAATCTCTATCACCTTCTCTTTCACCAATTCCGTGGTCTAGTAAACCGATTGGGGCACGACTGAAGATTTTATAACCAGCATCCTCCGCTTCTATTCATCTATCTAAATATTTGTTAATTCAATTGCCTGTTTGTTCATTCATTTAGCTATCGATTTTTTTTTCGTTTTCTCTTTTGGTTTTTACAAATTATAATGTTATTGCATGGGGAACTCAAAGGCGTTGCAGTAAAAACTCAATGGTGTTAGAATTTAAAGATGTTTCTTAAGTGTTGATGACTTTAATTTTCAGTATTCTCGTGACCGATGAAGACAGAGAAACAGCTATCTGAAGTATGAACGGGTCTGGAAGAAAGTTGATAAAAAAATGTTCACAAATCTTATCACGAGAGAGAGAGAGGGAGAGATCAAGCCAAATCAAATTCTTTTGTTTTGAGAATAATGCATAAGCAAGAGTGTTTTTTTTCTTCCAAATCCAGTCAGAAAGACAGAGAGAGAGAGAGAGAGAGAGAGAGAGAGAGTAGAGAGAGAGAGAGAGAGAGAGAGAGAGAGAGAGAGAGAGCAGACAGACAGACAGACAGACAGACAGACAAAGAGGGTAAACATTAGTTTTAAACTTATTGGTTTTGTTACAGAACTGAACTAAAGGAAAAAAACAACTAGGTAAGATATATTCTTTCTGCCACTCAACATTTGCCTTTTGCTTGTTTTTTTTCTTTGGCACACTCAGTATTTTCTTGGTCTGTCTCCCCCTTCTCTGTCTTGCTAATTTATTTTTTCCATTGTTTTCTTTATAGCGATTTTTCTGTTAATGCTTTCTTTTTGCTTTGTATTTAAAAAAAATAAATTTCTGATGGAATTGTGGTCTTTGTCGGCCTACTTCCATCTTCGCAATAATAATCTATCAACACGATACAATTCCTTTGTTCTTCTTTGAATGGCGTGTGTCTTCTTCTCCCAAAACTTCAGCGATTTCAATCTCTACCTCTCTCTCTCTCTCTCTCTCTCTCTCTCTCTCTCTCTCTCTCTATATATAAAATATATTATATATATCTCTCTCTCTCTCTCTCTCTCTCTCTCTCTCTCTCTTCCCCCCCGTAAACGGAATACAGTAACTTTATGGTGTGCGAAAATTGTTGCATCCGCAAAAATCTTTCCTTTGGTAAACCTCGAAGCTTTAGCCAAAAAACCAAAACCAAAACAACAAAACAAAACAACAACAAAACAACCTTTTTCTTGCAAACCATCCCCTCTTTCCTCGCTAATGCCTCATTCAGCTGTCCATTTATATCTATTTTCCTTCATTAACAATGTCCACTGTTCAATTTACAATCAATGCTCGTACTTCGTGTTTAAAAGCTTCCCACACAGAAAAATAACAACGTAAGCTGATGGATGCAAGGCACCGTGCTGCTGGTTTTATTTTAAGATTTTGTTATATTGATTTATTGTTTCAGCTTGTTTTTGGTTGTATTTCTTTTGTGTTTCTTGTCTTGTATTCTTTGTTCTATTGTTCTGGCCTGAACAAAGGTAGACAGAGTCAGAACAATGAAGAGAGTGCAGCTTGCTTAATGGGGTGTACATTGTATCTGGGCGTTGTATATCGCTGTTAGGTAAAGGTAAAGGTGTTCCATAACCTATAAGGTCGTAGGGGAGCGAGGCGTCAGAGACCTCACTTCTCTAGGGCCAGCATATTGAGGGCGGCGCCCATCTCCTTTCCTTCGCTGCTTTACCTTCCCTGACCCTAAAGAGGGCAGGTACCCATTTACAGCTGGGTGAACTGGGGGAACTGTACTGAAGTCAAGGCGCCCAAACGGTCACCCATCCAACTGGTAACACGCTCGACGCTGCTTAACTTGGCTGGGGGAAAGAGAGTGCTCCGACCACTGAGCTATCCCGTCCCCAAGCTAACGGCTGTTAGGCTGTAGGATAATTAATTAGTAGAGAAAGAATAATGAATATCTTAAATCGTTATAAGAATGACAGAAACGAAAATAAGCTATTGGTGTTCGCATATGTCATTAATGTGGGCTTTTGATCCTAATTGTATCTGACTGTAAACATCCTTTAATGTCTGTGGACGTGTGTGCGTGCGCACGCATGCGCGCGTGTGTGTATGTGTGTGTGTTTAGAGAGAGAGATAGAGAGAGAGTAACAGAGACAGACAGACAGAGAGACAGAGACAGAGAGAGAGGAAGCGGTTTGGAAGACAAGAAGAAGGAGAAGGAGAAGGAGAGAGAGAGAGAGAGAGAGAGAGAGAGAGAGAGAGAGAGAGAGAGAGAGAGAGAGAGGGGAGGGGGGAGGGAGGGGGATGGAGGAAGACAGACAGACAAACAGACAGACGACAGATAGACAGACAGAGACTGATTGATCGGTGGGATGCAGTTCTTTATATTCCTCTATTAGCAACATGGTTTTTTGTCTCCTAAAAATCGTTTGTTCAGCTTTTTGGTCATGTTCCAACCTTTCTCTTCTCTTACATCTCTTTAGCTGTAGCTTTGATCTCCCTTTGATTCCTGAAACAGTTCTCCGGCCAATCTACCATCCATGTCATACACTTCATTACCCTTTAATAGTTACCTTCAAACAAACAGCAACATTGTTGATGGGTTTCACGCAGATGCCTCTACTTTACCTGTTTTATATTCTTTGCATATTTTTATATATTTTTTTCTGGTGGCTATGTTTTTGTTACATTATGTGTCCCATCAATTTCTTGCAGAAACTTAGAAAGAAAGCTTGTTGACAATCCATAAAGCTGGGATTGCATAATGTAAGCGATAGTTTACAGGAATGATTATGCCACTGTTCATAGAAGCAACAGTTATTTTATTGATTGTTTTAGGCTGTTGTTTAGTTTCCTTTTTATTTTTTTCAGTGTTTGTAACTAGCGTTTAAAAGCTTTTCAAAGGGACAATAACAACATCAGCTGATGGATGTCAGGCACTGCTGTTTTCAGTTTGAGATTTTTGTTATTATTGTTGCATTGCTTTTTTTTTGGGGGGATGGGTGGGGTATTTTTGTTATGTTTGTGTTTTCTATTGTTTGTTCTATTGTTTTGACATGAACAAAGACAGGCAGGTTCAGAACAATGAAGAGAGTTTAACTTTCACAATGTTTTGAACACTTTATCTGGACATTGTATATCTGTTACATAGAATTAGAAGTAATAAGTAGAGAAAGGGAATAATTATCATGTTAAATTGTCTGTGGAATTATCAAAAACGGAAAGAGATTTTAACATTATTACTTCTTATTCCGCATCTTTATTTCTGATAGAGTTTTGCTTTTTGTCTATTTCTATTAATCAATCAACAGGACATACTTCTTTTCCTTTCTATATTTGTTCTGTCTTCTCCAGCAAAAGTCAGCGATTTTAACCTCCATACCCCAAAGTCAGAAATTTGCAACTCTAATGGTATGGTTGTATACGCAACGATCTCTCCATTGGTGAACCTATATCCCCTGCAACCTTAATGGTATGGATGTATACGCAACAATCTCTCCATTAGTGAACCTCTATCCCCTGCAACCTTAATGGCTGTATATGCAACAATCTCTCCATTGGTGAACCTCTATCCCCTACAATCTTTAATGGTATGGTTGTATACGCAACAATCTCTCCATTGGAGAATCTCTATCCCCTGCAACCTTAGTGGTATGGTGGGCAGAATGGGTTACATATTATGCAAAAAAAGCTCACCTTTGGTAAACCTCAAAGCTCTAGCCGAGGAACAAGAAAAGCCCCAACAAAACAACCTTTTTCTAGCCACCATCCTCTCTGTCCCCGCTAATGCCTCTTTCAGTTGTCCCTTTATATCTATTTTCCTTCGTTAAC
>CM054143.1:60115890-60128390 GCA_028751875.1 Rapana venosa | reverse complement strand
CAGAGAGACAGAAGAGACAGATAAGGACAGAGAGAAGGCCAGGTAAAGAAGCAGAATCTTATTTTTGATTCGGTACAGAGACAACAGCGGGTTTATCTTTTATTCATCAGAGAGCAGAGAGACAGAGACAGACAGCAGACAGACAGAGACAGATAAGGGACAGAGAGGAGGGAGGTAAAGAAGGCAGATATGAATTAGCTTTTTCTTTGATTTTCTTTTGGGTACAAACTTGTTTTCTGAACTCTCATTTTGCTCTTCACTTTTATTCATGTCCTCTGTCAAGTCACAAGTGTCAGAGATAAAAGGTAAACAGTACAGACAATAGGAGTGGTTGAGTGAAATAACAGAATTTTTACTTAGTTTTTCCAAAAATCTAGTTTTCTGATTTGATTTTCTCTGTTTTGTTGCTTAAATTGTTCTGTTTAAGTGTATAATTTTCTGTTTAGATTAAGGCTCTTATCTTTGTCTGATATTATTCGTATTTTCAAGAAGGATTGACAAGATGTTTAAGCCTTCGCTTTGCCACCCAAATAACCATGAGGTTATTGGGTTCGATTCGACTCGTCTTCTTCTTAGTTTGATTATGAAAATCAAAGTGATGTCAATTTTCTGATAATTTAATTGGCCCGTTTGATTCGTTGAATTTGGGCTTTAACTTATCTTGTCTAGTATGTTTATCTGAATTTCAAGAATGGAATGGATGACAAAAGATGGTTAAGGCCTTCGCCTGCCAACAAGTATACCATGAGGTTCTGGGTTCGATTCCCAGCCTCGGTCTTTATTCTTAGTTTGATTATGAAAATCAAAGTGAATGTCAAAATCTTTCAGATGAAACTATAAATTGAGACCCCGTTTGCGAACGCACGTAGAACATCTTGTGTGCATATTAAAAACACGTTCCACCTTTCGGAAGAGTAGACGAATGTGTACCGATTGGAATGGATAACCAAAAAAAATATACCCCCGCATGCACATAGGTGTCGTATTTAGACAACATTCCTGAAGTCGGAATGCGGATACGTAAATGATAGAAAGAAACGGTTCCTTGCACAAAATCTGACCATTGGTGAACCTCGGAGCTCTAGTCGAGGAACGAAAAACAATTGCAATTTTCAGGAAAAGTCGGTCAGAAAGACTGGAAACTAGAGAGCGCTGGGCTTGCACAATGTATCAACTTGTTTGAACTTGCGTTATTGTCAATAGACCGAGGGGTGAGATGGGGGGGGGGGGGGGGGGGGGGGGATGGACGGATAGCCTGGTTGGTTAGAGTGATGCGCATTGCGCTTGTGATCTGCTGACCCGGGTTCGAATCCCATTCAAGGGGATAATTGTTTTCTCCTGGAGTTAACATCAGTGCCGACTCCACTCTCCCTAAAAGTCTTTCGGATGAGACTTATAAACCGAAGCCTTGTGCGGGAACGCACACAGAACATCTTGCGCATGCGTTAAAACCTGTACCACTTTTTTGAAAGAGTAAGCCATTGTGTGCCGGTTGGAAGGGATGACAAACTTAACAAACTGCATACACACGGGGACTGTATGTAAACAGGCACATGAGTGCTGATTCCGTGATCCTCAAAATAAGAAGAAAAATGAATGGACAAAAAATAGTAACATGGAGCCAGATTACTGGTTAAAAGTAGCCAGAGTGACATTGGAGAGCTAAATGACTGGAAGGAGAAAACTTGTCTGTTGCTCTTCACATGAGAAATAGACTTCGATTCCTGTTTTTCCTCGAGCTGTGTCATTGCATGGAAAATACCCACATTCACATGGCACCACATTTACCAAGAAGTCACCAGAGAATACCACATTCACATAGTAATACATCTACCAAGAAGTCCCCAGAGAATACCACATTCACATAGTAATACATCTACCAAGAAGTCCCCAGAGAATACCACATTCACATAGTAATACATCTACCAAGAAGTCGCTGCAAAAATACCACATTTACATGGCAATACACCTCAAATGCCACTGCAGAATACTACACTTTATGTTACGCTAGTTTTCTTCCAAACATCACATCACTACAGAATACTGCTTTCGCATTTCGCCACATTCACCATGGGGTCAGTACAGAATACTATATTCACACAGCACCACATTAATTTCCCCAGAGATCGGATAAGAGCACCACATTGCCATTACATCACACCAACCGATACAGAAGGCAACAAGCCAAAAATTATGTTGCACTACGTCATTTATCCTGACAACTCATAGCAGAAATCCGCATTCATGTCACACCCAGTCTACTGGGGAGAACTGGAGAAAATCACATTCACACACCACCCTATCGACCCAGATTTCACAATAGAATACACTATTCACATAACACAGCACCCACCCAGATTTCTCCACAGAGTACCACATCCACATGTCACCACATCTTCCCAGAGTTGTTTTTAATAGAGAATACCACATTCACATAACACCACATCTACCTACAGTCCTCCACAGAATACCACATTCAACCATACCACCACAATACCTTACCTAACATCTCGTCCTCCACAGAATACCACATTCACATAACACCACATTACCTACAGTCCTCCACAGAATACCACATTCACATAACACCACATCTACCTACAGTCCTCCACAGAATACCACATTCACATAACACCACATCTACCTACAGTCCTCCACAGAATACCACATTCACATAACACCACATCTACCTACAGTCCTCCACAGAATACCACATTCACATAACACCACATCTACCTACAGTCCTCCACAGAATACCACATTCACATAACACCACATCTACCTACAGTCCTCCACAGAATACCACATTCACATAACACCACATCTACCTACAGTCCTCCACAGAATACCACATTCACATAACACCACATCTACCTACAGTCCTCCACAGAATACCACATTCACATAACACCACATCTACCTACAGTCCTCCACAGAATACCACATTCACATAACACCACATCTACCTACAGTCCTCCACAGAATACCACATTCACATAACACCACATCTACCTACAGTCCTCCACAGAATACCACATTCACATAACACCACATCTACCTACAGTCCTCCACAGAATACCACATTCACATAACATCACATCTATCCACAGTTCACCACAGGATACCACATCTTCCCAGAGTTGTTTTTAATAGAGAATACCACATTCACATAACACCACATTTACCTACAGTCCTCCACAGAATACCACATTCACATAGCACCACATCCTCCCACAGTTCTCCACAGAATACCACATTAACACAACACCACATCCTCCCACAGTTCTCCACAGAACACCACATTCACATAGCACCACATCCTCCCACAGTTCTCCACAGAATACCACATTCACATAGCACCACATCCACCCAGAGTTATCCACAGAATACCACATTCATATAACACCACATCCACTCACAATTCATCTTGTGTACACGTTAAAACCTGTTACGCTTTTAGTAAGAGAAGGCCATTGTGTTCAGGTGGGAACGAATGACGAAACTGACAAAACTGCATAAACACGGAGCTGGGATGTAAAACAAAAAAGGACGTGATTGCTTATTCCATTATCCTCGATATAAAAGAATAATGAAAATAAATAATAATAAAAAAGAAATTTCACTACCGAAGACAACATTCACATAACGCCACATCCATCCACACTTCACCACAAACTACCACATTCACACAACACCACATCCACCCAGAGTTCACCACACAATACCACATTCACACAATGCCACATTCACACAACACCACATCCACACACACTTCACCACACAATCCCACATTCACACAATCCAACATTCACACAACAACCACATCCACCCACACTTCACCACACAATCCCACATTCACACAATCCCACATTCACACAACAACCACATCCAAACACACTTCACACACAATCCCACATTCACACAACAACCACATCCACCCACACTTCACCACACAATCCCACATTCACACAACAGCCACATCCACCCACACTTCACCACACAATCCCACATTCACACAACAACCACATCCACCCACACTTCACCACACAATCCCACATTCACACAACAACCACATCCACCCACACTTCACCACACAATCCCACATTCACACAACAACCACATCCCACCCACACTTCACCACACAATCCCACATTCACACAACAGCCACATCCACCCACACTTCACCACACAATCCCACATTCACACAATCCAACATTCACACAACAACCACATCCACCCACACTTCACCACACAATCCCACATTCACACAATCCCACATTCACACAACAACCACATCCAAACACACTTCACACACAATCCCACATTCACACAACCACATCCACCCACACTTCACCACACAATCCCACATTCACACAACAGCCACATCCACCCACACTTCACCACACAATCCCACATTCACACAACAGCCACATCCACCCACACTTCACCACACAATCCCACATTCACACAACAACCACATCCACCCACACTTCACCACACAATCCCACATTCACACAACAACCACATCCCACCCACACTTCACCACACAATCCCACATTCACACAACAGCCACATCCACCCAGATTTCACCACACAATCCCGCATTCACACAACAACCACATCCACCCAGATTTCACCACACAATCCCGCATTCACACAACAACCACATCCACCCACACTTCACCACACAATCCCGCATTCACACAACAACCACATCCACCCACACTTCACCACACAATCCCGCATTCACACAACAGCCACATCCACCCACACTTCACCACACAATCCCGCATTCACACAACAACCACATCCACCCAGATTTCACCACACAATCCCGCATTCACACAACAACCACATCCACCCAGATTTCACCACACAATCCCGCATTCACACAACAACCACATCCACCCAGATTTCACCACACAATCCCGCATTCACACAACAACCACATCCACCCAGATTTCACCACACAATCCCGCATTCACACAACAACCACATCCACCCAGATTTCACCACACAATCCGCATTCACACAACAACCACATCCACCCAGATTTTACCACACAATCCCGCATTCACACAACAACCACATCCACCCAGAGTTCACCCCTTAGTACCACACGCACATAAAAACGCCGCACGCACCTCCAGTTCTTCACAGAGTACCATATTCAAACAAGATAGACACCGCGTCTACCCAGAGGAGCAATTGGCAGAGAGGTGAGATAGTCCATGGCCCAGTGTTCTGAGAGTTCCGCGGAGAGTGTGAAGCACCAATGGCGCGGCTGTCTGCCAGATTTCCTCAGAGATTCTGTCCATTCTCCAGTGGGGATGTTGCCCCCGAGCTGGCCTGGTTTGTGCCATTTCCTGGCGTTGCCGCAATTATCTGTATTGGATTACGAAGATCTCTTAATCTCATCATCTGTGTATACATTTGGTTGGTAGGTTGGTTGGTTGGTTGTGTGTGTGTGGAGGGGCTGGGGGGGGGGGGGAGGGGGTGTTGTATGTGTTGTGTGTGTTGGGGGATGTTGTGTTGTGTGTGTGTGTGTGTGTGTGTGTGTGTGTGTGTGTGTGTGTGTGTGTGTGTGTGTGTGTGTGTGTGTGTGTGTGGGGTGTGTGTGTGTGTGATGTGATGTGGTGTGCTATGGTGTGTATGTGTTGTGGTGGGTTGTGTTGTGGTGTGGTGTGGTGTATGTGTTGTGTTGCGGTAGGTTGTGGTGGTGGTGGTGGTGGTGGTGGTGGTGGTGGTGGTGGTGGTGTGTGTGTGTGTGTGTGTGTGTGTGTGTGTGTGTGTGTGTGTAGGTGTATGTATGTGTGTATACGCGCCACTAGCAAACAGATGGTGTACACGTTTCAACAGTAAGCCACATAGTTGTTTGTACACATTAAACTTTTTTCAATAGCACATCTACCGCTTCCCATCTCTCTCTCTCTCTCTCTCTCTCTTCTCTCTCTCTCTCTCTCTCTCTCTCTCTCTCTCTCTTCTCTCCTCTCTCTTCTCTCTCTCTCTCTCTCTCTCTCTCTCTCTCTCTCTCTCTCTCTCTCTCTCTCTCTCTCTCTCTCTCTCTCTCTCTCTCTCTCTCTCTCTCTCTCTCTCTCTCTCTCTCTCTCCCTCTCAGTGTTCATGGTTCTATAGATACGAAATATTATTCAAAAGAATTACTGAAGCACATGACTACCTGTAACGCCCTGGGAAATTCAGCAGAAAGTGAGGCTAGGTCATGCAGGCTGTCAGGTATCTAGCCTGCAGACATTCTGGCAGAAGCAGTGTTCTGGTGTAGGGAGTCTGGCCCCGCTTCAAGACCTTTGTGAGTTATTGATGCCAGTAATGTGCCAACGTACATGTTGTTATGATTTGGACAGTTGTATTGAGGATGTTTGTTTTCAGCCGTGGCTTACGTTTTTAGCGTAACAACCTGTACTCTGCAATAAAGAAGAAAACAGTCCTTTAAAGTCAGAGCATGTCTGCCTGGTATGATGCGTGTGGTACTTATTGATTGACTGATTAATTAATTGATTGATTGATTGGTTCATTCATTGTTTCATGTCGAGGATATTGGAATAAACACTCATGGTCTTTTTATATCCAGTCCCCGTGTGTACGCAGTTTAGTAAATTTATCATAATCCGTTCCCACCGGCACAAAATGGTCTACTCTTTCAAAAACCGGAACAGGTTTTAACGCGTGTGTAAGATGTTCTGCGTGCGTTCGCAATCGGGACCTCGGATCACAGTCTAAAACAAAGCCATACATGCAAGCGTGTTCATCTGGTGTGTTCTTGTGGTCTCTGATTTTCAGGTCTACTGACTGAGATGGGCACGGGATAGCTCAGTGGTCAGAACACTCGCTTTCCCCAGCTAAGGTGACGCAGCATCGAGCGTGGTTACCACTTGGATGCGTGACCCGTTTGCGCGCCTAGGCTTCAGTACAGTCCCCCAGTTCACCCAGCTGTAAGTGGATATCTGCCTCTTTAGGGTCAGGGAAGGTAAAGCAGCGAGGGAGAGGAGATGGGTGCCACCCTCAATATGCTGGCCCCTAGAGAAGTTAAGGTATCTAACGCCTCGCTCCCCTACGACCACATAGGTTATAGGACACCTTTACCTTTACCGTTTTACTTACTGAGACTCGAAGGCATATCCTTTGTTATTTCTAATGTGTTAATCCGAGAAACGCCTAACATTTGACACAACATGACACACCCTTAGAAATACTGCAACTGTTGGGTTTTTTTCCAAGCATGGAGAACCAACAACATTTTCCAAAATGTCGATGATTAATTCAATCTTTACGAGATAATGTAGCCTCTTTAGCCTGCTCCGTGCTTCCAATAATCAATCCCGCTTTATCAACATGCACCAAACGTTCAGATCAATCCTTCATTACACTCAGCAAACCCATCTCTCCTGATTGTTTACCATCTCTTTCTATCAATGCAGAAAAGAAAAACCAGCACACACAACAACATAAAACAAAAAGGTCAGCTATAAATAAAACAGCAAAACAAAATTAGAGATTAAAAAAAAACCAAACCAAAGTGGCTGTTTTAAATCCATCAGCACACGTTGTAATTTCCTCTATGAAGCTTTTTCAACTCTTGTTACCAGCAATTTAACTTCAACACGGGGTAAGGGGTAGGGGATGGAAATGCCTGGTGGTTAGAGCGTTGTCTTTGTGATCGGATGGCCCGGGTCTGAGCCCCCACCGAGGCTCCCGTTTAAGGGTATTCTCTCTCTCCTGGAGTTAACATACTTAAAAACAGTCATACACGCACACTTTTCATTCAGTGTACAAAATCAATCTCACGGTGATTCTCAGGTGGGATGTAGTGAGCTAGTGTGCAAATTCTAGGTGACTCCCTAGAGTGTTAAGTTGGGGAACGCACAACAACAACAGAAGCATCAGCAGTAGCAGCAGCAACAACAACAACAACAACAGCAGCATCAACAACAACAACAACAAAAACTGCCCACTCCACTTTCCCCCAAAAAAAGTCCTTGAACGAAAGCATGCAGAACGTCTTGCTTACACGTTACAAAAACACGGTTCTGCCTTTCACGAGAGTAGGCCAATGCATGCCAGTAGGAGAGAACTACAATTTAAAAAACCCACAGACAACACCACGTGCACACTGCTGTCGTGTTCAAACAGTCTCCCCGAAGTCGGAATGCGGCTCCATCAATGATGGCTCAATAAACAACAAGACATCGGTCACATACGTAAACATCTCATCATAGGTGAACCTCAGAGCTCTTGCCGAGAGGCGAGGGAAAATAATAATAATAATAATAATAGTAATAATAATAATAATAATAATGATAATGATAATAATAATAATATAATAACAGTAATAATAATAATAATTTAAAAATACCACTACTACTACTACTACTACTACTACTACTACTAACAGTAATAATAATAATAATAACAACAACAACAATAATGATGATGATAATAACAACAACAACAGTAGTAATAATAACAACAACAGTAGTAGTAGTAATAATAATAATAATAATAGTAATAGTAATAATAATAATAACAACAGTAATAATAATAACAACAGTAATAATAATAATAGTAGTAGTAGTAGTAATGATAATAATAATAATAACAATAATAATAATAATAATAATAATAATAATAACAATAACACCAAAAACAATAATAATAATATTAAGAAAAAGAAGAAGAACTTCAGAAGAAAATTCAATAAACAAAAATGGATACACGCTACAGCTTTAAACAAGCATAGAAGAGAAAAGAGAATACTTTACAAGAAATAAAAACCTTTAGGAGCAAAACACACACCCACAAAATCCCGTCAAGAGAGGAAATGAAGAACATCATCTTGCCAATAAATGACGATCATTAAAACGAAAAAAAAAAGACACGAAAAGCTAAAACAAAGAAATCAGATATAAAGTAGCACAAAGTGAAGGGCATTGACAACTAACCAACGCAAGAAAAAAGAAACAAACAAAACACAAAACAAACAAGGAAGCCAGGACAATAATTAAGAGGACAAGGGGGGATGAGTATGCTATTAATGAGGAAAGAAAAGAACCAAAAAAATTGAGAGAGAGAAAAACTGCGAATATTGTTTTTGTGTGAATAAAAGAATAAACATACAGTTATGCTTCTCTTTCTTGCTTTGCTAAAGCTTTCCAAGCGAAGAACAATGTTTACAAACGTACAATCTCTCTCTCTCTGTGTCTCTGTCTCTCTGTATGTTTCTCTCTGTCTCCCTGTCTCTCTGTCTCCTCCCTGTCTCTCGTTGTCTCTGTATCTCTACATCTCTCTGTCTCTCTGTTTTTTCTCTCTCTCTATCTCTCTCTTGCTTTCTCTCTCTGTCTTTCTCTTTGTCTCTGTCTGTCTGTCTGTCTCTTATTCTCTCTCTCTCTCTCTTTCTCTCTCGCACACATAATCACGTTTCATGTATCTAATAATTATCGTGTTTTGTATGTTTTTGTGTCGTATCATTAATTGTGCTATTCATATCAGTTTCCTTATGACTAGATTTGTTGATATCAGATTAAGATGTGCAAATTTAATCATTATAAATTATCTGTTTTTCTTGATAATAATCCCTCTTTCTCTCCCCCTCCTCCCCCTCCCACCACTCTCTCTCTCTCTCTCTCTCTCTCTCTCTCTCTCTCTCTCTCTCTCTCTCTCTCTCTCTCTCTCTCTCTCTGCCTCTGTCTGTCTGACTGTCTTTCTCTCTTTGTATCTGTCTCTGTCTCTATCTCTTTCTTTCCTATCTCTCTTTCTCTCCTCTCTCTCTCTCTCTCTCTCTCTCTCTCTCTCTCTCTTTCTCTCTCTCTTTATGTTTCTGTTGTTTTTCTCCCTATTTCTGTCTTGATGTTTCTCTGTTTCTCTGTCTCTCTGTCTGTCTGTCTTTCTGACTGTCTGTCTGTCTGACTGTCTGTGTGTGTGTGTCTCTCTCTCTCTCTCTCTCTCTCTCTCTCTCTCTCTCTCTCTCTCTCTCTCCCATTTCATGTATTTAATATTGTGTTTTGTAGGTTTTTGCGTCGTGTCATTTTTGCTATTCCTGTTGGTTGCGTTACTGACTAGATTTGTTGATACCAGACTAATATTGGAAGTTTAATCATTATGAATTATCTGTTTGTCTTCACAATATCGTCTCTCTCATCTTAATATGATATCAACAAATCGTGTCCATAAGGTAACTGATATCAATAACAAAAATGATACGACACAAAAACCTATAAAGTATGATATTAAGTACATGAAATGAGTGAAAGAGAGAGAGAGAGAAAGAGAGAGAGAGAGAGAGAGGAGAGAGAGAGAGAGAGAGAGAGAGAGAGAGAGAGAGAGAGATGAGAGAGAGAGAAGAGAGAGGAGAGAGAGGGGGTGGAGAGGGTGAGAGAGGGTGAGAGAGAGTTAGTTTTCATTTGTTCCTCATGTGCCGTTGCTTTATGTTTTTCTTAGTATTGTCCAATAACGCTGTTTAAACATGTCTACACACACACACATGGGGACGGGATAGCTCAGTGGTCGGAGCACTCGCTTTCCCCCAGCCAAGTTAAGCAGCGTCGAGCGTGGTTACCAGTTGGATGGGTGACCGTTTGTGCGCCTTGGCTTCAGTACAGTTCCCCCAGTTCACCCAGCTGTAAATGGGTACCTGCCCTCTTTAGGGTCAGGGAAGGTAAAGCAGCGAGGGAGAGGAGATGGGCGCCGCCCACAATATGCTGGCCCTAGAGAAGTGAGGTCTCTGACGCCTCGCTCCCCTACGACCTTATAGGTTATGGGACTCCTTTACCTTTTTACCTTTACACACACACACACTCACGCACACACACCACAAACACACACACACACACTCACACACACACACAAACACACGCACACTCACACACACACACACAAACACACAAAACACACACACACACACATACACAAACACACACACATACACACACATACACACACATTGACCGTATGCCTTGGGACTTAATCTATGTTGTATCAAATTCTAATGTCAACAAGAATAGACGAAATACACATCGTTTCTCCAGAAGAGGAATAGAGGCTGTTGTTTTTTTTAAATTTGGTTCCCGGCTAAAGCCCCGAGGGTCACCAAGGGTCAGCTGTGGCATATGCAAACTTTTTTGCCCACCATGAAGTTAGCTGCATTTCGACGAGACGGGACGGGATAGCTTAGTGGTTAGAACATTGCGCTCGCAATCTGACAACCCGGGTTCGATTCCCGTTCAAGGGGGATATTTCCCCCTGGAGTTAACATCAGTGCAGACTGCACTGTCCCCAAAAGTCCTTCGGATGAGACTATAAACCGAGGCCCCCGTGTGCGAACGCACGCAGAACATCTTGCGCACACGTTAAATCCTGTTCCGCTTTTCGTTAGAGTAGGCCATTGTGTGCCGGTGGGACCAGATAGCAAAATTTACAAAACCACATACACACGGGATGGATGTAAAAATGCACATAAGTGCTTATTCCATTATTCTCGACATAGAAGAGTAAAATAAATAAAATAAATAAATAAACGGCTTTCGAGATTGTATGTTAGGTCATGTGCTTCACCAAATGCTGCCAAGAATCACGGGATCTTTAACGTGCATATTTGATCATCTGCATGTACAAAATACACGAAGAGTATCGAGCTACTGGCAGGTCTGCACTTGAAGCTGACCTGGGAAATCGTAAACATCCCCAGCCTTCATTCAACAGATGCCACCGAGACTCAAACCCTCGACTTCATGGACCCATGAGATTGACGTGGAACGGTCTTAACCATTCGGCTATAGCGTCCTTCTTTTGTATTTCGCTTAATGGAGTCTCTTTTATTTTAATCGGCTGCTAATGCAGGTTTGGAGGCAGGACCTAAAATAATGCTGCATTCATAGGGTTTCAGCGAGAGACACTAATGGTGTTGACTGTTTAAATGGCGCTTCATAAAATCACGTGGCTTCTTGGTTGCTGCTGTCTGTTATCCAAGCGGACAAGAAATATTAAAACTATGAAAAATACCCAGAAACAATATGGAATGGCATTGCTAATCTTGTTACGTTTTTGTTTTTTACACGAAATTGGAAGTTAAAAATTGAGCTTTTGGCAGCCCTTATTACAGCATAAGGATAAGGTTTCAACAAATCAATGATATTTTTTTGAAGGAAGGGGGGGGGGGGGGTGAGAAGGGTGGTAAAATAACGGTTTGGGGGAACACAGGCAGGGAAAGAAAGCGGGGACATTATATAGGGGAAATGCCATAGATCTCTATTATGCAAAATGTATGATGCCCAAACATTGTTGTGGCTTGAGCTCTCATTTTCCAGATGATTGAAAAGACTCCAAATGTAGCAACAACAAAAATGACAGATAAATAGAAAGAACAAAAGAAAGAACAATAGATGCATATGGAGATAGATGGATTGGTAGGTTGGAAGATAGATAGATACATAGATAGATAGATGGATAGATAGATGATGGATAGATGGATAGATGGATAGGTAGGTAGG
>CM054143.1:60100890-60110890 GCA_028751875.1 Rapana venosa | reverse complement strand
AAAAAGAGAAGAGAGCGGACCAAGACAGCAGAACATAAGACAAGAAGCAGGTGACAGGAAGAAAAGGAACAAGGCAGACACAAAGAGAGGGATAGAAGGAGGGAATTCCTGGCACAGAATTTCCTGACGGTGGGAATGCTGTTTATGCTGACAGGACCCCAGCATTTCCACAGGAAGAAGGCTAGACTATTAGTGTGGAGAGAGGCATTTGTGAATCGTGAACATGGTTTACGATGTGCTTACGATGTTAAACGAATGCATTTAGAGTCAGACAGATTTGAGTTGAGGGAGGAGGCAGAGAGTGGGAAGAGGGGAACAGTTGAGACCAAGACACAGGCTTCTGTGTGTGTGTGTGTGTGTGTGTGTGTTGTGTGTGTGTGTGTGTGTGTGTGTGTGTGTGAGTGTGTGTGCGTGCGGGGAGGGGGGGGTGCGTATGTACATGCGCTCGCATGCGGTAAAAAGGAAATAGAGGAAGTAGCTGTACTTATTTGCGTGCGTTATATAACATTTGTCAGATAATACAGCAATACCTTGAAAAATACAACTATTCATTAGAAAACACAAAGTAAGACAATAGGTAAACAATTACATAAGTGAGTAAATACATAAGAACAAAATGAATACATAAGTGACCAAAAGTACAGAGAGAAAAACATACACACGAAAAAATGCATAAACAGTACATTTATAATCGGAAAAAAGTATGGCGCAAAAATACTTTCAAGAAACTAGGAAGTGTGCAAAAGAAGAAAAAAAGAAAATGAACAACTAATGACAAGAACGTCTAGCAAAGAGAGCCCATTTTCCACACTGACAACATTCTAAGAAAAAGAAAGGCCTCCTACGTTTTATAAAACAGCAGAAAACAAACAAAAACACAAAAACCCCATCAGGGAACCAACAACAAATCTAGCCAGCAAAGGCAAGAGGTTAGACAAAGTACATGCCGCGCCAAATTAGAGTTGATTTGCTATCAGGAAGAATTCAGGAATCAAAAATGCCTGGCACGGCAAATTAGACCTATCAGCAGGTAAACTGAAAGAAGAAAACAAAACCTGCATGAAAAAAATGATTAATAGAAATAAAGAAGAAATGATAGAAGAGAACATCAGCATTCATGAACATGTTTCCGTGTTCTTTTTGTCAGTAATGGCAGATAAGTTAGCGGTTCTATATCGTGCTTGTTGTTGGGTTGTTTTTGGGGGAGCTTCATTTGGAAAAACCAAGGTTATTGATTTTGAGTGCTGGGTTTAGCACAACTATTTTTGCTGTTGCTATTATCGCATTATTCAGTGACCTTTCTGTACTTGTGTTTGCTTCTGGGGTTGAAAAGGTGGTAAATTTACGTATTGGTTTCATCAAGATTCAAGACTTAGTTCATTTCATCCCTTTTTGGGGGTATGTAGGATTACAAACGGAATTCAACATGAGAATAAACTTAATAGTGACACACCAAGAATTTACTACAAATGCTAAAAGCATAAACAAGAGTTCATGGAAGGACAATAAACGAACAATTAAAACTCAAGACATTTTTTTTTAAAGTAAGTAGGTTGTTTTTTTAATAGATACAACCTTATTTTGTGAAAGACTAAAAAAATGAAATGTCAAAAAAATACCGGCAAATCTTATAAAGTTTTGCTAGCAACAGAGTTTTTTCAAAATTTACGTTTCACCAGCCTACAACAAATATAACTGGACAAGGCTTGAAGAAAATGGTGGGGAATAAGATCTTGTAACAATTTGAAGTAGGGACATTGAGTGCTTTGATTTGTTGCTGTACAAGATTCAGCGCTATATAAATTCCATACATTATTATTATTATTACATTCCATGATAACATTAAACGAATCCCCTAAAAACACTTCCTTACGTATCATCTCCAGTAGGCTGTATGTAACCGGTTTTTAAAAATATTTTGTACCATTTATGTTTTAGTTTAAGAGCCTATTGTATAATTATTTATTTGTCTTCAGACCACTTCCTGCGTTCTTAAGATAATTATGTTTCTTCGTGAGTGGCCATTTCGTATCTACAATGTTCTTTCTGCTTTTGTCAGGGATATAAACTAGAACTACTTGCATTCTTCTATATGTCTTTTCCCTGGCTACCTGCCCTTGTAAGCTGCATCTGCAGCAGTTTCAATACATGATTCTAAAACAGATACCAGTGTAATAATAGTGTGTTTTGTGTTTACGTATTCCTCCTCTACTGTTGATATTTTCAGAGGCCGCTTTCTAGACCGTGGAAACTGCACTTTCTACACAATGTGATCAGATGAGGCGTTAGCGTTTTATATTGGAAGAGCAAAGGCTGACATGTTGTTAAGTATTGATGCAAGCACAGGGTTAGGGTCTTTATTTAGTTTGTTGTTATTTCTCTGTTGGTGTTTTTTTTCTTGCTGCCTCATCTTCTGTGACGCTCCTGTTCTGCTGCTCCCACGCCGCTCAGTGTAATATTCCCGCCACAGCCACATTGACCATGTTGCATCGTCAGAGTCTGAAGTCCACAAGAAGCTCATCAATACCAGGCCGCCGTGGGTCCACCAGCCAGAGGGGCCCTGCACTGCTGCTGGGTCACTTTGGTGGCGTTTAGTGGTGCCTGTTCTGAGCTAACATACACAGGACACCCCCTACTAACGACAGTTTTAGTTCAGTCGCGGAGCCAGACTGCGTGAGTCACTCACCCGAGGTGGCAACCACCACAACGTCCTTCAAAGACCGTCTCCCTTGAACCTCCAACCGCAAAGGCTTTGACACAAACTCACCACAGGCACAGAAGTGTTTGGGCAAATTGAATCTGAGGTCACCATGAGAATGCAACATCTAGGGCTACGGAATCAGAGGCATATTTTTTTATATTTTATGATGAACAATGCCAATGAGGATGATGTAATGCTGCTGCTGTGGAAGTGCATGTGCTTTGAGACTACTTGACAGGGTTGTACTCTACGCTTACTATCATAATATATCCCGGCGTCAACCAGGCCCCAGAGATACAGACACCTGCAGTGTTGGACAAATATATTGAGCAACATTCTCAAACTCGAATCCTTTAAGTGGATGAAGCTCGATTGTGTGGATCCCAGTCTTCCTACTGAGCCCACAGCACACTCACTCTGGGTAGGAGCCGTCCGGAGTCCGAAAAGTCCCTATGACGCTTATGGAAATCAAACCCATGACCTTCCAGTCGTTAACTAAAGGCGCTAACCACTGCACCATGGCGGCTTGTTATGATAAGCTTTCTTTAATATGTTTTGAAACGTTCTGCTGAAAACAAAATAAACTTCATTATTGACAAGTGCTTAACACAGTAAAATATGCTCTTCATCAAAGGTCAAGGATCGCCCAAACTCTGAATGCGGCTACCTATATAGCGAGGTGCTCAAAAACGCCCAAACATGCTTCTTGTTATCCAGCTGGCACTCACGACCTCCCAGTGATTCCCCGATGAGTCAAGCAGGGCAGAGTGCATATACTGAATGATTTTGTTTTGCAGGGTACTAGACTGGGGACCACCTAACCCCATCAGGATGTACACTAAAGGCTGTTTGTTGACAAGTAGAAGCAGAGCCAGACCTTTCGAACTCACCACAAGGACACAGGAGCTGTCTCCTCTTGGTGCTATGAAATTACCTCCCCTTGTGGTAAAAGAGCATTTAGAGTCAAGAGTACTTCTGGGCAAAGTAAAGAAAAAAGGCTTTTGCCCTGCCTTGCCTTGCCCTGCCCTGCCCTGCCCTGCCCTGCCCTGCCCTGCCCTGCCCTGCCCTGCCCTGCCCTGCCTTGCCTTGCCCTGCCCTGCCCTTTGCCTTCAAGCACAAACGGTTCACCTCAGGTGTAGTCATCCTATTTACTGTAAACTGGATGGATGGATGGATGGGTGGATGGATGGATAGCTGTCTGGATAATATATAATCATGTAATACACACACATAATTATTTGTGTGAGTGTGTGTCTTTGTGCGTGTGCGTGTGTGTATGTGAAATATCGTAGATAGATAGATAGATAGACAGACAGACAGACATATAGATAGATAGATAGATAGTTAGATAGATAGATAGATAGATAGATAGATAGATAGATAGATAGACAGATAGATAGACAGATAGATAGATAGATAGACGAAAAGAAAAACTCCATGATTCATGCAAGCCGTCACAAACATGAAGAAATATGCATAAACCCATCATGCACTATTGCAGGGAAGCAATGAGACTGAGGAAAGTTCAAAACATTGTTGTTTTGGCACATGCTATCAAAGCCTTTCCTCTTTGATACCGTATTGACATATGCCAGAGAGTTATAGAAACCAAACATCAGCTCACGGCGAGGAGAATCCCTGGGAGACGCATACTTTTGATAGGAAAATTCTGCATCAGCTGGAACTACACCCACTCAGGCCAGAACCTGTGTTGAGTCATTATTGCAATAGTCGAGATTGTGAAAGGAAAATGTGTTTATTGTAGGAAATAAAGTAACTAACCCACTCTATGGAGGTCAGCAGATTTTTATTTTTAAAAAAATCAGAATTAGGTTTTGTGGTTCGTGTTTCCTTACTTCTGGCAATGTTGTTTATCTTCTTTCCTTGGCTAGAGGTCCGAGATTCGCTGATGGGGATAATGTTTGCATATCATGCTATCTGTTTCTGCAGGAAAGTAGGCATTCTGACAATAGACCATAGGGACTTTCTGACTTTTTGACCACAGACCATATTGACTTTCTGACTTTCTGAACATATTGACTTTGTGACTGTGACTTTCTGACCATGTTGACTTTCTGACTTTCTTACCATGTTGACTTTCTGACTACCTGAACATGTTGACTTTCTGACTTTCTGACTTTCTGACTTTCTGAACATATTGACTTTCTGACTTTCTGACTTTCTGACTTTCTGAACATATTGACTTTCTGACTTTCTGACTTTCTGAACATATTGACTTTCTGACTTTCTGACTCTCTGACCATGTAGACTTTCTGACTTTCTGACCACAGATCATGTTGACCTTCTTACCTCAGAAAGAATGAATGAATGAACAAACAAATACATATAAATAAATAGATAAAAATAAACACACAAACAAACACAAACATAAACACACGCAGGAATGCGAATATTTTATTCAGGAAGGCCATTTGCTCATTATCAAGGGGTCTGTACAATGTTGTTGTATGAAAATAAATTACAATTAATTTTGCAAAAAAAAGCACATTTTCATGCAAACACTATACTACAATCTTAAACGTATGGCAATATTGCGACTTGTCAGTGCTTTCTGCATATACAATGACAAATTTCTTACTGTAGTTTCATGAGAAGATGACAACAAAAGATATAACCTAAATGCACCAGGATTACGATAATACTTTTGCTGATATATACTCTTTCCGAAGGTCGTCATTAATTATGCTAACATATAAATATCAAATTAATTAATGATATCCTCCACATTAAGATTACACAATGCACATAACAACTAACATGTCTTAATTGTTTTTGCTACATATTGCTGAATGTATCAATAAAGATTAAAAGCCAAGTCTAAATTTAGTTAAAGCGTTTCTTACAAATATATTCTTATACACTTTTAAGTAAGATTCATCTGTATCCTTTCCTTCACCCGAGAAAATCATTGAAACCTTTTTTGTTCTTTGACTGTGGTTATTCCGATCTTCCTACCTGCAATCTACAATTTTCTGTCTGAAGGTCAATGCAGAAATAAACTCTACTCCTTGCTTATCACAAACAAATGAAAACCTATATCTTAGAGACAGAGACAGAGACAGACAAAACAGAGACAGATACAGAGACAGACAAAACAGAGACAGACACAGAGACAGAGACCGAGAGAGAGAGAGAGGGCGGGGGGAGGTTATAATGCATAATTATAGAATAACAGTAAAGTTCTAGATAGAAAGAAACATATAAACAAACATAACAACCAGCATCAATGAAGAAAACTTAAAAAGAACGAAAGTAAATATAATGAATTTATATTAAAAGTATGAAACAACACATGCACACACATGTATGCAAACAACAATTATTGCCCCATTAACTCTTCATGCATGTACAATTAGGATAGGATGAAAACAAAAACATTCGTATCAAGCAATTATGTTTGCGTAATAGCAAGAGAGAGAGAGAGAGAGAGAGAGAGAGAGAGAGAGAGAGATAATGAGAGAGAGAGAGAGAAAGAGAGAGAGAGAGAGAGAGAGAGAGAGAGAGAGAGAGAGAGAGACGGACGGACAGGCAGACAGACAGACAGACAGACAGACAGGCAGACAGAGAGGTTTTTGTACTGTATCATTGTTCTTAGTAAGGTACTTATGTGTGTGTTTGTGTGTGTGTGTTTTGTGTGTGTGTGTGTGTGTGTGTGTGTGTGTGTGTGTGTGTGTGTGTGTGTGTTAGTTACTGTGTGTGTGTTTGTGTTATTCTGTGTGTGTGTGTGGGGGGGGGGGGGGGTTGTAATTGCCCACCATTACATGAAAAAATATTAGCAATGTAAATAACAGTTTTGCCTACAAGCGCATGTTTAAAATTGACATACAGCGTCATATCCTGATATGTGCGTCTGATTATTGTTGTTGCTGCTATTGTTGTTGTTGTTGTTATTGTTGCTTTTGCTGCGTTGTTTTTTAAGTGTCTATAACAAAGTGTATATGTGCGTAAATAAACAAAGCATTAACGTGCATGAACGTTTTAAATGCATATTTATGGAATTATCTACACGCACACGCACACACACAGTGTTCTCCCTCTGTCTCTCTGTCTGTCTGTCTGTACCTCTCTCTCTCCCCTCCCCCTCTCTCTGCCCCCCCTCTCTCTCTCCCTCTCTCTCCCCCTCTCTCCCTCTCTCTCCTTTCTCTCCCTTCTCTCTCCTTTCTCTAACTCATTGCATGTTTGGGCCTTTGTCTTCCTAGTGAAATGAATCAAACCATTGTTCGACCCAAGCCAAACAATTTCATTGTGTTGTGGCCAAGGCCCGCACACATTCAATCACGGGTCGCTTCTCTCTCTCTCTCTCTCTCTCTCTCTCCTCTCTCTCTCTCTCTCTCCTCTCCTCTCTCTCTCTCTCTTCTCCTCTCTCTCTCTCCCCTTCCCCCTCTCTCTCTCTCTCAAACATTACTTTTTTACTTAATTTCTTTGCCAATGATATAAATGAACCAGTTGTTTCATTCTAGGCCCACCCAAATGTGGTGAAGGCCAAGAACAATGCACATTAACAAATCACCTCTCTCTCTCTTCTCTTTTTCCCCCTCTCTCTCTCTATCTCTCCCTCTTTCTCTCTCTCCCCTCTCCCCTCTCTCTCTCCTCTCTTCCTCTTTCTCCTCTCTCTCTCTCTCTCCTCTCTCTCTCTCTTTTTTCTCCCCCCCTCTCTCTCTATCTCTCCCTCTTTCTCTCTCTTTTTTCTCTCTCCCTCTCTCTCTCTCTCCCCTCTTTCTCTCTCTCTCTCATCTTTCTCTCTCTCTTTCTCTCATATCTTTCTCTCTCTCTTTCTCTCTCTCTCCCCTCACCCCCCTCTCTCTCTGTCACTCTCTCTCTCAATCATTACTTCCTAACGAATTTGCTTTGCCAATGATATAAATGAACCAGGTGTTTCATCCCAAGCCCAACGAATGTGTTGAAGGTCCCGGCCAATGCACATTAACAAATCACCAGCCCTCTCCCTCTCTCTCTCTCTCTCCCCTCTCTCATCCTCTCTCTCTCTCTCTTCTTCCCTCCCTCCCTCCCTCTCTCCCTCTCTAAATCATTGCATGTTTGGGCCTTTGCTTTGTCAATGAAATGAATAAAACCCATTGTTCCATTCCAAGCCAAACAAATAATAATGTTGTGACCAAGGCCAACCCACGTTAAATCAACCCCCCCCCCTCTCTCCCCCTCTCTCCTCTCTCTCCTCTCCTCTCCTCTCTCTCTCTCTCTCTCCCCTCTCTCTTTCTCTCTATCTCTCTTCAGAAACATTCTAATGCCAATGCCCTTGCAATATCTGTTTTATTTGACACAAAGATGGGGTTGGAAAAGATGCTAATACTGGAGGGCAGGTGGTAAGTCTTCTATAACGGGTCTCATTGGAATGTCTGTCGCCACAATATGCCACCTTATACGTCACAGATTTCGAAATGACCAATACTATATCTTTATTTGGAGAACATGTGAACACCTTAGAAAAAAAAAGCAAGTGCATGTCTTTTAATACGAAAAAAGAAGAAAAGCTTTGATTCAGTGACACGTTTCTTGGCAGTTGTAAATGCTGTACAGAGGGCGTCCTTCAGTCTTGTAAGACTATGGAGTTGTACTCTGGGTGTTTATTCTGCTACAGTGTCATTTTATAGCATGGCTGGTGATCAGTGCCATGGAACGTTTGGTACACAGAAAGAGTCAGGGAAAATTCTACAGTTCAATCGGTTCTGTGTGCTCTAAACTTTCAGCAGAAAGTAAGTGTTTACAAGACGTCATATTTTTGGTGGGTGAAAGCGTTTTTAGTTCTGTCGAGCTCATGTGATGCTGGATCTAGTCTGGTCTGAGTCTGACGTGATCTAATTTTGTCTTGTTTTGTTTTGTACACCACTATCAGTAACTGCTCTCTCTCTCTCTCTCCTCTCTCTCCTCTCTCTCTCTCTCTCCTCTCGTCTCTCATCTCTCTCTCTCTCTCTCTCTCTGTCTATCTCTGTCTGTCTGTCTGTCTCTGTCTGTCTGTCTGTCTCTCAATGTTTCTCTCTTTGTATATGAATACTTACTCAATCACCCGTGGAAAATAAAGATCATTCATTCAATCAAAGATCTCTCTGTCTCTGTGTCTCTGTGTCTGTCTCTCTGTATCTCTGTTTCTCTCTCTCTCTCTTTGTCTCACTCTCTTCCTCTCTCTCTATCCCTTTCTCTCTCTCCTCTCTCTCTCTCTCCCTCCCTCTTTCTCTTTCTCTCCTTCTCTCTCTTCTTCTCTCTAATTCATTGCATGTTTGGGCCTTTGTTTTGCCAGTGAAATGAATCAAACCCAAATTGTCCACCCCAAGCCAAACAATATCATTGTGTTGTGGCCCAAAGGGCCCGCACACATTCAATCACGGGTCTTCTCTTTTCTCTCTCTCTCTCTCTCTCTCTCCTCTCTCCTCTCTCTCTCTCTCTCTCTCCCTCTCTCTCTCTCTATCATTACTTTTTTACTTATTTTCTTTGCCAACGATATAAATGAAACAGTTGTTTCATTCTAGGCCAACCAAATGTGTTGAAGGCCAAGAACAATGCACATTAACAAATCACATTTTTTCTCTCTCTCTCTCTCTCCCTCTCTCTCTCTCTCTCTCTCTCTATCTCTCTCTCTCTCCCCTCTCTCTCTCTATCTCTCCCCCTCACTTTCTCCCCCCTTCTCTCTCTATCTTCAATCACTCTCTCTCTCTCTCTCTTCTCCATCTCTCCTCTCTCTCCCTTCCCCTCCCCTTCCCCTCTCTCCTCACTCCCCCCCTCACTCTCTTTCTCTCACCCCCTCTCTCTCTCTCTCAATCATTACTTCCTAACGTATTTGCTTTGCCAATGATATAAATGAACCAGGTGTTTCATCCCAAGCCCAACAAATGTGTTGAAGGTCAAGGCCAATGCACATTAACAAATCATGAGTCTCTCGCCCTCCCTCCCTCTCTCTCTCTCTCTCTCTCTCTCTCTCCCTCTCTAAATCATTGCATGTTTGGGCCTTTGCTTTGTCAATGAAATGAATAAGGCCCATTGTTCCATTCCAAGCCAAACAAATAATAATGTTGTGACCAAGGCCAACGCACGTTAAATCACATCCCCCCCCTCTCTCTCTCTCTCTCTCTCTCTCTCTCTCCTCTCTCTCTCTCTCTCTCTCTCTCCCTCCCTCCCTCTCTCTCTCTCTCTCTCTCTCTCTCTTCTCTCTCTCTCTCTCTCTCTTCAGAAACATTCTTAGGCCAATATCCTTGCACTATCTGTTTTATTTGACACAAAGAGGGGGTTGGAAAAGATGCTAATACTGGAGGGCAGGTGGTAAGTCTT
>CM054143.1:60088390-60095890 GCA_028751875.1 Rapana venosa | reverse complement strand
GTTGTTGTTGTGGTGGTGGTGGTGGTGATGCTGCTGCTGCTGTTGGTGTTGATGGTTTTCTTGTTGTTATCGTTGTTCTTCTTGTTCGTGAAAATTCTTGTTCTTGTTCTTCTTCATCTTGATCTTGTTTTTGTTCTTGTTGTTGTTCCTCTCCTCTTTGCAATTCTTCCTCTTCTTTGCATTTTTCTTCTTCTTCTTTCTTCTTCTTCTTCTTCTTCTTCTTCTTCTTCTTCTTCTTCTTCTCTCTTCTTCTTCTTCTTTGCAATCCTTCTTCTTCGCAATTTTTCTTCGCAATTCTTCTTCGCAATTCTTCTTGTTCTTCTTCTTCGCAATTCTTCTTCTTCGCAATTCTTCTTCTTCGCAATTCTTCTTCTTCGCAATTCTTCTTCTTCGCAATTCTTCTTCTTCGCATTTCTTCTTCTTCGCAATTCTTTCTTCTTCGCAATTCTTTCTTCTTCTTCGTTCTTCTTTCGCATTCTTCTTCTTCTTCTTCTTCTTCTTCGAATTCTTCTTCTTCGCATTCTTCTTCTTCGTTCTTCTTCGCATTCTTCTTCTTGCTTTTTCTTTTCGCATTCTTCTTTCTTCTTCTTCTCGCAATTCTTCTTCTTCTTTCTTCTCGCAATTCTTCTTCTTCTTCGCAATTCTTCTTCTTGCAATTCTTCTTCGCAATTCTTCTTCTTCTTCTTCGCAATTCTTCTTCTTCTTCTTCGCAATTCTTCTCTTCTTCCTTCTTCTTTTCTTCTTCTTTTCTTCTTCTTCCTTTTTTTTTTTTTGTCTTTCTTCTTCTTATTCCTTCTTTTCTTCTTCGCATTCTTTTTCCCTTCTTCGCATTCTTCTTCTTCTTCGTTCTTCTTTTCTTCGCATTCTTCTTCTTCTTCTTCTTCTTTTCTTCTGCATTCTTTCTTCTTCTTTTCTTCTTCTCTTTTTTTCTTCTTCTTTTCTTTTCTTCTTCTTCTTCTTCTCTTTTACTTCACATTCTCTTCTTCTTCTTCTTCTTTCTTCTTTCTTCTTCTTCTTCTTCCTTTCTTTCTTCTTCTTCTTCTTCTTCTTCTTCTTTTCTTCTTGTGTAGAATGCACAGCGCCTGGTCTTATTCTGTGCTTGTCACTCTGCAGGAGGTCTGCCTGCTGGCCTCAGCACAATAACCATCTGACTTCAGAGCATCTCGTTAGAGGGTCGTAAGAAAACCTTTCAGATTGGCTTGATAAAAGCCTGGTGAATGGGCTGAATAGGCAGCACATAAGCAAGAGAGAGCGAGTGTGGAGAGAAGGGATTAAAGAGAGGTGAGGGAAAAGGCAGAAACAAAGAGCGTGGTAGATAAGGGGGAATTTTCTGTCACAGAATCTCCAGTAAGTGGAATTTTTTTTATATACTAAAAGATCCCTTAGCATCCTTAAGGGAGATTTCGGGGGGTTTGGTTTTTGTGTTAAAGGCTTCGTTTTATAGTTGTTTTTTTGTTTTGTTTTTTTAAGATTTGGCATTAAAGAACCAATCATTCAGAGGTTTTGTTTTGTAGACATGTGCACAACAAACTTACAATAGCAAGGTGACGATGTGTTCAATAGAAGTGAAAATAAAAAACAGGTCAGGTTTTGAAGTTGGCTTTGTGTATGTGTGTGTGCGTGCGTGCGCGCGCGCGTGCGCGCGTGTGTGTATGTGTGTGTGTGTGTGTGTGTGTGTGTGTGTGTGTGCGTGTGCGTGTGTGTGTACTTTCTTTAATTTAACGTCTGTTTACTCAAAGTGATATTAGACCATGCGCGCGCACGCGCGCGTGTGTGTGTGTGCGCGCGTGTGTGTGCGTGTGTGCGTTCGTGCGTGTGTGCGTGCGTGTGTGTGTGCGTTCGTGCGTGTGTGTGCGCGTGTGTGTATATGTGCGTATGTGTGTGCCTTGTTTTTATTTGTTTCTTTGCTTGTTTTTGTTGTTCTTGTTTTCTCTTAGTTACTACGATTCTATAGAAATAAAAGATTCAACTTTTTTCTCCTGGGTTTTTATATAGTTTGTTTTTTGGTTTAACTGGCTGTTCCCATTCTTTTCCTTTACTTTGTACTGCTTCGGTTTCTTTTATCTATTGTGTTGCTGGTTTTTTCCCCTTGCTGTTCTTGTGTGTGTGTGTGTGTGTGTGTGTGTGTGTTTGTGTATGTGTGTGTGTTTTGTGTTGTGTGTGTGTGTGTGTGTGTGTGTGTGTGTGTGTGTGTGCGTGTGTGTGTGGGTGTGTGTATTTTATTTTATATCACTTTATGTCACGGCACAATTCTCTACTTGACATTCGGGCTGCTGTCCCCGGGGAGAGCGCGTCGCCACAAGACCAGCGCCACTATTTTTTTCCTGTCTGCAACTGGATTTGTTTCCCTATCAGAGTGGCTTTCTTTTCTACAGACTTTTGCCAGGGACAACTCTCTTGTTCCCGTGGGTTTGTTTACGTGCGCTAAATGATTGTGTGCGACACACGGGACCTCGGTTTATCGTCTCATCCGAAAGACTAGCACCCAGACCACCACTCATGGTCTAGTGGATGGGGGCAAAGTTACGGGCCCAAACGGGATTGGAACCACCGCACACTTCCGACCCGGACTTTTCGCTTTCTAGGCAGGCGCGTTACCTCTAGACCACCGATCCACGTGTGTGTGTGTGTGTGTGTGTGTGTGTGTGTGTGTGTGTGTGTGTGTGTGTGTGTGTGTGTGTGTGTGTGTGTGTGTATGTGTGTGTGTGTGTATGTGTGTGTGTGTATGTATGCGTGTGTTTGGGAGGAGGGGTGCCAATATCACTGTCGTTGCTTTTTGTTTCTTTATGCTTCATCTTTTATTATTTCTCGTGTCTGTTTGTTTCTCTTATATATTTTTTTTTCTCTTCTATCCTGTGTCTTTATACAGCCCAGTCTGTACTTATGACAACATTAACACATCGCTAGTGTGTAATTATTTGGAATACTATTATTACGTCTTTGTGGCTGTCCTTTTGTGGCTCATTATGGCTGTATTACGTGTGACAGTCTGTGTCTCTGAAGTAATATTTTCAATTTCGTTTTGTACCTGATAACCCTGATTATATGTTTTTCTCTCAGTGCTTCAGTGTATTGATTGTCTTTTTTTTCTGTCGCGTGGAACAAATTAATGGCTGTAACTTCTAGATTTCTATCATCTAAAATGGTATCTGTGTCTCTGTCTGTACGTTTCAGTGTGTGTGTGTGTGTGTGTGTGTGTGTGTGTGTGTGTGTGTGTGTGTGTGTGTGTGTGTGTGTGTCTCAGTCTTTGTCTTTGTCTCTGTCTGTGTGTGAATCTAATTTTAGCGCTCTTTGTCTGTCTGTGGGTCTTTTCTCTGTCTGTCTGTCTGTCTGTGTATCTCTATCTCTCTCTCTGTGGCAAGGTGCCTTAGCCAAAGTCCGTCAATCAGTCGCTAATTGATACATGATGATTGTGAGGATATGTATGGAATGAATGACAGTGGTGATGATGATGATGATGATGATGATGATGATGATGATGATGATGATGATGATGATGATGATGATGATGATGATGATGATGATCGTCATCCTCATTATAATTATCATGATTATCAGGATTGTTAGGATGAAAATCTTGATGTTCACCAAAAGGCTCAGAAAATAAAAGAACAAACTCCTAAAGACGATCAAGGCAATTATAAAAAAAAAAGGTTGGCTACACCCTCCTATGCTCGCTTATATGCCTAAAAACCCCGAACTAGAGCAAACCTAATGAATTGTTTTTCTAGAAACCTTACTCCCCCCCCTGCCCCGACCCCCACCCTCATCCCTATCCCCCCCCCCCCCCACCGAAAAAAAAGAGAGAAAACACCCACACTCCATGGCTTATTAACTTCTGCTTACTCCTGTCTAAAGACTCAAGGCCAAAGCGCTATAACAGTTTTTGTACTCTAAGGTCTGTCTCTAGTCTCCAATAAAATGCAACTGCAGACATAAATGGGCACGGATGCTTATACGTGTGAACGTGTATGTGTGTGTGTGTGTGTGTATGTGTGTGTGGGTGGGTGTGTAGGGAGGGGGGTTGTGTGTGTGTGTTGTGTGTGTGCGTGCGTGCGTTCGCGTGTGTGACTGTGTGTTTGTCTCTCTTTCATTCTTTCTCTCTGTGTGTGTATACATATACATACACACACACACACACACACACACACACACACACACACACACACACACATATATATATATATATATATATATATATATATATATATATATATATATACATATATATATATATATATATATATATATATTTGTTTTTCTTGTTTGTTTGTTTGTCCGTCCGTCTGTCCGTCGGTCTGTCTCTGTCTCTGTTTGTCTGTCTGTGTCTCTGTCCCTGTCTCTACATCTGTCTGTCTATCTGTGCTTTTGTGTCTTGCTGTCTGGCTGTCTGTCTTTCTCCCCCCTCTCTCTCTCTTTCTCTCTCTGTGAAATACTGCAGTTATCTGTTTTTGAACCCGTGGTAGTAATATGATTTATACCAAGTGCATCACAGAGTTTATTAACTTTTTTCTTTTGTCATAACAAAAATTGGTGCCAGAGGAAATTGCGTGCTTAAACGGTGTGCACGATATATGGCCAATAAAAATGAGCTTCGGAATCAAGAATGATGAATGCGGAATGACAATATCCAGCATAAACAACGCCGTGCCATCTGTTTTGTTGATTTCACTGATGTGATTTGCCATGGAAACTCTGCGAGGAAAAACAAACAAGAAAAGAGAGAGAAAATTTGTAGACATGAATAATCCTTTTAGTAATAATCTGGGCACAAAAACTCATCTTAAGTTACTTTTGATTTTGTATGCTTGTCTGAGTTCAGATTTAAGATTTTTTTCTTGTTTTTTTTCGGATTTTTATTTTGGTGTTGGCAGCTTTTGTGTTTCGTTTTCATCTTATTGTTTATTGTATGCGTTTATATTATTTGTATTCACGTTAAGTAAGGATTTATTTTACAAAATAGTATGTATATACAGGTTTACAGCTGAGCAACAAGGCTAAACGTATGGTGCGTTTAAATAGAAATAAAAGAAAGTCAGCTTTTAGAGTTGGATTTTACATGTATTTGGTTTTGTTTGTAATTGTTTGTTTTCTCGGGTTTGTTTGTATGTTTTCTTGTTTGTTTGTTACTTCTTGGTGTAAGTGGGTTATGAGAAATACAAGATTTACCTTTGTACATGTTGTGTTTTCTGCACATGTCCAAACCTTAAAAAGAAATACAAGAAAGTCAGCTTTTAGATTTGGATTTTGTATGTGTTTGGTTTTGCTTTCAGTTGTTTTAAAAAAATACCTTCTTTGTTTGTGTGTTTGTTTTCTTGTTTGTGTGTTACTTCTTGGTGCGGGAAGGTTAAGAGACATACCAGATTTACCTTTGCACGTGTTGTGTTATTCTGCACATGCCTAAAACTATGATGCGTTGAAAAGAAATAAAAGCGAGTCAGCTGTTAGATATGGCTTTTCTTTGTGTTTGATTTTGTTTTTTCGTTGTTTGTTGTCTGTTGTTGTTTGTTGTTGTTTGTTTTCTTGTTTGTGTGTTACCTCTTGGTGTCTGAGGTTTAAGAATATATAAAATGTACCCGTGTACATATTGTGCTTTCTGCACATGCCCAAACCTATGATGCGTTGAAAAGAAATAAAAGCAAGTCATCTGTTAGATTTGGATATGGTATGTGTTTGGTTTTGCTTTTAGTTGTTTGTTTGCTAGTTTTTGCTTGCTTGTTTGTTTATGTGTTACTTTCTGGTGTCTGAGGTTAAAGAGAAATACAAGATTAACCGTGTGTGCATGTTGTGGCTTTTTGTGGTTTTTTTTCATTTTGTTTTCTTTTTTTTCTTTTAGCTTTTGTTGTTTTTGTTACTACGGTTACTGCCTCTGCCCATTTCTCTTTTTTCTTTGATTTTTCTTTCTTTTTATAATGTCGTGTGCGTGTTAATGTCTGTGCCTAGTTTTTCTCCAAGCCGTTTTCTTGTTTTGCGTGTTTCATATCCCGTGTCGCTGGGTGTTCTAAAATGTCACTGTTTTGTGTGTGTGTGTGTGTGTGTGTGTGTGTGTGTGTGTGTGTGTGTGTCTGTGTGTGTGTGTGCCTGTGTGTGTGTGCCTATATGTGTGTGTGTGCCTGTGTATGTATGTCTGTATCTGTGTGTCTGTGTGTTTTATATCCCGTACCACTGGGTGTTATGAAATGTCACTATTGTGTGTGTGTTTGTGTGTGTGTGTGCCTGTGTGTGTGCCTATGTGTGTGTGTGTGTGTGCCTATGTGTGTGCGTGTGTGTGTCTGTATCTGTGTGTCTGTGTGTTTTATATCCCGTACCACTGGGTGTCATAAAATGTCATTGTTGTGTGTGTGTTTGTATGTTTGTGCGCGCGTGTGTGTGTGCGTGCATGCGTGCGTGCGTGCGTGTGTGCGTGTGTATGTATGTGGTTTTTTTCTTTTTAATAGAAAAGCTAACGTCAAAGTGTTTCCATCCCCTGTATGTGTGAGGCTCCATGGTGAAATACCAGGCAGTGCACCTGGCCCATACTTCTGCTTGGAGTGATTTTGTGCGGGTGTGGCTGAGGTTGTCAGTGTTTATATGTTGATGGATTGTAAAACTATAAGCTTTTTTCCCCTACCTTGTACATACGTATCAAGGAGGAATTTCTTTCTGTTTGATTTTTTTTAAACGCGTCTAAAATCACCCACCCAACCCCTCAGCCTAACCACCTAGTACGATGCTTAAGTCGTCCCTTTCTCATGTTCATCACTTCCTGGAGTCTAGCATTTGAATGTGTAAATAACGCACCAACATGAAATAAGCTTTTTCTGTCTTTTGAGATTATGATGCGTATCAATCTGTCTGCCTGTCAGTATTGTAATTGCCCTTCATGGGATGATTAAAGTGTTTTTGACTCGACTTTGACTTGACTAACGCTTATGACAATTTGTCCGATTTTAAATCTGGTGTTTTATGGAACAACATTTTTTTTTCAAAACTGCAGATTAATAAAACGTTAGCAGGTAAAGATAACATATTTGCCTCTGGTGCAAGAATATGACGAATGATACGGTACGGAGTCACTTTGGAGTCAATGTCTATTTCTTTCTTTCTGTGTTTGGTTCCGTGTCGTCTTCAGAAACCTGATTTCCCCAGTGGGAATGCCGGGGACCTGGCAGTGGAAATTGCATTCCCACCATCTGGAAATTCTGTGCTACAAATTCCCTCTTTTTCTATCCCTCTGTTTGTTTCTGCGTTGTTCCTTTTCTTCCTTTCACCTCCTTCTCGTCTATTTTCTATCTCCTCAGGCCATTCTCATGCCTTTTTTGTTTTTTAAGAGAGTCTTAAAAGATAAGAATTCTCTATCACGCCGAAGTCAGATACGCTGGGCCTGATTTGCCAGGAGCTTAACGGCAGCGCAACGCATTTTCGTTCATATGACAGACAACAATAGCTGATGTCTAAGCGTTTGAATTAGAAGAAGAAGAAGAAGAAGAAGAAGAAGAAGAAGAACAACAACAACAACAA
>CM054143.1:60050890-60085890 GCA_028751875.1 Rapana venosa | reverse complement strand
TATAGTTCTGATATGAAACAGGAGGGGGGAAATCTTTGGTTTGAAATAAATATGTCTTGAGGCTGGATTTTAAAGTGTCATAACTAAGCTTCTGGCGAAGAGAGAGAGGGAGCTTATTTCAGGTCGATGGACCCGAAATAGAGAGAGAGAGCGGCGGCCAACGGTGGATTGGTTGAATCTAGGTATTCGTAGGCACAAGGTATCTGCAGCAGAGCGGAGGGAACGTGAAGGAGTGTACAGGTTAAGACATTCACAGAGGTAGGATACACACACACACACACACACACACACACACACACACACACACACAACACACACACAACACACACATACACACACACACACACACACACACACACACACACACACACACACACACACACACACACACACACACACACATCTCAATAGATCAACCAGGGCTAAACTTACAGTGTTCGTCAAAAAGAGTTGTATTTTAAAGAAAAAAATCAGTGTACACATTTGGCTTTTTATATGTGGGTCGTGTTTTTATTTGTTAGGCTGCGTGAGTTGTATGTGTGCGTTTGTGCCTGCGTGCGTTCGTGTCTGTGTGTGTGTGTGTGTGTGTGTGTATGTGTGTGTGCGTGCGCGCGTGCGTGCGCGCGCGCGCGTGTGTGTGTGTGTCTGTGTGTCTGTGTGTGTGCCTGGTTTTTCTGGGCTTTATTGCAAACTTTTTTTTTCTTTTTCATGACTGTTAGGGTTCAATTTTTTTTTTAAAGTAGCTTTTTCTCCTTTGCTTTTCTGGTAGTTTTTTCAGTTTTATTGGAGGTTTTTGTTCCGGTTTTTTGGTTTTGTTTAGGTTTTGGTGTGGTGTGTGTTTTTTTTTAACTTATCCCTCAACTGGTTATGTTACAGACTTAGCCATTTTCTCTTTTTTTATTTTTCCTGTTACTGTTTTTTTTGTCTTTTATAGTTCCTTACGTTGTGTTTCTTTTCATTTCTTCCATCTGCTTCTTTCTCTTTTGTTATTTGTATTTTTCTCTTAACTTTTCTTTTGTTGTGTGTGGTTCTCTTTGGCTACGTTTGTTCCACAGTAACGAAGAAATGAGATCGCAAATTTTGTGGTTGCTGTTACTTGGAAGAATCTAGTTGTACCTTTGCGTGTTGTTGTTTTTTTATAGTACATTCTTATTATTTTGTGTGTGTGTGGCTTTCCGTGTTTGTGAAATAATGATAATCTTTTTATATTTTAAATTGGTGATATTCCTGGTCATTATTGTCTTTATGTCTGTGCTTCTTATATCGAATATGGTTTTCAGATTTCTGTGGTTTAAAAGAATAAGGTTGTGATGTTTGGATTTCTATCATCCATTTAGTCTGTCTGTCTGTTTGTCTTTCTGTCTGTTTTTCTGTCTGCACCTGTGACTGTTTAATTGTCTTTGTCTCTGTATTTCTCTCTCTCATTCATTTAGTCTGTCTGTCTGTCCGTCTGTCTTTCTGTGTATTTCTCTCTCTCTCATTCTTTTAGTCTGTCTGTCTGTCTTTCTGTCTGTCCTTGTGACTGTTTAATTGTCTTTGTCACTGTATTTCTCTCTCTCTCTCTCTCTCTCTCTCTCTCTCTCTTCTCTCTCTCTCTCTCTCTTATTCATTTAGTCTGTTTGTCTTTCTATGTATTTCTCTCTCTCTCATTTATTTAGTCTGTTTGTCTGTCTTTCTGTGTGTCTTTCTGTCTGTCCTTGTGACTATTTAATTGTCTTTGTCACTGCATTTCTCTCTCTCTCTCTCTCTCTCTCTCTCTCTCTCTCTCTCTCTCTCTCTCTCTCTCTCTCTCTCTCTCTCTCTCCCTCCCTCCCTCCCATCTGTGCTCTATGATTATTTTCTCAATGAATACCTTCATGTAGTACCAGTATTGTGTTTCTAGTGCATGTTATATATCACGACAGAATAATGTATTGATGTTTGTGTTTCTTCCCATGAAAGGGGCTGTTGGCCTGTATTCGTTAAATTTCAGAGTTCAGAGTTATCTCTCCTGTCCGAATATTTGAGTTATTATTATAGAATTCAAAATATTGACCTGCGTCTCTGTCTCTGTATCGATATCTGTATGCTTGCCTATCTAGCTATCTGTCTTTCTCTCCACTTCTTTGTTTTTAATAACTGATTGACTTTTGTTGCACCTTTTGTCATGGATTTTCTAGTGCCTTGTATAGAAAGGCTATTTTTGATGATAGGATACATCTCTCTCTCTGTCTCTGTCTCTGTCTCTGTCTCTCTCTCTCTCTACGGGGGGGGGGGGGACTGGATGTAACAAAGCACATGAGTGCTTATTCATTATCCTCGAAATAAAAGAATTCGTCATTGTCATTGTCTCTCGCTCTTTGTCTTTACCCCTCTCTCTCTCTCTCTCTCTCTCTCTCTCTCTCTCTCTCTCTCTCTCTCTCTCTCTCTCTCTCTCTCTCTCTCTCTCTCTCTCTCTCTCTCTTTAAAATGGAGAAGAGAATCAAACTTTATTAATCCACAGTTCATCAATCAGTTGCTAATTCGAATATAATGGTAATGAAGGAAGTGATGCTGCTGCTGCTCCTGCTACTGCTACTGCTCCTGCTCCTGCTGTTGCTACTGCTGCTGCTACTACTGTTGCTGCTGCTATTGCTATTGCTGCTACTACTGCTGCGGCTGCTTCTACTGCTGCTGCTACTGCTGCTGCTGCTACTGCTGCTGCTGCTGCTGCTACTGCTTTTGCTGCTGCTACTGCTCCTGCTCCTGCTGTTGGTACTGCTGCTGCTACTACTGTTGCTGCTGCTACTTCTGCTGCTACTGCCCCTGCTACTGCTGCTGCTCCTGCTGCTACTGCTAATGCTGCTGTTGCTACTTCTGCTGCTACTACTGCTACTGCTGCTACTGCTGTTGCTGCTGTTGCTGCTGCTGCTGCTGATGATGATGACGACGACGATGATGATGATGATGACAATGACGACGATGACAACGATGATGATGATGATGACGACGACGACGACGATGACGACGATGACGATGCTGCTGCTGCTGATAATGATAATGATGATAACGAGGACGACGACGACGACGACGATGAAGATGATAATAATAATGAAAATGGCTAATGACGACAACGATGGCGATGACGGAGATAATGATGTCTGCGATAGTATGACGTACGATAAGTAAAAAGGAGACAGTTGTTAAGGACAATAATGACAACCGTTAAGAGGATCATTTTAAACTCATGGACGTTCCTGGGTACATAAGCCTCGGAAAAGCCCATTTCCTTGCTAAAACTCTTTAAAAATCCTCTCTCCCCCCTCCCCCCTCCCTCTCATCTCCTTATCTCTCGTTTCTTTTCACTGTTTTTCACAAATGACATTAACAAGCTTTCAGTACTTATGTTGGGATTTACTTTCCTTCTGTCGCCCAGGAACACACGCGCAGTGATGACAGTGTGTGTGTGTGTAGGCGGGGGGGGAGGGGGGCGTGCGTGTGTGTGTGTGTGTGTGTGTGTGTGCGCGCGAGCGTGCCTGTGTGTGTGAGCGTGCCTGTGTGTGTGTGTGTGTGTGTGTGTGTGTGTGTGTTGTCTTCAATCTAACGTATGTTCACTCTGAGTGATATTAGATGTGTGTGTGTGAGACAGAGAGAGAGACTTGTGTTTTGTGTACGTACTTACGCCTTTTATTGCTGTATAAATACCCCATACGCGCCGATTGCCCTTCTCCTTCTCCTCCTTCTCCTCCTTCTTCTGTTCACGCTAGTGCCGCAGTTTCCCCTCCTCCTCTCTGAAGTTAGTAAGTAGACCTTGGCGACTTGCAAAGAAGAAGAGCTTTTCACTGAATTCCTCCACTTATACTGGCTTTACCAAAGCATCGTTCGAGAGGATTTTCAAGAGTTTCGTTTAAGAGGATTGTTTTCCTCTGGAGTTAACATCAGTGCTGACTCCACTCTCCCCCCAAATCCTTCGGATGAGACTATAAACCGAGGCCCCGTGTGTGAACGCATGCAGAACATCTTGTGCACATGTTAAATTCCGTTCCGCCTTTTGGAAGTGAAGGCTATTGTGTGCGGGTGGGCACGGATGAACAAATGTACAGACTGCATACAAACGGGGATTGGATGTATTTTAAAAAAAGAGCAATTAGTGCTTATTCCATTATTCTCGAAATAAAATAATAGAATAGAATCATCTTGATTATTTGGAGGCCTGCTCAGTGTAACGACTCATTGTAAGTGTCTTGGTTTAGCACCTACGTCCATGGATGGTACATTTCTCTCTACGTCCATTGTCTGTGCTCGTGTGTCGCGTACATACAGGAAAGGTGGATACACCGATGCTAGCGGAAACGTTGGGCTTTCCTTTGAAAGATGTTCTCTTCCTTTCTGACAGGTTTCGATCTGGAAAATGCCGGGGCTGTCTATGCTGCTGCTCTTGACAGAATTTCTACTTTGAGTCGCTCTCTGCTGTGGATAGACCCTAGTGAGTAAACTTTTGAATAGTTCCCAGTCTCACTGTTGTGCATTGTTTGGAATTGATAGAGGAGTTGTGGCTGGCGATCCATTGGGTCTGCTCAGCGTTGATTTCCCTGCTATATATATCTTGTCCATGTTTCGTCCTTTGAGCTAAAGACTTGGATATTCCTCGTTTGTTGTGTGTTAGGCCATCAATGATGAATGTTCAATCCTCTTGAAGTATTGCGCTGATGATGTCACAGGTAATGTGCACTGTTCTGTCGGGAAAAATATATATTGTTTCCCTCCAACACAAAAAAGACAAAGATTATAGGATGGATACAACATTTTCTGAACTTCGTTTATCTTTTTTTTCTGTGTACAAAGACACCAATGTGGGCATGTGCCTGCTTTCATGAAGATAGACCTTACACATCAATGTCATTAGCAAAGTAAAGATTTGTGATCATGCTTCCTCGGCCTCTGATGCGTATTGCGCTGGTATGACATTCAAAATGTGTCAGTCGCGATGCTTGCTAGGAAAATACTGAAAAGTGTAGGAGATAGAAAGCAACCTTGAGGAACTCTGGCTAAGACATGGAACGAGCTTTTAACTTTATTTGTGAGTACCACACTGGTTTCTCTAAGATAAAGTTGCTGAATTGTATTGATCAGCTTCTGTCTGGTGTTGAATCTCTTCTCTGTGGTCCTTAGTATCTCTGGCCATACTCTATCAAATGCTATTTTGAGATCAATGAAAACGTGATTAGGTATTTTAAACAAATGCACACTGTATAGTTCCTTCCATTTTTTGCGATCTTGACCTTATGTCAAGATAAAAAAAATAAATGAATATAAATGTAAACATCTTTTCAAGTACATCATTAACATTTTGCGGATACTGTCAAGTCTAGTCAAGTCAAGTCAAAAACACTTTAATCATCCCATGAACGGCAATTACAATACTGACAGGCACATTGATACGTCTCATTATCTCAAAAGACACAAGACAGCTGCATTTCATATTGGTATAGACATTCCAAGATAACTTCAAATAACAGTATCACAGACGCGCCTCGCGCGCGTGCGCAGACACAGACACACAGACACAAACACACTCACTCACACACACCCACGCACGCACGCACGCACGCGCGCGCGCGGATTGAGAGCTTATGATAATCCGTGATAAACATCGTCTTTGACGTCAGATAAACCAGATTTTACCAGACAACAAATCCATTTCTAAACAACAGACTGAAATATTTTAGGACTGCACAATGGCGCAAAATACCCTGGCACGATCACCACTAATGAGCACTCGTTACACTGTGTGCTGACATACCCGCAAAGCAAGCTTCTTCTTCCAGTTTGGTAAAGACCATCATTATAGCCAGCTTATTAAAACTTCAGTTTGAATTGCCACAGAAAATGGTATGGAGGGGTGCTAATGGCCCAACAAGAAGATGATATTTCTGTCACAATGAGCTGTGTCCACATAGTCGTTGTCTTTTGTCGAAGGGCTAAAAAGCACTAGAAAAGAAGAGTCTGTGGTTTGAGGTCCTGTCGTCGTTTTAGGATTAGCGGGGAAGCTTCTAAGTCACGTTGGGTCAGTGTGGCGGGAACTGGGAGGGGATACGGCAACCGTCGCTTTCTCTTTTTGACCAGACCCCTAATACTTACACTATTTTGGGGGCGGTTGTCTGCTAGAGTGATGGGTTTAGTGGCTGTGTCTGTGTCTGTGTCTCTGTCTGTGTCTGGGTGTCTGGGTGTCTTTTCCTCTATTTCCGTGTTTGTTGTATTGATTCAATCAGGGCATAGGCAGACAGACAGACAGACAGATAAACAGATAGACAGGATAGATAGATAGATAGATAGATAGATAGATAGATAGACAGACAGACAGACAGATCCATCCATTCATTTACATATATATATATATATCCATCCATCCATCCATGCATGCATCATCATCATCATCATCATCATCATCATCATCTTAATCATCATCATCATCATCATCATCATCATCATCATCATCATCATCATTATCATCATCAATGGAATTTATATAGCGCAATATCTTGCAGAGACAAATCAAAGCGCTTGCACTCAACTCATTCTTACACAGTCATACAACCAGTAACAATTCATAGTTCCAACAAGTCCAAATGTGCACGCACGCACGCACACACACACACACACACACACACACACACACACACACACACACACACACACACACATGTCACCACCCTGGCAGGGCAATAGAATCTTGGCAGTTGAAGGCAGGAAAAAGCTATGAGATAAAGCAAGAGAGGAAAATCTTAGGTTTGAAATAATGATGTCTTGAGACTGGATTTAAAAGTGTCATAAGAAGGCTTTTGGCGGAGAGAGAGGGGGGGGTCATTCCAGATCGATGGACCAGAAATAGAGAAAGAGCAACGGCCGATGGTGGATTGGTTGAATCTAGGTATTCTTAAGCACAAGGTATCTGCCGCAGAGCGGAGAGAACGAGGAGTGTACAAGTGAAGACATTCACAGAGGTAGGCGGGTGCTGTTTTGTGGAGACATTTGTAACAGAGGATACTGCAATAGTCCAGACGTGAAAGAATGAGAGACGTAACAAGTTTGGATGTTGCATCTGTGGACAGGTACTTTCGAATTGCACTAATACGCCGTAACTGATAGTAGCACGACTGACAGGTCTGGGTGATGAATTTTTGCATAGAGAGTGTGTTGTCGATAACAACACCTAGATACTTCACAGCAGTGGATAGAGGAACTGATGCATTGCCAAGTTGCATTGAAGCTGTTGTACATACATACATACATACATACATACATACATACACACACACACATATACGCATACACGCATACATACATGCATACATACATGCATGCATACATGCATACATACATACATACATACATACATACATACATAATGTATGGAATTTATATAGCGCTGAATCTTGTAAAGCAACAAATCAAAGCGCTCAGATGACTTTTTTCCATACACACATACATACATACATACATACACACATACACACATGCACACATGCACACATACACCCATGCACGCATACACGCATACATTTATACATGCATACATACATACACACACGAGTTAATATTCGATGTCTTATAGCAGCAGGATGTATTCTGTGTAGGAAGTTTACACAATTCTCAAGGCTAATCTATATCCACAGTAATTCTCCTATCGTGTTTCCCACCTTCCCTTTCTATATGTGGGTTTCTTTTTAAAAGAAACACTAGTTAGCCTCTTCTTATTTTCATCTTCCAGTTTATTTCTTTCCTTTCTTCTTTTATTTCAAGGATAATAGAATAAACACTCGTGTGCTTGTTTTCATCCAGTCCCCGTATGTATGCAGTTTTGCAAAGTTTGTCATCCATTCCCACCGGATCTTAACGTTTGTGCAAGATGTTCTGAGTACACACGGGACCTCGGTTTATAGTCTCATCCGGAGGACTTCTTTGGGAGTGTGGAGTCGGCACTGATGTTAACTCCAGAGGAAAAATCCTCTTGAACGGGGTTTGGAACCCGGATCAGTTTTCTAGAATAAGCGGCATTCCTACCCGGGGGGGGGGGGGGGGGGGGGGGGGGGGGAACAGTCATAACTGAATTTCAAAGACAGTGATTTATAAACAGTTCAACGTGGCAGATATATAACTTCAACGGAGAAAAAAAAATGGAACCACTAAACCGATATGGGTTTTATTCCCTCTTGCCGATAAGCGATCACCAGATAGGACAAACACCAGACAGAAATTCCAAAAGCAGTGTGTTGTCCTTCGGAGAAGGCTGGTCACAAAATAAGCTACTCTCCCCATAATTATCTACGTGTCTGCAAATATCAAGTTAGTCTTTTTCTTCAGACCCAAGAAAGGCTTGCTCTCTCTATAAGATACGTCAAGCTTATTAAGGAAAGGGAAGTTGCCTTAAGGTCATTTCTTGTCTAGAAATATAGGCAGCTACACTGCAATCTTTGCTTACATTTTAGACACGGTTCACGAAAACAAATACGAAATTTTTAATATCTCAAAAGGTCGAGAAATTCATGTGGGTTACAAGCAAGCATGGCTCAAAACAATCAACAAATAAACATAAAATAGCGCAAATCATCATTTTTTAAAAACGTATTCTTTTATATCGAGGATAATGGAATAAGCACTCATGTGCTTTTTTACATCCAGTCCCCGTGTGTGCGGTTTTGTAAATTCTATCATCTGTTCCCAAGGGCACACAATGGCCTACTCTTACGAAAAGCGGAACAGGATTTAACGTGTGCGCAAGATGTTCTGCGTGTGTTCGCACACGGGGCCTCGGTTTATAGTCTCATCCGAAGGACTTTTGGAGAGAGTGGAGTCTGCACTGATGTTAACTCCAGGGGAAAATATCCCCTTGAACGAGAATCGAATCCGGGTTATCAGATTGACCACTAGGCTATCCCGTCCCCCCAATCTCACAGTTCGTTTAGTTTCATTTGCGCACAACCCACAATGTTGCCACAACAAGCATCACAGGCCCAGGCAACCATTTTGTCCCATTTTAACACTGTTCATCCACATATGGTTGCATGCATACAAACACGCAATCATGGGCGCATGCGCGCGTGCACACACACGTACACATACACACACGCGCGCGCGCGCGCGCGTGCGCACACACACACATAAACATGAGTTATCATAACATTTGTGTTATAAATTTTACAACATAGTACATTAAACGAAAAAACAAAACAAAAGAAAAAAGTATAAACATAGTTTCAAAACATGAAAAGAAAATTTTACAAGAAAGAAAGGGGGCTGCACTCTTATCTACACCTAATCAACTCTCTCTGTCCCTCTGTCTCGCTTTGTCTCACTCTGTCTCTCTGTCTCTCTCTGTCTCACTCTGTCTCTCTCTGTCTCTCTCTGTCTCTCTCTGTCTCTCTCTCTCTCTCCTCTCTCTCTCTCTCTCTCTCTCTCTCTCTCACAGTCACGTCTGGTTTGGTGTCATTGTGAGATCCTTGTTCAATATCAGAACAGAGGTGGGGATGAAGCTGTTCTTACTTTGGAGGGTTAATTAAGGCTGGGGATTGTACAATCTCCCAAGTCAACTTCCAAGTACAGACCTGCTAGTGCCTTAACTCCCTTCGTGTGTAGACACATGCAGAAGATAATATAATAATAATGTATGGAATTTATGAATCTTGTAAAGCAACAATTCAAAGCGCTCAAATGCCTTTTTTTTCCCGAGGATAATGGAATAAGCACTCATGTGCTTTTTTTACAGTCAGTCCCCGTGTGTACGCAGTTTTGTAAATGTTGTCATCTGTTCCCACCGGCACACAATGGCCTACTCTTTCGAAAAGCGGAACAGGATTTAACGTGTGCGCAAGATGTTCTGCATGCGTTCGCACACGGGGCCTCGGTTTATAGTCTCATCCGAAGGATGATCTATGCACGTGAAAGACACCGCGATTCATGTCCGTATTTCGGTGAGTTACGGAAACACGGAAAATACCCAGCATGCAATCCCCGCAGTCGGAATGCCGTTACCTTCATGTTGGGCAAAAAAACCGACAGCATACGCCAAAATCTCACCATTGGTGAACCACGGAACTCTAACCAAGGGAAGGAACAAAGAACCAAAAGGAGAGACAAGAAAAAAAGACACGTGTATGCAGACGACACACGCTATGCAGAAGACGAAGCGGGGTTCTAAAGCTGGCACTCCTGGCCGCATGCTGCCAGAAGACCTCTGGCATCTTCCTCGGCGCCAACCAGCACGATCAGAAAGTGAAGCCATTTGTCAAAGTCGGACAGAGGACAACACGATACACGCAGTTTTGATAAGGAGAAACTCTAAAACAAATGGAAGTCTGAAAGACGGGAAATGAAAGAGAGAGAGGGTGGGTGGGGAGAGAGAGAGAGAGAAGGAGGTGGGTGGGGTGGAGAGAGAGAGAGAGCGAGAGGGCGAAAGAGAAGATCAAAGCACAGAGGACACAGACACAAAAAGGGAGACACGACCAGAGAGAGACAGAGAAATTTTCACACAAAAAAAATAAGAGAGAGAGAGAAAGTGGATTTCAAAGAAAGACTAGAGAGAGGGAGAGAGAGAGAGAGAGAGAGAGAAAGAAGAGAGAGAGAGAAAAGAGAGATGAGAGAGAGAAAGAGCAGAAGAATGAAGAGAGAGAGAGAGAGAGAGAGAGGAGAAGAGAGAGAGAAGACAGAGACGAGAGAGAGACAGAGAGAGAGAGAGAGAGAAGAGGAGAGAGAGAGAGAGAGAAAAGAGAGAAGAGAGAGAGAGAGAGAGAGAGAGAGAGAGAGAGAGAGAGAGAATTTTTCTTTCTTTCTTTCTTTCTTTTATTCTTTATTTCGAGAATAACGGAATAAGTGCTCACGTGCTTTTTTACATCCAGGTCCCGTGTATATGCAGTCTTGTAAACTTTGTCACCCGTTCCGACCGTCACACAATGGCCTACTCTTCCAAAAAGCGGAACGGTTTTTACGTAGGCGCAAGATGTTCTGCGTGCGTTCGCACACAGGACCTCGGTTTATAGTCTCATCCGAAGGACTTTTGGGGAGAGTGGAGTCTGCACTGATGTTAACTTCAGAGGAAAAGAAAGAGAGAGAGAGAGAGAGAGAGAGAGGAGAGAGAGAGAGAGAGAGAGAGAGAGAGAGAGAGAGAGAGAGAGAGGAGAGAAGAAAAAGAGGAGGAGAGAGAGAGAGAGAGAGAGAGATAGAGAGAGAGGAGAGATAGAGGGAGAGAGAGAAAGAGAGAGAGACAGAGAGAGAGAGAGGAAACACACACCCAAAAAAATAAAAACAAAAAAAACCCACACAAAACTTACGAGGACGATGTTACCATACTTGTCAGAAGATCAGAATACTCTTTATGCAAACGGAACCCAGAGCATGACCAAAAAACCCAACTAGTTCCTGAAAATGTATATGAATTGAATTTGTGTGTCCCCAGAGACTGCTTAGCATCTGGAGTTTAGCAGACAGTGGTGGACAGGGTCAGTGACCTTGAGCGAGGGAAGATGGCAGACCAGAATGATGTATGTAACGCCGAGACACGTCATCAGCTTGTCGGAAGTAGCAAGTGCCAAAAAAAAGTTCACCTTGTTCCAAAATGTAAACTTCGCAAACTACGACCATCTCTCCGTGGACTCAGCCGGTAGAAAAAAGACAAAAGATTCTATGCTTTGATAATTATTCCTAGCATTTTTTAGGGTAGACAGCAAATTGAGAAGGTGATCAAATTACAATGCATGTGTGTCACTTAGCATGAGATTAGTGACAGGTTACTTCCTTTGCTCATAATTATGTAAATGAGTCTTGTATTGAGAAAAAAAATGGAGATCATCAATCTTGTTGCGATCTTATGGCATAATGAAATAGAACTACAGATTCCTTTGTGTGATTGTAGCAGCAAAGAAAGACAGAAATTGAATACACAAACCCACAAAATGTGTCATATTCAATATAACGAATCAAATCCCCAAAACACGTGACTTACAAAGCTGTAATAGAATAGAAATGAACAATCTCAAATTCTCTTTTACTCTTTCAACTAGTATGAATCTAAACGGTTTGAAAAGTTAGATTAAAAAGCAGGTTGAACGTCTGTTTGTTTGTTGTGTTTGATTTGTTCCTCGGGTAGAAGTACTAGGTTCACCAACCGTGGAATTTTGCGTATAGGACCGTTTTTACCCACTACCAAGGTAGCCACATTCCGACTTCGGGAATGATTTGATGTCTGAAATATTTCAGCACATACGACATATATCGCACAGCTGTCTACATCGCTGGCATAAAAGAGGGTCTACCTTTACACAGTCATGTACAATACACGGCTCTGCCATGAAACAAATCCTGCTCAGTGTAGTAAAGCATGTCTATCCCCAGTACAAGCTTGGGAAACACGGCAACATAGACAGCAATATTACAGAGTGCAATAGGAACTAAGAGTCGAATGCCAAAGACCCAAGTCTTTTGCTACCGTAACAAAGATCACGTCGTGATGAGTATACCTTCACAAAGCCTTGCACATCCTCATCAGTTGATGGCAGAATCTGGGCTCTTCAGGGCACATCAGCTTAGCTTATCCGCTCAAGAGATCTGTTGTCAAAGTCGGATCACAAATCTGAGAGGCCGCTCTCCGTAAATGTGACACTATCTGTTGTCGCCGGTAATCTGACACTGTATCTTTTGTCGCCGGTAATCTGACATTGTGTCTTTTGTAGCCGGTAATCTGACATCGTATCTTTTGTAGCCGGTAATCTGGCATTGTATCTTTTGTAACCTGTAATCTGACACTCTATCTTTTGTAACCTGTATATCGTTTTCCGTTTCGGGCTCTGCTAATACCGTGGTTTTATTACAAATGCTCTGGAAGAGAAATAACTGTTTACTGCCGTTATTTTATTTTTTTTAACTAGGAGACTCTGCCCTTGAGCATAGATTGGGAAGTACTTCAGGTAACGGATCGAAAAGTAGAAAACAATCAGTAGGTAAAGATATTTGCCTATGTATGTGCTCACTTTTTTGGAGAAAGAAACATGTACACGCAATTCTAGAACTCCATGACACAGAGCCAGAGAACTTCTAGAAGCTCAACGCTGCCTAACTGTTTATTTTTGTTCATCAATTTTGCTTTTTGTTCATCCATTTAAAATCTCCTATAATTATCTGATTATAATTTGCTCTGATTGTAACATTGGTGGCAACACATGTGCATGGTGTGATATTTTCTTCTCTCTTCTCTCGTTCGCTTTTTACAACGTCAGGTATGCTTTGGAGAAATAACGGCATGTCCTTTCCAGCTCCTCTCGTGGGCCGTACGTACAACTTGGTTTGCAGGGCCATCTCCATCGGCCACAGAATCGTCTTCAGGTCGCTGAACAGAATGTACCTGTGAAGGATGCGATCACAAATGTATGTAGGTGGTGTTTCAGATAACTTAGCCCATGATCTATCCACATAAGTCGTATAATCTGCAAAGAAAAAATGTATTTGATTTCTGTAATGAGAATCAGTAAGAACTCCCCAAAACAGCCAATAGTTTGCATGCTGGATTCCGTAGGTTTCACAAACGCACACCAACACGCTATAGGATAGAGCGCTCACGCTATAGTTTAGGTTGGTTTGTTTTGTTGTTTTGTTTGTTTATCTCAAGGCCATTGGCTAATTACAGCAAACCAGGAAGTGATCATGCTGAGTAAAGGGCAGGATGCTGTGTTTTCCTCAGCTGAAAAGTAGGAGAGATAAAAAGGAGAAGAAGAGAAGGAGGAGACACTGCCTGAGGAGGAGGAGGATGGGAGAGAGAGAGAGAGAGAGAGAGAGAGAGAGAGAGAGAGAGAGAGAGAGAGAGAGAGGAGAGAGAAGACAGACAGACAGACAGACAGACAGACATACAGACAGACAGAGAGAGAGATAGAAAGAGAGACAGACAGACTGACAGAGAATGAGAGACAGATAAACAGACAAACAGACAGACAGACATCAGATGGACAGACAGAGAAAGAAAGACAGAGAGAGACAGAGGGTAGAGACAAACAAACACACAGACAGAGAGACAAAGAGAGACAGACAAACACGCAGACAGAGAGACAGAGAGAGACAAACACACAGACAGTCAGCCAGACTGACAGAAAGATACAGAGAGTAAGCGAGGGAGATAGAGACAGTGCTTATCTTTAATCTTTTACAGTAGTGCAAACAAATCTACACACACAAAACAAACTTTGCAACAAAAACAACAGCAACAACAAGCAGAACAACACCTACCAGAAAACAATGCAACAAAGAGAGTTTTGCCTATTCATGCCACCAAGCAAACAAAACACACACACAAAATCAAGACACACACTTCTTAAGAGCTGAAAGAAGAGAGTCTCAATGTACACCCCCCAAAAATCGAAAACGCAAAACGTTAGTTTCAAATCTTGTATCAACAATAGAAAAATAAGTTTCGTAAAATGTTGAGGTTTTTTGTGTACTTATCGGGTATGTGTCGTTAGCAAAGAGTGTTGTGTCTTGTCTGGGGGTTTTTGTTGTTCAGTGTCTTCTCTGTTCTTGTCTTCCTTGTCTTTATGTAGGTGCTGTTACCTGTAGAGTTGAAGGAAAGGAAAACAGATAGGGACATTTTAGCGAAAGTGTGGTAACAATGATTAGCTTAATAGACAAACGTGTTTGTCTTGCATGGGTTGTGTGTGTATGTGTCTGTGTGTGTATGTGTGTGTGTCTGTGTGTTTGTCTGTGTCTGTGCGTACGTGCGTGCGTGTATGCGTGCCTGTTTGCGTGCGTATGTGCGTGTGTGCGTGCGTGCGTGTATGCGTGTGTGTGTATGTGTGTGTGTGTTGATTGTTCTGCTCATTCATTTATTATTTGTTTAGTCATTTATCTATTAATGTATTATAAATTTATAATAATATTTCGAAGATACTGAAGCTAGCAGTCATAACCTTATTTTTTTTTATTCAGTCCCCATGTGTATGTGGTGTTGTCAGATTTCGTTATTCATTCCCACTGGCACAAATGAGCTATTTTATTAGATATCGGAAGAGGTTTTAAAGTGTGTGTGTGTGTGTGTGTGTGTGTGTGTGTCTGTGTGTCTGTGTGTGTATCTCTGTTCGAGAAAGAGAGAGATAGAGGGAGAGAGAGCGAGAAAAAGAGATAATTTGCGTGCATCTATATGTGTATGTGTGTGTCTGCGTGTGTATGTGTGTCCATGTTTATGTTTTAAAAATAGCTCGTACCCTTCTGAACCTTCTCTGTTTGGTTTTTTGTATCAACCCTTGATGAAACTGTTTCAGAAATAATCAAAATCAAGTTTACACACAGGAGAAAACTCAGTTGAATGTGTTAAGCAAATGATGGACACTTGATATTCACACTTTTGGGGTCTTAACGTTAAGTCCACAGAAGACATTTCAGCATTCCTTGACTTGTGTACTGTCCGAAATAACCTCCATGCTGTTATTCAAAACAGAAGCCATTCTTTATTCTTTTATTTCGAGAAGAATGGAATAAGCACTTGTGTGCTTTTTTCATCCAGTCCCATGTGTATGCAGGTTTTATAAATTTTGTCATCCGTTCCCACCGGCACATTATGTATGCCCTACTCTACCGAAAAGCGAAACGGGTTTTAACGAGTGCGCAAGATGTTCTGCGTGCGTTCGCACACGGGACCTCGGTTTATAGTCAGCTTTGGAGCCACCCAACTAAACAACAGAAAACAATTTCTTGATACATTTTCCTTGATCTCATCTGAAATGGTTGGAAAAGGTGATTACCAATTCTACCAGGACATTTTCTATCAGTGTAGAATTTCAAGTCATGGTTTAACCATTCCCTTTATTCTGGTGAGAAATACATGATGATGGAAGATGGGGCAGAAGCAGATCCTCCCAGGGCTGGCAGTCTATTCCCACAGTGGTGCTGAACACTCAAGCCGGAAATTGGAAACGAAACATGGCCGACATCAAAGGGCGCTAACTCTGCTGTCATTTCCCCTGACAGGCTGTGGCGGTGTGATCACAGGCCTGACCAGTCACTGACATCTTCTCACACTGGTTCGGGGCTGAAGGCTGAAGGCTGAAGGCTGGAGGCTGGAGGCTGAAGGCTGGAGACTGGAGGCTGAAGGCTGAAGGCTGAAGGCTGAAGGTTGGAAGATGAAGGCTGAAGGCTAAAGGCTGAAGGTTTCCTTTCAGTGTGAACAATTTAACTCATGGCATGGCTCTTCTTGTTGTTGGTGTTGTTGTTAGTGTTGTTGTTGTTGTTGTTACTGTTGATGAATGGAATCAGAGTCAACAGTATGTGCTTCTCCATCTGTCTGTCTACTTCTTTTTATTCTCTATTTCTGCCTGTCTATCTGCCATTTTGTCTGTCTGTCTATCTGCCTCTCTCTGTCTCTCTGTCTCTGTATCTGTCTCTGTATCTGTCTGTCTGTCTGTCTGTCTGTCTGTTTTCTCTCTCTCTCTTCTCTCTCTCTCTCTCTCTCTCTCTCTCTCTCTCTTCTCTCTCTCTCTCTCTGCCTCCATATCACACACTCTTTCAGAACAACACAGAAGATTTTTTCCCACTTTTCCATTCAGTGTCCATTCCATCTTGTTGGCCTCTCGAAGACTGATGCTTTCAGGTTTCCTTTCTGCTTCAGTGTGCAGACATGCCATTTCCCCTGCCCACCCTGTTGACAATACTCTGCAGGAGCATATTTTGTGTTTCGTGTAATGGGAGCTTTGACAGGAAAATAGTCAATGGCTGGATTCAAGTCTTGCTCTGCTGTAATTTCATTTGCATTCTTTTTTTACTTGTTGTGTTAGGTTGGAGAGAATCCGCTTGTTTTTTTTGTTTTGTGGAGCTCTCTCCCTACCTCGGAAATATTAAAATTATATATGTTTTTAAGATTAGATTGCTTTTAAAAATTGTTTACTCTCAGAAAGGTATGAGTGTTATGTATCGATCTTACAATGAAATGCACGGAATCGGTCATGTGTGTCGTTGGTAAAGGTTGTGTGTGTGTGGTGTGTGTGTGTGTGTGTGTGTGTGTGTGTGTGTGTGTGTGCGTGTGTGCATGCGTGTACGCGCATGTACGTGTACAAGCGTATGGCATTATCTTAAATTCTTCTTTAAACCTGTTTTAAATCATATTATCATTGATGCATTTATATTTGGTATGTATGTCATATTTGTGGAAAAGTGAGTGCGCATAAAGTTTCGAAGTTCAATTTTAGGTATAGAAATGTTTTGACTTTAACTTCTGCTTTTGCTCGTTATTACGACGTCATAAAACCGCGCTAAAGCACAGAAGCCAGAATATCTGTCTTAAAATGCTCTTAGTCGTCCCCTCAGGGTGAATATTTCAAATCATTAAATTGCATGAATATGAATAATCAATAAACCACTATGTCTCTATATGGCTGTGTACAATGTTTCTGTTTTAAATTAAAACTAATGTACTTTTCGTTAGATATGTTATTTCTGCTTAGTGGTGTGTGTGTGTGTTGTGTGTGTGTGTGTGTGTGTGTGTGTGTGTGTGTGTGTGTGGTGCCTGCGCGCGTGCGGGCGTGTTTGTGAGTATGTATGTATGTGCGTGTACGTATGTGTGTGTGCCTACGTGGGTGTATGTGTGTGTGCACGTGTGTGTATGTCTGTGTGTGTGTGCGCACACGCGCGCGTGTGTGTGTTTGTGTGTGTGTTTATGTGTGTGTCTGTGTCTGTCTGTGTGTCTGTGTGTATGTGCACACGCGCGCCTTTGCATATAGAAAAAATGTTTGGTAAATATAGCCATGAGTATATAAAATGATTAGAATAAAGGCTTATGTCTTATTTTTTAATAGGCACTTTGACAAAGTTACACTCAACTTTTTAGAAGAAAAACAAAACGGCAGAAATTTGGATGCCTCGATGTCAACACTCCTTCTGCAAGTTAAGGCTGTATACAGAATTAAAAAGTGAAATGCAGTCACTTCACTTCCCCTTCCTCTTCACCTATCCCATACTCTAGCAGACCGTTGAGGAATCCCTGAATATTTTGCAACCGCCTTCCTCCACTTCTTGCGGTTCTCAGTTTTTCGTACGTCGTTCCACTCAACGCAAGTCCACTCTCTCATTTTGTCTTCCTATCGGTTTTTTTCTTCTGTCTGCCCCTTCCTCTCCTTCCTTTAGTTCATGTTTCCTGTTCTTTCTTTAGGTTTTATGTAAATGGGTACCCTCCTCTTTAGGGTCAGGGAAGGTAAAGCAACGAGGGAGAGGAGATGGGCGCCGCCCTCAATATGCTGGCTCCTGGAGAAGCTGAGGTCTTTGACACCTCACTCCCTAACATTCGCATAGGTTATGGGACACTTTTACCTTTTTTAAACTTTCTGAAAGTGCTAAAGTTATGCAGAAAAACCAATCAGCATGTCGAGTTCCTATCATTTGTTTTAAAAAAATTGGCTTTTTGCTTGAGTGTCCGTTTACAGCTTCTTTCTTTACATTTCCATTTTAATTACTTACATGATTGTTTCTGTGAACTCAGTTGTGAAGTAGTTGGCATTCATAGCCATGCATACATTTCCATACAGCTTTCCCCCATTGTCTGTGTGCTGATGACAGGTCTGGGTGAAAAATGAGGATGTCAATGGCCTCATTTACATCTCCGGGGTGAACGCTTTTTATTTCTTATTTGGGGAGAGAGAGATAGAGAAAGAGAGAGAGAACGCTGAACACTGAACACTGAAGGTAATTTATTGCCATTAACAATACAGTCTTTTTGGCAAAGAGCACAGTATGAACACAATTTAAACAATATGCTTTTTGCAACAAGAGAATAATGAACACCGAAGGAGGAAAGGGAATCTCCAATAACTATATTCAACCGATGCATTAATTGTTATCATACATTAATTATTATTGCGAGAAAAAGAGAGGGACAGAGAGAGAGAGAGAGAGAGAGAGAGAGAGAGAGAGAGAGAGAGAGAGAGAGAGAGGAGAGAGAGAGAGAGAGAGAGAGAGAGTGAGAGAAAGTGAGAGAAAGTGAGAGAAAGAGAGAAATAGAGAGAGAGTGACAGACAGATATACACAGAGACATAGACAGAGACAGAGATAGAGACAGAGACAGACAGACAGAGACAGAGAGAGTGTGTGTGTGTTTAGTTTTTTAAAAAAATCTTTTATTTTGAGGATAATGGAATATGCAGTTTTGTAAATTCTGTCATCTGTTCCCACTCCCACACAATAGTTTTCTCTTACGAAAAGCGGAACGGATTTAACGTGTGCGCAAGATGTTCTGCATGCGTTAGCACACGGGCCTCGGTTTATAGTCTCATCGGAAGGACTTTTGGGGAGAGTGGAGTCTGCACTGATGTTAACTCCAGGGGAAAATATCCCCTGGTTGTCAGATTGCAAGCGCAATGTTCTAACTACTAGGCTATCCCGTCCCTCATGTGTGTGTGTGTGTGTGTGTGTGTGTGTGTGTGTGTGTGTGTGTGTGTGTGTGTGTGTGTGTGTGTGTTTGTGTGTATGTGTGTGTGGCGCGCGCGCACGCGTGACAGAGAGATAATTTAAGTGCATGCACAGCTGTGCTTATGTGTGTGCACACATTTTGAACAACATCTAATCTATGGTTTTGTGGGGGGGGGGGGGGGGGGGGTTAAGTCTGTTTTGACTATTACAGCTCTTTGTCTCTTGCGTTTATCTTCAAATGTGACTGATGATACACTTTGAACATTATGATTTGGTTTTTCTCAGACATTTTTTTCCTTTAGAGTACATACAGTTGTAAGCTTGCGCGCGTGCGTGCGTGTATGTGTGTGTGTGTGTGTGTATGTGTGTGTGTGTGCGTGTGAGTGTTTGTGTGCGTGTATGTATGTATGTATGTGTGTATGTGTGTATGTTTATATGTATGTATGTATGCATGTATGTATGTATGTATGTATGCATGTATGTATGTATGTATGCATGTATGTATGTATGTATGTATGTATGTATGTATGCATGCATGTATGTATGTATGTATGTATGTATGTATGTATGTATGTATGTATGTATGTATGTATGTAAATTTGTATGTGTGTGTGTGTGAAAGTCAAAGTCAAACTTTTATTTTCAGATGGTACATCGAATAAGCAGTTCACTGCTTTTGTTTGATCAAGCCGTCGACCTAAGAAAAAACATCATATATATAATCATGTGTGTATGTGCGTTTTCTCGGTGTTTCTGCTTGCATAGACGCAGAAATGATCAGAAAATGGCATGACTAGGCCGTCTAAGGATCTAAAGGATAAGAAAATCGCCTAAAGTTATTTCTCACTGGCAGGCAAAAATTCCTTTCAGCACTGCAAATTGCTTCAGGTTTTTGTTGCAGTTTTGTTTTGTCAGAAAATTGCTTTAAATCATGATTAGAGAGGTAAGTTGCCAGGTCCTGTAAGACACACTCTTGTGTAATTGACAGGAGAAAAATGAACGACATTTTGTTCCTGTTGTTATTCCAGTTTAGAAACGTGCATGCACTAGTGATTAATAATCTTTAGTGGACGGGATATCCTGGTGGTTATAGCGATGTATTCCTGATCTGCTGACCCGGGTTCGATTCTCGTTCAAGAGGATTTTTCCTCTGGAGTTAACATCAGTGCAGACTCCACTCTCCCCAAAAGTCCTTGTGGTGAGACTAAACCGAGGTCCCATGTGCGAACGCATGCAAAACATCTTGCGCACACGTTAAAAACCCATTCCGCTTTTCGGAAGAGTAGGCCATTGCGTGCCGGAGGAAACGGATGTCAAAATTTACAAAACTGCATACACAGGGGTACTGGATGAAAAAAGCACATGAGTGTTTATTCCATTATCCGCGAAATAAAATAATACATAAATGAATAAATAAATAAACAAAGGAATGAATGATTAAATAGATAAATAAATAAATAAATAAAGATAAGTTAAAAAAACCACATCAAGATACTTCACAGAAGGTTAAAAAGAAGACAAATACTAAAACTAGCTGGGAAGATTTGTCTTCTTCTTCTTCTTCGTGGTGGAATGCTCAGAGAGCAGCTATGGCTGTCTGCTGTAATAAGCCAAACTGGGTTGCGCTGCCTTTAGGCGCCTAGTCAGTCAGTTCCAGCGCGTGCAACTTTGCTTGGGAAATACATGTTATTCCTGAAGTACTTTTGAGAAAGAACTAGCAGAATGGATTAGGAGATCAAATGTATTCTTTAAGTACTTGTGAAAGAATTAGCTGAATGGATTGGAGATAAATTCTATTCTTTAACTACTTGTGAAAAAGAATTAGCAGAATGTCTTTGGAGATAACTTCTATTCTTTAAGTACTTGTGAAAAGAATTAGCAGAATGGTTAAGGAGATAAAATCTATTCTTTAAGTACTTGAGAAAAGAATGAGCAGAATGGATTAGGAGATTAATTCTATTCTTTAAGTACTTGTGTAAAGAATTAGCAGAATGGTTTAGGAGATAAATTCTATTCTTTAAGTACTTGTGAAAAGAATTAGCAGAATGGTTTAGGAGATAAATGCTATTCTTTAAGTACTTGAGAAAAGAATTAGCAGAATGGATTAGGAAATAAAATCTACTATTTTTAAGTAGTTGAGAAAAGAATTAGCAAAATGCTTAAAACATAAATTCTATTTTGTAAGGACTTTTGAAAAAGAATTAGCAGAATCGTTTAGGATATAACTTCTATTCTTTAAGTTACTCTTGTGAAAAGAATTAGCAGAATGGAACAAGAAGGCAGAAAATATACAAAAAAGAGGTGGAAGGAAGAAAAAAATCCAAGGCAGAGACAATGAAAAGGACAGAAAAGAGGACATCCTCAGCATAGAATGTCCAGAAGGTGGGAACGCTGTTACAATTTATACTGACAGGCCCCGGGCAAGTTGACCAGTGGTCTAGAGGTAACGCACCTGCCTAGAAATCAAAACAAAAAGTCCGGGTGGCAAGAGTGTGTTGGTGGTTCGATCCCCGTTTGTGCTCGAAACTTTCACCACATCAACTACACCATGAATTGTGATCTGGGTGCTAGTCTCTCGGCCGAGACGATAAACCGTAGTCCCGTGTACAATACTCGTTTACTGCACGTAACAGAACCCACGGCAACCAGAGAATTTTCACTGGCAACATTCTGTAGAAGAAAGGCACTCTGATAGGAAACAAAATACATATCTAGAGACAGGGGGGAAAAGGGTGGCGCTGCACTTGTGGCGACACGCTCTGCCTAGGGAGAGCAGCCCGAATCTCACGCAGATTAATCTGTCGTGACCTAAAGTGGTATACAATCTCCCCTGGGGAAGCTGGGGGAGATGAAGGCTGTCAGATAAGAAGAAGCCTTCCTGAAGCAGCTGTCCTAGCCCACAGCTGCTCAAATGTCATGGGCCAGAGGCATGTCAGAAGATCAGGATGCTCTTCAATCATCGTGATGGACTCTGAGGATTGCTGATATTGCTTGTCACGTTTTCTGGTGATTTTTGAAACATGTTGAAATGCAAACACAGCTGTAGTGGGAATTTTTTTGTTTTTGTTTTTTTAAATACCTCAAGGTTGTTCTACTTTTGGTGACATGAATGTTTATCTATCTGTGTCTGTCTGTGTGTCTGAATGTTTGTCTGTTTGTGTGTCTGTCTCTTTCTCTCACTCCTGTCTGTCTGTCTGTCTGTCTCATTCTCTGTCAGTCTATCTGTCTGTTCCTTTGGTCTTTCTGTCTCTATGTCTTGGTCTCTATATCTCTGTGTCTCTCTGTGTCTGTGTCTCTGTCTCTCTGTGTCTGTCTGTGTCTGTGACTCTGTTTCTGTCCTGTATCTCTCTCTCTCTCTCTCTCTCTCTCTCTCTCTCTATATATATATATATATATATATATATATATATATATATATATTCATGTATTATTATCATTTTTTTTCTCTCTTCTCTCTCTCTCTCTCTCTCTCTTTCTCTCTCTCTTCTCTCTCTCTCTCTTCTTCTCTCTCTCTCTCTCTCTCTCTCTCTCTCTCTCTTCTCTCTCTTCTCTCTCTCTCTCTCTCTCTCTCTCTCTCTCTCTCTCTCTCTCTCTCTCTCTCTCTCTCTATCTGGTTTTCCTTCCTTCCTGCGCACACGTTAAATCCTGTTCCGCTTTTCGAAAGAGTAGGCCATTGTGTGCCGGTGGGAACAGATGCATAATTTACGAAACCACATACACACGAGGACTGGATATAAAAAGCCCGCAAATGCTTATTCCATTATCCTTGATATAAAAGACTAAAAAATTTGTAATCTCTCTCTCTCTCTCTCTCTCTCTCTCTCTCTCTGTCTCTCTCTCTGTCTCTGTCTCTGTCTCTCTCTCTCTCTCTCTCTCTCTCTCTCCTCTCTCTCTCTCTCTCTCTCTCTCTCTCTCTCTCTCTCTCTCTCTCTCTCTCTCTCTCTCTCTCTTATCTGGTTTTCCTTCCTTCCTGCGCACACGTTAAATCCTGTTCCGCTTTTCGAAAGAGTAGGCCATTGTGTGCCGGTGGGAACAGATGGCATAATTTACGAAACCACATACACACGAGGACTGGATATAAAAAGCCCGCAAATGCTTATTCCATTATCCTTGATATAAAAGACTAAAAAATTTGTAATCTCTCTCTCTCTCTCTCTCTCTCTCTCTCTCTCTGTCTCTCTCTCTGTCTCTGTCTCTGTCTCTCTCTCTCTCTCTCTCTCTCTCTCTCTCTTCTCTCTCTCTCTCTCTCTCTCTCTCTCTCTCTCTCTCTCTCTCTCTCTCTCTCTCTCTCTCTGGTATTCCTTCTTTCCCTTTCTGTTTTGTGTCCTCTTTTTGTCCTCAGTTTTCCTGACATACATGTGTTGAACCATTCTTGCTGGTGTGTGCAAGAAATTGGAGCAGACGGGTTATTTCCCTTGGGCTCTTCCGGTCCTATTACCTTTATAAAATACTGTTCATGTCTACAATTATTCATCTGAAGAATCCTGCTTCAAAACAAAAACGCAATAAAATAGAAATAGTTGAGTTCATTTTAACTGTATGCTTATAATGCGTTTTTTAAAAACATCTTTTACATTTTCAAAATGAGTATGTTGTTCTCGGGGACGGGATAGCTCAGTGGTCAGAGCACTCGCTTTCCCCAAACTAATATTTTAAGCAGCATTGAACGTGGCTACCAAGTGGATGGGTGATCGTTTCCACGCCTTGGCTTCAGTACAGTGTCCCAGTTCACTCAGTTGTAAATTGGCACCTGCCCTCTTTGGGGTCACAGAAGGTAAAGCAGCCAGTGGAGAGGAGATGGGCGCCGCCCTCAAAATGCTGGCCACTAGAGAAGCTGAGGTCTCTGATACACTCTCCCGAACGACCACATAGGTTATGGGACACCTTTACCTTTATCTTTACCAATACTGTTTTTTATGATATGTCATTAACTAGGTTTTTTTTTCTCTAATGAGTAATGTGTACTTTTTTCTTTTCAAAAAGAAACCAATCGTGGTGCTTAATTATAATTTCTATGCTATTGATGTTTCAAGCAATTCAGCTTTATCTCAATTTTAAAAAAATCAGCATATCCACAGACACGCACACTTGACCTGATGTTCTGTGCATCCGCTCTGTATGATAATACAAAGCATTTGTTTCCCTCATAGGAAAAGTATAGGAAGCAGTCTTTTTCTATGCGGTGTTCGTGAATATTTATACACAGCAATAATTATATTTTTCACACCGTTTTAAAAAAAATCTATGACTAAGTGGGAGTGTCTAATGCTATGGATGTTGTTTAACGCTTCATCTCCATATATTGAATTCTATCCTTTCTTCTTGATTCGTTGTGTCTGTCCATGTTTGTGTGTGACGGGATAGCCTGGTGGTTAGAGTGATGCATTCCTGATCTGCTGACCCCGGTTCGAATCTCGTTCAAGAGGATTTTTCCGCTAGAGATAACATAAGTGCCGACTCCACTCTCTCTAAAAGTCTTTCGGGTGAGACTATAAACCGAGTTTCCGTGTGCAAACGCACGTAGAACATCTTACGTACACGTTAAAACTTGTTGCGCTTTTCGGAAGCGTAGGTCATTGTGTGCCGGTGGGAACGGATGACATAATTTACAAAACTGCAAAAAGAATAAATAAGTAGATAGATAGATATATAGATAGATAGACAGACAGACAGGTAGATAGACAGACAGATAGATAGATAGATAGAAGTAGATAGATAGACAGATAGATAGATAGATAGATAGATAGATAGATAGATAGATAGATAGATGGATAGATAGATAGATAGATAGATAGATAAACAAACAAAGAAAAGGGTCATAATCACCAGCAGACACAGACATTTTATCTCCGGTTTCAAAGAGATCTGCTTCTCTTTTTATGTTAATATAAGTTTGGACATGTTTTTGCTGCTGTTTCCTGGTCTTGAGAAGATCTTTATTTATATGCCACTTTAAGTCACCTCAGATTTCTATACGTGAAATCCAGGCTGCTCTTCCCTGGGGAGAATGCGTCGCCACAAAAGCAGCGCCACCCATTTGTGCCACCCATCATTATTTTCCCTATCTGTATGTGCATATTTTTATATCAGAGTGACTTTTTTCTACAGAATTTTGCCAGGGAAAACTTTTTTGTTGCCGCGGATTCTTTAACGTGCGCTAAGTGCCTGTTGCACAATGGGACCTCAGTGTATCTTCTCATCTGACAGACTAGCACCTATTCCAGCACTCATGCTCTGGTGGATGGGAGAACAAAGTTTCGGCATGAACGAGGATCGAACCCGGAGTTTTCACTTTCCAGGCAGGTGCATTACCTCTAGACCATCGAGGTAGACCTGCGATTGACTGATTGAAGTTAAGTGCACTGCTCATTGTTAACGGTGAATGCCAGATAAGTAAAATCGTTAACAGTTCATATGTGTATATTATATATATATATATAATATATATATATATATATATATATATATATATATATATATTATATATATATATATATATATATATATTTATATATATATATATATATATATATATATATATATATATATATATATATATATATATATATATATATGTGTGTGTGTTGTAAGTGTGTGTGTGTGTGTACACACACACACATATATATATATCTTGTGTGTATATGTATATACTGTGTGTATATGTGTGCGTGCGTGCGTCTGTGTGTGTCTATGTGTCTGTGTGTGTGAAAGTCAAAGCCAAAGTCGATTTTTATTTTCAGATTGTACATTGAATAAGCAGTGCAGTTACTTTTTTCTTCAAGCCATCTATTTAAAGATTTAAAAAATCAAAACAATAGTCATGATAACAATTATATATGCATACATAGAATAAAAAAAAAACCTAAACAATGATAAGCCATAAAATCAAACAAAAGGAAAATGTTCGTGTGCCTGTGCCTGCTTCTTTGTGTGAGTGTGTGTATTTTTGTGATATGTTGTTTGTTATTAAAAACAACAACACACATAACACTAATAGATAAATGACAGGATTATTATAAAAAAAAACTTCAGCATCTCAACACTGCCGGAATGTTTTCTGTTTTGTTTGTTTTGATTTCTTTCTCTGCATCCATGAATATCTCCTATATCTGATGGCAGTTTCCTTGGACGTGACACTAATAGGAAAACATGAGCATGACCTGGTTAGAAATGCATGTAGGAGGCGTTTAGATAATCAAGCTCATGATTTGTCATAACTGTGAGCTTTACACGGATGGCATAGCCGAGTGGTTAAACCGTTTTACCTCAATTCCATGGGTTCCAGAAGTCGAGGGTTCGAAATGTCGGCGGTGCCAGGTGAATTAAGTTTCGGGAACTTCACAATTTCCTGGGTCAACTTCAAAAGTTAACCTGCCAGTGCTTTCATTCACTTCCTGTATATGCTCATGCATAAGAGCAAATATGCACGTTAAAGATCCCGTAATTCATTTCACTTTTTGGTGGGTTACGAAAACAGAACATACCTAGTATACATCCCTGAAGTCGGAATGCGGCTACCTTGATGGTGAGTAAAATACAACCGGTCACATGCGCAAAATCTCCCCATTGGTGAACCTCGGATCTCTAGTAGAGGAATAAAAAGATATAAGCCGTATAATCTTCAAAGACAAGATTTATTTTTGTTCAGTGTCTGCCCTGTCTTCTCCCTAGTCTGGACCAGAGTGTCTTCTGTGGAACTGGAGGAAAGGAGAACTAATCAAACATAAAGGAACTTCCATAACCAGTATGGTTATTGGAGAGCGAGGTGCCAGAGACCCCAGCTTCTCCAGGGGCCAGCGTTTTAAGGGCGGCGCCCATCTCCTCTCCCTCGCTGCTTTACCTTCCTTTACCCTAAAGAGGACAGGTACTCATTTACATCTGGGTGAACTGGGGGACTGTACTGCTGAAGCCAATGGACATTCATCTACGAGGCAACTTCTTTGCTCGGGGAGAGCAAGAATAGACAAATACTCACTCACTCACTCATCCCTTGGTCGGGACGACCGTTGGGGTACCCGCACGGACGCTGCAAGTGGACCGCCAAATGGTTCTGTTCTGGGCTGCTTTCAGGAGGTTTGGTACAGTGAGGCCGGTCCACTCCTTGATGTTGATATCCAGCTTTTGCGTGGTCGTCCCTGCCTCCTTGCTCCTTCCACCATTCCCTGCAGGACTGTCTTTGACAGGCTGTTATGCCTTGTTGTGTGGCCAAACCATTTCAGTTTCCTCCGTTTGACTGTATCTAGCAATGGTTATTGTTTGCCAGCCAGTGCCTCAATCTGCAGCCAGACGTAGTCATTGGTTTTACGGTCTCTGTAGGTGATGTTCAGGATCCGCCTGAGGCACTTCATCTCAAAGGCTTGAATTCGACGTTCTAGATCGGCAGTAAGTGTCCATGCTTCACAGCTGTACAGGACAATGGATGTGACGAGTGCCTTGTAGAGTCTGACCTTAGTGTGGGTTCTGATGTTATGGTTTCTCCACACTTTCGCCAGCTTAGTCATGGAGGAGAGTGCCACAGCAAGTCTGATCTTCACCTCTTGTGTGCTCGTACCTTCTTTGGTGATGACTGCTCCAAGGTACTTGAAAGTACACAAGACGATTTTTCTGTGGATGTGTTAAAAACTAGAAAAGGCGTTTTGCGTAAGCTCGTGAGTGTGTGTGTGTGTGTGTGTGTGTGTGTGTGTGTGTGTGTGTGTGTGTGTGTGTGTGTGTGTGTGTGTGTGTGTGTGTGTGTGTGTGTGTGTGTGTGTGTTTCCGCTAATTTTGTGCTTATATTGACTCCAAGTTAGTTGTTTTTTTTTCTCAGAATGGATAATGCTGCTTTTAAACCTTTGCACAAAATTTCTTTCGTTGTGTTGAAAAAATGATGCATACTAGACACATCTGAAACCAAGGTTACGAAGCATCGAACGTGGTTACCAACTGGACGGGTGAACGTTTGCGCGCCTTGGCTTCAGTACAGTCCCCCAGTTCACTCAGCTGAAATGGGTACCTGCCCTCTTTAGGGTCAGGGAAGGTAAAGCAGCGAGGGAGAGGAGATGGGATTCGCACTCAATATGCTGGCCCTTTGAGAAGCTGATCTCTCTGATGCCTCACTCCCCTACGACCACACAGGTTCTGGGACACCTTCCCCTATACTACTAGACAGGTCCAGTTTCCAGTCTTAGCAGCCCTGGGAAGTCAGCTTATCTCTTATGGACCTTGGCTCTGTCCAAGATAACTTCATTGATATGTAAGCTGAAAGAAAGAAGGCTGGTTTTTGGAGCTACTTGAATACTAAAACACTTTTCTATTCTCTTTTGTCTGGTCTGAATGGAGGACAGTTTAGCCTGGTGGCTAGAGCGTTGTACTTACAACCTGGCAACCTGGGATTTCTTTTTTTATTTATTTCATTTATTCTTTTATATCAAGGATAATGGAATAAGCCCTTGTGTGCTTTTTTACATCCAGTCCTCGTGTGTATGCGGTTTTGTAAATGTTGTCATCCGTTCCCACCAGCACATGATGGCCTACTCTTACGAAAAGCGGAACAGGACTTAGCGTGTGCGCAAGATGTTCTGCATGCGTTCGCACACGGGGCCTCGGTTTATAGTCTCATCCGAAAGACTGAAGGATTGACACCAGTAGTGAGTCATCACCAAGACGCATGTTGAAAGGTAGATATTTTCCCTGGATAACGCAAACTCCACTCCCCCAAAAGTATCCATCAAATGAAACTATAAACCACGGTCTCATGTGCAATACTTTGCACCCATGTTAAAGCCTGTTCTACCTTTCATAAGAGTAGGCTATTGTGTGATGGTAGGAATCGATGACAAAACTGAAAAGCGGGCATGTACACTAGCGTCATGCTTACACATCGTCCCAGAATTTGGAATGCAACTTTCATATTGATAGGCAAAAATGATCGCTCACACAACATCTCACAATTGATGAACTTCATAGCTTTAGTTGAGGAACAAAAAGAAAGTTCTGAAACGGTTAAAAATGTCACCATCGATTCCACTTGAAACTCTCGATAGTTTTCAGATTGAAATGGTTTTAACCAATTCCATCACTGTTGAGAGAACTACAAGCAGGAAGAAAAGGAGCAGAAGCAGATTCTCCCAGAGCTGGCAGTCCCACAGTGGTGGTGACAAATCAAGCCAGAAATTGGAAACGAAACATGGCCGACATCAAAGGGCGCTAACTCTGCTGTCACTTCCCCTGACAGGCTGTGGCGGTGAGATCACAGGCCTGACCGGTCACTGAAATCTTGTCACACTGGTTTGGGGCTGAAGGCTGAAGGCTGAAGGCTCAAGGCTTCTTTTGAGTGTGGACAACTTAACTCATCCTGGCATGGCTGTTGTTAGATGGAATCAATATTGAGATTTTTTAAAATTATTATTCTTTTATATCGAGGACAATGGAATAAGAACTTGCATGCTTTTTTACATTCAGTCCCCGTGTGTATGCAGTTTTGTAAATTCTGTCATCTGTTCCCACAGGCACACAATGGCCTACTCTTCCGAAAAGCGGAACAGGATTTAACGTGTGCGCAAGATGTTCTGCGTGCGCTCGCACACGGGGCTTCGGTTTATAGTCTTACCCGAAGGACTGCTGGGGAGAGTGGAGTCTGCACTGATGTTAACTCCAGGGGAAAATATCCCCTTCAACGGGAATCGAATCCGGGTCGTCAAATTACGAGCGCAATGTTCTAACCACTAAGCTATCCCGACCCCTCTCTCTCTCTCTGTTGCTTTTCCTCTGTGTGTGTGTGTGTGCGTTTGCGTGTGTGAATGTGTGCGTGTGCGTGCGTGTGTGCATGCGTGCGTTTGAGCATGCGTGCTCGCGCACGCACGTAAGTGTGTGTGTGTGTATTTTTTGTGCATGTGCGTGCGCGCACGCGTGCGCCAGGCTCGTGCATGTGCCAGCATACGCAGATAAGGAAACAGAGACACGAGGCATGTTCTGCTTAATGTCTTTCCCCTCACCTGTCTCTATGCTGCCATTCCACACACTTTGATAGCACGCTTAAATGCTACCCTTTTTTTTCTAAGAAGCGTTCGGGTCCTTTCATCGTCATTTTCTTGCCCTTTCAAACACTGTTGCTTCATGTTATGCTTCAGTGTGCAGACGATCTCTCTCTCTCTCATCTCTCTCTCTCTCTCTCTCTCTCTCTCTCTCTCTCTCTTCTCTCTCTCTCTCTCTCTCTCTCTCTCTTTCTCTCTCTCTCTCCTTCCATCCTTGTTCACTTTACGCTGCAGGAGCAATTATATTTCATTTAAGTGAGAATGGGGGATGGGGCGGGATAGCCTAGTGGTTAGAGCACTAAGTGCATGATCTGACGGCCCAGAATCCATCCACCACAAAAGATTAAGTTTTTGACCCAAAAAACTCTCCTGAAGTTAACATCAGTACTGACTCCATCCCTCTTCTCCCCTTAAAGGATAAAAGTCCTTCGGATGATACTGTAAACTGAGGTTTTGTGTTCAAACGCACGAAAAACATCTTGCGCACGTGTTAAAACCCATTCCACCTTTCAGAAGAGTAGGCTACTTTGTGCCTGTAGGAACAGATGGTAATATCTATTTTAAAAAACCACGATTGTACACACGTGTTTTGATTAGACAACATTCCCGAAGTCGGACCGTGGATACCTTCCTGGTGGGTTAAAAGTCCTTCGGATGATACTATAAACCGAGGCCCCGTGTGCGAACGCATGCAGAACATCTTGCGCACACGTTAAATCCTCTTCCGCTGTTCGAAAGAGTAGGCCATTGTGTGCCGGTGGGAACAGATGACAAAAACCCAAAAAAAACAGACTACACACATGCACAAAAGGTCATTGGCGCTTTGATTGTTGCTTTAACAAGATTCTGGTATAAATTCCAACATTATAATTATTATTATATTATTTATATTATTATTTTATTTATAATTAGTATTATTATTATTAAAATGGCTGAATTCTACATCTCCCCATTTAGTGAATCTGCGAACTCTATCTAGCCAAGGAAAGAAAACCAAAAAAAGACAGTACCGAATACCCAAGACACTCTTACTTTCCGTTCTGCTTCAGCATGCTGGCAATGTCTACCTGCCCCAGTCTATGTCGACACCACACACTGCAGGAGCGATCGTGCTTCAGTTCAGAGAAGCTGTGGCAGACACTGTAGTCAATGTCTCTCTGCTCCAGTCTCTGTTGACATCACACTGCAGGAGCAATCGTGCTTCAGTTCAGAGAAGCTGTGACAAACACTGCAGTCAATGGCTGGATGCCATTTGCGTTAGTTTTCAGTTTTGATTGTCTATTGCTGTTCTTGTTGGATTTCTTTCTTTCTTTCTTTCATTTCGAGGGTGATGAAACAAGCACTCGTGTGCTGTTCTTCATCCAGTCCCCGTGTGTATGCAGTTTTTGTAAATGTTGTCATCCATTCCTAATGGCACACAATGGCCTACTGTTTATAAAAGATGAACGGGTTTTAACGTGTGCGCAAGGTTTTCTGCATGATTTCGTAAACGAGACTTCGGTTTATAGTCTCATTGAAGAACTATTGGGAGGTGTGGAGTCGGCACTGTTGTTAACTTCAGAGGAAATATCCTCTTGAACGAGATTCGAACCTGGGTCAGCAGATCACGAGCGCAATGCGCATCACTCTAACCTCCAGGCTATCCTGTCCCCCAGTTTCAAAAGGGTTAGCGTGGGCCTGTTGTCTGGAACTGTCTCCCATCCTCTCTAAGAAATAAGAGAAAAATGATGCCTACTTTCAGAACTAGTCTTAGAAATCATTCGTTCCAAGAGAAAGTGTATTGCTAACTTCTTGAGCTTACAGTAGAGTGTGCAAGGTTGTTTAATGTAGGAAGTTGTTCAGCTTAATATAAACAAATGAGTGTGTGTCGGTGTGTGTGTCTGTCTGTCTGTGCGTGCGTGCGTGCGTGTGTGTTTGTGTGTGTGTGTTTGTGTATCTGTCTGTCTGTGGTTTATGTGCTATAAACGTACACCACAGGAGCATAATTCTAAAAATATGAGAACTATTCTGTTTTTGTAGTGGTTGTAAATGCTGTTTCACACTTTTGTCAATAGAAAAACAAATAGAGAATTACGTGAAAAAAATACCTAGACGGATTCGGCTCTCCTCTCTCTCTCTCTCTCTCTCTCTCTCTCTCTCTCTCTCTCTCTCTCTCTCTCTCTTCTCTCTCTCTCTCTCTCTCTCTTCTCTCTCTCTCTCTCTCTCTCTCTCTCTCTCTCTTCTCTGTGTCTGTCTGTCTGTCTGTCTCTCTCTGTCGGTCTGTATATATATATATATATATATATATATATTATATATATATATATATATTATATCTATCTATATATATATATATATATATGGGAAAAACTTAACAAATAAAAGCTGTTTCTACTTTAGAGAAATAAACGCAGAGCGTTAATATCTTAATGTCAGAATTGCGTATGCAAACTTTCCGCATGTGCCGTTTTAAAAGAAGCAACTGCAGTCAGTTTTCTCTCAACTGTTTTAAAACAACTTTGTATTCTAGGTGTCTACTTACACTCTCACTCTCCAAATACTGGGAGTCATTGTTTATCATTATCATTTCAGTAAGCGTAAAATGGTGCTCAACTTTCAAAAAAATCATAACATTACCAATTCTGCCTTTTTTCCAGAAAGACTTAAATCATCACAATTCACGCCTACGCTGAAATCAGACGCGCTGGGCCTGACTTGTCAGGCGCTTGACGGCAGCGCAACGCATTTTTGCTCAAATGGCAGATAATAACAGTTGCTTTCTGAACGTTTGACGAATAAAAAGGAAGAACAAGTGATGGTATGCATACATTTGCATACAATTCCCTCCGTTGTCTTACATGTTGACCTTTCATTGGCTGAAAAATGAGAATGTCTACGGCCTCATTTACATTTTAGTAGTGAAGGCTTTTCATTATTTTCGTGGGTGTGTGTGTCAAGTCAAGTCAAGTCAAATAAAACATTTTTTTTCCAGATGATACAATTGAATAAGCAATGCAATTGGTGTGTGTGTGTGTGTGTGTGTGTGTGTGTCCGTCCGACCATCCATCTGTCTGTATGTCTGCCTCTGTGCGTCTCTCTCTCTCCTCCTCATAACCAGTTTAATACCCTCTTATTTCTCCAGCCTTCCAATCATTTGTATTTATTTGTTGAACTGTGTTTTTGGCAAGTGCAATACATGAATTAAAGCAGACAGGTTGGGAGTTCTTCCCACCCTATCATCGTCACACAATACTGGACATGTCCATGACTGTTCATTAAGTTGAAAGATCTTGCGTCAAAACAAAACGAAAAGTTTAACCAAGAAGCTGTGAGTCAATTATAAATTTTGTGTTGGGTTTGTGCGCGTTATGTGTGTGGGTTTATTCCATTCGAAGAATGTATATCTAGTTGGTTTGTTTTTTTCTAATAATTATATCTTTTTGGTTTTGTTTAAAATTGAGCCCAACACGTTTTTCAGTAACGGCATTTATTCAACTTTACCTACGCTGTTCATTTTTTTTTAACAATCTAGTTTTCGACAGTCGCAAAGATTACAGTATGAGCAGATATGTGCGCTTGTAATACTGAATTGTGTATCTATTCTTTAGGGGGGAAAATGCGAGTTTTTCTCCTAAAAAGGGGACAGAAGAATGATTGGGACAGATTCTACTGTTTATCACAGTGTGGTACATTGGCTGTGTCTAATGTTATATTATATTTTACGAAATCCTCTCCCTTCTATGACTTGATTTTTTTTTTCTAACTTTCCTTTGCTGAAGTCTTGCATGAATGCAGGAAGAGGGGTTACACTATTGCAGGCAAAAAGGTTTATCATGTATTTACAGAGGTCTTGTTTTTCCAGGACATGTTTAGTGTGGACAGAACTGTTGCTGCTTGTTGTACCCTTTAAAGGACTCCCCCCATCCTGTAAAAATGTTGGGGACTTGTCAGAATAGATAGCATCCACACCTCAAACCAACCTCTGTGCTGGGAATTCCTTGTGTTCTTTGCCTGGCAATTTGTCAACCTTGTTCCTTTTTCTTCCTGTCACCTCTTTTTGTCTCTTTTCTGCATCCTTGGTCCACTCCCCTGCCCTTTATTCCAGACAGAGGTTCAGTATAACATCTACCCCACGCCGAAGTCGGATACGCTGGGCCTCACTTGTCAGGTGTTTAAAGGCATCGCTTACCATTTTTCGCTTTTCTGACAGACAACGATATTGGCTATCTAAGCGTTCCACAAAGAAGAAGAAGAAGAATGAACTTTCTTGTATGGGTCCTTCTCTCTGTGCATGTATCTCTCGGGGCTCGACTGAAACTGTGATATATTTATTATGCGTGGGATAGTAAGCGGGGATAGGTGAAATGCTAGCTGGGGAATATTAGGTGTAGAAGGAAGAAAGCAGTCCTACCAAACTTCAGGCAAAGCGCTAGAACTACTCGACAGCAGCAGCTCTAAAACTGCTGCATTTTCACATCTGCAGTAAGGGTTTCTTGGCAACTCGCTGCAAGGAAAGATGAATGAGTCCAAGACAAAACTAAAAGCGTATTCCAGAGTATGGTAAGGATACTACCTGCAGAAATAAGAAAGCCCAGAAAGTGATGCAGAAACGATATATACCGT
>CM054143.1:60038390-60045890 GCA_028751875.1 Rapana venosa | reverse complement strand
TGTCTGGCTGTCTGTCTGTCCCTCTGTCTGGCTGTATGCCTGTCTGGCTGTTCCTCTGTCTGTCTGTCCCTCTGCCTGGCTGTATGTCTGTATGTCTGTCTGTCCCTCTGTCTGGCTGTATGCCTGTCTGTCTGTTCCTCTGTCTGTCTGTCCCTCTGTTTGCTGTGTGTCTGTATGTATGTCTGTCCCTCTGTCTGGCTCTATGTCTGTATGTCTGTATGTCCCTCTGTCTGGCTGTCCCTCTGTCTTGCTGTCTGGCTGTTTGTCTGATTGTTTGACTGGCTGGCTGACTTCCTGCCTGTCTGTCTGCTATTGTAGTATTCTTTTACTGATGCACTAAGGATATTTTCATTATCTGTCTGTCTGTCCGTCTGCCTCTCTGGCTGGTTGTCTGCCTGCCTGAACATCTCTCTTTCTTTTGTTATTTTCTGAATGTCTTCGGCTTTCTCTCGGCACCTCATTCTACCTTCTCTACTTGCCATGTCACTGTCTTCTAAAACAAAAAATTAGTGATTTGGCTACACTGTGCAGTTGAGGCTGGACTTGTTTGGTCTCTTAGATCCTCTGTTTATAGGATTCTCTCTCTCTCTCTCTCTCTCTCTCTCTCTCTCTCTCTCTCTCTCTCTCTCTTTTCTCTGTTTTTGTCTCTGTTTACTGTCTGTCTGCTTACCTACATGCCTGTCTGCCTGTTTGCATGCCTGCCTGCATGTCTGTCTGCCTGCTGCCTGCCTGCCTGTATGCATGTCTGTCTGTTAGCAAGCATGTGTCTCATTTCCTAAAGGCTATGAGCCTGTGAGCCAGGGGTAAATGATATAGTGCCATTACTATTTATGAACCCTGCCTGTGATGCGGCTGTGGATCACTGTTTAATCGTGTTGATTATAGTGCTCCGTCTGCTTTGTCTGTTCTAGGTTATTGTCTGTTTCTGCCTGCTCATCATCATCATCATCATCAATGCCTTTGTGCCTTATTGGCACGTAGGGCAGCAACAAATGTTCTCCACTCCTGTCTGTCCTGGGCCAGCTTCTGAATGGTTCCCCAGGTATGTTGGAAGGTCTTCAGCTCTGTTTCGACAGTCCGACGCCAAGTGTTCTTGGGTCTTCCTCGTTTGCGTTTTCCCTCTGGTGTCCAGTGGAGGGCTGTTCGGGCGATGTTTCCCTGTTCCCGACGGCAGATATGCCCTATCCATCCCCATCGCCTATGCATGATGATGTTGTCCATGCTTTCTTGGTTGCAACGGGCAAAAAGTTCTTGGTTGGAGATGGTCTCAGGCCAGAAGATGCGCAAGATTCTTCTGAGATTCTTCGTGTGGAATGTGGATAGTTTGTCGAGGTCACTCTCAGTCATCCTCCGGGCCTGCATGTCTGTCTATTTCTGTCTGCATGTCTGTCTCTCTGCCTTTCTGTCTGTCTGGCTGTCTTTCTGTCTGGCTGACTGGCTATTATCGTATTCTTTTAATGATGCACTAAGGATATTTTCATTATCTGTCTGTTTGTTTGTCCACCTGTCTCTCTGGCTGTCTGGTTGTCTGTCTGAACTTCTCTCTTTCATTTGCTATTTTTAGGATGTCTGCTGCTTTTCCTTGAAGATGTTTGCATCTTCTTCTAGCTTATTTTTTCCGCCATGTCATTGTCTTCTAAAATAAAGAAGAAAGGTGTGGATACACTGGGCAATGTGAGCTTGGCTCTTCTTTTTAATTACCGTCACTTTCGTACAAAATTTGGAAGTATAATTACTTTAGCTGGAGGAAGGAAATCTAATAGCAGACAAAAAACCAAAACAAAATAGCTGCTGTGCATGTGGAATTGGTTGTGCTACTTTTTAATGGAGAAAGTGATTTGCTTTTTTCCTTCTTGTTTCAGAGATATGGAATTTGTGGTTGGCTTCTTTTAGTTTTCTTGCTTGTTTATCTCATTTCAGTCATTTTCTAAATGCCATTTTGTAGGTCATTTTGCAGTTTGAGGAGACACAAAATTAAAACTAAAAAATTCCCACATAACGTAAAGCTGTCCCATAACCTATAAGGTCGTAGGAGAGTGAGGCGTCACAGACCTTACCTCTCAAGGGACCAGCATATTGAGGGCGGCGCCTATCTCCTCTCCCTCGCTGCTTTACCTTCCCTGACCCTAAAGAGAGCAGGTACCCATTTACAACTGGGTGAACTGAGGGAACTGTACTGAAGTCAAGGCGCGCAAACGGTCACCCATCCAAGTGGTAACCACGCTCTACGCTGCTTAACTTTGCTGGGGGAAAATGAGTGCTCCGACCACTGAGCTACCCCCCCCCCCCCCCCCCCCCCCCCTCATCGCACATAACGTACAAGAACGAAAGACAGAAAAAGAACAACGTAAAGATGATACTTCAAGAAAGGAACTGGGACACCAATGACAAGCAGAGCAGGCTTAGTAATATCGATATGTCAAATAACGATTTACGATCAGGAAATGCAGACATACAAACATCATAATTTTTTTAAGTGTGATATTTTTTTGTTGGGGGGGGGGGATTGGAGGGGTTGGGGGGTTGTTTTGGTTGGGGTTTGTTATTGCTTTGGGGATGGGGTTTTTGGTTGATTTTTGTTTGTTTTTTGAGGGGATGGGGTGGTTGGTTTTGTTCCACGATTTGAGGTCTAAACGTCATCAACGGATTTTGCGTAAACAACCAATTTCCCATATTCAAGCTAGCCACATTCCGAGTTCAGAGAGAAATGTCTAAAAAAAACAAAAGACACACGTGTGCTAAATTTTTAAAAATAATTTTCTCATCTGTTCTTACGGGCACACACTAACCAGCTGTTGCAAAAGACAGAACAGTATTTTACAAAACGCATGGCAGGTGTTCTGCGTCGTTCTTCCACGAGCCTGGCTGTATAGCCTCGTCTGAAGAACGTTGGAGGAGAGGTGAAAGCCCCACTGTGAACTACAGAGGGAACACCACCCTGAACGGGTGTCTTGATGGTGGCTCGAACCCAGGCCCTTAGTCCGCGGGCTGAGCGCTCCAGCTACAGAGTGATCTCCTTCTGTCCACTGTGCCCCGCACCCCACCTGAAAGATACAAGAAGCACATGGATAGTAATCACAGAAAAGTGCTTAAAGAATGAAAAGGTGTATCAGGCTACCATGGCATATATATATATATATATATATATATATATATATATATATATATATATATATATATATATATATATATATATATATAATACATACATACATACAGAGAGAGAGAGATAGATAAATAGATAGAGAGATAGAGAGATCGAGAAATAGAGAGATAGATTTATATAGATATATAGAAAGATTTACATAGATATAGATAGAAAGATAGATACAGTCATGGTAGTATGATACATCTTATATATATATATAATATATATATATATTTTATATATATATCATATATGATAGAGACAGACAGACAGGCAGACAGAGACAGAGAGAGGTGTTGGTTTGAATGCGGGTGTGTCTATATCACCAAGTAGTGAATGGACAATAAACAAAAACACACACACACACACACACACACACACACACACACACACACACAACACACACACACACACACACACAAATGCACGAACGTACGCACAGTAAAAAAAAACCCAACAACACAGAAACAAATAGGCAGACAGAGAGAAAGAGACAGAAAGAGAGATGGACATATTGATTGATGGAATGATTGATTGATTGATTGATTGATTATCCTTTTTAATCGAAAAAGAGAGAAAGAGGGACAGAGAAAGAGACAGAAAGAGAGACAGACATTGATTGATTGATCGAATGATTGATTGATTGATTGATCATCCTTATTAATCAGAAAGAGAGGGAGAGAGAGAGAGAGAGAGAGAGAGAGAGTACTAACTTGTGCATAGTAAACGCAATATTCTTTCTTTTAAAGCCCAATAGAACACCACCACCCCCACCCCCAACTCATCCTTTATACAGAGATTACAGACAGTGAATTAAAAAAATTTCTAAGTTCTTTAACAGAGAAATGTTCATTAATTCTTATTTGAAATCTTATCATTTAAGATGAATGCAACACGGCTTAACTTTTTAAAAACAAATTAAACCTAAATAAAAGAATACAGTTTGCGATAGAAAAGGAAATTTTTTTAATGACAAATTTTATGGTAATATGCCTTTTGAGCGTGAAGGTGAATTTTGGTTGAGAACCGTCTAGAATTTGCATGGATATGGATTCTGTGAAGTGTAAAAGTGCATGTGTGTGTCTGTCTGTTTTTAGATATTACAGCTTTTTGCATGTTTGCCACAATATTGCATTTCATATGTGTTTTTTCTACATAAGTATTTTTTTCTGTCTCTGTCTTTCTTTCTCTCTCTCTCTCTCTCTCAATATGGTAATGATAAAACTAATATAATAATAATAATAATAATTTTTAAAAAATGATGACAAAAGTACTGATAATATGGTTGAAGAACAAGAGCAAGAAGGAGAATGAGATGAAGAAGAAAAAGAAGGAGAAGAAGAAGAAGAAGAAGAACAACAACAACAACAAGAACATCAAAACAACAACAACTAAACCAACAGCAACAAAAACAACAACAAAATAACAACAACAACAAGATAAAGCAGATAAACAGGTTAACAAAGTGAAATAATCTCTCGTATCAATGCAAGAACAGGCACACATGGCTGAAAAGAAACGCTCTATATGTTTCCCAATCGATGGCTTTTCCAGCAGCAGCTTTATAGAAGACTAGCCGTTGCCCCTCCTCTCCTCCCATCCTCCCCCTTCCCCTCTAAACCGTTGTAGCGAGATTTAGGTGGACATACACAAGTCGAAAAAAGAGGTCTAGACTTGTAGGGTCAAGTCACGAGAACGGGCAGCCTTTTAAAACATCTTTACTCTGTGTGCGTGTGTGTGTGTGTGTGTGTGTGTGTGTGTGTGTGTGTGTGTGTGTGTGTGCGTGCGTTTGTGTGTGTGTGTGTGGTGAGTGAGTGAGAGAGAGTATGTGTGTGTTTGCGTGTGTGTGTGTGTGTGAGTACGCGTGTGTGTGTGTGTACGTGTGTGTGTATGTGTGTGTGTGTACGTGTGTGTACGTGTGTGTGTATGTGTGTGTGTGTTTACGTGTGTGTGCGCGCGCGTGCGTGCGTGCGTGTGTGTGTGTGTATGTGTGTGTGTGTGTGTCTGTGAACCTGCCTGGGTCTCTGACTGTCTGTGTGCACGCATGTATGACTCTGTGTGTGCATTTTTATATGTCTGTGTAACTTTGTCAGTGTATTTTTCAATCATACACAAAACTATCAAACGATACTGTCAAAACCTATAATGGTTAAACACTGACCAGCACATTGGGAGGTCAGTATGTTTGTCAAAGATGTGTCAAACTGATTGCCACAAGCCTTTTAGAAGGTGCACAAAAATATGGCATAATCATGTGAAAGCAGTTTTTCAGTACACCACCAATGGGAGAATATCTAATTCAATATGCCGTGCGTAGCAGCATTATTATCAAACGGTTGAAACTTTGTGGATGCATTTGCACATTCATGTAACGTAAGTCGGGAGAGTTATAGGGGAGAGAGAAGGGGGTGGGGGGAGAGTGAGAGAGAGAGATGGAGAGAGGGATAAATGGAGAGAGAGAGATGGAGAGAGAAAGACAGTGAGAGAGAGAGAAAATGGAGAGAGAGATGGAGAGAGAGAGATAAAAACGATAACAATGAAAACTTTGATATGAGAGAGAGAGAGAGAGAAGAGAGAGAGAGAGAGAGAGAGAGAGAGAGAGAGAGAGAGAGAGAGAGAGAGAGAGAGAGAGTATAGAACAGAGACTTTGTATGCAATTTCGAGTACAAAGCTGCTGTCTTTTTCTGGGCCTTTCAACCTAACTTACAAAGGGTACAGCCAGGCCGAAGTGGTAATCGGATCGTATCTTTAAGGCACTGATGTTACTCTTATTCTGGTGTGTCTGTTTGAAAGAAGGTATTTTGGGGAGGCACTAGGATGTTATAGCGGTATTGACTCCATTACTCCAAAAGTCTTTCGCATTAAGCTATGAACCAGGGTCTCGTGTTCAAACACAAGCATCGCATCTTGCGCACATGCCCAAATCCTGTCTATCTTTTGTAGAAGAGTGGGCTGGCTATTACCGGTATTATTTTTTTTATATCGCATGAACAAAATCTTGTAGCCACTCTCTCACATGAAGCGGAATGAGCCAAGCCATGGCTTTAATGTGTGTTTGGGTTGGGTTTTTTTTTTCGTTCCTCGGCTACAATAGCGAGAACTTTGCGTCTACGTCGGTTTTTTACACACCATCAATTTAGGTAGCTGTATTCTAACCTTGGGAATGATATCTAAACCCAACATCAGTGTTCATGCGGCTTTTTTGTTAATTCTGTTATTTATTCCCACTGGTCTACAATGGTCTACTCTTCCAAAAGATGGAACGGGTTGTAACAAGTGCACAAAATATTCTGCGTGTGTTTTCGTATGAGACCGACCTCGGTTTATTGTCTCATCCGAAAAAACTTTTTTTCGGCGAAGTGAAGTTAGCACTGATGTTAACTCAAGGTTGAAGAGGCTTTTACTTCCTTTTTTTTATGGGCGTCTCGTTAGTGGGTAGAACTTAAGCCCTCATATCCCAAAAACAACGCTCAACCTCCAAAACGTTGTTTCTATCTTGTTCCTTTTCTCCCTATCATCTGCTTCTTGTCTATTTTCTGCCTTCTTGGTCCATTCTCCTGTCCTTTTCTTCCCAGAGAGACTTAAAATAGTTATAGCAATTCTCCACCACGCCACAGATGGATGCGCCGAGCCTGAAAATGTCAGGCGTTTTAAGGGCAGTGCAAAGCAGTTCCCCCTCATATAACGGACATTAATAATTGCTGCCTGCACTTTTTGACGACGAAGAAGAAGAAGAACCATCAGGTTATCCCGTTATTCTTTAAGCTATGTTGCACTTGTCCACAAGACACTGCCTAAATCCATTAGATGCTGTGCCCCAAATGACTCCTTCAGAAGTTAAGAGAGAAGTCAAGACACTTTACTCTCGTGTCAGAAACACAAAAGAGAGAGAAACATGCTGGTAATTGACAAGCCCTTGTAAGGCATCCGCAATCATCCTGCTTAAAAAGCAGGGAACTTTATCCAAATGTGTTGACGGGTAAGGATCGCTTCTCCGGTCATTCATCCAAGATGGATGTACTTGACTGTGACACTCTGGGGTCTTTTTTTCTGTCTGCTGTTGTTGTCTTTGTGTTATCTCTGTGTTTGCTTTGTGTTTTTCCTTCGTTTTGGTTTCTTTCAACGTATTCTCTTCTTTCTCTTTCAAGTCAAGTCAAGTCAAATTTATATTTCCAGATGGTACATTGAATAAGTAGTGCATTTGCTTTTTTTCATCAAACCATCTATCTAGGAACAAAAAATCTTGATCAATAATATCTAACGACATTATTACCATAACCAATAATAATGAGACTAACTTCATCAGAAAAGTAGAAACAGTGTGTATGTGTGTGTCTACGTATGTGTATATG
>CM054143.1:60033390-60035890 GCA_028751875.1 Rapana venosa | reverse complement strand
TCTCTCTCTCTCTCTCTCTCTCTCTCTCTCTCTCTCTCTCTCTCTCTCTCCCCCTCTCTATCTATCTATCTATCTATTTTCCGTGTTCAGTCTGTCTGACGATTTCTTTGGCTGTCTACCGTATGTCTGCCTGTCGCTCTGTCTGTCTGTCTGTCTGTCTCTCTCCCTACCCCCCCCCCTTCTCTCTCTCTCTCTCTCTTCCCCGTGTCTCTGTATTTCTGTCTTCGTCTCTGTCTCTGTCTGTTTGTGTCTGTCTGTCTCTCTCACCTGCATACACACACAAACACACACACACAACACAACTACACACACACAACATACCTACACACACAGATACACAACACACACACACAAACACACACGCAAACACACACCAAACACACAAACCACACACCACACACCACACCACACACACACACACACACACACCGCAGACACAGAAACAAACAAAACAAACAACACACACATAGACCAGTAAGCATTCACTCCCAACGCTCCAATTCCTTTTTGGCTGAACGACCAAAGCCCGCCGTAGTTTTCTGTTCCTTAAGTGCTCAGTCAGACCCATCAGCAAATGAAGCTGTCTTTTGTTTGCCAGAAAACTGACCGGAGAGGTCAGACACACAGGTAGACCGACAGGTAGACAGAGTAATAGATTGGGAGGTAGGTATGTCATGTCAAGTCAAGTCAAGTCAAATTTTTATTTCCAGATGGTACATTGAATAAGCAATGCATTTGCTTTTTTTCATCAAGCCATCTATCTTAAGAACACATTTCTTAATGATTATATGTCTGTAGGTAGGTAGGTAGGTGGGAAGGTAGGTGGAGGGTAGGTAGGGTAGGTGGGTATGGTGGGTAGGTGGGGTAGGTAGGGTAGGTGGTAGTTTAGGTGGTAGGTAGATGGGTAGGTGGTTAGGTGGTTTGGTGAGGTAGGTAGGTGGGTAGGTAGGTAAGTAGGTAGGTAGATAGGTAGGTAAGTAGGTAGGTAGGTAGATAGGTAGGTAGGTGGTTTAGGTAGGTAGGTAGGTAGGTGGGTGGGTGCGTGGGGGGTTCGTGGGTGGGTAGATAGGTAGGTAGGTGGTTTAGGTAGGTAGGTAGGTAGGTAGTGGTGGTGGGTGGGTAGGTGCGAAGGTGGGTAAGTAGGTAGATAAGAAGGTAGGTATATGGGTTGGTGGGTTGGTAGGTTGGTAGGTAGGTAGGCAGAATAGGTAGGTGGGAGGGTGGGTTGGTAGGTAATAGGTAGATAGGTAGGTGGGTGGGTGGGTTGGTTGGTAGGTAGGTAGGTAGGTAAGTGTGTTTGTGAATAGCTTAAAGCCATGCCAAGTCAATTGCCATGGGTGTTTCCTACGTTTGGCTTCATGGATAAACTGCATGTAGCTCTGTGTGTGTGTGTGCGTGCGTGCGTGTGTGTGTGTGTGTGTGGTGTGTGTGTGTGGTTTGTGCGCGCGCGCGCGCGCGTATGTATATGTGTGTATGTGTGTGTGTGTTCAGGGGGATGGGGAGGCGGGGGGGAGGCGTCAAAAGTCAACCAAAGAGGGTACTGTATAATTATCAAATAGTCTGCATGCTGTGACATTTGCTTTGCACACACACTCTTACAAACATAATTATCGACATAGACATACATGGATGTTGCCCACAGACTCGCATACGTTCCGATGATGTCCATGCAGAGTGCAATGACACAAGAGAGAGAGAGAGCTGCAACCTCGTGTGCTGAATATTCAATGTGGTTCATATGGCTTTCTGGTGTAACCATATCACATCATGCCTTGCCAGAGTGTTGCCATTTATTAACATGATACATGCACGCCTTTGTTTATATTTGTTTATTTCTTGTGGTTTTTTCCCGATAGTTTTATGGTGTGTTTGTTTTAAACTCGTACAGTTATTTTTTTTATCCTATTATTTATGTATTTGACGTTGTTTTGTTCACCTGCAGCCAATTTTTGAATACAGGTGCTAGATTACTCATATAAGTATTGTGTTTGTTGTACTCGTTTCATTCATCATTGAGGGGACAGGGGGATGGGGGGGGGGGGGGGGGGGGTAGGGTGGTGGTTAGAGTGCTGCGCTCGTAATCTGCTGACTAGTTCAAGACGATTTTTCCTCTGGAGTTAACATCAGTGCCGACTCCACTTCCCCCAAAAGTCCTTCGGATGAGACTATAAACCGAGGTCCCGTGTGCGAACGCACGCAGAACATCTTGCGCACTCATCAAAACCCGTTCCGCTATTTGGAAGGGTAGGCCATTGTGTGCCAGTGGGAGCGGATGGCAAAATTGACAGAACTGCATACACACGGCGATTGGATGTAAAATAAAGAAAAGCACATGAGTGCTTGTTCAATTATCCTCGAAATAAAAGAATATAAAAAAACGCAAATAAAATAAATATTTAGTGCAACGTTTTTTAAGAGCTAATAATGTTCGTTTAAACCAAAGCTGAACCTGTCAAAAAACATTTTCACAATCTTGCAACACTTTCTTTCTTCATTAATA
>CM054143.1:60015890-60028390 GCA_028751875.1 Rapana venosa | reverse complement strand
TGTGTATGCGTGGTGTGTGTGTGTGTGTGTGTGTGTGTGTGTGTGTGTGTGTGTGTGTGTGTGTGTGTGTGTGTGTGTGTGTGTGTGTGTGTGTGTGTGTGTGTGTGTGTGTGTGTGTGTGTGTGTAACGTCTTTCCACTTGAAGTGATACCAGACGATCAAAATAATTGGAAAGTGTGTGTGTATGCATGCGTGCGTGCGTGCGCGCGCGTGTGTGTGTGTGTGTGTGTGAATGTGTGTGTGTGTGTGTGTGTGTGTGTGTGTGTGTGTGTGTGTGACTACATCATAATGACAAACAGAACGTGTTAAACAACATAACCAAGTAATGATTTAAAAACAAAACAAAAATCAAACAAAACTTCAGCAATGATAACAAACGTCCTATGGGACTTGATTGCAAACCGTTAGCAGTATCAAACATCATATCTTAATCATTGAAAACTTCTTCAATAGAAGTCTTAGAAATGAGAGGCAAATAGGGTTTTAAATCCTGGCAGTCAAGTATGATATGAGCATTGGAAATATAATCTTCGCATAAGCATTTAACATTCTTGCTGAATTTTGTAGCGAAAGCATTTTGTCTCATTTTGAAGAAGAATGCCTTGAGTTGTCTGTCTCTTACAACATCTGTATGAGTCTTTCGATGGATAATGGCTTCAAACACGCTCTTCCTATTTAGAATCCGCTTCGGAGAACTGTCCTTTTTTGCTGACATGACTCCATAAATTTATTTAAGGATGCCTGTTCTAATATTCGGTAACATTCTCCTAAGGACAAAGGAATATTCAATGCTGTCGATCTACTGCCTCTGTATGTATGTATGTGTGTGTGTGTGTGTGTGTGTGTGTGTGTGTGTGTGTGTGTGTGTGTGTGTTGTGTGTGTGTGTGTGTGTGTGTCGTGTGCGTGTGTGTGCGAGAGAGAGAGTGAGACAGACAGAGACAAAGAGACAGAGAGACAGAGATTGAATGAATTAAGGGTAGATTATATAATATATTGAATAGTTTACACTCGGTGACTTTCCCTTTTTAAACAAAAACAAAACCTGTGTCAATGAAGTCTTCATCTTGTATCAACATTTCCAAAAAATCATCGCGATGCTTATTTTCTAAGAGAAACTAATCAGTTAGACCCATCTTGCAATTCCATGCCAGTGATGCGGTTAATGTTGTCATCAACTTAATGGCAGATCAGAGGTACTGAAAGTAGAAGTACACCGACAACTGACAGCCTGTTTTACAGCTACTTCAGTCAACCTGTCAGAAACAAGAAAAGAAAGGAAAAGATCATTCCATTGTTATTTTATTTATTTATTTATACCACCTTAAGTCACGGTACATTTCCCTGCCTGAAATCCGGGCTGCTCTGCCCGGGGAGACGGACGTCGCCACAAGACCAGCGCCACCTTTTTTTTCTCTCAGCATCTGTATTTGTTTCCCTATCAGAGTGGCTTTTTTTTCCTACAGAATTTTACCAGGGACAACTCTCTTATTGCCGTGGGTTCTTTTACACGTGCGCTAAAAAATTCTGTGTAACACACGGAACCTCGATTTATCGTCTCATCCGAAAGACCAGCGCCTAGACAATTACTCATGGTCTAATGGATGGGGAAAAGTGTATCTAAACGGGATTCGAACCACCGGACACTTCCGACCCGGACTTTTCGCTTTCTAGACAGGCGCGTTACCTCTAGACCACCGATCCACTGTGGATCCATTGGATAATGAGTCTGTTTCGCTATCACAGTGAACTGTAAAAACAGAGGAGTTTTGTTGTTTAGTGATAATCGAGGTGATGGGCTTGAATTCTTGATTGTGTCATTAAATGTTTTCTTTTGTAGGTTTTCTCGCGCGCGCGCGCGTGTGTGTGTGTGTGTGTGTGTGTGTGTGGTGTGTGTGTGTGTGTGTGTGTGCAGTGTGTGTATGTATAGTGTATGTATGCGGTGTGTATGTGTGTGTAGTGTGTGTGTGTATGTGTTCGTTTTGTGCGTGTGTGTAGTGTGTGTTTATTTGTGGTGTGTTTATTTGTGGGTGTGTTTATTTGTGTGTGTGTTTATGTGTGTGTTTATGTGTTTGTGGGTGGTTTGTGTGTGCTTATTTGTGTGTGCGTGTGTATTTTTGTGCATATTTATTTGTGTGTGTTTATTTGTGTGGGGGTTTGTGTGTGTGTGTGTTTATTTGTGTGTGTGTGTTTTATTTATTGTGTGTGTTTATTTGTGTGTGTGTTTATTTGTGTGTGTGTGTTTATTTGTGTGTGTGTTTATTTGTGTGTGTGTTTATTTGTGTGTGTTTGTGTGTGTGTTTATTTGTGTGTATTTGTGTGTGTTTCTTTGTGTATGCTTATTTTTATGTGTGTTTATTTGTATGTGTGTTTATTTGTGTCTCTGTGTCTATTTTTGTGTTCATTTGTGTGTGTTTATTTGCGTGTGTTATCTGTGTGTGTTTATTTACGTCTGTGTTTATTTGTGTATGTTTATTTTATGTGTGTTTATTTGTATGTATGTTTATTTTATGTGTGTTTATTTGTATGTGTGTTTATTTGTGTGTGTTTATTTGTTTGATTGTGTTTATTTGTGTGCGTGTGTTTATTTGTGTGTGTGTGTTTATTTTGTGTGTGTATTTATTTTTGTGTGTTCATTTGTGCCTGTGTGTTTATTTGTGTGTATGAGTGTGCTACAGTGAAAACAAGAAGGGAGGAGAAGTGAGGGTGTGAGGTGAGAGAGAGAGAGGCAGACAGGCAGACAGACAGGCAGACAGACAGGCAGACAGACAAACAGACAGACAATCAGACAGACAACCAGACAGAGAGACAGAAGAACAGATGGAGGGTGGCAGTGTGGTTGACTGACCCGTCATTTTGTTTTCATATTTAAGGATAACAGCGACGCAGAAAAAGTGAGTGTATGGTTATGCGTGCGCGCGCGTGTGTCTTTCTCTGTATGTGTGTGTTGTGTGTGTGTGTGTGTGTGTGTTGTGTGTGTGTGTGTGTGTGTGTGTGTGTGTGTGTGTGTGTGTGTGCGCGCGTGTGTGTGTGACATAGGGAGAGAGTTGAAGAGAGAAAGAGACAGAGACAGAAACAGAGACAGACCAATTGACAGATAGTTAACCAGAAGAAGAGTAAGACAGACAGTACGACAGAGTGACAGACAGAATTTTTTGTAAACAGAGGGAAAAGAAATATCTAATCTATACATATTGAATTCTGCTAGTTATGTGCGGAATGTATTGTGGTTCTTATGATATGGGGAGTGGGGTGGGGGGGGGGGGGGGGGGGGGGGGGGGGGGGGGGGGTGGGGGGGGGGGGGGGGGTGGGGGACTGTATGTGTGCCTGTACCCTCTCGTTTCATTGATGACTTAAGGGACTGGTTGTTGTGTGTCCGATTGATAAGAGTTTATCATAGCTAGCCTGAAGGAGACCGAGAATAAGACAGAAATTCCATCCAACAATTTATCTTTTAAAAAAAAATCTGAAAACTATTTATCACCAGGTTGTTGGTTTTTTCACAACATGCCTAAGGGAGACAATTTCTAAGACAGCAATTCTTTGGATGTTACCATTTCTCTTTTCTAAAAAAAAATTCTGAAAACTGTTTCATCAAGGGTTTTTTTCACAGCATGCCTAAAGTGAGACAATCTCTAAGACAGCAATTCTTTGGATGATACCATTTCTCTTTTTTATTTTAAATCTTAAAACTGTTTTATCATCATTTTTTTAAATGAAAGTTTGTTTTCACAGCATGCGTAATGGAGACACTCTAGAAGACAGCAACTCTTTGGAGGATATCAATTCTGTCCCAAAACTTCTGACAACTCTTTTGTCGTCAGTTTTTTTTTCTGTGTAATATTATCGCAGAGATGCTTGCTTAAACGAAAGGGACAAATGAGGAAACTATTATTTTATTTTATTTTATTTATTCTAATAATGGAATAAGCACTCATGTGCTTTTTTTAAATCCAGTCCCCGTGTGTATGCGGTTTTGTAAATTCTGTCATCTGTTCCCACCGGCACACAATAGCCTACTCTTACGAAAAGTGGAACAGGATTTAACGTGTGCGCAAGATGTTCTGCGTGCGTTCGCACACGGGGCCTCGGTTTATAGTCCCATCCGAAGGACTTTTGGGGGAGAGTGGAGTCTGCACTGATGTTAACTCCAGGGGAAAATATCCCCTTGAACGGGATTTGAGCCCGGGTCATCAGATTGCGAGCTAAAAATGTAATGTGCAATTCTGTGAAAGTAATATTGGCATTAGGTCACACAAGCTAGGTGCAGGTTGGGTGCACAGAACAAAAATAATCAAAGTGATAGCTGACACCCTGTTGACAACCCCTGCAGTCAGTTTAGCTAAAACACAAGGCCAGTTTTAATGTGATGACAGTTCTTGCTTTCTATTTGAAGGAAATGTAAAAAAAGAAATAAAGAGGAATCAGAGTTTTTCGACAGTTAGCTAGAACTGATGCCTTTGGACGCGAAATCTTTCTTGGCTGTTTTAGTGTGTGTGTGTGTGTGTGTGTGTGTGTGTGTGTGTTGTGTGTGTGTGTGTGTGTGTGTGTGAGTGTGTGTGCGTGTGTGTGTGTGTGTGTGTGTGTGTGAGTGTGTGTGCGTGTGTATGTGTGTGTGTGTGTGTGTGTGAGGTTGTTTGCTGCAATTGCTGTTGTTGTGCATGTGCATAGCTGCATATTATGCAAGTGCATGTTTTCGTGTGTATGTGTGTAAGTGTGTGTATGTGTGTGGGGGGGGAAGGAAGACAGACAGACAGACCGACCGACAAACAGACAGACAGACAGTCAGATCAAACAGATAGTTTAACATACAGACAGGCAGACAAAAAGTCAGACAGAGGGACAGAGAAAAACTGCAGAGGGGCAATAAAATTAATGTCTCTATATGAAACATCTGCTTGCTCATTTTTGAAAGGAAATTTGTATCCTAATCGTTTTTGGAATGTATGGCATTTTTTGGTGTCTATTTCTTCTTGTTTCATTAATAACTTAATGAATGGTGATTGTCGAATTGATGAGAATTTATCACAAGCTTGCCTCAAGGACACGAAGTATAAGACAGCAATTCTTTGATATCATTTCTCTTCAAACATTCTGAAAACTGTTATCATCATATTTTGTGTGCGCACCATATCGCAGAGATGCTTACAGAAACGAAAAAACAAATGATGAAGCTGAAAATGTCCAATCTTAACAAAACCATGTTGTCATTATGTCACAAAAGCTAAGTTCATGTTGGGTACACAGAACAAAAATACAGTGATAGCTGACTACCTGTTGACAACACCTGCAGTCAGTTTGGCAAAAATCAGGCCAGTTTTAATGTGATGTCAGATCTTACTTGCAACTTGAAGGAAGTATAAAAACAAAAAAACCCACAGACTCTATGACAGTTAGCCAGAATTGGTGCCTTTGAACTCGAAAGCTTGCTTGGCTGTTTGAGTAAGTATATGGGGGGAGGGGGGGTGGGTTGCGTGCGTGCGTGAATATGCATGTGAAAGAGGGAGAAAGAGAGAGAGAACGATAGAAAGAGAAAAAGAAAGAAAGAAAGAGAAAGAGAGGGAGAGAAACAAAGAAAGAGAGAGAGAGTTCGGGTGTGCATGTGTGCACTTTAATCATTACAAGAAGGACAATTACAATACTGACAGGCACATTGATACGAGTCATCATCTTGAAAGACACAAAACGCGACATTATTTTCACTTTAGTTTAAACATTCTACGATAATTTCAAATAAAAACGTCAAACACACACACACACACACACGCATACACACACGCGCGCGCGCGCACGCACGCACGCACACATTGTGTGCCATTGTGTGCCGGTCGGAACAGATGACAGAATTTACAAAACCGCTTACACATGGGGACTGGATGCACACAAGCACATAAGTGATTCTTCCGTTATCCTCTATATAAAAGAATAAAATTTTAAAAAATTAAAAAACTCACACACACACACACACACTACTTGCTTACATTCTCATTTCATTATCCTTCGGATGAGACTATAAACCGAGGCCCCGTGTGCGAACGCACGCAGACCACCTTGAGCACACGTTAAATCCTGTTCCACGTTTCGTAAGAGCAGGCCATTGTGTGCATGTTGACAGTAAATTCGCAATATTTCACGTAGCACCAGTGAAGGACGACTTGTCAGTTGTCTCATCTCATCTTGTCTTGTCCCGAGAGAGAGAGAGAGAGAGAGAGAGAGAGAGAGAGAGAGAGTGTGTGTGTGTGTGTGTGAGAGAGAGAGAGAGAGAGAGAGAGAGAGAGAGAGAGAGAGGAGTGAGAGAGAGAGAGAGAGAGAGAGAGAGAGAGAGAAACACAGACACACAGACACACCGACAAAAACAGACTTATAGACAAACAAGAATAACTTTTTACCAGACACATAGAAAGCTTTATTACTGCAAATAGACTCTATATAATATCAGTGTGTGAGTGGTGGAAGCTGGTTGCAAAATCTTCAGTGGTGCTCCCAGTGTCCACGGAAATCGACTACGGGATAGCAAACAAGCGGCGGACGGATGATATCACAGAAAGAATTCACTGTGAAAGAGAAGAGGGTATCGTTTTGTTTGTGCATCTCTATGTCCTGCACAACACTGCGTTTGTCTGTAACTCTGCAGTGAAGCTGATGACATGCTGGGGGATAAAAAGAAGCACTATTCAGTGTGGTGGGCTGGGAGTGGACAAGTCATTTCATTCCATACCACTTGAAGTCACGGCAGAGTTCTCTGCGTGAAATTCGGGCTGCTCCACCACCCCCCCCCCCCCCCCCCCCCCCCCCCGAAGAGAGCGCTTCGCCACAAAAGCAGCGCCACCCATTTTTTTTTCTTTACCTGTCTGCAACTTCATTTGTTTCCCTATCACAGTAACTTTTCTCGACAAAATTTTACCAGGGACAAGTCTCTTGTTGCCGTGGATTCTTTTACGTGCGCTACATATTTATGTGTAACTCACGGGAATTTGGCTTATCATCTCATCGGAAAGACTAGCACCCAGACCACCACTCATGGTCTAATGGATGGGGGAAAGTTTCGGGCCCAAACAGGGATCAAACCACCGCACACTTCCCACCCGGACTTTTCGCTGTCTAGGCAGGCGCGTTATCTCTAGATCACCGATCCACTAAGCCCCACAATTCCTCAAAGCGTAAGAAAACATGTGCTTTGACAGTCATGTCTTCAATTATGCTACATTGCACTTCACCAACGTGTGTGTGGTGTGTGGTGCGTGCGTGCGTGTGTGCGCGCTTGCGCTTCCCATCACACAACTCTCGAAATTGATAGCCAGAAAGGAAAGTAGTCTTTAGTTCTAAAGGAGAAGAAAAAATAAACATGTGTGACAGTTATTGTGCTGAAGAGAGTGATATTGTTCAAAAAAGGAAAGGAGACAATAGCAAGATTGAAATTGGAAATAGACAGAGACAGAAACAGAGAGACAGGCAGGCAGACAGACAGACAGGCAGGCAAACACACAAGCAGACAGGTAGATAGGCAGGCATGCAGGCAGGCAGACAGACAGACACACAGGCAGGCAGACAGGCAGAAAAACAAACAGGCAGACACACGGGCAAACAGGTAGGCTTGCATACAGAAAGACAGGAATCGAGATAGGTAGTAAGGCAAGCAAGCGGGTTTTAATTTGTCAGGAGCCTGATTTTCAAAAGTCCACATGGTATCAGCCTTGTTCAAGTGTTGGTGGTTGGCAGGAGCTATATATATCTATATACCTGGTGGACTAGTGGTCTAGAGGTAACGCACCTGCCTAGAAAGCGAAACGTCCGAGTTCGAAGCATACGGTGGTTCGATCCCCGTTTGGGCCCGAAACTTTTCAGCCATCCGCTAGCGTGAGTGGTGGCATGGGTGCTAGTCTTATCTATGACACGATTAACCGAGGTACCGACTGTAACAGACAGTTAACGCGTGTAAAAGAACTTACGGCAACAAGAGAGTTGTCCCTGGCAAAATAGAGGTTTAAAAAAGTCACTTTGATAGGGGAAACAAATACACATTCTGGCAGGAATAGAAAAAAAACCATGAGTGGCGCTGCTCTTGTGGCGATGCGCTCTTCCCGGGAACAGCAGCCCAAATTTCACGCAGATGACTCTGCCGTAACTTAAAGTAGCCTGCAATACACTACACTACACTACACTACACTACACTACGCTACACTACACTACACTACTCTACACTACACTACACTACACTACACTACACTACACTACTCTACACTACACTACACTACACGACACGACACTACACTACACTACGCTACACTACACTACAATACACTTCTATACACTACAATACACTACACTACAATACACCACAATACACTACAATACACTACACTACACTACACTACAATACAATACTGTGCTTACAATGCAATGCAATACAATACAATACTTACAATCCAATCCAATACAATAAATCACAGTACAATACAAGCATCATGACTGAGTGGTTGAGCTGTCAGTGGTTTACGGAAACACAAGTATACCCAGCATGCACCTTGCATCTTGCAAGGGATGAGCTCCGCCAGGTATGACTTGCCCAAGAGACATACCCTGAAAAATGCTGTGCATTTCCCTTAATGATTCCTCAAAGCGTTGAAGGAGGGAAGAATAAGTTGAATTAAGGGAGAGAAGAACGAGAGAAGGGAGAGAAGACAGAGAGAAGGGAGAGAAGACAGAGAGAAGGGAGAGAAGACAGAGAGAAGGGAGAGAAACAGAGAGAAGGGAGAGAAGACAGAGAGAAGGAGAGAAGAGAGAGAGAAGGGAGAGAAGACAGAGAGAAGGGAGAGAAGACAGAGAGAAGGAGAGAAGACAGAGAGAAGGAGAGAAGACAGAGAGAAGGGAGAGAAGACAGAGAGAAGGGAGAGAAGACAGAGAGAAGGAGAGAAGACAGAGAGAAGGAGAGAAGACAGAGAGAAGGAGGGAAGAAAGAGAGAAGAGAAAGAACGAGAGAAGGGAGAGAAGAAAGAGAGAAGGGAGAGAAGACAGAGAGAAGGGAGGGAAGAAAGAGAGAAGAGAGAAGAACGAGAGAAGGGAGAAAGAGAGAGAGAAGGGAGAGAAGACAGAGAGAAGGAGAGAAGACAGAGAGAAGGGAGAGAAGACAGAGAGAAGGAGAGAAGACAGAGAGAAGGAGAGAAGACAGAGAGAAGGGAGGGAAAGAAAGAGAGAAGAAGAAGAACGAGAGAAGGAGAGAAGAGAGAGAGAAGGGAGAGAAGACAGAGAGAAGGAAGAAGACAGAGAAAGGAGAAAGACAGAGAAAAGGGGAGAGAAAGGGAGAGAAGGGAGAAAAACAGAGAAAGGGAGAAAAAGGAGAGAAGGAGAGAGGAATGAGAAAAGGGAGAGAAGAAGAGGAAGAAGAAGGGAGAAAAGAACAGAGAGAAGGGAGAGAAGACAGAGAGAAGGGAGGGGCAGAGAAAGGAGAGAAGAGAAGAGAAGGAGAAAGACAAAGGGAGAGAAGGGAGAGAAGGGAGAGAAAAGAAGAAGGAAAAAGAAGAAGGAAGGAAAACAGGAAAAGGGGAGAGAAGACAGAAAAAGGAAAAAGGGAGAGAGAAAGGAGAGAAGAACAGGAAAGAAGAGAAGAAGGAAGAAAAGAGAGAAGGAAGAAGAAGAGAGGGGGAGAGAAGACGAGAAAAGGGGAGAGAAGGAGAGAGAAGGGAAGAAAAGAGGAGGGAGAGAAAACAGAAAAGGAGAGAAGAGAAAGGGAGAGAAACAAGAGAAGGGAGAGAAGAAGGGAGAAGGGAGAGAAGACAAGAGAAGGAAAAGAAGACAGAGAAAGGGAGAGAAGACAGAGAAAAGGGGAGAGAAACAGGAGAAGGGGAAAAGAAAGAGAGAAAGAAGGAGAGAGGGAGGAAGAAAGAGAGAAGAGAGAGGGGGGAAAGGGAAAGAAGAGAGAGAGAAGGAGAGAAAAGAGAAAGGGAAGAAACAGAAAAAGGGAGAGAAGGGAGAGAAAAAGGAGAGAAGGGAAGAGAGAAAAAGAGGAAGAAGGAGAGAAGGAGAGAGAAGGAAGAAAACGAGAGAAGGGAGAAAGGAAAGGAGAAGGGAGAGAAGGGAGAGAAGACAGAGAGAAGGAGAGAAGAAAAGAGAGAAGGGAGAAAGACAGAGAGAAGGGAGAGAAACAGAGAAAAGGGAGAGAGAAGGAGAGAAGACAGAGAGAGGGAGAGAAGAAAAGAGAAAGGAGAGAGAAGGAGAGAAAGGAAAGAGAAGGGAGAGAAGGGGGAGAGAAGGGAGAAAAAAGACAGAGAGAAGGGAGAGAAGACAGAGAGAAGGGAGAGAAGACAGAAGAAGGGAGAGAAGACAGAGAAAAGGGGAGAGAAGACAGAGAGAAGGGAGAGAAGACAAGAGAAGGGAGAGAGGAAAGAGAGAAGGAGGAAGACAGAGAAGGGAGAGAAGACAGAGAGAAGGGAGAGAAGACAGAGAGAAGGGAAAAGAGGAAAGAGAGAAGGGAGAAGAAAGGAGAGAAGACAAGAAAAAGGGAGAGAAGACAGAGAGAAGGGAGAGAAGAACGAAGAAGGGAGAGAAGAACGAGAGAAGGAGAAAAAAGAGAAGGAGAGAAACAGAGAGAAGGAGAGAAGACAGGAGAAGGGAGAGAAGAACGAGAGAGGAGAGAAGAGGGGAAGAGGGAGAGAAGAAGAGAGAAGGGAGGGTAAGAACGAGAGAAGGAAGAAGAAAGAGAACAGAGAGAGAAGACAGAGAGAAGGGAGAGAAGAACGAGAGAAGGAGAGAAGAAAGAGAACAGAGAGAAAACAGAGAGAAGGGAGAGAAGACAGAAGAAGGGAGAGAAGACAGAGAGAAGGAGAGAAGACAGAGAGAAGGAGAGAAGACAGAGAAAGGGAGAGAAGAAGAGAGAAGGGAGAGAAGAAAGAGAAAGGGAGAGAAGACAAGAGAAGGGAGGAAGAAAGAGAGAAGGGAGGGAAGAAAGAGAGAAGGGAGGAAGAAAAAAGAGAGGAGGGAAAAAGAGAACGGGGAGAGAAGAGAGAGAGAAGGGAGGAAGAAAAAAGAGAAGGAGGGAAGAAAGAGAACAGGAGAGAAGAGAGAGAGAAGGGAGGGAAGAAAGAAGAAGGAGAGAAGAAAGAGAACAAGAGAGAAGACAGAGAGAAGGGAGGGAAGAAAGAGAGAAGGGAAGAAGACAGAGAGAAGGGGGGAAGACAAAGAAAGACAGAGAGAAGGGAGGGAAGAAAAGAAAGGAGAGAAGAAAGAGAACAGAGAGAGAAGACAGAGAGAAGGGAAGAAGACAGAGAAAGGAGAGAAGACAGAGAGAAGGGAGAAAAAGACAGAGAGAAGGGAAGAAGCAGAGAGAAGGGAGAGAAGACAGAGAAGGGGAGAAGACAGAGAGAAGGGAGAGAAAAACAGAGAAAAGGGGAGAGAAACGAGAGAAGGTAAGAAGACAGAGAGAAGGAGGGAAGAAAGAGAGAAGGGAGAGAAGACAGAGAAAAGGGGAGAGAAGACAGAGAGAAGGGAGAGAGACGAGAGAAGGGGAAAAGAAACAGAGAGAAGGGAGAAGACAGAGAAGAAGAGAGAAGAACAAGAAAAGGGGAGAGAAGACAGAAGAAGGGAGAGAAGAACGAGAGAAGGGAAGAAAGAAGAAAGGGAGAAAACAGAGAAAAAGGGAGAGAAACAAGAGAAGGGAGAGAAGACAGAGAAAAGGGGAGAGAAGACAAGAGAAGGGAGAGAAAAGGAGAAAAGGGGAAGAAGACAAGAGAAGGGAGAGAAGACAGAGAAAAGGGGAGAGAAGACAGAGAGAAGGGAGAGAAGACAAGAGAAGGGAGAGAAGACAGAGAAAAGGGGAGAGAAGACAGAGAGAAAGGGAGAGAAGAAGGAGAGAACGGGGAAAGAAGACAGAGAGAAGGGGGGGAAGAAGGAGAGAACAGGAGAGAAGACAGAGAGAAGGAGGGAAGAAGGAGAGAACAGGAGAGAAGACAAGAGAAGGAGGGAAGAAAGAGAACAGGGAGAAAAGACAGAGAGAAGGGAAGAAGACAGAGAGAAGGGAGAGAAACAGAGAAAGGGAGAGAAGAAGGAGAGAACAGGAGAGAAGACAGAGAGAAGGGAGGAAGAAAGAAACGGGGAGAGAAACAAGAAAAGGGGAAAAGAAGACAGAGAGAAGAGAGAAGACAGAGAGAAGGAGAGAAGACAGAGAGAAGGGAAGAAAAAGAGAAAAGGGGAGAGAAGACAGAGAGAAGGGAGAAAGAGAGAGAAGGAAGAAGAAGGAGAGAGGGGAAAAACAGAAAAAGGGGAGAGAAGAACGAGAGAAGGGAAGAAGACAGAGAAAGGAGAGAAGACAGAGAGAAGGGGGAAGAAGGAGAGAGGGAGGAAAAAGAGAAAGGGAGAGAGAACGAAAAGGAGAGAAGACAGAGAGAAGGGAGAGAAACAGAGAGAAGGAGAGAAGAAGGAGAGGGGAGAGAAGACAGAGAGAAGGGAGAGAAGACGAGAGAAAAAGAGAAAAAGGAGAGAAGGGAGAGAAGACAGAGAGAAGGAGAGA
>CM054143.1:60010890-60013390 GCA_028751875.1 Rapana venosa | reverse complement strand
CCCCTCCTCCTCTCCCCCACCTTCGCCCTCCCGGGGGAAAAATCCATTCAGTGAAATTCGAACGTACATTTCCTAGTCTGGAGTTCCATGTGTTGACCACTGTGCACCCCCGTTGGAATGCCAGGAGACTATGAGTATAAACAGCATCCCCACCTTCTGGAAATGCTGTGCTCGAAACTTCCTCTTTTCTATCCCTCTCTTTGGTTCCGCCTTGATCTTTTTTTCTCACTGTTACCTCCTCGCTTCTTGTCTATTTTCTGCTTCCTTGGTCCCTTCTCCAGCTTTTTTCAGATGTGACTTTAAACCGAGGTCCCGCGTGTGGACGGACGCAAAATCTTACGCACATGTTAAAATCCCATTCTGCTTTTCGGGGTGTTTTGTTGGGTCTTTTGGGGGAAGAGTAGGACATTAATTTTTGTGCCAGTAGGAACGGATGATAAAATGATTTTTGTTAATGCAATCACACTGGTGTTATGTTTAGACACCATACCAAATTCGAAATGCGGCTACCCACGGTCACATAATTATGTAGAATATCACCATTGGTGAACCTCAAAGCTCTCGCCATGAAATGAAAAAACACAAAGAAAAAAAATAGTTCCACAAAAGTGCTTGCGATGATATGATTATGATAATAAATTAATAGCAGCAGCATATCGACACTATTCATTACTTATTTCTGTAAAACGACATACGATGACATGATAATTAATTTTTAAACAAAACAAAACACCTAAAACAGCTGCTTCTCAGTAATCTTTATTGGCTATTCCGTTTTTCTACAAAACAGTATGCAACAGCACGTAATAATAAAATAGTATAACAACTGCATGTCAACAATCATGAAGCTGACGATCAGTCTTGATCAGACGCATGTCAGCTCACATCTAACGCTCGTAAAAGAGCCCATGGCAACATGACAGACAGGCGTGGCAAAAACTCCGTCGACTAAAAACTACTATCACAGAGGACAGCACATGTTCAGCGCCGAGACAGAATAAGGGAGACAAATGTTGTGTCTTGAGAGCCGCCTGAATTTTTTAGACAGAGTTGTGCACCTTTGCTTGACTTTAGTCGTCAGCCTTACCCGTCATTTGTTTACTAATAATTGAATACTTCTTTTTTTTTCTCTCTCTCTATAGCTCAAAAAGAGTTAACTGGAATAAACCATTGTGAACTGAGAATTGAATTGTGAAAAAAACTCCTTGAGAAGTCTTTGGGAGTACTGTACAGAAGCTGTTCAGGAGGCATGTTGTGTGCAATATTTTATTAGTTAGTTCTACAGAACTGCAGACGATGGCAGGTGATGTTGAGTATTATAGCTACATCTCAGTACTCTATATAAATTTGCCATTTCTACAAAACCGTGGGATGATCATAGTTATATAATTATATCTTTAACTGTACTGTTTATCAACATGGCGGCCCTGATTAGTTTTGCAATGATTTTTAAAAGGTCATCCTGTTTCTGGAACAAAATTGTAAATCTGTTTTTATTCTTTGACATCTTTTTTTTCTCTTCAAAGGTACATGCCAGCAAGTGTGATTAGTTGTTTTCTAACCTTCTTTCTCTCTTAATATATCTATTCTATAATGGTGGTGGTGGGGTGATGGTGAAGGGGGATGTTTCTGTTTAGTTGAATAATGAAAAAAAGCAATCCCCTCCACCCCCCCCCCATCAAAGCCCCCCACCACCACCCCCACCACCCCAAAAAAGCACACTACCACCACCACCAACAGCAATAAACAGACAAACAAACAGCTCCATACACCCAAATAGTTAAACATTTAAAACAACTCGTTCATTTTTTAGAGACTAAAAGTTTTTAAAAGTAAACAAACAGTACAACAACATAGGCCATATACACATCTTTATTCTTCATAAGTGCAATATTTCAAAATTGAAACAGAGAAGAAAAAATGTATACGTCAGATAACCCTCCATCCACTAGATCAATAAATCTGATGATAATTCAAGGTCAGACGCGCGTCAGCACACATTTGATGCTGGTAAAAGATCCCATGGCAACACAACAGTGGCACATTTCTGTCGACAAAATCCACTGTAGTGGTACAGGGAAACGCAACATTTTATTTTAATTTTGCCTAGAGACGAGAGAAGGGAGACAAATGCGTTACACCAAGAGCCACCTGCATTTCAGACAGAGTTAAGAGCCGTGATTTGACTTCTGCCTTATTTCGTCATTTTATCTATTTTTATTTGTTTATTTATTCTTTTATTTCGACCTCGGTTTATAATCTCATCCAAAGGACTTTTGGAGGGGAGTGGAGTCGGCACTGATGTTAATTCCAGAGAAAAAATGTTGAACGAGATTCGAACCCGGGTCCTTGAGTGTCCATGAGGGACTGTGCTGAATTTGTCAGGCTGTGAGTAGTGGGCAAGTTGTGAATGGAGAATCATATCATCTTGAAGTATTAGGGCCTCTGTGTATGTGTGTGTGTGCGTGCGTGTGTGTGTGTATGTGTGTGTGTGCGTGCG
>CM054143.1:60000890-60003390 GCA_028751875.1 Rapana venosa | reverse complement strand
TTTTTGTATTCATAGACATATTATTGGTCGACATGGTTTGACTATAATATCGCTTTGTTTATTTGTCTGAAGTTGACGGACGCTGAAGCCGAGTGGTTAATTAAGACCGTTCGACGTCCATCTCACGGGTCCATGAAGTCGTGGGTTCGAATCTTGGCGGCGTCTGGTGAATTACGGGTGGAGAGTTTTACGATCTCCCAGATCAACTTCAAGTGCAGACTTGCCAGTGCCTAAACTCTCGTCGTTGACACAGACACACGCAGAAGATCAGCCATGCACGTTAAAGGTCCAGAGATTCATGTCAGTGTTCGGTGGGTCACGGAAACAGGAACATACCCAGCATGCATCCTTGAAGTCGGAATGCGGCTACCTTCATGGGGGGCAAACACGGTGGAATACGCCAGATCTCACCATTGGTGAGCCTCAGAACTTTGACCGAATAACGACCCAAAAAATCGTCTAAAATAACCATGCCACACACGAGTGCAGGTGATCTATCTAGAGAGTTTGTCGTCATGTGGTAATTGAGTTCTGAGTCTCTTTTTCTTCAACTAAAAAGAAAAATCATAGAGGATGCAAATATCCCCCCCCCCTCCCCCCACACACACCCACACTTGCTTTTCTGCACTCAGCAAGAGGGAGACACCTGAAACAGGAGCGGGGTTAGCTAACCTGTCTTCATGTACTCCACTCCTCTCGTCTTTTTCATCTAATAAGGAACACGTTTGTTTTTGCATCAACACTTCATTTTTTAGCAACAAGCTGCCGTGGCTTTAAGCAGTTCAAGAATCACTGGCTGGGAGTGCTGTAGGTTCGAGTTTATTCATAGATGCTCATACAGCAACTATTGTTGTTTGATATAATATGGGCGAAAATGCGTCACGCTGCCGTTAAGCGCCTGGCAAGTCAGGCCCAGCGCATCAGACTTCGGCAAGGGAGAGAATTGTTATCGTTAAAGACTTTCTGAGGGGAGGGGGGTGGAGGCAGGAGAATGGACCAAGAAGGCTGAAAATAGACAAGAAGGTGGTGATAAGAAGAAAAAAGAACAAGGCAGAAACAAAGAGAGGGATAGAAAAGAGGGAATTCCTATCACAGAATTTCCAGAAGGTGGGGATGCTATTATACTGACAAGCCCCTCGGCATCCCCACGGGGAATACTTGCGATCTAAAGTGTTCCTTTTCTTCCTGTCACCTCCTTCTTGTCTTTTTTCTGCTTTCTTGGTCCATTCTCCTGCCTTTTTCTTCTCCAGAAAGACTTCAAGATAACAGTTCTCTCCTATGCCGGAATCGGATGCGCTGGGCCTGACTTATCAGGCGCATAACGGCATTTTCGCTCAGATAACAGACAACAATAGTTGCTGCCTGAGCATTCGAAGAAGAAGAAGAAGAAGAAGAAGAAGAAGAAGAAGAAGAAGAAGAAGAAGAAGAAGAACAACAACAACAACAAGAAGAAGAAGAAGAAGAAGAAGAAGAACAACAACAACAACAACAACAACAACAACAAGAAAATGCGCATGATAGTATTGAGTCTGGATTGTCCTGATCATTTTTTTAACCTATCAGAGTTCAAGTATTGTATAATTTTCCCTGTCTATCAGAAGCGACAATGTTTGGGCTGGAAGCCAGGCATTTCTGGGTAGGCCTGATGGACCGAGCACTGGTACTGCCCTTTCGTGTTGGCAAACCACTGTATAGCATGATACTGGCCAGCTGCATAGCCAGGCGGGGGACAGGACAGCTCAGTGGTCGGAGCACTCGCTTCCCCCCAGCCAAGTTAAGCAGCGTCGAGCGTGGTTACCAGTTGGATGGGTGACCGTTTTCGCGCCTTTGGCTTCAGTACAGTTCCCCCAGTTCACCCAGCTATAAATGGGTACCTGCCCTCTTTAGGGCCAGGGAAGGTAAAGCAGCGAGGGAGAGGAGAGATGGGCGCCGCCCTCAATACGCTGGCCCCTAGAGAAGTTGAGGTCTCTGACGCCTCGTTCCCCTACGATCTTAATATAGGTTATGGGACACCTTTACCTTGACCTGTTTACATAGCCAGGCACAGAGTCACGCGGCTGGAGTGCCAACTCTCTGCCATTTTCCAGTGATGTGGACTCCAAGTCTTTGGAAGAAGACGAAATGAGGATTTAAAAATAACCAACCAAACAAAAATATTCCTTACAAAACATACAAGTGAGTAGTGTGTATGTGGGGGTGGGGGGTGTATTTATTTATTTATCTATTTATTTATTTGCTTTTATATCGAGAATAATTATGGAATAAACACTCGTGCGCTTTCATACATCCAGTCCCCGTGTGTATGCGGTTTTGTAAATTCTTTCATCTGTTCCCACCTGCACACAATGGCACACAATGTGTGTGTGCGGTGTGTGTGTGTGTGTGTGTGTGTGTGTGTGTGTGTGTGTACGTGCGTGCGTGCGTGCGTGCGTGCGTGTGTGCGTGTGTTTGATATTTTTATTTGAAGTTATCGTGGAATGTTTAGACTAAAATGAAAATG
>CM054143.1:59975890-59990890 GCA_028751875.1 Rapana venosa | reverse complement strand
TAATATAATCCTATCAGCCATTCCGACAGCTGTTTGAGTAGGGACCACATCCCAGGGATCATGTACACGACCAATGGTGTTTCGTGGCTTCACTGACATTGCCGAACTTCGTCAGAGTTCTTGGAGCAGATTGGTTCGCGTTAACACGTAAGAGAGGTTCTGTGTGGAACCTGACTGTGTGGGTGGAGAGAGAAAGTTTCTTTGAATTGCAGAGAGAAAGCACAACGTTGATGGTATGATTGTGGTTGTTTTGGCTGTGACATAAACAGGAATGCAGGATTGATGTTTTGTTCTTTTTGTCGTCCATCCATTTCTTTCCAAAAAGATACCTTAACTGGTTGATTGTGTGTGGGTTTTTTTGTTTTCGTGTGTGTGTGTGTGTGTGTGTGTGTGTGTGCGTGCGTGCACGTGTATGCGTATGTGTGTGTGCGTTTGTGTGTGTGTGTGTGTGTGTGTGTACGTGCTTGCGCGCGCGCGTGTGTGTAGGCATTTTTATTTTTAGAGCTCAACAGACATCATAAAAAAGAAATTTCCTAAAGTACATATAACGTATCTTCTATTTGATTTGCCTTTTCGTACTAGTTTGCTTAGTTTGCTTATAGTTCATGTTGCTCTTGTTCATGTTTGGCTTCATTTCCATGTCAGTGAAGTCTGCTTTTTCCCCTATCATGTGTATTGCCAGTCAGATGCAGCCAGCCAATAACAATAATTCACCGAGACAAAAGGACGGGTCAAGTCTTACCTCAAAGTTCTCTTGACCCTCACATCACTTTGCTCATCATGACCCCCACGACCCCCACCAAAAGAAGGCAGCTCCCGGAAGACGTTTCACAGATGCCTCGTCAGAGTAGAAGCCTGCGGGATTGATTTTAAAAGTACAGGAAACAGACAGGACGTTAAGAGACAAAGAGCGCCATCTGAGACTGTATCACGGAGGTCAACATGCTGGCCTGTTTCTTCGAGGCTGGAGTGAAAGGAGCCCTAATGGACGGAACACGCATGTACAGGGTAAGGTTTTGTCAAAGACAGACACACCCACGCCGTTTATTTTTGACCTGGGCTCGTTCGAGCTAGTTAGTTAATTAGTTAGTTAGTTTGTTTGTTAGTAGGCCTGCGTCATTAGTGAACACCAATGCACGCACACTACCAATAGATTGTTCGTCCTCAGAGCTGCGGTAAGGTAAGGTTATAATTATTATTATTATATCAGATTAACCTGGAAGAAATACATGGCAACAACTATTTTGGGGGGGACTGTCCAAACGGAGTTAATTACTCACACAAAGCCAGGCCCTCCTGAGTAATTAACTGGTCGGCAGAAACTTCAGGAGAGTTCGCACCTTTATGTAAACTGAATGTGGTCATTAGAAGAGTTTGATGTTGGTAGTACCATTGTTGGTGTTGCTGAGTTTGTTCGTTTTTTTCTTTGGATATTTCACTGAATGGTAAAGATCTTATGAGGACAGTATCGATAATGCGAAAGGCGTGTTTGGTTTGGTTTCATGTTTGTTAGTTTATTAGTTTTTTCGGGGTTTTTTTCCCGCAGGGGTGGGGGAGTAGGTTCTTGGGATTTTTGTTGTCGTTGTTGTTGTTGATTTCCAATGAAAGTGTCACAGCCATTAAGAAATTCCTTTCAACAGCTTCATATCAACCATTTCTTTTTCTTCTTCGTCGTCGTCGTCGTCGAACGCTCAAGCAAATACTATTGTCGGTTATATGAGCAACAATGTGTCACGCTGCCGTTAAGCGCCTGACAAGTCAGGATCGGCGTGTTTCACTTCAGCATAAGAGAGAATTGTTCAAAGGTTTTGTGTGTGTGTGTTTTTTTTTCTGGGAACAAGGCGCGAAAATGGACCAAGAAGACAGAAGGAAAAAAAAAGGACAAGAAGGGAGTGATGACAGGAAGAAAAGGAACAAGGCAGAAACGAAGAGAGGGATAGAAAACAGGAAATGCTTAGCATAGAATTTCCAGAATGTGGGGGTGGCATTTTATACTGATATATCCCCAGCATCCCTATAGGGAGGTATCAACCCTGTGGCAGGGACCTTAGCTTTACCTGTGTCATGATTAGTTCAGTGCGCTGGAGAAGCCTTAGGTGCATGCTGAGCATGTGTTTGTTGTTGTTTTTTGCCAGATATAGCGCTATATAAATTTCATGTATTATTATTGTTATTATTGTATTATTATTATTATTATTATTATTATTATTATTATTATTATTATTATTATTATTATTATTATTATTAACTGGCCTGCTCTATCAAGAACGATCGATGGGTTTTAACGTGTATGTAGGATAGTACGGGAAAAGGGGTAGCTCAGTGGTCAGAGCACGCGCTTTCCCTCAGCCAAAATTAAGCAGCATTGAGCGTGGTTACCAGTTGGATGGGTAACAGTTTGCGCGCCTTGGCTTCAGTACAGCTCCCCCAGTTCACCCAGCTGTAAATGGGTACCTGCCCTCTTTAGGGTCAGGGAAGGTAAAGCAGCGAGGGAGAGGAGATGGGCGCCGCCCTCAATATGCTGGACCCTAGAGAAGCTAAGGTCTCTGATGCCTCGCTCCCCAACGACCACATAGGTTATAGGACACCTTTACCTTTTATGAGAGTATGCATGCGTCCACCCCTCTCAAACAGCTTAAGGCTTACAGGCCTGTCATAAAGTGCCAGTTATTTATTCTAATCCTTTCTAGGGTGGATCGGTGGTCTAGAGATAACGCACCTGTCTAAAAAGCGAAAAGTCAGGAGGGTTTAAAGTGTATGGTGGTTCGATCCCCCTTTGGGCCCGGAACTTTCCCCCCATCCACTACAACCTTAGTAGTGGTCTAGGTGCTAGTCTTTCCGATGAGATTCTAAACCGAGGTACCGTGTGCAATACGCATTTAGTGCACGTAAAAGAACCCACGGCAACAAGAGATGTGTCCTTGGCAAAATTCTGTAGGAAAAAACTGCTCTGATAAGAAACTAAATACATAGGCACACAGGAAAAGAAAAAAACAATATTGAGTGGCGCTGCTCTTGTGACGACTTGCTCTCCCCGGGAAGAGCAGCCCGAATTTCACTCAGATAAATCTGCCGTTACTTAAAGTGGTATACAATACTATGCAATACAATACAATACGATTCAGTAAGTCACATACAATACAATACAATAACAGATCGTTTTGCATCTTTAAATACTTTTTTTCTCCAGCTGTTATCATAGTTTTCCTTTCAACATGATGTCAGGAAAAATGATGTTTTTTTCATCTTTCAATTTCTACCTTGAATGCATAGTGCTACGTGCGAGAGTGCTGTTTTTCATAATAAATAACTCTTCATGACTTTAGTCTGATTTTTAAAGATAAGATGTAGAATTTCGATTGGGTTTGGGAAGAAAATAACATACTGGATGTCAACTTGAGACTGTTGGGTGTTCCCCAGATTAACACAGGGGAGGGAAGAGGGGGGGGGGAGGGTCGTCCACAATTACACAGTCCGTCTGTCTCACTCATCGTACATAGAAATCACAGTAAGACCGTACAAGAGTACACTAGGTGACAAAGTTTGGATGTATAGCTGGTTTTTTTAAAGTACACTGACAGAAAGGTAGGCACACTCTGACCTCAGAGGATCTCTATTTTTTTCACAGAGTGGAAATCCAGCATGACTCGGTCAAGAGGGCAGGGCCCAGCGCTAAAACTAGTCCCCCCCCCCTACCTCCCCACCCCACCCCCACCCTCCCTCCCTTTTTACCAAGTCCAAGTGCGGTCAGTTTCTGCTATAAATAGCAACCAGCTGGGATGGACTGGATAACAGCAACCTAAGAGTACCCGGAACTGACAGCTGCCTTTTCTTTAAAAAAAAAAAAGAAGATTATAAATTGTTCTGGTTAACTTGACATTTCAAAGCGTTAACATCACTGTGTAGATTTGTAGGTCTTGGCTTTTAGCTCGGATCAATACCTGACAAAGCTTTTGCCTTAGAGCGAGAACTTGAGGCTGAAAGTCCCTGGAATCTGTTTTCCGATTGTATTCACTTCAGTAACACGCTGGGTATTGACTAGTAAGCGGATAGATCAGTTGTAAACACTGTCTTCTTTTCTGTTCTTTTGGGGAGATGTATGTTTTAAAAGTTGTATTATTATATCGTAGCATGATTTTGAGTTGTTGGTGTGTAATATATATACTGGATGACACACAAATCAGCTAATGATATAGGTCAAGATATCATCATATAAAGACGTACAAATTATCGAATGAAAGCGTTTCATTATCTGTTCAAAATGTTCCTACTATAGAAATTTGAGCTTTTTAAAATCAAAGACATATGTGTTTTAAGTTAGAAGTATAACTTAGGGACTGAGGTGCTCCCAATTTTATATTCTTTTGTTTTTCAGTGACGAAGACGTGTTCATTGGCTAACAATGTTACCACAACCACAACCACTACCACTACTAATATAAATTCCATACTTTTATTTTATTATTTTATTATTATTATATTTTATTATTATTATTATTATTATAATCTTATTATTATACTACTACTACTACTATACTACTACTACTACTACTACTACTACTACTACTACTACTACACTGCTGCTGCTGCTGCTGCTTCTCTTTATACTACTACTACTACTACTACTACACTACTACTACTACTACTATTTTTACTGCTGCTGCTACTGTACTGCTGCTACTTCTACTTCCATTACCGTCACCACCACCACCACCACCACCACCACCACCACCACCACCACCACCACTACTACTACTACTACTACTACTACTACTACTACTACTACTACTGCTGCTGCTGCTGCTGCTGCTGCTGCTGCTGCTGCTGCTACTGCTACTGCTGCTGCTGCTGCTACTGCTTCTGCTACTGCTACTGCTACTACTGCTGCTACTACAGCTACGACTACAATTACAACAACTACTACTACTACTACTACTACTACTACTACTACTACTACTACTGTTGTTGTTGTGGATGCTGCTGCTGCTGCTGTTGCTACTACTACTTCCATTACCGTCACCACCACCACCACTACTACTACTACTACTACTACTACTACTACTACTACTACTACTACTACTACTACTGTTGTTGTTGTGGATGCTGCTGCTGCTGCTGTTGCTACTACTACTTCCATTACCGTCACCACCACCACCACCACCACCACTACTACCACTACTACTACTACTACTACTACTACTACTACTACTACTACTACTACTACTACTACTACTACTGTTGTTGTTGTTGCTGCTGCTGCTGCTGCCGCTGCTGTTTCCATTACCACTGTAACTGCTTTTCTATCATTACTACTAGATCATCAAGTATGTTACCTAGGGTACTTTTATTTTTATATTATTGCAGTTATTGGTTAATGATTATTGTTATTACTGTCATCATCATCATCATCTGCAGACATCCATAAACGCTTAAACAGCCACGTGAAATGTGCGAAAAGACTTGGCATTTTACACTGGCAAAAATTCAGACCAAACTCCCCCCAAATCGCGTAGGAATTGCCAAATTCATTCTTTCGGTTGGTGGCATCCAGAAAAGAAACATTATTTTAGTTACATTCAGACTTGGGAGAAGACTGTCTTGCCTTGCCTAGTAAGGTTATACTCACCATCATTTTTGTGTGTTTTGTTTTGCCGGCAGTGGTGCTTTGTTAAGCGTTCCTTAGATTAACATCTTAGCGGTCGCTTAGACTATGTACCGTGTTGTACTTATCTCACTTGCGATTTCATTTGAGTCTGTAAGCGCACCGGGGTTAACAGTTGGCGTGTTTTGGTTGTTTTCAAGTATCTCTCTATATAGGCAGCCATGCTTCTGCTTCAGAGGCTTTGGTTACTTTTTCTTCTAAATCTCGGAGTGGATTTTTTTTAGACATCTTGAAAGAAAGGGTAAATGCTAAGAACTCGCTGAGAGAAAGTGAAAGAGGTTGCAGATAGGGGGTGGGGGTAGGGATGAGGGTGGGGGATGGGCGTAGAGGTTTTTATTTGAGAAGTAAGTTTATAGGTTCGCAAAGTCAATATCGCTTTGTCTGTTTGTCTCCTTGCCTGTCTTGACTATCTCTCTGTCCCTGTGTCTCTTTGTCTCTGTCTCTCTCTGCCTGACTGATTCTGTTTCTGGTTGTCAGTCCTTTCTGTCTTTATATGTTTCTTTCTCCGTGAGGGCTTGCGCTCTCTCTCTCTCTGTCTGTCTCTGTCTGTCTGTCTGTCTGTCTGTCTCTCTCTCTCGCTCTCTCTCTCTCTCTCTCTCTCTCTCTCTCTCTCTCTCTCTCTCTCTCTCTCTCTCTCTCTCTCTCTCTCTCTCTCGCCCCCACCTCTCTCCATCTCTCTCCGAAGCGCTGCTCTGCCAGTTTGACACATGTCTGTGTTTTTTCCTCCAAAGTCTGCTCAGTGCCAATGTTTAAACCTCGGTTAACTTTACCAGGCAGCAGGATTGGAAGGACATAGTTTGTTCACCAGGAGACAGGTTTTGGACATGATGCAACCTCCTTTTGGGGGGAGGGGGGGGGGAGTCGCCTGTCCATTATTTGTTTAGTCTCCTGTATGGATGCCGGGGTTCTGTCAGTATAAATAGCATCCCCCATCTTCTAGAAATTCTGTGCCAGGAATTCCCTCTTTTTCTATCCCTATCTTTGTTTCCGCATTGTTCCTTTTCTCACTGTCATCTCCTTTTTGTCTATTTTCTGCCCTTTTTTTTGGTTTATATTCTCCCGCCATTTCTTTCCAGAAAGACTTAAAAGATGACAGTTTTGTCCTACACCACAGTTGGATGGACTGAGCATGGCTTGTCAGACGTCAGTGAAAAGCATTTTCGCTCAAATGACAGACAGCAATAGTTGCTGCCTGAGCGCTCGACCGAGAGCAAGAATAGGTTATACGAGCGGGTTTGTTATGATTTTGTTTTGTTTTTTTGCGGCGTGAGACTGTTTCCAAATCTGAAGAGGTATTTTTCCAAAAGGCTAAAACCAGTTTCTTGCTCTTGTTGTTCTTGTTGTTCTTGTCCTTCTTCTTATTGTTCTTCTTGTTGTTGTTCTTCTTCTTTTGTTCTATTGTTGTTCTTCTTGTTCTTATTCTTGTTCTTGTTCTTCTTCGTGTTCTTGTTCTTCTTCGTGTTTTTGTCCTTGTTCTTTCTCTTGTTCTTGTTCTTGTATTGTTGTTGTTGTTGTTGTTCTTCTTCTTCTTCTTCTTCTTCTTTTCCTCCTTCTTCTTCGTCGCCGTAATCGTCGTCGAACGCTCAGACAGCAACTATTGTTGTGTGTCATATGAGTGAAAATGTGTTGCGCTGCCGTTAAGCGCCTGACAATTCAGGCCTAGCGCATCCGACTTGGACATATAAGAAATTGGCTATCTTTTAAGTCTTTCTAGGGGGAAAAAAGGCAGGAGAATCGACCAAGAAGGCAGAAAATAGACAAGAAGGAGGTGACAGGAAGAGAAGTAACCAGGTAGAAAGAAAGAGAGGGGTAGAAAAGAGGAAAATCTTAGCACAAAAATTACAGAAGATAGGGATCCTTTTTTTTCTTCTTTCTGTCTCTTGTTCGCTTTACACCGTCAGACGTGGCTGGGGAAAATAATGGTATATCCTTTCCAGTTCCTCTCGTGGGCCGTACAGCTTGGTTTGCAGGGTTATCTCCGTCAGCCACACACAATCTTCCTCAGGTCGCTGTCAGGTCTTCGAAGGATGTATTCGCCAGTCTGGTTTTGTTGACCATAGGCACACACAGGGACGCAGTTTGTACGGACAGGTCCCTGGCATTCCCACCAAAGAGATGGGGAATGGTGAAGGGATTTTGACCGGGTTTTGCGCTACACTCAGATGAAAGTGATTTAAACTTTACTTTCTGTTACTATCCTTGTGTGACAGAAGCCTCAGAAAGCTATGTCCTTGCCTCCAGGCCCAAACCTGTGTCAGTGATTGATGTAAGTTAAGTACCAAGGCCCACATTACAATGTTGTCATGTTGTACAATGTTGTGTTGAGATTGTCTTCAGAATAGAAAATCCAAAAACCTGTGTCAGTTATGGCTGTAGGTTAAGTACCAATGCCTACGTTATAATGTTGTCATGTTGTACAATGTTGTGTTGAGATGGTCTTCAGAATAGAAAATCCAAAAACCTGTGTCAGTTATGGATGTAAGCTAAGTACCAATGCCTACATTACAATGTTGTCATGTTGTAAAAATGTTGTGTTGAGATTGTCTTCGGTATGAAAAACCTTCAAACAATATTTTGTACTTTTTCCTTTAAAGAAGAACATTCCTCTGAAGTCGGAGTAAATCTGTTATATATTATGGTTCTCAGAAAACAGTTACAAGTACACGCACATGTCTTATCCTGCATGTGCTGACAGTCTTGTATTGATTTCTAGGCATGATGAGTGAGACAACGTGCTTTGTTGTTTGAGATTATATTACAATCCCAGGGGAGTTATCCGATTTAGGGACTGTGGTCGCAAGTCATATTACTGGAGCGCCTGGGAAACCCTAAATATAGGACAATTCTTGAGGCAACTGTGGCAGGCCCCATGCAAGCACGACAGGGCTGCAAAAGCCTGTTGATATTAAGAGACAAGGTGAATATTCTGGAAGCTTTTTGAAGCTGGGGAACGGCTAGCATCAACAAAGCTTTGTCACATAACTTAGCTATCAGTATTCAGTCAGGGGACGGGATAGCTCAGTGGTCAGAGCACTCGCTTTCCCCCAGCTAAGGCTTAGCAGCATCGAGCGTGGCTACCACTTGGATAGGTGACCGTTTGCGCGCCTTGGCTTCAGTACAGTCCCCCAGTTCACCCAGCTGTAAATGGGTACCTGCCCTCTTTAGGGTCAGGGAAGGTAAAGCAGCGAGGGAGAGGAGATGGGCGCCGCCCTCAATATGAAGTTGAGAAGCTGAGGTTTCTGATGCCTCGCTCCCCTACTACCACAAAGGTTATGGGACATCTTTACCTTTACCTTTTAAGTCTCCTAATGGGCGGTGTCTGTCGGCTCAGAACGATGTTACGCTTAAGTAAATCAGCAGTAGGGCAGAGTCATTTCCTGTCAGTGGCATCGTGGCAGCCTAAGATTTGACAGTTATAGATTGTCAGTCGTTGACAATGCGATAAAAACGAATCAAGTCTGTGACTGTGCGTGTTGAGTTCAGGATAAAAGGCTGGTGAGCAGTGTTACTAACTAGTCAGAGGACACACAAGATATACACCATAATGAGAACAATGTGCAAATCCATATAAAGACTACAATCAGCATAATGACGACAGTATAAATGACTATGCTTGTCATTGATGACAATACCCCAAAACGAAGGGAACAGTAATTGCTACTAACGAAGACAAATTCTGGCACAATGACCCACGTCCCCTCCCCCTTCCTTCCCTCCCCACCCCTCCACCCACGGTTTTTTTTCTTCTTGTTTTATATTTTTTATCAAGTATGGTTTTAAGACAATAATCAGCTAATTACAAGGTAATTCTTCGGGGATTTGAGGTCTTTTGTTTGTTTTTTCTATAAACTAATACGTAAGGTGATGACCTCTGTGATGACCAGGTCAGATAAAGGTCATGTAACGACCAGTCCTTCACGACGACCATTCTAAGCTTAACGAGCACCCTCAGTTTGTGTAACAGCAACCGCTGCCTGTAATTCTACTGTGCTTGTCCAGGTAAAGGTTTACAACTGACAAAATCATGACTTCGTCTGTATAGCGACAATGCTGGACATAATGACAAATATAATAGGGTGTAAAGAAGATAACCCCCGCGGGAATGCTGGGAACCTGTCAGCATAAAATAACATATGAATCATATAATAATATCGTACAATAACATCCCCCACCTTCTGGAAATTCTGTGCTAGGAATTCCCTCTTTTCTATCCCTCTCTTTGTTTCTTCCGTGTTTCTTTTTTCTTCTTCCTATCACCTCTTTCTTGTCTATTTTTCGCTTTCTGGGTCTATTCTCCTGCCCATTCCCCCCCAAAAGGACTCAAAAGATATCATTTCTTTCCCACGCCGATGTCGGATGTGCTGTGGCTGACATGTAAGGCAGTTAACGGCAGCGCAACGCAGTTTCGCTTGTATGATAGATTGTTGTTGTCTTCAATTTAACGTCTGTTCACACTCAGTGATAATCATTAGACAAATTGTATGGTAGATAGCGATAGTTGCAATCTGAGTGTTCGATGAAGAAGACTAAGAAGAATGAATACGGGGGACAGCAGAGTAACAAACATTTGCTGTTTCCCATACTGACATGATGTAGTTAATAAACAACAACAACGGTAACAAAACTGGTCAGTTCTTATGTCCGCAAAGGCCCATAGTAGGGCACAAGTATTTCAGTCATAAACTAGTGTGCAATGGCTGCTTCAACTATGTTCAAAATTTATAAACGTGGACTTTTTTTGTTCCTGGGATTGAGGTCCTAGGTTCACCGATGGTGAGATGGAGTGTATGCGACTTACCCATCATTAAGGTAGCCGAATTCCGACTTCGGGGATAGTGTCTAACACGACACCTGTGTGCGTGCGGGATTTTTCTCTCTCTAACTTTTGCCATTGTTTTGCTACCTGCACGATGGGGATGAGGATGAGGATGGTAATGATAGTAAGGATGATGATGATGACGATGATGATGATGATGATGATGATGATGATGATGATGATGATGATGATGATGATGATGATGTTGATGACGACGATGATGATGATGATTATAATGATAATAATAAAGTCCTTCGGATGAGACTATAAACCGAGGCCCCGTGTGCGAACGCATGCAGAACATCTTGCGCACACGTTAAATCCTGTTCCGCTTTTTGAAAGAGTAGGCCATTGTGTGCCGGTAGGAACAGATGACAAAATGTTCAAAACCGCATGTACACGGGGACTCGATGTAAAAAAAAAAAGCACATGAGTGCTTATTCCATTATCCTCTATAAAAAAAAATCATCTGAGCTTTTGATTTGTTGCTTTACAAGATTCAGCGCTATATAAATTCTATACATTATTATCATTAATAATAACAATAATAATAACACATGGAATTTATACAGCGCTATAGCTTGTAAAAAATGTCAAAGCGCTTTCATTCATCCTACTCTTTCACATGCAGCCATTTACATTAATAGTTTTCACAATATTCAAATTATCACACACACACACAACACACACACACACACACACCACACGCACACGCACCGCACACGCACACACACACAATACACACACACACACTTTAGCCTACCTTTCCTAAAATCGGAACGTGTTTGGGTTTTTTAACGAATGCGCGAGATATTCTGCATACGTCGCACATGGCGCCTCTGATTATGGTCTCATCAGGACTTTTTTTTAAGGGGGAAGGAGGGGGGGGGGGGGGGGGGTAAGTCACTTTGGGTGTTAACTCCGGGATAAGATAACCAAAAAAAAGGTAATGGTAATGAGACATTGTGCGTGAAACTGGTTTGTATTTTCAATTGTTATTTATAATTATGGCCTTGCGTGTAATATTGGCTGTGTACTTAAATGCGGAGAGACTTTCTCTTTTTTAAAGTTTGTGTGATTATTTGTTGTTACGTGGAGTGAAATTATTCAGGCGCTGTGTGTTTATCTTCTTCTTCTTGTTGTTCTTGTTGTTGCTGTTGTTCTTGTTCTTGTTCTTGTTCTTGTTGTTGTTGTTGTTCTTCTTCTTCTTCTTCTTCATCTCATCATCTCATCATCATCATCATCATCATTCATCATCATCATCATCATCATCATCATCTCTCTTCTTCTTCTTCTTCTTCTTCATTTCATCATCATCATATCATCATCTCTTCTTCTTTTTCATCATCTTCATCTTCTTCTTCTATCTTCTTCTTCTTCTTCCTCTTTGAACACTCAGACAGGACCTATTGTTGTCTATTATATGAGCGAAAATGCGTCACGCTGCCGTTAAGCGCCTGACAAGTCAGGTCCAGTGCATCCGACTTCAGCATAAGAGAGAATAGTTACCTTTTAAGTTCTTTCTGAGGGGAAAAAAGGCCGGAGAATGGACGAAGAAGGCAGATAAAAAGACAAGAAGGAAGTGACAGGAGGAAAAAGAACAAGACAGAAATAAAGAGAGTGATCGAAAAGAGGAAATTCATAGCGCAGAGTTGCCAGGAGGTGGAGATGGTGTTTATACTGACAGGCCCCGGCATCCCCCAGGGGAAAACTGTGTGTATGACATTGGTTGTTATAAGGCAATACTGACTTGGTACGCTGTGTGTAATATTGGTTGTTATAATCTGAATTGAATTGGTTATTATGTATGTGTGTGTGTGTGTGTGTGTGTGTGTGTGTGTGTGTGTGTGTGTGTGTGTGTGTGTGTGTGTGTGTGTGTGTGTGTGTGTGTGTGTGTGTGTGTGTCGTGTGTGTGTGTGTGTGTGTTCAAATTCATTTAACGTCTTTTCACAGTTGTGATATTAGACGGGGTGGGGGCGGAGGGGGGGGGGGGGGGGGGCAGCGGGGGGAGAAGGAGGGTGTATGAGTGTCAAGGGAGAAGGGTGTAGTTGGTGTGTCTGTGTGTGCGTGCGTGCATGCATGCGTGTGTGTGCGTGCGTGCATGCATGCGTGTGTGTGTGTGTACGCGCGCACGTCTGTGTCTGTGTGTATCTGCGTGTGTGAATCTGTCTGTCTGTGTGTCTGTCTGTTTGTGTGAGTGATATTGGTTGTATATTGGTGTGACATTGACATGACCCCGTGTGAATATTGGTTGTTATGGGGTAATCATTAATGATAGAACAACGTGTGATATCATTGGTTTACATAATATTGATATGACACTATTACTTTTGAGGTAATGTGTATGTAATATTGGTTGTATTGTTGATGTTACTGTTTTGGGAGCTGTGTGTGACATCTGTACTGAGCTGATATCGATTTGGAATGTGTGATGTTGGTCATATGCTAAAATAATATTGATTGAATAAAATGTGTAAATATTGATTGTCTGCTGAATGATATTAATCGGGTAGTGTGTGTGTGTGTGTGTGAGTATGTGTGTGCGCGTGAGTATGTGTGTGCGTGTGTGTGTGTATTGTGTGTGTATATGTGTGTGTTTGTGTGGTGGTGTGTAGAGGTGTATGTCCGTGCATGTTTGTGTGTGTACATGTGCGGCGTGGTGTGTGTGTGTGTGTGTGTGTGTGTGTGTTTGTGTGTGTGTGTTTGTGTGTGTGTGTTGTGTGTGTATGTGTGTATGTGTGTGTGTGTGTTTGTTTTTATGTTTAATGTATAGTGGAACGTGTGATTCTGGTTCTGTACTGTGTGATAGTTTGTGTGACACTGACTGTGCTCCTCTGAATTGGAGTATAGCTGCATATATGTCAAGGTATTGAAAACAGTATACACGCAACTTCTCACCGGTGTACTTCCTATCGTCCCGGATTCCCAGTGGGAAATGAGTGATTCAGAGTGCATGATTCTGGGTGACCCCGGTGTTAAACTGGGAAAGCAGAACAAACAGCAACAACTTCAAATACAACAACAACATCAACAACAACTGCCTGTGTACCACCTAATAGTATGTATGACGCTAGTTGCGGAATACTTTTTATATATTTATTTTATACCACTTTAAGTCACGGCAGATTTCTCTACGTAAAATTCGGGCTGCTCTCTCCCCAGGAGAGAGCGCGACGCCACAAGAGCTGCGCCACCCTTTTTTTTCCTTTTCCTGTCTGCAACTGTATTTTGTTTCCCTATCAGAGTGACTTTTTCTACAGACTTTTGCCAGGGACAACTCTTTCGTTCCCATGGGTTTTTTACGTGCGCTAAATAATTCTGTGTACACACGGGACCACGGTTTTCGTCTTATCGGAAAGACTAGCACCCAGACCACCACTCATGGTCTAATGGATGGGGGGAAAGTTTCAAGCCCAAACGGGGTTCGAACCACCGCACACTTCCGACCAGGACTTTTCGTTTTCTAAGAAGGTGCGTTACCTCTAGACCACCGAGCCACATTTTATCAAACACTAAATAACAGAGTACTGTACGAAAGGAAAAGATAACAGAAACGAATCGTGGAAGATTGTCATACATGATATGATTTGTACACTCAAAGAAGGAAGGTGGCAGAACGGTTAAGACGTTCACCCGCCTAACAAGTAAATCGTGAGGTTCTGGGTTCGATTCCCAGCCTTGCCCTTACTTCCCAGTTTGACGAGAAAATCGAACCGAATGTCGAAATTCCTTGAATGAGACTGTAAACCGAGGACCCTGTGAGCAAGAATACACGCATGACATCTTGTACTACACGTGAAAAACCTGTTTCGCCTTTGGAAGAGTAGCCCATGTTGTACCGGTAGGAACAGATGACAACATTGATTTTTAAAATGCTTGCCTATAGGTGTTTATGTTTGGACACCCACCAGCTCTGAAGATGGAATGTGGGCTTGGGAGTGGGAGGGGGTGGAGGGGGGGGGAGAGAGAGAGAGAGACGGTTGCATTCGCAAAAATATCACGGCTGGTAAACCTCGGAGCTCTAGCCAACGAAAAACAAATATACACACTTAAAGTCTATGTCATAATTATGTAAAACTAAACCAGCCAAAGATCGGTGGTTTAAAAGAAAATCCACAAAGGTAGACAGACATTTACAGACTATCGTATTAGGTTATGCGGTTGGTAATGTGTGTGCTAGGTACTTTTGTTTATTTCATTTATTTTATACCACTTTAAGTCACGGAAGATTTCCCTGCGTGAAATTCGGACTGCTCTCCCCGGGGGAGAACGCGTCGCCACAAGAACAGCGCCACCTATTTTTTTCTTTTCCTGTTTGCAACTGTATTTGTTTCCCTATCAGAGTAGATTTGTTTCTACAGATATCTGCCAGGGACAACTCTCTTGTTGTCGTGAGTTCTTTTACATACACTAAATAATGTTGTGTAACACACGAGATCTCGGTTTATTGTCTCATCGGAAAGACTAGCACCCAGACCACCACTCACGGTCTAATGGATGGGGGAAAAGTTTCGGGCCCTACA
>CM054143.1:59965890-59970890 GCA_028751875.1 Rapana venosa | reverse complement strand
TACATATTGATTGATTCACAACACACGACAAAAACATACCGCAGCTTCGGTGTATGTTGTTTTCCTTACTGTAAACTGAAAAATTATGATGCTCATTATTTAAAAGCCTTAGCAAGACTTTCAAGTATTCATTATTATGTCATTTATAACGCTTCGTGATATGTTTGAAACATTCTTTAGTTTGTACAGAAATATGAACGTGAAAAAACGAATCAGGTTTTATTTTCTTCGCCGAAGGCCCAGTCAGCAACTGTTTTATGTATTATTGGTTTATTCAAGACTCAAGACTCTGAAGAATACTTTATTATCTCAATAGAGAAATGATGAAAGGCATTTTAAGATTATACAACATGCTTTAAACAATATATACATAAGATAGATCACACACCTGACAACACTTGATGTATCACACACACACACATACACACGCACAGACGCACACACGCACGCACGCATGCAACCCACACACGCGCGCGCGCACACACGTACACACATCGAGACAACAATGACAGTGTTAAGAGCGACAATACAAAACTCTAACATGATTGTAATTGAAGAAAGTCTCATCAAATGTATATTAACAGCACCAACAACCATCACACATATGATAATAACAGCGTAAGAAAATGTCCATAAAAAATGTAAATCACAATAGAACGCTTCATGACATCATCACTCAGTATTGTAATTGCCCTTCATGGGATGATTAAAGTGTTTTGGACTTGACTTAACTTGACTTGACTTGACTTGACTTGACTTCACTTCACTCTTTATCACACCAACACTCATTTAATACATCGGTTAAAAGACACTTTCTGTCTATTTATTTATTTCATTCTTTTATATCGAGGATAATGGAATAAGCACTTATGCACTTTTTTTTACATCCAACCCCCGTGTGTATGCGGATTTGTGAATTCTGTCATGTTCCCACCGGCACACAAACGCCTACAGTTACGAAAAGCGGAGCAGGATTTAACGCGTGCGCAAGATATTCTGAGTGCGTTCGCATACGGGGCCTCGGTTTCTAGTCTCATCCGAAGGATGTCGAAAGTATGTGTGGCTTACTCTTGTATTTCCAGGATATTTCAGCGTGCATTTTCACACCCAACCCCCGTGCCGTGTGTATGCAGCTTTCTAGAGGTTTAGTCATCCGTTCTCATCGGCACACGATGGCCTACTCTTTGAAAAAGCAGAATAGGTTTTAACGTGTGCAGCGAACTATTGTTCTGCGTGCGTTCGCACACGGGAAAATTGGTGAAAGAAATTAAAATCTTCAAAATGTGTGTGTGTGTGTGTGTGTGTGTGTGTGTGTGTGTGTGTGTGTGTGTGTGTGTGTGTGTGTGTGTGTGTGTGTGTGTGTGTGTGTTTGTACGTGCGTGCGTGCGTGCGTGCGTGCGTGTGTGTGTCTGTGTATTTAATATTTTCTTTAATTATTCTTTTTTTCATTTCGAGGGTAACGGAATAAGCACTCATGTGCGGTTTTTTCCATCCAGTCTCCGTGTGTATGCAGGTTTTCAAACATTTTGTCATCCATTCCCGCCGGCACACAATGGCCTACTCGTCCGAAAAGCGGAACGGGTTTAACGTGTGCGCAAGATGTTATGCGTGCGTTCGCACACAGGGCCTCGGTTTATAGTCTCATGTACAGTGTTGTGTGTGTGTGTGTGTGTGTGTGTGTGTGTGTGGCGTGTGTGTGTGTGTGTATTTGTGTGTGTGAATGCGTGTGTGTATGTGTGTGTGTTGTGTGTGTGTGTGTGTGCGTGCGTGTGTGTGTGTGTGTGTGTGTGTGTGTGTGTGTGTGTGTGTGTGTGTGTGTGTGTGTGTGTGTGTGTGTGTGTGGTTGTGTGTGGGGGGGAGGGGTGTATGTGTGGTTGTGTTTTGTGTGTGTGTGTGTGTGTTGTGTGTGTGGGTGTGTGTGTGTGTATTGTGTGTGTTGTGTGTGTGTGTGTATTGTGTGTGTTGTGTGTGTGTCTGTGTGTATGTGTGTGTGTGTTTTGCGTGTATGTGTGTGTGTCTAGGAGTGTAGTCTGTCTGTGTGTCTGTGTGTCTCGTCTTCCTACCTGTTGCTTTCCAAATGTTACAGAGTTTGGCCGTTGGCTGTTTTTAAAAACTAAATTTAAATCATTACTGAAAGAACATGTTCGTCAACATGCCGAGATATCTCACAAGTTCTTTTTTCCGATTTTTTTTCCATCTGATTTTTTTTCTTCTAGAATGCACCCCCCCCCCCCCTCCCCTATCCCCGTTTATGAAAATGCTTGGTGATTATTTTAGGCATTTGGTTCTTCGTTTTCATTTTGTCGCTTTCGCTCTTTTATTTAGTTATTTATTTTTACTTTTTGTTGTATTTTCTTTTCTACTTTCTGATTTTGTTTTTCTTTTCTTTACTTTTTATGTTTCTGTGTGTTTCTCTTTTTTTAGTGTTTTTTTTTTTCAAGATATCATTTTATCAACTTATCTTTTTGTGTGTGCTTATTTTTACGGATATCTCTACCACTTCTTGTTTCAATTCTTTTTCGTTTTCTTCCCTTCACTTCCCTTCCTATCTTTTCAAATGTTCTTTCTTTCTTTAATTCTTCTTTTTCCTTTCAGCCTGTCAGCCTGTCTGCCCTACCGTTAACCTGAGGGTTTCTCTGTCCCTCTGTTCTTCATCTCTTTCTGCGTCTTTCCCTGCCACTCCCAGTATCTCTCTATCTCTGTCTGCCTGTCTGTCTGCCTGACTAGCTGGCTGTCTGTGACAATGAATGAATGAATGTATGTATGTATGTATGCATGTATGTATGTAGGTAGGTAGGTAGTTAGGGAGGTAGGGAGGTAGGTATGTAGGTAGGTAGGTATATAGGTATATAGGTATGTAGGTAGGTAGGTAGGTAGGTATGTAGAAAGGCATGTAGGTAGGTAGGAAGGCATGTAGGTAGGTATGTAGGGAGGGAGGGAGGTATGTAGGTAGGTAGGTATGTAGGTATGTAGGTAGGCATATAGGTAGGTAAGTAGGTAGATGTGTAGGTAGGTAGGTATATAGATATGTAGGAAGGTAAGGCAATGTCCTAGCCACTAGGCTATTCTGTCTCCATACTTAAATATGTATGTAGGTAGGTAGGTAAGTAAGTAAGGTAAGTAAGTAAGTAATGTATGTATGTATGTATGTATGATGTATGTATGTATGTATGTATGTATGTATGTGTATGTAGTATGTATGTATGTATGCATGCATGCATGCATGCATCCGCATGCATGCATGCATGCATGGATATAGGTAGGCAGGAAGACATGCATGAGTGATGTGTGTGTGTCTGTGTGTATGTGTGTATGTATGTATGTAGGCATTTAGGTAGGTAGGTAGGTAGATATGTAGGTATGTATGTATGTAGGTAGGTAAGTATGTTGGTATGTTGGTATTTAGGTAAGTAGGTAGGTAGGTAGGCAGATAGGTAGGTATGTATGTACGCATGTAGGTAGGTAGGTAGGTAGGTATTTATGTAGGTAGTTAGGTAGATAGGTAGGTAGGCAGATAGGTAGGTATGTATGTACGCATGTAGGTAGGTAGGTAGGTAGGTAGGTATGTATGTAGGTAGGTAGGTAGGTAGGTAGGTAGGTAGATAGATATCTATGTAGGTAGGTAGGTAGGTAGGTAGATAGGTATCTATGTAGGTAGGTAAGTAGGTAGATAGGAATGTAGGTAGGTGGGTAGTTAGGTAGGTAAATAAGTATGTTGCATGTATGCATGCTTGCATGCATGCAGGCAGGCAGGCAGGCAGGCATGTGTGATGTGTGTGTCTGTGTGTATGTGTGTGTGTGCGTGCGTGTGTGTGCCGGCACATGTGTGTGTCTGGTTATGTGTGCGTGTGTGTGTGAATGATACTGAGAACGAGAGTGAGACACAAAACATTTATTTTACCGACTTTTTTCTATTCTCTTTCTAAAAAAAACTTTAATCCTTTTTCCTTGGATTTTCAACAAAAAATCTAACTTAAGACTGGGAATCAGATTGTGATTTTCTTTTTTTTATAATTGTGAGTTGAATCCTCTTTAAAGTAAAGCTGTTTTCATGAAATTGTAAGTAGCTAGAAATCAACCGACTTTTTAATCTTTAAACTTTTTCGCTCTCACACAAAATGAATACTGCACTGGCAGGTCTGCATTTTAAGTGGAGCTGAGTGGTTGTATAATTCATCACGCTTTATTCTACCAGACATCACAAGCTGAGAATCGAACGTAGGACTCCCTGGACCTAAAAATAAAACGTCTCTTTCCCCGTGGGATGCCAGGGGCCTGTCAGTATGAAATAGCATCTTCATTTTCCGGACACTCCCTGCTTGATTGACAGTTCCCCTTTCCTAGCATTTTCTTTTCTGTCTGTCTGTTTAATTTGTTTTCTGTCATCTCTTCTCTTTTTTGCTTATTTTTTATTTATTTATTTATTTTATTCTTTAATATGGAAGATAATGGAATGACCACTTACTGCTTTTTTTACATACAGTCCCCGTGTGTATGCGGTTTTGTACATTCTGTCATACAATGGCCTACTCTTACGAAAAGCGGAACAGGAATTAACGTGTGCGCAAGATGTTCTGCCTTCCCAGCCCATTCTTCTCCTCCCTTCCCTTTTTATTTCCAGAAAAAGACTGAAAATAGCGATTCTCTGCCACGCCAAAGCTGAATATGCTGGGCATGACTTGTAAGGGGCCTTACAGCAGCACAACACATTGTCACGAGTGGTCTATAGGTAACCCACCTGCCTAGAAAGCGAACAGTCCGCGTCGGCAGTGTGCGGTGGTTGATCCCCGTTTGGACCAGAAACTTCCACCTCCACCCCCCTCCCAATTTCACTTGACCGTGAGTGGTGGTCGGGGTACTAGTCTTTCGGATGAAACGGAAAAACCGAGGTTCAGTGTGTTACACATAGTTTTTTAAGAACACGAACAGGAACCCACGGCAACAAGGGAGTTGTCCCTGGCAAAATTCTGTAGGAAAAACCCACACTAATTGGCAAACAA
>CM054143.1:59943390-59960890 GCA_028751875.1 Rapana venosa | reverse complement strand
GTGAAGGTGAACATCACTCAAAGTAAAAAGACGTTAAATTACGAAGAAACACACACACACACACACACACACACATACACACACACACACTTTACAAAACTGCATACTCTCGGGGACTAGATGGAAAAAAGCACACGAATGCTTATTCTATTACCATCGAAATAAAAGAATAAACTAAACAGAAAAAATACACACACAAACATTCATACACGAACGCACGCACGCACGTACGCACAAACGCACGCATACACACACACACACACACACACACTGCAGCATGCCCGTATGCATGTACACAGGCCTACACGAAGCTATTTTGCTATTTTATTCTCTCTCTTTGCGTCTGTGTGTCTGTCTGTGGCTATGTCTCTGCGTGGCTGTGTCTGCTTGTTTGTCTCTGTGTCTCTTTCTTTCTTTCTTTCTCTCTGTCTTTCTGTATTTTGTCTGTCTGTCTGTCTTTCTTTCCTTCTTTCTTTCTTACTTTTTTTCTCTCTGTCTTTCTGTAGTTTGTCTGTCTCTCTTTCTTTCTTTCTTTCTTTCTTTCTTTCCATCTCTCTCAAAAACACGACAGCCACAATTGCACATAACAAAGATAGGGGTAAAAAAACAACCCAGCAATATCCATTATGACATGACAAGCACCGGCCCCGGCAATGTATCTTTCTTTTTCATTCTTTCTTCCCCAACTGCTGTCTGTTACTTTACAGCAGCAGCAGCAGCAGCAACAACAACAACAACATCAGTGGAAGCAGCAGCAACAGCAGCAGCCCTAATAGCAGCAGCAACAACAACAAAATCATCAGCAACAGCAACAGCAGCAGCAGCAGCGGTAGCAACAGCATCAGCAACAACAGTCTTGTTAGCAGTAGCAGCAGCAGCAGCAGCAATGTAAGCTTTAATAGCAGTAGCAGCAAAGGAGGCAATATAAACAGCAGCAGCAGCAGCAACAGCAGCAACGGCAGCAACAGCAGTAGTAGCAACAGCAGTAGCAGGAGTAGCAGCAGTGACAGCTTCGATAGCAGCAGCAGCAATAGAAGCAATAGCAACAGAAGCAGCAGCAATGACAGCTTTAACAGCAGTAGCAACAACAGCAGTAGAAAAAAAGCAGTAGCAGCAACAACAGCAGCAGCAATGACAGCCCTATTTAATAGCAACAGCAACAACAGCAGAAGCAACAGAAGCCGTAGCAGCAACAACAGCAGCAGCAGCAATGTCAGTCTTTATTAAAGGCAGCAGCAACAACAGCAGCAGCAACAACAGCAGCAGCAACAGAAGCAGTAGCAGCAACAACAGCAGCAGCAACAACAGCAGCAGCAGCAACAGCAGCAGTATCAGTAGCAATAGCAGCAGCAATGACATCCTTAATAGCAGCAGCAATGACATCCTTAATAGCAGCAGCAATGACAGCCTTGATAGCAGCAGCAATGACAGCCTTGATAGCAGCAGCAATGACAGCCTTAATAGCAGCAGCAACAACAGCAGCATCAATAGCAACACCAGCAGCAGCAACACCAGCAGTAGCAGCGACAACAGCAGCGGCAGCAACAACCACAGAAGCAGCAGCAATGACAGCCTTAATTAATAGCAGCAGCAACAACAGTAGCAGCAGCAACAGCCTTGTTAGCAGCATCAACAACAGCAGCAGCAGCAACAAGGACAGCTTCAACAGCTCAAACAGCAGCTATTGGCGTCTCTCAAATGACGGAAAATGCGATGCGCTGCCGTTAAGCACCTGGCAAGTCAGGCCCAGCGCATCCGACTTCGGCGTGGGGAAGAATTAACTTTTTAAGGTCTTTCTAGAAAAAAAAGCAGAAAAATGGACAAGAAGGCAGAAAATAGACAAGAAGGAGGTGACAATAATAATAATAATAATATATGGAATTTATATAGCGCTGAATCTTGTAAAAAACAAACAAATCGAAGCGCTTGCACTCAATCATTTACAGGCATGCAACTCTCCTTAAACATAATGAGCAACAGATTTCAAATCCATGCGCGCGCACTACGCACGCACACACACGCACACACACACACATACACACAACACACACACACACACACCACACACACACACACACACACACACACACACACACACACACACACACACGGAACAACACTTAGAAGGTGAAAGATGCTGTTGAAAATTAGGGACAGATATGTGGGGGGAAAGTCTCAGGTAGGAAACAAGTGTGTTTTGAGGCTGGATTTGAAGGTATCAAGTGAAGGCTTTTGTCGAAGTGAAAGAGGGAGGTCATTCCAGGTGGACGGACCGGAAACAGAGAAGGAGCGACGGCCAACAGTGGCCTGTTCGAACCCGGGCGCTCGAAAGCACAAAGCATCTGCGGCCGAACGAAGGGAACGGGATGGAGTGCACAGGAGAAGACAGCCACAGAGATAAGAGAGTGCAGACCTGTGGAGACATCTGAAACAGAGGGTATTGATTCTATACTCCAGTCTCCGTGAGACAGGCAACCAGCGAAGAGATCGCAGAAGAGGAGCGACGTGCCCAGAAGAAGAAAAGGAACAAAGCAAAAACAAAATAAAGTATAGAAAAGAGGGAATTCCTGGCACAGAATTTCCAGAAGATGGGGATGCTATTTATACTGACAGGCCCCCAGAATCACCACGGGGGAGCAGTCCCATTTTAAACGCAGTAGATACATCGTAGAAGAGTAGGCTAGAGACGGCCGATGGTATGGATGATAGGAACATGCCCAGCATGCATCCTGCTACCCAGGGAGTGATGGGCTCCGCCAGGGTCCGTTTTCCTAGGACACACTGCCAACACTATACAATGAACTGCAATGTGTCGTGAGGGGGGTGGGGGTGGTTGTTTGTTTGTTGTTAGTTTTTAACTGCATTGCGTTGTATTATTTTGAGGTCTATCCAGTAGGGGGACGGGATAGCTCAGTGGTCGGAGCACTCGCTTTTCCCCAGCCAAGTTAAGCAGCGTCGAGCGTGGTTACCAGTTGGATGGGTGACCGTTTGCGCGCCTTGGCTTCAGTACAGTTCCCCCAGTTCACCCAGCTGTAAATGGGTACCTGCCCTCTTTAGGGTCAGGGAAGGTAAAGCAGCGAAGGAGAGGAGATGGGCGCCGCCCTCAATATGCTGGCCCTAGAGAAGTGAGGTCTCTGACGCCTCGCTCCCCTACGACCTTATAGGTTATGGGACTCCTTTACCTTCCTTTACCTTTATCCAGTAGAAAGTAATGTCTGTCTTAAATTCACTTAATTGTGGACAAATGTTAAAAACAAAGACATACACACAATGTTCTGCAATGCGATACAATACAGTACATTACAGTAAAATACATCACAATGCAGTACAATACAATTCATATTTGTACAATGTCATGCTACACAGTAATATACAATACAACGTAGTACAATACAGTATATTATAATACAGTGAAATACATATGATACAGTACAGTACAATACAGTGCACTATAATACCATACAGGACAGCACAACGTAGTACAAAGCAATCCACTACACTACACTGCACTGCACTGCACTACACTGCACTGCATTGCACTACACTACACTGCACTGCACTACACTGCACTGCACTGCACTACACTGCACTACACTACACTACACTGCACTACACTACACTACACTGCACTGCACTACACTACCCAACACTACACTGCACTGCAATAAACTGCACTGCAATACACTACACTACACTACACTGCACTGCAATACACTACACTACACTACACTGCACTGCACTGCAATACACTACACTACACTGCACTGCAATACACTACACTACACTGCACTGCAATACATTACACTACACTACACTGCACTGCAATACACTACACTACACTGCACTGCAATACACTAGACTACACTACATTACACTACACTGCACTATACTACACTACACCTCACTACACTACACTACATTACACTACACTGCACTACACTACACTACATTACACTACACTACACTGCACTTCAATACACTGCACTGCACTGCACTGCACTGCACTGCACTACACTACACTACACTACACTTCACTACACTTCACTGCACTGCACTGCACTGCTATACACTACACTACACTGCACTCCACTACACTCCACTACACTCCACTGCACTCCAATCCACTACTCCAACCACACACGTTAAATCCTGTTCCGCTGTTCGTAAGAGTAGGCCATTGTGTGCCGGTGGGAACAGACGACAGAATTTACAAAACCGCATACACACGGGGACTTTATGTAAAAAAAAAAGCACATAAGTTCTTATTCCATTATCCCCGATATAAAAGAATAAATAAAAATAAATTTTAAAAAGTAAAAAAGAGAGCATTACACTACACTGCACTCAACTACAAAACACTCCACTACCCTTCACTGCACTACATTCCACCACTCTCCACTCCACCCCACCACACTCCACTCCACCCCACCACACTCCACTCCACCCCACCACACTCCACTCCACCCCACCACACTCCACTCCACCCCACCACACTCCACTCCACCCCACCACACTCCACTCCACCCCACCACACTCCACTCCACCCCACCACACTCCACTCCACCCCACCACACTCCACTCCGCCCCACCACACTCCACTCCGCCCCACCACACTCCACTCCGCTCCACTCTCCTTCACTCCACACCACTCCACTGCACAATAACTACAATGCAACACAATACAATACAACACAACACCATACAATGTAACATAGCGGACACAAGACTCTCAGTAAGTCAACTCAGGACAGTTTCTGGAGGGACTGGGGCTCTGTCAAGGTTTCTGTCTGTCTGACTTTTGCCCAAGGGGAGGCGTCATGGTCACCTCCTGGTAGGCATTATCCTGAAAAGGTCCCCACCTCCTTTGTGTTGATGCGCTGACTGTAAATTCTGCCCATTTTTTGTTTGTTTGTGCGTTTGTTTGTTTGTTTGTTTTAGCACACACGCACACACACACACACACACACACACACACACACACACACACACACACACACACACACACACACACACACACCACACTGAGTAGTACACACTGAGTCTTTCGGATGAGACTGTAAACCGAGGTCCCGTGTGCGAACGCTCGCAGAACATCTTGCGCACACGTTAAATCCTGTTCCGCTTTTCGTAAGAGTAGGCCATTGTGTGCCGGTGGGAACAGATGACAGAATTTACAAAACCGCATACATACGGGCCGGGGACTGGATGTAAAAAAGCACATACGTGCTTATTCCATTATCCTCGATATAAAAGTTTGTTTTTTTAATTTTTAATACACACACAAAGAGAGACAGACAGACAGACAGGCAGACAAAGAGAACACAAAGTAAGTGTGTTTGTGTGTGTGTGTGTGTGTGTGTGTGTGTGTGTGTGTGTGTGTGTGTGTGTGTGTGTGTGTGTGTGTGTGTGTGTGTGTGGGGTGGGTGTGGGTGTGGGTGTGTGTGTGTGAGTGAGTGAGAGAGAGGATTGTTGGAGGGAGAGGGAGAGAGACAGACAGACAGAGACAGAGACAGACAGAGAGACAGAGAGAGAAAGGGAGAGACTGAGACAGACATAGGGAGACAGAGAGACAGAGCAACAGGCGAGAGACAGACAGACAGACATACAGAGAGACAGAGAGACTCAGCAACAGAGTGAGAGACAGACAGACAGAGACAGACAGACATATAGAGAGAGACAGAGCAACAGAGCGAGAGACAGACAGACAGACAGAGACAGAGAAAACAGAGAGACAGAGCAACAGAGCGAGAGACAGACAGACAGACAGAGACAGAGAGACAGAGAGACAGAGCAACAGAGCGAGAGACAGACAGACAGACAGAGACAGACAGAGACTGAGACAGACAGAGACAGAGAGACAGAGCATCAGAGCGAGAGAGAGAGAGAGACAAACAGACAGACAGACACAGAGACAGAGAGAAAACTCTGAACTCTGAACTCTGAACGCGTTTAATATGTACATTGGCCTTAGGCTACAATACACGGTGTCTGGGGGAAGGAGGGGAATCAACATACTGGTATATACAGTACCATAGTATAAATTATGGAAGGAACGAAAACAAACAAACCAACAACCGATTAAAGTGAATCATGACTACAGTGATCAAGTCTTGGACTATGAACTAGATTAACAATGCTATTTGACTGACTGCGTAAATATTTATAACACAATATATATCAAAATCGGTATAAATCAAAATGTAATATTTCAATTCAGGTTGATGGAAACAATATTTGTAAAGACATATCTTAGTTGACACACGTATCAACTAAGTCACATTATGACACAACAAGTTCTTCCTTCTATTCATGGAATGGAATATGTATCTGGATAGATAATGACTGTGTTCTCCATTTGATGTTTTGAGTAGCTCTGATATTGGTACATTGATGGCAGGCAAGAGATTTTTAGGAGTACCGATAAGAACACCAAATAAAATGGTGTATGGAGAACTGGGTAGGTATCCGCTTTATATTAATTCTTATACAAATGTAATTAGATACTGGTTTAAGCTTCTACAACTGAGTCCAAACAGATTGCCATACAATGCTTACCAAATGCTGCTGGAAATCGATAAAAATGGAAAAGAATCCTGGGTATCAAAAGTAAGAGAAATTTTATGTGAAACTGGATTCAATATTGTATGGTTACAACAAAGTGTTTGCGATGTAAAAACATTTTTGCATGTTTGAAGCGGAGATTAATCGATATGTTTACCCAAGAGTGATATGGAACCATAAGAGATAAAGAGAGATATGAAAACTATAGATCATTTAAAACTATTTTTGAAAAAAAAACTACATTAACTCAATAGACACATATTGTTTTCGAGTTGCTATTACACAAGCCAGGTTGAGTGTTTTACCTCTTAATAACAATGTTTGTAGATACAGTGCAAATGAGCAAAAACAACTTTGTCCGTTTTGTAAAACAAAATTAGAAAACGAAGCCCAGTTTTTGTTTGAATGTTCAATGAGAGAGAGAGACAGAGACAGAGACAGACAGACAGACAGAGAGAGCGCACGGGCGTGTGTGCGCCTTAGAGCTTGCTTGCGTGTTTAAACAGAACCAACCCCCCACCCCCACCCCACCCCCCCTCTCCCACCAAGTTCCTCTCATTCCCCGGGGAACGTGCTCCCACACCCAATAATTCACCTCGCTCTCGTTCGTGTGTACTTTCCAGCAAAACAACATCCTGTCTCCTTATTTCAATCCCACAAGACACAACAAAAAACACAACCAAACAAAAGCTACAACACAGTCTTCAAAGACTTTCAGCGCTCAAAATCCAAGAGATCCTTCTCGAGTTTTCTCAACAAAACAATACATCAACATACCTGTCAAGAAAAACAACAAAACAAAACAAAACAAAAAACAAAACCAGCACTGATGTAGTATGTTCTTTCGAGCCAGAAGGCCCATAGAGCCGGAGCTTATCCCGGTTTCTGTAGCGTTAAGCGAACTGATGGTTTTTCACCACCCCTGTGACAGGACGCTAGTCTGTCGCCAGATACTTCCCCAGCAGAGCTGGTACCCACTTGTACACCTGGGTGGAGTGAGGAAAATAGGAGTAAAGTGTCTTTCCCAAGGACACAACACCAAGCCGAGCGGGGATCGAACTGATGTAGACCCAGCTAATCTTCTTTCTGTTAGAAAGGAAACTGTGTTGAAGTCTGCAAAAACATAGTTTCAGCTTTTTGATGAAGCATGGCGTGTTTGGACAAAACTTTGAATATATATATATATATATATATATATATATATATATATATATATATATATATATATATATATATATATATATATATATATATATATATATATATATATATATAATATATAATGTCTCGTGCGCAGGCAGCAACCTCCTGCAACAAACATGTCCAAGCTAAGTGTAGTTTGGTTGTGATAGTTTTGTTTACTGATAAGTTGTTCTTGTTCAAACTTTTTGCGTGTACAATATTCATTGTATTCTCTTTTTTTTTAAATTGAGGATAATGGAATAAGCACTCAAGTGCTTTTTCCCCCATCTAGTCCCCGTGTGTATGCAGTTTTGTGAATTTTGTCATCCGTTTCCCACAATGGCCTACTCTTCCGAAAAGTGGAACCGGTTTTAAAGTAAGCGCAAGATGTTCTGCGTGCGTTCGCACACGGGGCCTCGGTTCATAGTCTCATCCGAAGGACTTCTGGGGAGAGTGGAGTCGGCATTGATGTTAACTGCAAAGGAAAAAATCTTGAACGAGATTCAAACCCGGGTCAGCAGATCACGAATACATCACTCTAACCACACGGCTATCCAACTCCCCCATGTCCAATCTTCGATGACAGACGAAATAAGACATACCTGGAAAGAGCACTGAAGACTGAGCACTGAACAAATTGAGGTTCACCAGCTATGGGCTGAAATACATGGGGTTAGGGGTGGGGATCAGAGCACAGTGAATTTTAAAATATAACATCCACGAACCAAAAGAGATGATTAACATAATTATGGAGCTTACTGGTATGTCCAAAACCACAATGTCATGCTTCACTTGATCCATCAGGAATATGTCCAGAATGAGTTGAATCTTACTTATGAAAATAGGACCTGGTATTTTGTCTTGAGTAATGTGACACGGCAGCTGGTTAAAAAAGGTGTATTCATTACAAAATGTAAGGGGTTTTTTTATTAGCGAGGAGGTTAGAAATAAAATATTCCCCGAAGTCGGAATGCGGCTACCTTTATGATGGGTAAAAACGGTCGCATACCCAGAATCATGCTATTAGTAAACCTCGGAGCTTTACCGAGGAACGAATGAAAAAAAGTTATAAGATGAAAACAAAAAGATAGGTAAGGACACAAGGTGTTCAACATGAAGGCGACAGGAGCAGAGAAAACTATGTGATCTTAAAGATAAGGAGATAGAGACAAGGTTTGATTGAACCAGGAGATTGAACTCGAGACTTCAGTCAGCAAACAATAAAGACAGTCGCAGCAAACTTATTTCGAATCGAACATTCGGCCCAGGTCAAAAAGCTGTGTCCGTTGTTGATGTCGGCTAAGTACCAAGGCCTACACTAAAATGTTGATATGTGGCAAAAAATGTTGTGTGCAGATTGTCTTCAGCTATGACAAGCTCTTAACATAAAAAAAAACCGTCACTCACCTATAAAGGAGAGAAAATCCTCTGAAGTCGAAGTATGGCTGCCTATATGGCGAGGTACTTGGAAACAGTCATACACCCAAACTTCACATCCGGTGTACTTTCTATCTCACAGTGATTTCCAGGTGGGATGAGTGAGTCAAGATTGTATATTTTAGGGTGAACCTCAGAGTGTTAAGCTGCGGAACGCACAACAAAAACAACAACAACAACGGCAACAACAACAGCAGCAGCAGCAGCAGCAGCAACAGCATCAGCAACAACACAAATAACAACAACTACAAATCGAACATATAAGGTTTTGACACAAGAAATTGATTTTAGATCATTCTTTTAATGTTCAAATAAAGCTCTCTCACACATTAGAAATCAATTTAAATGGAGATCAAGACAAGATCATAAGATATTAAAATGGAAAAAAAACCCAGGTTAAATACAAGGACACTACAACCATTATAAGCTCTCAAAGTGGTTTGAGACAAAACTACTTTTAAAGAAGAAACAGAGAGAAAGGAAAGCGGAGGCATGCATGTGAACTAATAATAATAATAATAATAATAATATAATAAATGAAACTTATATAGCGCTATATCTTGCAAAAACAAAGAGAGCGAGGGAGGTCATTCCAGGTCAGTGGATCCCGAAATAGAAAAAAAAGAACGGCTGCCAACGGTGGATTGGTTGAATCTAGGCATTCGTGATGAATCTAGGTATCACCGCAGTACTTGCCTTATCCCTCTTTCTCACACACTACAATCTGCGATTCCTGCCCGCACTACGGCATGACCATATCAGGTAGAAGGACTGTGTAGTGTCAGGTCTTCTGCTGGGCTGGTCACTGTGCAGGAGGTCTGTCTGCCCGCTGCTGGCCTCAGCCCACACCTTCCGGTCTCGTAGGCAGCTCGTTAAAAGGTTCATTGTGGGGGAAAAACAACAACCCAACAGCAAATAATACGCTTGAAAAAAAGGCAGGAAGGAAAATGGGAAGGGTAGGCAGAAAATAAACAAGAGGGGAAGAAAGAGGGTGAGAAGGGATGGAGGGAGTGAGTGAGAGAGAGAGGGTGGGGTAGGGGGGGAGTGAGAGAGAGAGATAGTGTGAGAGAGAGGGGGAGGGAGGGAGAGAGGGCGGGGAAGTGAGAGAGAGTGTGTGAGAGAGAGGGGGAGGAGGGAGAGAGAGTAAGGAGGGAAAGAGAGAGATATCAAAAGCAGAGGGGGGAGAGAGAGAGAGAGGGGGGGGGGAGGATGAGAGAAAGATCAAATACAGAGGGAGAGAGAGAGAAAGAGAGAGAGGAGAGGAAGAAAGAAAGAGAGACAGACAGAGACAGAGACTGAGAGAGAGACAGAGAAAAGAGACAGATAGAGACAAAGAGAGAGAGAGAGGTCAGGAAAGAAGCAGACACAAAGAGAGTGATAGAAAAGGGGAAAACTTTTTAACACAGAACTACCACATGGGTGGTATGTTTCTTACATACAATACAATACACCACAATACAATACAATACAACACAACACAACACAACACAATGCAATACAAAACAATACAGTACAACACAGCACAATACAATACAACACAACACAACACAATACAATACAACACAATACAACACAATACAACACAATATAATACAATACAATACAGTACAATACAGTACAGTACAATACAGACATTCCTCTCAGAGCTGTAAAATAGTGATTACTCGCAAGATACCATAGAACATTACTCCTCCCAGACTTACACTGGCCAATTATTCAGATAGAAGGAAGCCTAAACACCGCTACAGAAGCACTCAAGTTAACGTTAACTTCACTAATGCATTCACCGCTTATTTTCTCCATGGGTATACTCACTATTATAAAAGAGATTTTTAAAAATTGCGTTGAAAGGGCAGGAATATTACACACGCACGCACGCACGCACACACACGCGCGTGTGCGCGCACGCACACATAATAATAATAATATATAAAATTTATATCGCGCTGAATCTTGTAAAACAAACAAATCGAAGCGCTTGCACTCCATTCATCTACACGTATGCAACTTTCCTCAAATAACATAAGATTTTTCAAATGTATGTTCACACACACATACACACACGCTTACACACACACACACACACACACACACACACACACACACACACACACACACACACACACTTAGGTGGTGATGAGGGAGATGAAGGATGCTGTTGAAAAGTAGAAGCAGATATGAGGGGAAAAGGCTCAGGGAGGAAATAAGTGTGTTTTGAGGCTGGATTTGAAGGTATCAAGTGAAGGCTTTTGGCGAAGTGAAAGAGGGAGGTCATTCCAGGTGGATGGACCAGAAACAGAGAAAGAGCGACGGCCAACAGTGGTTTGTTTGAATCTGGGTGTTCGAAAGCACAAAGTATCTGCAGCTGAGCGAAGGGAATGGGATGGAGTATACAGGGGAAGACAGTTACAGAGATAAGAGGGTGCAGATTTGTGAAGACATTTGAAGCAGAGGGTATTGGTCTTATACTTCAGTCTCTGTGAGACAGGCAGCCAGTGAAGAGATCGCAGAAGAGGAGTGATGTGTTCAGATATTTTTCTTTCTTAAGACCAGTCGAGCTGCAGAGTTTTTTATGCGTTGAAGAGAGTGGATGGATGATGCTGGAAGGCCAACCAAAAGACAATGACAATAGTCTAAACGTGAAAAAATGAGAGATGTGACAAGCTTGGAAGTACACACACACACGTCTATGCAGAAATGATGGTTGTATTTACTGAAAATCTCCATGATACTTTGGCATGATGTGCTCTATTTCCTACGGTTTTGTCCCAAATTATATTCTGAATGCTACAATAATTATGCGATAGAGAGAGAGACAGAGACAAAGACAGAGACAGAGACAGACAAGTTGAGAATGAATGAGTTAATCAATTAATTAATGATTTTTATAATTCAAGGGTTACAGATAAGCATTCACCTACCTTTTTTTTTCATTCAGCCCTTGCTTGATTAGGAACCATAAAAAAACAAAACAAAAAACCCCAACCAACAAACAATTCAAAACCCAAATTCAAAACAAACAAACGAAAATAAATAAAAGTTAATAGTAGACCATTCCCCCCCCCCCCCAAAAAAAAAGAAATAAAACAACAACAAAAACCCACCACCAACAACAGCAAGAGTTCAACCTATGATTTAAAGAAGGGTTTTATTCCACAGAGAGAGAGGGAGAGAGAGAGGAGGGAGAGAGAGAGGGGGAGAGAGATAGAAGGGAGGGAGAGAGAGGGGGAGGGAGAGAGAAGGGAGGGGAGGGAGAGAGAGAGGAGGGAGAGAGAGAGGGGAGAGAGATAGAAGGGAGGGAGAGAGAGGGGGGAGGGAGAGAGAAGGGAGGGAAGGGAGAGAGAGAGGGGGGAGGGATGGAGAGAGAGAGAGAGGGGAGGGAGACAGAGGGGGGAGGGAGAGAGGAGGAGGGAGAGAGAGAGAGAGGGGAGAGAGAGGGAGAGACAGAAAGTGGAACGGAGATGGAGAGAGGTGGTGAGAGAAGAGAGAGAGAGAGAGAGAGAGAGAGAGAGAGAGAGAGAGAGAGAGAGGAGAGAGAGAGAGAGAGAGAGAGAGAGAGGGAGGGAGAAAGAGAGAGAGAGAGGACAGAAGTGAGAAGAAAGAACTGAAGGGAGGGAGGGAGGAGAATGTTGGGTAAGGGTGGTGACATAGAACAAAATAATGTCTTGTGGATCTACATGGTTAGTCAAAGAATGAGTCAACTGATGTTGTGTGTGTGTGTGTGTGTGTGTGTGTGTGTGTGTGGGGTGTGTGTGTGTGTGTGTGTGTGTGTGTGTTTGTGTGTGTGTGTTTGTGTGTGTGTGCGTGCGTGTTGTTGTGTGTGTGTTGTGTGTGTGTGCGTGCGTGTTGTGTTTGTTGTGTGTGTGTGTTTTGTGTGTGTGCGTGCGTGGTGTGTGTGTTGTGTGTGTGTGTGTGTTGTGTGTGTGTGTGTGTGTGTCTGTAAACAGGATGGAAAGAGGTAAACAATTACCCAGAGAGAATGACATAATTATGTAGATGAGCCCGCTCAGAGAGACACAGAGAGACAGACAGACAGACAGACAGACAGAGAAGAGAGACAGAGAGACAGTGATAGAGACAGAGAGAGAGAGAGCCATAGAGAGAGACATACAAAGAGACACACAGAGAGACACAGAACAGAATGGGCACCATGGCAATAATTATGTCCTCATTTTATTCACTTTCTTCTAGTCACTCTTTTCTTCAGAGCTAGTTATCTTCCACGAACGATTTGCAGAGAAAACTCATTTACCCCTTATTGCCAGGCTTCAACCTCGTTTGCAATAAACCACACAAACGAAACAAAACAAAACAAAGCAAAACAATCCAAAGCAAACAAGACCAACAAGAAAAAAAATCGGTGGAGCTAACGCCTGGGTCAAAACCTCTTCAGAAACAAGAATGTCTGTCTAGTGGTTTTATTTTCCAGATGTTTTATCCTGGTGATCCAGTTGGACAGGATAGCTCAGTGGTCAGAGCGCTCGCTTTCCCCCAGCCAAGGTTAAGCAGCATCGAGCGTGGTTACCACTTGGATGGGTGACCGTTTGCGCGCCTTGGCTTCAGTACAGTCATCCAGTTCACCCATCTGTAAATGGGTACCTGCCCTCTTTAGGGTCAGGGAAGGTAAAGCAGCGAGGGAGAGGAGATGGGTGCCATCCTCAATATGCTGGCCCCTGGAGAAGTTGAGGTCTCTGATGCCCCGCACCCCTACGACCATATAGGTTATGGGATATCTTTACCGTTTCTTTTTAATGTGGTTGGCTGTGTAATGATTTGTTGTTGTTGTTGTTGGTTTCAGCGTGGACATTTTCCGTTGCACAAGGAAAGTCAATAATGAGTGATACTAGGAGAGAGAGAGAGAGACAGACAGACAGACAGAGAGAGGGAGAGACAGAGAGAGATAGAGAGAGAAAGAGAGAGAGACAGAAAGAGTCAGAGAGAGAGAGAGACAGAGAGAGAAACAGAGTCACAAACAGAGAGACACAGAGAAAGACGGAGACAGAGATAGAGGGACAGAGACACAGAGAGACACAGACAGAGAGACACAGAGAGAGAACAGAATGAAGAAGAAAGAAGGGAGGGAGGGAGGGAGGGAGGAAGGGAGATATTGGGTGAGGATGGGGAGCAAAAATTTGTCTTGTGGATGTAAATTGTTTCTTTATGTGTGTGTGCAATATTTCTCCATTGTATTTACTTTCTTCTATTTACTCTCTTCTTCAAAGCTCGTTATCTTCCATGAGCAATTTATGGGAGAAAACTCATTTACCTCTTCTTGTCAGGCTTCAACATTGTTCGGAATAAACCACACAAAACAAAACAAAACAAAACAAAACAGGACAAAACAAACAAAGCAAAGCAAAGCAAAACAAAAACAAACAAGACCAAACAACCTCAGTGTAGCTCAAGCCTGGGTCAAAATCCCTTTAAAACGAGGATTTCTGTCTAGAGTTTAAAAAGAAAAGGAAAGATGTTTTAGCCTGGAAATGTAGTTGGCAATGTAATGATTGCTTTTGTGTTGTTGGTTTTGGTTTCAGTGTGGACATTTTTGCTTGCGAAAGGAAAGTGAAGATAATGGTAGGGGAGAGAGAGGAGGAGGGAGAGAAAGACAGAGAGAGAGAAGACAGGACAGAGAGAGAGGGGGGAGGAGAAAAAGAATGGAGGGAGGGAGGTGGATGTTGGGTGAGGGTGGTGACAAAACTATTATGTCTTGTGTATCTAAATGGTTAGTCAAAGAATCGACAATCTGATGTTTGGTTTCTTTTGTGATGTGCGTTTGAGTGTGTGAATGTTTCTTTTTTCATATCGAGAATAATGGAATAAGTTGTGTAAGTGTGTGTATTTGTATATGTAAACTGGAGGGTAAGAGGTAAACACCTACACAGAGAGAGAGGCATATGTAGGTAAATCAGCAAAGAGAGAGAGAGACACACACAGACACACAAAACACAGACACCAAACACACAGACACACAGATACACACACAGATACAGACACACAAACACACAGATAGACACACATACAGTCAGACACACAGACATATACACAAACAGACTCACAGACAAACACACAGTCAGACACACAGACAGACACACAAACAGACTCACAGACAAAAAGACACACAGACAGAAACAGAGAGACAGACAGACAAAGGGAGAGAGACAGACAGAAAGAGACAAGACAGAATACGCACCATGACAATATATTTTTTTTTCCATTTCATTTCCTCTCTTCTATTCACTCTCTTCTTCACAGCTCCTAACAACAATTACCAGGACAAAACTCATTCACCTCTTATTGTCAGTCAGTCTTCAACATTATTTGGAATAAACCACAAACAAAACAAAACAAAACAAACAAGACCAAAACAAAACAAAAACAACCCTCAATCTAGCTCGCTTGTGCCTGGGTCAAAAATCCTTCAAACAAGAATGTATGTTTAGTGTTTTTAAAAAAAAAAGATGTTTCAGCCTGGTAATGTAGTTAGTTGGCTGTGTCATGATTGCTTTTGTGTTGTTGGTTTTGGTTTCAGCGTGGTCATTTTCCCTTGCACAAGAAACTGAAAGATGATGGTAGGGGGAAGAGAGGGGGAGGGGGGGGGGGGGGGGGGAGGGGGAGAAAAGGAAAAGAGAGAGAGAAAGAGACGAGAGAGAGAGAGAGATAGGGGAGTAGAGAAGAGAGAGAGAAGAGAGAGAGGTAGATAGAGAGGGAAAGAGAGAGAGAGGGAGAGACTTCAGACTTCAGACTTCAGATATTTATTCAGATAGGTCAAAGCCCCTTCTGAAGGGGTGGAAACATACAAAAGTGCTAGTATACAGCCATTTGCTGTCAAGTTATCGTTGAAAATAAAGCATTCAATGAACATTTGTTAAAAATGAAAAATTTACATTTGGCTACTATCTCTTATTCTCTTCAAAGATTGATACAGAAATATTGCTAGATTTTTAACAGTTTGCTCATTTTCAGATGACATAAGTTGAGCTAGCCTGACCAATGATGGGTAGTTCCAATAAGTTTGCTGCAGAATCAATTCTTTTCTCAGGTCTCCAAGAACTGGACATTCCAAAACAACATGAATTTCATCTTGAGTTGCCAATTTACACAAATTACAAATCAAATTCTCATTTTCGTCTTTAGCATATCGTTTCAAATGTACAGCAATATCTGATACACCACATCTAAATTTTGACAATGCATGTTTAACATACTTGTTCATTTCTATCAACGTATACTGTTCAATACACAGTGACGCTTTAAATGTTCTGTATAGAAAATATCTATCACTGTTTTGAATGTGGGCGTACCACTCTTGCCATCTACAATCCCAACTCTCTGTTTAAATGATTTTATAAAAGCTTTTACATTTTGAACTCCTTGATTGTCCCAAACAAATCCAAACCCAAATCGACACAAGCATAAATGTATTTTAGATGCCCAAGTATGCTTGCCTTTACAATCCAGTATGTATAACATTTTATAAGCTTTGGATGGCAACCGCTTATCCTCCATACGAGTTATCTTAAGCCAATAGCCTACGCATTTTACCATAGAATTTACAAACAATGGATACCTTCCCAGTTCTCCATAGATGATGTCATTTGGAGTGCGCCAGTTTACACCAAGGAATCTCTTTAATGCGAATAAATGTAATTTTTCTATTGGTACAATATTTTATATTCCCCAGATCTCTGCTCCGTATTGTACAATGGGTTGTACCTGTGTATCAAAGAGTTTTGTAAAGACTTTTACAGAATTGTTTTCAAACTTGTACAAAATACTTAGAATACTCAAAACAGCTTTTTTAGCCCTTGAAGCTAAATCCTGACACATGTAATTAAAGCTAAGTTTAGTTGTCAAATTGACTCCAAGATATTTGTATGAATTAACAACAGTGACTTTTGTGTTACCATAATACCATTTTTCATGAGCTGCCAAAAATCCTCCTTTTCGAAAAACCATTATGTTACTCTTATTCATATTTACTTTTAATTGGAGATCTCTAGCAGCAGTATATAAGTTGTTCAGTTGTGTTTGCAACCCCACTACAGTTTCAGATAATAAAACAACATCATCAGCAAAAAGTAATAAAAATAATTCTTCCAAACAATTAGAGAAAAATACACCATGTTTGCCAATGTTAATTATATTCTGAGCTAGCTCATTTATAAAAAGAGAAAATAGCACAGGGCTGCAGACATCTCCCTGTTTAACGCCTGTTGTACAATGTATATAATCACTGAATTTTGCTCCGCATCTGACCTTTGCATTGACTACATCATACATAGAGAGGGGGAGAGAGGGGGGGGAAGAGAGGGAGAGAGAG
>CM054143.1:59933390-59938390 GCA_028751875.1 Rapana venosa | reverse complement strand
AAGTAGCTGTAATGTTGCTGCAAGGTCGAGTAGTCAGAGCAGCATTACTGACTCCTTCCAAAGGTTAGCTTCTGATGACAGTGCATTGGGAAAAGGCCCTACTCCTCCACCTAAGGCAAAAGCCAAAAGAGGACAAACAGGGGCTTCAGAAGCCAAAAGATAGGGATTCGGCCGGGCCACAATTTATAAATGCCAGCAAGGTAACACTTCTATTAGGGTGAATAAGAACATAGCTCCAGAATCACTGCAACACAAGGCATATTCTGTAGATAAAGATAAAAGTCATATTGACTTTCTAAATTACAATGTGCATGGTCTCTTACCAAAACTTGATGATATGTGTTTCATTAGTTTTCTTTTGGATTATGATGTTATTTGTTTAACAGAAACCTTTGCTGCAACTGATTTTGTGTCTTGTATTTTTCATGATTACTTATTATTCATTTCAAAAGCTAAAAAACTTTCACATCAAGGGAGATACTCAGGGGGGGTAATTGTTATGATAAGGAAATCACTGGCATCCTATATTGAACATATTGTTGTCGAAACTGATAATACTATAACTATAAAGATGCATAAAGAATTGTTTGGCACAGACAAAGACATTATATTAGTAGGCACATACATTCCTCCATACGATTCACCTTTTTGGAGAACTAAACAAGATGTGTAGGTATGGAAACTCTAGAACAATGTATTCTGGACCTTCAAAGTACTTATGGTGATTTTTACCTTATCCTAACGTGGAGATTTCAATGCACGAACAGCATCTGAAAAATATTGTACAACCAATGAAAATGATGATTTTGAGAACTTACAATGGCCTACCAATTCTAAAATACCAAGAAAATCTCATGATGTGCACACAAACATATTTGGTAACCAATTGCTTGAACTGTGCAACATTTTTGATTGTGTCATCTTAAACGGACTTTGTGACTATCGATTTTGATGATAGTTTGCACATTCATATCTCCTTTAGGCTCAAGCACTGTGGACTATTTCATAATGTCTTTTGATTTATTCATGTCTGTTAAAGTACCCTCTTTGATAGTCGAAAGCTTAACAGAATCTGACCACTTACCAGTTAGCATGAAATTAGAGGTTACAAACTGTATTTCAAAACCACAGGAACAACAGAATGAAAGGGAATTTCATTATAAATTAGTATGGAACCAAACAAAAGAAGACAAATATCTAAATGCGCTAAAAAGCAGGGAAATTCACAACAGACTTTTGATAGCTACAAACACCCTTGATGAAAATGTAGAAACTGCTCTAGACATGTTTACCAAGTGTTTGAAAGATGCAAGCGAATGCATGTCTAGAAGGATTTCAGTGAACAGTACAAAGAAATCTGAATGGTTTGATAATGAATGTGGACTTGCGAAAAAAGAAAGCAGAAAGATGCTAAAACTGTTTTCGCTTCACCAGAAAGGAAGAAGATCGGATTGTTTATGTCGAGAAAAAAAAACAGTACAAAAAGCTATTAAAATCTAAAAAGCAAGATTATAGAAAGCAAAAGGCTGATCATTAGCTAAGAGTGTTAACAGTTCATCACAGTTTGGAAAGAGGTTAGAAAACTTGGGGTGGGGATATAGGGAAAAGATATATAATAATATAAGTACTGAGAAGTGGTTTAATCACTTAAAGTGTTTTTAATAAACATGAAGAAAGTGATCAACCCAGTGATATTTTCAGCGGATCTAATGGAAGATGCCAATCACACATTAAATAAAGATATATCAGGGATGAAGTTTAAAAGAAGCAATTCGAAAACTAAAACTGAGAAAGGCAAGTGGTATAGATGACATATCAGCTGAGATGTTAAAAACTGGTGATAAAATTGTAATAACGTTTTTGGTCAGATTATTTAATAGCATCTTTTCATCTGGTATTTATCCCATAGAGTGGTCCAAGGCCATAATTATACCAATCCACAAAAAAGGAGACCACGATAACGTTGACAATTACAGGGGAGTTTCCCTCTTAAGCATTATATCTAAGTGTTACACATCTATCTTAAATTCAAGACTTTATAAATGGCTGGAAAGTAATAATATGATTTCAGAAAGTCAGGCAGGATTCCGGAGAGGATACTCAACTGTGGATCAGATATTCAACCTATATGCAGTTGTTCAGAAATGCATGCAAAAAAGGGGGAGAAAATTATATGTTGCTTTTGTTGACTTTAGGAAAGCATTCGATTCTGTTCGCCATGATAAGCTTCTTGAATGTATGAAAAAACAAGGTGTGAAAGGAAAATTTATGGTATGCTTGAAATCAATGTATTGTGCATTACTGTCATGTGTGCGTACAAACAATGAGTTTACGGAATTTTTTGAATGTCCACTTGGTGTAAGGCAAGGATGCGTCCTGAGCCCTACATTATTCTCTATTTTTATAAATCAGCTGGCTGACCACATGGATGCTGAAGGTAAGCATGGCGTACAAATGCTTTCAGGTGGCATTGAGTTGTTTATCTTACTTTTTGCTGATGATGTGGCTTTGTTATCAACAACTCCAGGTGGCCTTCAAAATCAACTAAATGTGTTACATAGATGCTGTAAGGAAATGAAATTAAATGTTAATACTGAAAAAACAAAAGTCATGGTTTTTAGAAAAGGGGGTTACTTAGGCCAACATGAGCAATGGATTTTTGACGGTAAAAAACTAGATGTTGTAAATAATTATTGTTATTTAGGGTTTTAATTTTACGACAATGATCAGCATGAAGAAAGGAACTGAACATCTAGCAAACTAAGGGCAAGAAGGCAGCTGTGCAACTGAATAAAGCCTTCCAAAAATATAAGGAAATGACTGCTATTTTCGTTATTTAAAATATTTGATGCTAAAATACAATCTGTTTTACTTTATGCATCCGAAATTTGGGGTTTGACCAAGCTAGATTATTTAGAAAAAGTACATATGTTATCTGTAAAAGATTCCTGGGTGTTCCAGTAAAAACTCCAAATAAGATGATTTATGGTGATTTGGGAGTATCCTCTATATGTCAATTCTTGTGTTTCTGCATTGCGATATTGGTTTAGGCTGTTACAAATGGAAACTAAAAGACTACCCTACAAGGCTTATCAGATGTTGCTTAACCTAGATAGAACTGGGAAGAACTGCTGGGTAACAAAAGTAAGAGAAATTTTATGTCAGACAGGTTTTCAGTTTGTCTGGGTGCAGCAAGGCGTTGGGGGTGTTAAAGCTTTCTTACGTCTATTTAAGCAGAGACTTGTTGACACCTTTATACAAGAGTGGTTTTCCACAATTGAAGATCGCAATAGATATAATGACTATCTATCTATCTCTATCTGTCCCGTAGTCTGACGACCGTGGGGGCACCCTCAAAGACTCAGCAACCAGTTCCCTCCATTCTTCTCTCTGTTCTGCCTTTCTCAGGGTTTTGTTGAGTTCTAGGCCTGTCCATTCACTGATGTTATCCTCCCAGCTCTTCCTTGGTCTGCCTCTTCTTCTTTCCTCCTTGGACAGTGCCTTGCAAAACTGTCTTTGTAATTCCTTGGATCTTGTGACATGCCCATACCACTTAAGTTTACGCTTTTCACGATCGTTAGAAGGTTCTCATAGGGTCCAATGGTTTGCTGGATTCTGTTATGCACGCTTTCGTTGCTTATGTGGTCTTTTGTAGGAGATGCCAAGGAGTCTCCGAAAGCATCTCATCTCCACTGCCTGTACTCCCTCTCCAAATCTGCAGTCAGGGTCCATGATTCACAGGCATACAGAAATTATGGATATGACAAGGGAGCGCATTAGTCTGATCTTGGAGATAAGTGAGATATTCTTATCTCTCCAGATGGGTGTTTAGTTTTGACAAAGCTGTTATTGTCTGTGCAGTCCTGCATACTACTTCTGGCTTGGATCCCTGGTCGGATACAATGGCTCCCAGGTACTTGAAGCTTTGAACTGTTTCCAGCTTCTGGTCATTAACCCTGATATCAGTGCTAATGCCGTTGGTGTTATTAGTCATCAGTTTGGTCTTCTCTGCACTGATTTCCATGCCGTATGTTTTGGAGGCCTTATCCAAGTGTTCTGTTAGGCTGGCAAGCTCTTTTTCTGATCCTGCTATTCCATCAATGTCATCTGCGAAGCAGAGGTTTGTGATCGTTCTGCCACCAATGCTGACTGATCCTTCATGATGTTCCAGTGCATCAGCCATGATTCTCTCAAGGAAGATGTTGAAAAGGGTGGGTGAGAGTAGACAGCCCTGCCTTACTCCAACTGTTGTTCGAAACCATTCTCCAATGTTGTTGTTGTAGTACACTGCACTGGTGGCCTCGCTGTACAGCTGTTTGATGACTCTGATCAGGTTTGCATTGATGCTGTACAAGTTCATGGTTGCCCACAAAGCTGCATGCCACACCCTGTCAAATGCCTTCTTAAAATCGATAAATACGTGGTATAGTCTTGTTGATGTTGAAGGTACCGCTCACATAGTATTCTGAGGTTGAATATCTGTTCTGTTGTGCTGCGCCCTGCTCTGAAACCTGCTTGTTCCTCAGCAATGATGGTCTCTGCTTGTGGCTTCAGTCTATTCAATATTATCTGCAGCATGACCTTGCTTGGGTGACATATGAGGCTGATTGTGCGGTAATTATGGCATTGTTGTAGATTTCCTTTCTTGGGGAGGGTGACTATAGATCATTTAAAACAATTTTTGAAAGAGAAAAATACATTAATGATATTGATACCTACTGCTTTAGGGTTGCTGTGTCTCAAATAAGATTTAATGTCCTGCCACTAAATGCAAATGTGCATCGTTACAGCTTTAGGGTTGCTGTGTCTCAAATAAGATTTAATGTCCTGCCACTAAATGCAAATGTGCATCGTTACAGCGATTCGCTGCAAAACAAAAACTGTCCTTTTTGTGTGTCAGTCACCGAAGACGAACAGCATTTTCTCTTTGATTGTCCCATGTATTCGGATCTTAGAATTAAATTCTTTGGTAATTTAACTAAAGTTCCCATCCATATGTT
>CM054143.1:59920890-59925890 GCA_028751875.1 Rapana venosa | reverse complement strand
TGAAGAATTATAGACCTGTATCCAACCTACCGTTCATCTCTAAAGTCCTTGAAAAAGTTGTTCTGAAACAGCTGAACAACCATCTTCACTCAAATAGTCTCCTTCCTCCTTTTCAGTCTGTCTATCGCGTCAACCACAGCACCGAAACCACCCTTGTCCACACCTTAAACACGCGTCTACACGCGTCTGACTCAGGAAAAATCTCCCTTCTCACACTTCTCGACCTATCTGCAGCCTTCGACACTATAGACCACTCAATTCTTCTCTCCCGTCTCCAAAAAACGTTCGGTATTAAAGGCACAGCCCTCACCTGGTTTAGTTCATATCTTACAGGCCGATTCCACACAGTTGCAGTAAACAAGATTCAATCAACACCTACCAAACTGGAATGTGGAGTCCCACAGGGATCAGTTCTCGGCCCTGTTCTTTTCACTCTCTACACTGCTCCTCTTTCACATATAATAAATCGTCATCAGATCACCATCACTTTTATGCAGATGACTCTCAGATTCTTAGCAGTGATACTCCGGAAAATCTGCCTTCTCTCTTGATTAATATGTCCTACTGCCTTCAAGATATCCAAAATTGGATGAAACAGAACAAGCTACAGTTAAATGCAGATAAAACCGAAGCCATGCTTGTAGGGACCAAACACAAACTCTCTTCCATCACAACAGCTTCAATAGAATTCGGCAATACGTCTGTCCCTCTAGCCACTGCTGTGAAATATCTAGGGGTCATTATTGACAACACACTCTCCATGCAAAAGTTCATTACCCAAACTTGTCAGTCGTGCTACTATCAATTACGGCGCATCAGTGCAGTTCGAAAGTACCTGTCCACTGATGCAACATCCAAACTAGTCACGTCCCTCATTCTCTCACGACTGGATTATTGCAATTCTCTTTTGGCCGGTCTCCCAGCTTCATCTATTCACTCCCTTCAACGTATACAAAACTCTGCAGCTCGACTAGTCCTCAGAAAGAAAAAATCTGAGCACATTACTCCTCTCTTGCTATCTCTCCACTGGCTGCCTGTGCCACAGAGAGTAAACTATAAGATCAGTACCCTCTGTTACAAATGCCTCCACAAAACTGCACCTTCCTACCTCTGTGAATGTCTTCATCTGTACACTCCTTCTCGTTCCCTCCGCTCTGCTGCAGATACCTTGTGCTTAAGAACACCTAGATTCAACCAGTCCACCGTTGGCCGTCGCTCTTTCTCTGTTTCTGGTCCATCGATCTGGAATGACCTCCCTCTCTCCCTCCGCCAAAAGCCTTCTTATGAAGCTTTTAAATCCGGCCTCAAGACTCATTTATTTCAAATGTAAGACTTTCCCCTCTTGTTCCATCTCATTTGTTTCCCTGTCCTCAACAGACAAACCCCCACCACCCTGCCGAAGTGTATAACCTTTATGTGTGTGCGTGTGTGCGTGTGAATGTATACAATTGAATTTGTAAAAACTATTGATTGTAACTGGCTGCATGTGAACGAGTGGGATGAGCGAAAGCGCTATGATTTGGGTTTTTTTCAAGATATGGCGCTATATAAATTTCATGTATTATTATTATTTATTATACATACATTCATACATACATACATACATACATGGATTGATGGACGGACGGACGGACAGACGGATAGACGAATGCACACACACACACACACACACACACACACACACACACACACACACACACAACACACACACGCACACACACACACACACGAACGAATGGGAAAGAAAGAGAAAGACAGAAAACCAGAGACAGAGAGACGGACGAACAAACAGACAGAGACAGACAGACAGAACGAACACGGTAACAAACTAAACTTTTTCCTTTTCTTCACGTCTTCTCTTTACTGGTGTCCACACAGCTGGTTATCCCTCACACTCAGTTGTGGCCAAAACTCAAACCCTTCTTACGCTCATGCCTCAATCAACATGGCTACAGTAATACGCCATTAACGAAAGAAAATCTACAACAAAGCAAAAGCCTGTTCCTTTTCCTTTTTCTTTTACTAGCAGGTTTACAGGGGTTTTTTTTGAGCTTTTTTGGGTTTAAAAACAAATAAATTTCGTCTATTATGTTTGTGTCTTTTGTTTTGTTGTATGTGTTGAATGTAGATTGCGTTGGGAGTAGGTTTTGTGAGCTGGTTTTCCATGTTGGATTTTGTTATGGTAATCTAGGTTTTGTTTTGTATTTGTTTTGTTATTGGGTTTTTTTTGTTCATCAGCTAGAGCTGCAAGGTTCACCAACGGTGAGATTTTTGCGAATGCGGCCGTTTTTGACCCACCATTCAGGCAGCTGCATTCTGTCTTCAGGGACGGTGTCTAAACACACCACCAGTGTGCATGCAGGATTTTTCTTGGCTACTTCTGTCATCCGTTCCTGGGGAAGGGGTAGCTCAGCGGTCACAGCACTCGCTTTTCCCAAGCTAAGGTGGTTAAGCAGCGTCGAACGTGGTTACCACTTGGATGGGTGACCCATTTGCGCGCCTTGGCTTCAGTACAGTCCCTCAGTTCACCCAGCTGTAAATGGATACCTGCCCTCTTTAGGGTCGGGGAAGGTAAAGCAGCGAGGGAGAGGAGATGGAAGCCGCCTGCAATATGCTGGCCCCTAGATAAGTTAGATCTCTGACGCCTACTCCCCTACGACTTTATAGGTTATGGACACCTTTACCGTTTGTACCATCCGTTCCTACTAGAACAAAACGGCTTACTCTTCCAAAAAGGCGAAACTATTGTATTGTAGGCACGTGAAACGTGAACCATAACAGCAGACATTGAAAGAAGGATGTAGGCAATAGATATGAGGTGCTTTTGCAAACTCCTTGGTATCTCGTACAGAGATCACACCACTAATGTGTAAGTGAAAACCAGAATGACAAACGCTATCGGACCACATGAAGAGCTCCTGACTTCAGCAAAACAAATGCAAACTAAAGTGGTACAGGCAATTCACCGTCCTACAGGGAACAGTACAAGGAGGGAGACGAAGAGGCAGACAGAGAAAATGATGGGAAGACAACATCAGAGAGTGGACTGGTATCCTTGAGTGGAACGACTTGCTATGGAAAGCAGAGGACCGCAGGGAGTGGAGGAAGCTGGTTGCAAAATCTTCAGTGGTTCCCCCTCGGTCTACAGGACCACGGGATAGATGAACGTGAAGATGAAGGAGTGTGTGTGTGTGTGTGTGTGTGTGTGTGTGTGTGTGTGTGTGTGTGTGTGTGTGTGTGTGTGTGTGTGTGTGCGTGCGTGTGTGTGTGTCTGTCTGTCTGTCTGTTTGTGCGTGCATACGCACCTAGGCGTGCGATTTACTATTCATCGTATTAACATTTCGACATTAAACCCTACTTTAAATCCACAGTAATACTGTTTGTCTTTCTGCTTCTCTCAAGTCTGTTCGTCTGTCTGTCTTCTTTTGTCTGGTGTTTATATCTATCATTTCGCCTGTCTGTCTGTATGTCTGTTCGTATAGTTATCCCGTGTCCTGTTTTTGCAGCTAACGATTGGTCTACCCACCCAACTTTTCGTCTGCTTCCTACTTACCACCCTATCTTCCTTATCACCTCTTCTGTCTGTCATTCTGTCTGTCTGTCTGTCTGTCTGTATCTATATATGTCTGCCTATCTGTCTGTATATCTGTGCTTTTGTCTGCTCTCGTGTTCTCTCTCTCTCCATCTCTCTCTCCATCTCTCTCTCTATATATATATAGATAGATAGATAGATAGATGGATAGATAGATAGATAGATAGATAGATAGATAGATAGATAGATAGATAGATAGATAGATCTGTCTATCTATCGATCGGCCTCTCTCTCTCTCTCTCTCTCTCTCTCTCTCTCTCTCTCTCTCTCTCTCTCTCTCTCTCTCTCTCTCTCTCTCTGGCCTTTCTTGAATAAATATCGTTATCGTTATCGTTATCTCTCTCTCTCTCTCTCTCTCTCTCTCTCTCTCTCTCTCTCTCTCTCTCTCTCTCTCTCTCTTTATTTCTCCCTGTCTTTGTCTCTCTGTCTCTACCTCTGTATCTATCTCTGTCTCTCTCTCACTGTCTATCTGTCTCTCACTGTCTATCTGTCTCTCGGTGTCTGTCTGTCGGTCGGCCTCTCTCTCTCTCTCTCTCTCGACGTGACCGGACGAGAACTGAACGGGTGTGCTGTTAGTAAGCTGCTGCAAATTTTTGCATTTTAGCTTCAAAATGTCAGTTACTGGCCTTCCAGCAACTGTAATAACAACTTTAAACGCCCTGCTGATCGACAACGTCGTATCGAGTTGGAAAGTCACGGGGGAGAGCGGCAGCGTTGTGTTCGTCTTGCGAATGAAGCCAGCTGACAAGCCAGTGTCAACAGAAATGGCCGACCCGGTGTTGAACCGTAACTCCGTGTTCAGTACTATCGCAAAAAGCCCCCATGTCAAATCCGTCGCGATGTCCAAAGAAGTAGACAACACCAAGAAAGACAGGCAAGTCGCCAATGTGACAATAACAGTGTCTTGGAAGAGCCGGTCTTGTGTAACATTGACTCCCTGCTCGATGTGGAAGCAGAAGGAAAACAAACCAGTGTGTACACAGAACTGTGTGTCAGCAGTGAATTGAATGCCTCGGCCACACCAGATTCACTTGATCTACTGTGTGATCCAGCAACAGACAACAAGATCGGTGTGTCTTCTGAGGCGTCTGATGTGCAGGAAGAGCTGACAGTTGGCTGCACAGTGGATGACTCTCATACTGGTATTGTGAAACAGTATGTGTCTACTCTAACTGACAAACGTGTGCAGCGTAGATTAAGGGACAGCAAGAGAAACACACAGTTTCAAAGGTGGTGGTACATAGTTCCTGCGATCAAAACATTGTGATGTGTGAATCAGATGACATCACCCTGGAATACTCTTGGAATGGAGATCCTGGCGAGGAATCTAAGTGTGTGTTCTGGTACATCAAGCAAGAAGAGAAAAACATGTTGCCAGAAGAACGTGTCAGGCTTGCCAGACTTCGTA
>CM054143.1:59853390-59915890 GCA_028751875.1 Rapana venosa | reverse complement strand
TCTTTAGGTGTGTCACAAAATGCTGGAGTTTACATAATATAAATGTTACTTTAGTTTAGTCACAAATGTTAAGCTAATTGGAACTTAGCTGTAATTGTCTTAATTTCAGTGCTTCAGCAATAAACTTTGCAACCGATTTGATCACAATATCATCATCGGATGATAAGATAGAAAAAATATCTTGCCTTCGGAAAGCTTCTAGATTAAGAACACCACAGTTTTTATGTATGGAAACATATGATTGACAATGAAACAGGAAATGCACTTAAACGCACACAAACTTCATCATCTATACTAGCAAACTCTACATCTCCAATATAATTTGTCATTTCTTCATGGTCAGCTTGTTCGTGACCTGTCCTCGCATTTAAGTCTCCCATAATCATAAGATACATGGTGTCCTTTTCGAAGAATTGTACAAGTGCTTCCTCTAATGATGAATAAACCATTTTAAATCATCTTTTCATCATAAACAGGGCTTCCTTCCGGAGCAACATAGCAAGCTAGCAAAATAACATCTTTATCTAAGTTAAATAAACTCTTATTTATTCTTATAGCAATTGTGTTATTACAATCTAGCATAATTTCTTCTACATATTTATCTAAAGTCCTACGCACTAACAATAACACTCCTCCAGAATTCCTGCCATGGTGAGAGAGCTTTTTCGCAGGAGCACACAACTTGATATAATCAGAAGATATATAGCTGTAATCAAATGTGGAATAAAGAAAAGTCTCTGTGAGACATATAATATCAAATCTATTTGCATAGTGTATAGCGAGAGAGAGAGAGAGGGAGAGAAAGAGAGGGGCGAGGAGAGAGAGAGAGAGAGAGAGAGAGAGAGAGAGAGAGAGAGAGAAAGGGAGAGAGAGAGAGTACGAGAGAGAGAGAAGGGGGAGAAAGCATGTGTGTTTGTGTATGTGTGTGTGTGTGTGTGTGTGTGTACACGTGTGTGTGTGTGTGTGTGTGTGTGTGTGTGTGTGTGTGTGTGTGTGTGTGTGTGTGTGTGTGTGTGTGTGTGTACACGTGTGTGTGTGTGTGTGTCTGTACACGTGTATGTGTGTGTGTGTGTACACGTGTGTGTGTGTGTGTGTGTTTGTTTGTTTGTTTGCTTTATTTCGAGGATAATGGAACAAGTAGTTATGCACTTTTTTACACCCAGTCTGCGTGTGCATGTGGTTCCGCATTTTTTTATCCACGTGTGTATGTGTGTGTGTGTGTGTGGAAGGGATGGGGGGTGTTGGTACGTGCGTGCGCACGCACGTGTGTCTGTGTGTATATGTGTGCGTGTATGTGCATGTATATATGTGTGTGCGTTGTTTGTTGTTGTTGTGTTCATTTCAACGTCTGTTCACTCTTACGAAATTTGTGTGTGTATGTAGTATACGTAGTGATACCTACCTGCCCCCCATACATACATACATACACACACGCGCGCGCGCGCGCGCACGCACACATACACACACACACACACACACGCACACACACACACACAGAGCATCAGAGAGATGCACAAACAAAGAAAGACAGATAAACAGACAGATAGACAAACAATCAGAAACAGACACACACACACACACACACACACACACACACACACACACACACACACACACACACACACACAGACTGACAGATTCAGACAGACAGAAAGACAGACAAACCTGACAGACAGGGATAGTCAGGAAGCACAACAATCTCTCCAACAGTAGTTTTTAAAATAAAATAAAAAAGCCAAGTTTACTTGGAACAGCTTGTGATATTGTCGCCATAGCAACAGTGTACCACGCGGAAGTCTGGAATGAGAGGTGAACTTAGTAGTGATGTCTGACTTTAGAAAAGCAAATCATTAAAATGAAAGAAAGGAAGGAGGAAACCAAGAAAAAAAGGAAAGAAAGAATGAATGATGGGGGGTGAGGGGAGGGGGAATCGAGGAAACAAACAACGAAAAAGTAAAGGAGAAAGAGAGAAAGAAGGGAAAATTGAAAAAGAAAGAATGGAAAGAAGGAAAGAAGGAAGGGAGGGGGGACTGAAAGACGGAGGGAAGAAGGAAGTAAATAAGAAAGAAAGAAAGAATGAATGGATGAAAGAAAGAAAGAAGAGAAAGAAAGAAAGAAAGAAAGAAGGAAGGAAAAAGAAATAAAGAAAGAAGGAAGGAAAATGAAAGAAAGAAAGAAAAGCACACAGATATAGAGACAGACAACAGAAAGAAAGAAAGAAAGAAAGAAAGAAAGATAGATAGATAGATAGATAGATAGATAGCTAGATAGATAGATAGATAGATAGATAGATAGATAGCTAGAATGAATGAATGAATGAATGAAAAGAAAGAAAGAAAGAAAGAACGAAAGGAAGAAAGAAAGAATGAACGAATGAATGAAAAGAAAGAAAGAACAAAAGAAAGAAAGAACAAAAGAAAGAAAGAAAGAAAAGAAAGAAAGAAAGGAAAAGACAAGAGGAGAAAGAAAAGAAAGAAAGAAAGAAAGAATGAATGAATGAAAGAAGGAAGGAATAAATGAATGAATGAATGAATGAATGAATGAATGAATGAATGAATGAATGAATGACAACAGAAAGAAAGAAAGAGCCCAGAACGAAAAAACACCAACAAACAACAAAACAAATAAAGAACTGACAGGCATACTTTTACAGATTTTGAATGATGAAAAGCATCTTTTGCTACCTGCATTCAACCAGAAAGAAAACAAAAACGGGACACAATTCATAAGTATAGATGGTAGTCTTCGAGGGCCAAAACACAAGCCTGCATGGGCCTACAACTCGTTTTGCTATGTTAGTGCTGTCCAGACCCTTTATCCTGGCAGCCAAACACAAAGTTAGAATGTGTAGCACTGTGATATGAAGAAAAGATTTTGTGGTGTACAGCAGTGTGGTATGAAGTAAAGATGCAGAAGTGTATTGATGGTGTGCTATTAAGTTAAGATGTATAAATGTATAGCAGTGTGGTATGAAGTAAAAATGTAGAAATGCTTGTTGGTGTGGTAGGAAGTAAAGATGTAGAAGTGTATTGTGTTACGGTATGAAGTAAAGATGTAGATGTGTATTGATGGTGTGCTATTAAGTTAAGATGTATAAATGTATAGCAGTGTGGTATGAAGTAAAAATGTAGAAATGCTTGTTGGTGTGGTAGGAAGTAAAGATGTAGAAGTGTATTGTGTTGTGGTATGAAGTAAAGATGTAGAAGTGTATTGATGGTGTGGTATGAAGTAAAGATGTAGAAATGTATTGATGGTATGAAGTAAAGATGTAGAAGTGTATAGGCGTGCGGTATGAAGTAAAGATGTAGAAGTGTATTGATGGTGTGGTATGAAGTAAAGATGTAGAAGTGTATTGATAGTATGAAGTAAAGGTATAGAAGTGTATTGATGGTGTGCTATGAAGTAAAGATGTAGAAGTGTATAGCAGTGTGATATGAAGTAAAGATGTAGAAGTGTATCATCATCATCATCATCATCAGACCCGTGACCTTGGCGGTCGTGGGGGAGACATGAAAGATGATGCCGTGGTAAGCCTCCTCCATCCATCTCGGTCCTCGGCTCTGCGCAGTAGTGCCGAGTCATTCATCAGTCATTCAGTCAGTCATTCAGAAGTGTATAGCAGTGTAATATGAAGTAAAGATGTAGAAGTGTATAGCGATGTGGTAAGAAGTAATGATGTAGAAGTGTTAAGAAAAAACATTGGAAGAAAGAAAGACAGAGATAAATAAAGAAACAAACAAACAAATCCAAGAAAAATAAACAGAGATAAGCGATAGGTAAGGATCCAGTCTTGGAGGGCAAGAACACACGGCCTCTACAAGCCATCTCTTGCTGTCAGTGCCATCCAGACTGTTCATGCTGGCGGCTCATTAACTCATCAAAGGGATCCATGACAGTGTCTGCTGGTGTGTCTTCTTCTTTCTCTTCTTCTGTTTGATTCTCCTTCTTGTCCTTCTTGTTGTTGTTGTTGTTGTTGTTCTTCTTCTTCTTCTTCTTCTTCGTGTTCTATTGTTGTTGTTGTTGTTGTTGTTGTTGTTGTTGTTGTTGTCGATGTTGTTGTTGTCGTTCTTCTTGTTCTTCTTGTTCTTCCTCCTCTATCTCCTCTTTCCTCCTACTTCTTAATCTTCCTCTTCCTCATCTTCTTCCTTCTCTATTTACTCCATAAGGCATCTCTGGCCACTGCAACGAAGATCTCTTCAATGATTTCACCTTGTCCAAGTTATATTTACGCGATATCTACCTTGATATCAATAATTTGTCCGTAAAATGAATTCATGGAGTAATAAAAGAACCAGGGAAATATATCCAATCATTTTATTGAGTATTGCTTAATGTTTTTTTTAAATTTGATTTGACTTAGAAATGTGTTTTTGACAAAAGTGCAAAGAATGCAATACAAAATATACAATAACACAACACACATATTAAAATTTCCATCGGCAAATCCAAAACGCACACTCTTTTAAAAAAATCAATTTCTTAACGTCTGTCCATGTTTTCTGGCCGCTTTGCATCTTTCGTGTGGAAACTAACTCCAAAAAATGTTGATATGCATCGTATTATTCACAGAAATGCAGTGTTTTGATATGCATACTGCGGGGAATGCACTTAAAGGATACACATTGATTGTTCCTGGTGTTTATTTATGTGCTTATTTTATTTATTTTCTTTTATTCTTTTATATCCAAGATAATGGAATAAGCACTTATGTGCTTTTTTGTATCTAGTCCTCGTGTGTATGCAGTTTTGTACATTCTGGCATCTCTTCCCATTGGCACGCAATGGCCTACTCTTACGAAATGCGGAACGTGTTTGAACGTGTGCGCGAGATGTGCATTAGATTTATCAAGCAGATGACAACTAAAAGGTATTCTGTGTGTGCGTATGTATGTGTGTGTTGGCGCGCTTACACGAATTGAATACATGCAAAAGAAATTATGTATTCTGAAATTGTGTAAATGTAATAGAGCATTGGATGAAACATCCATTTGCTATACAGAGAGAGAGAGAGAGAGAGAGAGAGAGAGAGAGAGAGAGAGAGAGAGAGACAGACAGACAGACACACACACACAGAAAGAGACAGACAGAGAGACAGAGAGAGACAGAGACACACAGAGACACGCAGAGAGAGGGAGAGAGAGAAGAGAGACAAAGACAGACAGACAGAGACAGAGAAAGACAGAGAGAGACAGAGGCAGAGAGAGACAGAGACAGAGATAGACAGACAGAGACAGACAGACAGAGACACACAGAGACACACAAAGACACAGAGAGAGACAGACAAACAGACAGACAGACAGACTAGTACAGACAGACAGACAGACAGACAGACAGACTAGTACAGACAGACAGACAGACAGACAGGCAGACAGACAGAGACATTTCGATAATGGCAACACGATGCTGCTTCAAGTGTTCTCGGCTGAACACTGTCTACGTATATCCGTTCCCTGACACTCTCCTGTCCTGGGAGATTTGGTCAGCAGAACGGGTTTCCTTGTCTGATTGTGCCACTGACATGAACACTTCCATCAATATCACGCGCGCGCGCGTGCGCACGCGCACACGCACACACACACACATACACGCACACACACGCGCGCACGCACACATACACACACGCACACACGCACATTCGCACGCACACACACGCACATTCGCGCACACACACACGCACGCGCGCGCGCAAGCACGCATGCACACACACATATACACATTAATTGATAGAATATGAACATGAAACGTGTAATATTGTAAACTGATGTATTTTGTTCAACTTTTTTCTTTCTATCATTTTCTTGTAATCCAAATCTAAGTGAGTACAAATGTGTGCGCGTGTGGGTACGTGTGTTTGTGTATGAATGCATGTGTATGTTGGGTTGTGTTGTGTTGGGTTGGGTTGGGTTGTGTTATGTTGCGTGTGCGTGTGCGTGTGCGTGTGGTGTGTGTGTGTGTGTGTGTGTGTGTGTGTGTGTGTGTGTGTGTGTGTGTGTGTGTGTGTGTGTGTGTGTGTGTGTGTGTGTGTGTGTGTTCGTGCGCGTGTGTGTGTATGTACAAGGTATGCAGTGTAATTTTCTTGGGGGGTGGGGGTTCCATATTTGTTGTTGATCAGTTTTTGTTGTTGTTTTTTGTTTGGGTCGCGTGTTTATTTATTTTTATTTATTTATTTATTTTATTTTATTCTTTTATATCATGGATAATGGAATAAGCACTTATGTGATTTTTTTACCTCCAGTCCCCGTTTGTATGCGGGTTTGTAAACTCTGTCATCTGTTCCCACCGGCACACAATGGCCTACTCTTACGAAAAGCGGAACAGGATTTAACGTGTGCGCAAGATTTCTGCGTGCGTTTGCACATGGGCCTCGGTTTATAGTCTCATCCGAAGGACTTTTGGGGAGAGAGAGAGAGAGTGTGTGTGTGTGTGTGTGTGTTCTTTCTTTTCTTCTCTGATTCTAATTTTCTTTGGAGTTAGTTTTATTATTATTGGTTATGGTAGTCATGTAGTTAGATAATATTGATCAGGTTGGTTTTTGTTCCTAGATAGATGGCTTGATGAAAAAAAGCAAATGCATTGCTTATTCAACGTACCACCTGCAAATGAAAAAAAATGACTTGACCTGACTTGACACACACGCACGCACGCACGCACGCACACGCACGCACGTTCACGCGAGCGCGCGCAAGCACGCACGCACGCGCGCGCGCACACACACACAGACCTGAACGCATGTACACACGCGCACACAAACACACCTACAAACATATGTGTGCACACACACGCGCGCGCGCACGCGCACACGCATACACGCACTTACACACACATTCTCACTCTGTCTCTCTGTCTCTGTCTGCCTCTCTCTGTCTCTCTCTCTCTCTCTCTCTCTCTCTCTCTTGCTCTCCATGACACGACAAGGCCGAATGTGAACAATATTGTCATACATTTCTTGGCTTAAAAATGCCACCAAGTAATCACCATCATAATCACCATCATAATCACCATCATTATCACCCACATCATGATCGTCATCTCTAGCAGCAGTAGCAAGCAACAGCGGCAGCATGATCCGCCTTACTTCACGATCATTATTTCCAGCTTAATAATCATTCTTTCCGTTTCATCAATTTAAGCTTAGTCTTATTCTGTTCGGGACGGGATAGTTCAGTGGTCGGAGCACTCGCTTTCCCCCAGCCAAGTTATGCAGCATCGAGCGTGGTTACCAGTTGGATGGGTGACCGTTTGCGCGCCTTGGCTTCAGTACAGTTCCCCCATTTCACCCAGCTGTAAATGGGTACCTGCCCTCTTTAGGGTCAGGGAAGGTAAAGCAGCGATGGAGAGGAGATGGGCGCCGCCCTCAATATGCTGGCCCCTAGAGAAATGAGGTCTCTGACGCCTCGCTCCCCTACGACCTTATAGGTTATGGGACTCCTTTACCTTTTTACCTTTACCCTTTGTATGCGCTTCTTTTTCTAACTTTCTAAAGGAGACTGGATGTCAAAAAGCACAAAAGTGCTTATTCCATTATCCTCGATAGAAAAGAAAAAACAAATAACTTCCCAAAGACATGACGATTGACAGGAAAACTATAAATTTGCGAAAGCAAACAGACCAAGATAATTATCAATAATTGAACAGAGGATTACTTTAAAAAGGAAAACTCAATAAATTCTACTTATTTTTTTTATTTAGCCTCATCAAAGATGAAGCTGCGTGCATCAGTACAAAATATATATTTTGTAATGATAAACGTCTTTCTCTTTTAGAAAAAAAAATGGAGTCAATGTTTCAATGTCAAGTTAATGAAGAGAATAAAACAACAGAAAATGTTCGTTTCTTTTTTGTTTTGTTCTTTGTTTGTGACACATGAAATATTTCTTGCCTAACTGACGTTTGTCTTTAGTAACCTCCTGTTTTCTGGTGTCTGAAAATGACTGTGTTAAAATCTAATTTTTTATACATCGATCTCGTTACATTTCTGTCTTTGTTTTTCTTGATGGTGTTAGTTATAGTGGCAAGCGCGTCAAGTCAAGTCAAATTTTTATTTCCACATGGTACATTGAATAAGCAATGTGTGTGTGTTTGTGTGTGTGTGTGTGTGTGAGTGTGTATTTGTGTGGGTGGGTGGGTGAGTGTGGGTGGGTGGGTAGGTGTGTGGGGAGAGTGGTGTTGGGGTGTGAGGGTAAGGGGGGGGGGGGGGTGCGCATGTGCATGGTATGAGTACACGCGGACCCCCGTACATTTGCGTGTGCATCTGTGTGTCTCTGTGTTTATGCTCTTGTATACCCATTTGCGCATGTTTGACATGTGCGCATACAATTCATAGTGAAAGAGAAAGGAACAAACAAACAGACAAACAAAAGACAAAGAGAACAAGAAGGCCAGACAAACAAGAGAAATAGCCGTACAACAGACAAAAAGAACCAACATTTATTTCATTTTTGTTTTCATTTTCTTACCACTTTAAGCCACATGGAATTCGGGCTGCTCTCCCCGCGGACAGCACATCGCCACAAGAGCAGCGCCACCTATCGCTTTTCTCTTTTCCTGTTTGCAACTGTATTTGTTTCCCTTTCAGAGTGACTTTTTTCTACATAATTTTGCCAGGGCCAACTCTCTTGTTGCCGTGGGTTCTTTAACGTGCGCTAAATATTTTTTGTGAAGCACACGGGACCTCGATTTTATCGTCTCATTATGAAGACTAGCGCCCAGAGCACCATTCATGGTCTAATGGATGGGGGGAAAGTTTCGGGCCCAAACGGGGATCGAACCACTGCACACTTCCGACCAGGACATTTTGCTTTCTTAGGCAGGCGTGTTACCTCTAGACCACCGATCCACCGGAAAACACAGACAGACAGACAGACAGACACAGAAAGACAACAAAGAAAGAGAGACAGTCATCAAGATTCAAGACTCAAGATTTTATTTCAAGAAAACTCCCCAAGGGGTACATGAAATTGAACAAAACCACCAACTTGCGGATGTGGGCGTGTGAAAAATACTCACAACACAAATTCGCTCCAAAATGAAAAGCACAAAATTAATTATGGACATGAAAAGTGAAAGAGCATTTACAATGGACAAGCAACAAAGAAAGAGAGACAGTCACCAATAAAGAAGACAGACAACAAAGAAAGACAGACAGTCCCCAAATAAAGAAGACAGACAGAAAGGCAGGAAGGAAGCGATCGAGACTGGGTCACACTAAAATAACATAATTAGAGTTTTACTCCCATTTATGTTATTCTCAATCCGCATTAGTCTAATGTCGTGTGACCACACTGAGCACATTAATTCCAAAACTCTGGAATCAACAACAGGATGCGATGACAGGGGGGGGGGGGGGGGGGGGGGGGGGGTGGGGGTGTGAAGGAGGGGGGAATGACGAACCGAAGAAGATATTACAAGAGGGAGAAGGGAGGAGAGGGGCAAGGGGAGGGGGGATGGGGGCGGGGAAGGTCATGAGCAGCGAATTAGACCTAAGGCCAAAGATGCATTTTCCAGACAACAGCATGGGGTCACTGCAAATGATCTCTCCCGAGGGCTTTAATCAAGAGCAATGGGTGGGTTTTTTTGGTCTATGGTTTTCTTTGTTACGTCACGTTTTCGGTAATAAGTCGTCTTCTCCGAACGCTCAGACGGCAACTCTTGTTTGTCTGTCATGTTATGCGCGAAAATGCGTTTCGGTTAAGCGCCTGACATGTCAGGTCTAGTATGTCTGACTTTGGTGTGGAAGAGAATGGTTATCTTGTAAGTATTTCTGGAGGGGGAAATAAGGCAGGAGAATGGACCAAGAAGTCAGAAAATAGACACGATTGAGGTGACACGAAGAAACGGAGCAATGGAGAAACAAAGAAAGTGATAGAAACGAGGGAATTCCTGGCACAGAATTTCCAGAAGGTGGGGATGCTATTTATACTGACAGGCCCCCGGCATCCCCACGAGGGACGGCAGTAAGTGAAACCTGAACACTCCTGTTTTTTAGTCCAACGCGTAAGTGCTTGTAAATTATCTGTGTGAGTGTGGAGATGTTGGTATAGTAGAGTATCTGTGTGTGTGTTGGGGGCAGGGGGGCGTGGTGGTGGTGGTATATGCGCGTGTGATTATATGTGTGAGTGTGTGCGTGTGCGTGTTTGCGAGTGTGTGCGCGCGCACGCTTGTGTGCGTGCTTGTGTGGAGGGGTTATATATATATATATATATACATATATACATATCTATCTATCTATCTATATATATATATATGTATGTATGTGTGTGTGTGTGTGTGTGAAAGTCAAAGTCAAAGTCAAAGTCAAACTTTTATTTCCAGATGGTATATTGAATAAGCAAATAATTGCTTTTTATCGTCAAGCCATCTAAGAAAGGAAAAACACAAAAGCACAAAACAATAAAGCCCCAACCAACAACAAAAAGTATATATACAAACAAATATACCAAATCTTATTGAAAAGGAAATTATAAAGATAAAGATGACGATGTGTGTGTGTGTATGTGTAGAGGGGGAATATACGTGTGCGCATGTTTGTGTGTCCATGTGTTCACGCACACGCACTCACACATGCACACACACACGCGCGCGCGCGCGCGTGCACACACACATACGCGCGCGCGCACGCACGCATGTACGCACACACACACACAAGATTAAAAGCAAGCAATTGGACAACTAATAAGAAGAGGGACTGATTTACTGCTTTCATTCAACCTCTCACTTCAGCAGTCTTTGGTGGTTTAAAATGGAATGATCCAATGATCAAAAAATAAAATAAAAACCCAAACGAAACACTACTTAGTAAATTAGGCAAGATTGGAAAGGCGGAAAAAAATAGCTATCTGTTTAACATTGTACTTCACAAATCTTAATCAAACTCTGCCTCAACCTGAAAACAACAATGGGACACTCCACCACGAAATGAGTCGCTTTGCACCTGACCCTCTTTTCCGCTAGGAGCCATTTTAGGCAGGTGGGGGTCAGGTTGTCGATTTTGATATTTTGATTGATTTTAAAACTATAGCCGTTTTTCTACGTTGTACTTAAATATTAAAGCGTAATTTTGTTTCCTTTTTCTTTAAAAAAACGCATTTTAAACCACAGAAGCAGAAGATGTTACAATGCAGAATTTGTCAATTGCCGCTCTCTGCAGTCTACCATATCAATTTGTAATAACTTTTCATAGATGTGTCTGATTTACAATCTGTTTTCTGTAGTGAATAGCTTATTTATTGCAAATTAAGTACAGATGTAACAACTGAAAATCGACCTGTGGTGCAATGTGACTGATTATGCGGTGCAGGGTCACAAACCATGGTTTATAATAATATTCCCCCCTGGGGATGGCAGGGGGCCTGTCAGTGTAAATAGCTTCCCTGTCTTCTGGAAATTGTGTACCAGGATCTCTCTTTCTCTCTGTCTCTCTCTGTCTCTCTCTCTCTCTCTCTCTCTCTCTCTCTCCCCTCTTAGTCTGAAAGCTTTACACAAATATCAAAGATATTGTTGTCCTAAGTCATATTTTTGTAGCTGACTTTTTGTTATACAGTAACATGTTGTCGTTACTATTGCTTTTACCCCCACCAAAATACTAAGCAATTCGGCAACCCCCTTCATGTATGGGCCAATGGCCTTTTTGTGAATAAATCATTCGAGTTCACCAGCCGCCATGGCGCAGTGGTTAGCGCCTTGGGTTACGGACTGGAAGGTCGCGGGTTCGATTCCCATAAGAGTCATAGGGATTTTTCGGACTCCGGCCGGCTCCTACCCAGAGTGAGTGTGCTGTGGGCTCAGTGGGAAGACTGGGACCACACAGTCGAGCTTCATCCACTTAACGGATGCGAGTTTGAGAGTGTTGCTCAAATTACCTGACCAACACTGCAGGTGTCTGTATCTCTCGGGCCCGGTTGACGCCGGGATATATTATGATAGTAAGCGTAGAGCACAACCCTGTCAAGTAGTCTCAAAGCATATGCACTTCCACAGCAGCAGCATTACGTCATCCTCATTGTCATTGATCATCATGCAATAAAAAAAAAATTGCCTCTGATTCGGTGGTCCGGTTTCTCTGGTCTCATTGTGACCTCAGATTCGGTTTCCCCATACACTTCTGTGCCTGTGGTGAGTTTGTGTCAAAGCCTTTGGGGTTGGAGGTTCGCGGGGGACGGTCGTTGGAGGGACGTTGTGGTGGTTGCCACCTCGGGTGGGCAACTCACTCAGTCTGGCTCCGCGACTGTGCTAATACTGTCGTTATTAGGGGGCTTAGTAGGCGGTGTCCTGCGTATGTTAGCTCAGAACAGGCACCACTAAACACCACCAAAGTGAACAGCAGCAGTGCAGGGCCCCTCTGGCTGGTGGCCCCACGGCGGCCTGATAGTGATGGGCTCCCTGTGGACTTCCGACCCTGAGGATGAGACATAGCAAATCTGGGTACTGCTTTGGCGGGGAGATTGGATTGAGCGCGTGGGAACAGTAGGACGGGGGACGTCACAGAAGATGAGGCAGCCAAAAAAAAAATCATTCGAGTTCGAGTTCTCTCTCTCTCTCTCTCTCTCTCTCTCTCTCTCTCTCTCTCTCTCTCTCTCTCTCTCTCTCTCTCTCTCTCTCTCTCTCTCTTCTCTCTCTCTCTCCTCTGTTTTTCTGTCTCTGTCTGTCTGTCTGTCTCTCTCTCTGTGTTTTTCTCTCTCTGTGTCTCTCTCTGTATATCCCTGTCTGTCGCTCTCTCTCTCTCTGTCTGCCTTTCTCTGTCTCTGTCTGCCTTTCTCTGTCTCTCTCTCTGGGTCTCTCTCTGTCTCTCTCTTCCTTTCTCTGTCTCTGTGTCTCTGTGTCTCTCTTTCTCTTCTGTCTCTGTCTGTCTCTCTCTGTCGTGTTCTTTTTCTTCTGATCTTGTCACCGTCTTCTTGTTTATTTTCTGCCTAATTGATTTATTCCCCGTCTATTTTTTCCAGAAAGATTGAACACATAACAATTCTCGCTCATGCCAAAATCGGATACACTGGACCTGACTTGTCAGCCGTTTAACAGCAGTACAATGCATTTTGGCTCAGAATTATGACAGACAGCAATCAATATTTCAGTAGACTAGAGTATTTATTTATTTTTCTTTTTATTATTCAATTATATTTTAAGTCACGGCAGATTTCTCTGCGTGAAATTTGAGCTGCTCTCCCCGGGGAGAGCGCGTCGCCACAAAAGCAGCGCCACCCCTTTTTTTTTTCTTTTTTCCGGTCTGCAACTGTATTTGTTTCCCTATCAGAGTGGCTTTTTTCTACAGAATTTTGCCCGGGATATTTCTCTTGTTGCCGTGGGTTCTGTTACGTGCGCTAAATAATTATGTGTAACACACGGGACCTCGGTTTATCGTCTCATCCGAAAGACTAGTGCCCAGACCACCACTCATTGTCTAATGGATGGGGAAACAGTTTCGGGTCCAAACGGGATATGAACCACCGCACACTTCTGACCCGGACTTTTCGCTTTCTTGACAGGCACGTTTCCTCTAGACCACCGATCTTGAATCAACTGATATTTGTGTTATAACACAAACATGTTATAGCACGTTTGTGTGCTCTGTTTTGCAGTTCAGTTAACTGTACACTGAGATACTTTATAACATGCCAGCAAAGGAGAACACTCATTTATTATAAATATCCACTCTTTAAAAAAAGAAGGGGGAGGGGTGTCCCATTAAGCTATGTGATCGTAAGGGAGCGAGGCATCAGAGACCTCAACTTCTCCAGGGGCCAGCATATTGAGAGCAGCGCCCATCACCTCTCCCTCGCTGCTTTATCTTCCCTGACCCTAAAGAGGGCAGGTACCCATTTACAGCTGGGTGAACTGGGGGACTGTACTGAAGCCAAGGCGCGCAAACTGTCACCCATCCAACTGGCAACCCACGCTCAATGCTGTTTAACCTTGGCTGGGGGAAAGCGAGTGCTCTGACCACTCAGCTATCCCATCCCCATTTATTCTTTTAGCTGTTGTTATTGCTGCTGCTGTTGCTGCTGCTGCTATTGCTACTACTGCGGTTAGTGTTGATGCTGCTACTGCTACTGCTGTTGCTGCTGATTTTGTTCCTGCTGCTACTGCTGCGGCTGTTGCCCCTCTTCCTGCTAAAGAGCAAACACACGCTATCGCTGGCTGCTTTCCTTGTCCGAAGAACTGTTACCATCCTATTTTTTTCAGAGTCCTTTTCCTCATCTCTCTCTCTCTCTCTCTCTCTCTCTCTCTCTCTCTCTCTCTCTCTCTCTCTCTCTCTCCGCACCTGATTCCGTTCTTTAATTCTGAATTATTTCCAAGAAAAAGACGCTATTTCCAGCGGTAAACAGAGACAGAGAACTCGGTTAATAGCCCGGGCTGAGGAGATAACTGTCTTGTTTTCAGTTGTCTCCCATGAGGCTACAGACCTCAGTGACCGCCCTTACATCGTGAGTTGCCTCCCTGTGCAAATCGAGGGGTGGATTCTGTTGCTATTTTTGGTGTTGTTATATGAAGACGTTCCCTAACCATGTCTTCTGAGGCTGATTATAGACATGGTGGTGGCGTCCTTTGGATGTGGGGAGCATCGGACAATTTTTAAAAATTTTTTTATTACTTATCTAGAGGAAAGAACTTTGGTGGGAAAAATAAAAGATTGTGGTGGGTGTGTGTATGTATGTGTGTGTGTGAGGGGCGGGGTGTGTGTTTTGTGTGTGTGAGGGGTGGTGGTGGTTGTGTGTGGTGGGGTGTGTTATTCTTTCATTTACAGAATAACATAATAAGTGTTTTTGTGATTTCTTTTACATTCAGTCCCCGTGTGGAGTCAGTTTTTGCAATTTTATTTCATTTCCACCGGCACACAATGGCCTACTCTTCCGAAAAGCAAGACGGGTTTTAACGTGCGCACAAGATGTTCTGCATGTGTGTGAGTTTGTAAGTGTGTGTGTGTGTGTATGCGCGCGCGTGTGTTTGTGTTTGTGTGTAGGTGTGTACGTATGTGTGTATGCGCGCGCGTGCGTTTGTATGTGTGTGTGTGCGTAAATGTGTGTAAAATCCAAATGAAACCCAGAAGAATACAAAAACATAATATTCGTAAAATGCACATATCAAAATAAGAATTGAAAATACACAAGCCAAAAAACCCTCCCTTTACAGAAGCCTGAATCCAGACTAAAATAATATGAATGACTTCGTATGTTTTAAAGAGAAGAAACTAATTCAACATTGTTTCACGAGTGTTATCTTTATGAATACAACCTTCATAGCAAAACAGATGACGAATCTGGCCAAGCCCTAAGGAGTGGTGCAGATAAAACAGTGGCCCATATTAATTACAGTTCACATTTCTGTTGAGCTTTCACCGTGAAACAGAGACATACACTGCACCACCCCTGTCCCGCCACAAACACATACACACAAGCGCACCCCCACAACCCCACCCCCCATCCCCCAATCCTCGGGATAGCCTAGTGGTCAGAACATTAGCTCAACAATCTGACGACCCGGTTCGATTCCCGTTCAGGGATCTTTTCTCTGGAGTTACATCAGTGCAGACTCCACTCTCACCACAAAGTCCTTCGGACTGAGATATAAACGAAGGTCCATGTGCGTACACGTTAATCCTGCGCTTTCGTAAGAAGTAGGCATTGTGTGCCGGTGGAAACAGATCACAGAATACAAAAAGCATACACACGGACATGATGTAAAAAAAGCACATAAGTGCTTTACTCATTATACTCGAAGTAAAAGAATAAAATACAAATAATAAATAAAATAAATAACTAAACACACACACACGCACGCACGTACAAAGTACACACACACACACACACACACACACACCAAAGAGCAGAATTTACACAGTCATATCCAGACAATTGTGTGAATAAAGACTGTACGCAAGCATACGCATATGAAACATGTACAAATGCGTATATAACTGTATACACACACACACCTACACACCTACACCTACACACACACGCGCGCACACACACACACACACACACACACACACGCACACACACATATATTTCACTAAAACCTCAACCACCAAGAACAGCAAACTGAGAAATATGATCAGATTAATTTGTGCATAATTATCTAAATTTGAGCTCAATCATTTTCAGGCACGAGAGGAGAGAGAGAGAGAGGAGAGAGAGAGAGAGAGAGAGAGAGAGAGAGAGACGTGCGCGCACACACACAACGCACACACACACGCGCGCACGCAAAAGAAACACACACGCACACTAAACCTTTATCACCAACAACAGCACACAGAGAAATAATCAGATTAGTTTGTTAATAATCATCTAAATTTTAACGGAATCATTTTCAGGCACCAGAGAGAGAGAGAGAGAGAGAGAGAGAGAGAGAGAGAGAGAGAGGAGAGAGAGAGAGGGAGGGAGGGAGAGAGAGAGAGAGAGAGAGAAGAAGAGAGAGAGAGAAGAAGAGAAGAGAGAGAGAGAGAGAGAGAGAGAGAGAGAGAGAGAGAGAGGAGAAAGAAGACAGACAGACAGACAGACAGAAAGAGACAGACAGAGACAGAGAGACAGACAGAGACACAGAGACACAGAGACACAGAATGAATGAATCAATGAATGAATGAATGAATGAACAATTTTTTTTGAGGGAAAAGAGTAAGCACAATGGTGGCTTTTTTTCATCCAGCCCTCAGTCCAAAAGGTAAATCAATCAACCAAACATTCAATTAAACAAACAATAATGAACTGTCAAGGAATTAGGTAAAATGTAAACATGCATAAACAAACTGAATAGAGATAGTTATATACACAGGACAGATATGGCCGAGAGGGAGGGAGGGAAAGAGAGATGGAGAGAGGGGATGAATGAATGAATGAATGATCTTTATTTGAGAGAGAAGGGGGGAGGTGTGTGCAGAATTTATCATTATTAGTCTATGTAGAGGATAAGACAAAAAGGGAGGGAAAAAAAGAACAGGAAGAGGACAAGAGGAGAAAACAGAGAAGGCTGAAAAGGTTGAAGGAGGAGGAAAGGGGAAGGAACATGGAAACAATCAGAACTACATTTTATGCAAGTTACAACACCTATAAATATCGAATGAACAAAATCACACACATGAGAATACGAGGTTTCATCACATAGCAGAAGTATAATGCACCTTCCAAAACATGTCAGTGAGACAGAAATGCTTTACATGGAGAGACAGCTAGACAAGGGGTGAGAGGGGGCGGGGGAAGGGAAGGGGAAGAGGGAGAATTGGAAGAAGAATTGCGAAGAAGAAGAGGATGAGAGAGACAAACAGAGACAGAGAGACAGAGAGGGGAGAGAGAGAGAGAGAGAGAGAGAGAGAGAGAGAGAGAGAGAGAGAGAGAGAGAGAGAGAGAGAGAGAGAGAGAGAGAGAGAGAGAAAGAGAAGAAGAAACAGACAGAGACAGACGGAGAGATATAGGAACAGAGACAAACAGCCAGACAAACAGACTGACAGAGAGAAACTAGAGGGGAGGGGGAATAAAAAGAGGAGAGGACGAGAGAGAAGCAGGAGGCGGCAAAAATAAGAAAGGGACATACGGTTGGGGAGGGAGGTGGTTAGGAGTAGACATACACACTTTCGCTGACTGAAAATGCATGGCACAATTAGTTAGTGGCTAAAATACCCTATCATCAAGATAGTGATACATTATTCATAAGAATCCCATTGCTCACTTTTCTAAATACAGGAACACTGTTAGTCTTGTGGAGGTTAAGGTTAGAAATTCCATTCCATAATGAACCACCGGAATATGTGAGACTGGATTTAAATAAATCAATTCTCGAAAGTGGCACCATTATCTTATGGGCATGACGATTGACATTTATTACGAATCTATTTTGAAGCAGGGGGGGGGGGGGGGGAGCTAATCCGGACATGATTTTAAGCATAAACACGGCCTTATTTTGCTTAAGCTTGGATCTTAATGGAAGAATATCAAGTGTTCTGTAGTCAGAGATAGTTAATGACGAAGATTTTAAAAGAACAAGCTTTAAAGCTCGTCTATGCATACTGAACAAGGGCTTTAAAACATTTGCACTAGCCAAGTCCCAAATCGTTGAAGCATAACTCACATGGGATATGATGTATGCATTGAAAAACATTTTCCTAGCGTTTAGGTCCAAAATTGCTTTATTTTAGATAACTGATATATACATTTTGATATTTTTTGCACAAGGCTGAGAGGGACAGAGAGAGACACAGAGAGAGTGAGAGAGATATTCACACACACATGCGCACACATACACAGCGTGCACGCACACACACACACACACAGAGGCAAACAAACAGACAGTCCCCCATTTCACCCAGCTGTAAATGGGTACCTGCCTCTATAGGGTCAGGGAAGGTAAAGCAACGAGGAAGAGGAGATGGGCGCCGCCCTCAACATGCTGGCCCCTAGAGAAGCTGAGGTCTCTGATGTCTCGCTCCCTTACGACCACATAGGTTATGGGACACCTTTACCTTTACTAAACGCATTAGTGCTTTTTGTTCCACAGCTACAACAGTCCAATAGCCAAAGTGACACAGACAAAAAGACCTGTACTGCATCCCATCTTCCCTCCCCTTCCTGTATAAACAGAGCACAGAACAGACCCACAGACAGAAAGGAAACGAAACAGATTAGCAGGCACATGGAGAAATACCACTGTGATCAGAACACAGAGCAGACAGACCTACAGGCAGGAAACGGAAGGCAGTGGCAGGCACGGGAAAAGAATCTCTAATAAGAACATGAAACAGGTATTCAGCCAGAAAAAGGACAACAGAACAGACAAACGGACAGGAAAGGAAACAGAGTGGCAGGCACAGATGGAAAAGTCACCCAAGGGACAGATGTGTGAAATCAAGTCTTTGTCAGTGAAGAATGGCGTTGAATACTACCAGACTTTAACGTATTCCACTTTTCTACAGCAGTATTCATTCTCCTCTGTCTGTGCTGACTTGGGGAGTCATGAAAGACGTCTGTCAATTGGAGGCCGGGTATTAAATCAGTGTAAGCATTTGAAGGTTTTCGCTTTCAGTTTTAACATGTTGTTGGGGTTTTCCTCTTTGACTAGACCTCCAGGTTCATCAATGGTGAGATTTAGCGTATGTGTCCAAGTTTTGCCCAATACTAAGGTAGCCGCAATTCAGTTTCAGGGATGCACATGTTTAGGATAAGTGCACACACATGTTATGTTTGTGATTACATGTCATTTTTAAAAGTAAGGTTTGTGACTAACTAAAACTATAGATGTAGAAACGCATTTTGTTCCAGAGAGGTGAGCTAGATGCCATACAACATGTACGTTTTGCTCCTCAGCCAGAGCTCCAAGGTTCACCAATGCTGAAACGTCTGTGCATGTGACTCTTGTTGCCCAAGCATGAAGGTAGCTGCATTCTGGCTTTGGGGATGTCATATTATATATATAGGCTCCTTGGCATCTCATACAAGGACCGTGTCACCAACAATGAAGTCCGCAGAATGATCACTCAACAGGTGCGGGACTATGAAGACCTACTGACCACGGTGAAAAAGAGGAAACTCAGATGGTATGGGCACGTAACACGCTCAGAAGGACTTGCAAAGATCATCCTGCAAGGAACAGTCCAGGGGAAGAGAAGACGGGGCAGACAGAGGAGAAAGTGGGCCGACGACATCCGTGATTGGACAGGGGAGGACTTCAGTGTCACCCAGGCACTCGCCCACGACCGCGCTAAGTGGAGCCAGCTGGTCCACCGTTCGTCCACCATGCAGCGCCCCTACGACCCTGGCGGGTTACGGGACCAGTGAACAGTGAACAGTGTGATATATATATATATATATATATATATATATATATATATATATATATATATATATATATATATATATATATATTCATATATGACCAAGTCAGCTTCGTTACCGTGATTTCTTTTTTTATGTATTGTTATAGCTAAGTGTGGAGATAGGTTTTTATAAACACACATTCTGGTCAAATTTGTACGGGTAAACTTTTATTTGTGAGGCTTTCTGTTCATAAAATGCTTACCAACGCTTTAATAATTTCATAGATCTATTATTTTGTTTATGTGTCTGTCTGTGTGCGTGCGTGTGTGCGTTTGTATGTGTGTGTGTGTGTTTGTGTGGTGTGGTGTGTGGTGTGTGTGGTGTGTGTAGTGTGTGTGTGTGTGATGTGGTGTGTGGTGTGTGTGTGGTGTGTGTGTGTGATCAAGAGAGACAGACACAGACAGACAGACACACAGAGTACAGACAGACCTACACAGACATGCAGCAGACGCCTAGTTAGACAAAGAAAAACAGTCAAGTCTTAAGAAACTCTGCTAGATAAACGCATTTGCACTTTTGTTCCACAGCTCGTCAGCCGTTCAGTCTTATAGCCAAAGTGACACAGACAAAAAGACCTGTACTGCAGCCATTCCCCTTCCCTTCCTACAGACCTGCAGACAGGAAACGGACCACAGAACAGAGCTACAGACAGGAAACGGACCACGGAACAGAGCTACAGACAGGAAACGGACCACGGAACAGAGCTACAGACAGGAAACGGACCACGGAACAGAGCTACAGACAGGAAACGGACCACGGAACAGAGCTACAGACAGGAAACGGACCACGGAACAGAGCTACAGACAGGAAACGGACCACGGAACAGAGCTACAGACAGGAAACGGACCACGGAACAGAGCTACAGACAGGAAACGGACCACGGAACAGAGCTACAGACAGGAAACGGACCACGGAACAGAGCTACAGACAGGAAACGGACCACGGAACAGAGCTACAGACAGGAAATGGACCACGGAACAGAACAGACCTACAGACAGGAAATGGACCACAGAACAGAGCTACAGACAGGAAATGGACCGCAGAACAGAGCTACAGACAGGAAATGGACCACAGAACAGACCTACAGACAGGAAACGGACCATACAACAGAGCTACAGACAGAAAACGGACCATACAACAGAGCTACAGACAGAAAACGGACCATACAACAGAGCTACAGACAGAAAACGGACCACAGAACAGAGCTACAGACAGGAAATAGACCACAGAACAGACCTACAGACAGAAAATGGACCACAGAACAGACCTACAGACAGGAAACGGACCACAGAACAGACAGACAGACAGGAAACGGACCACAGAACAGACAGACAGACAGGAAACGGAACGAAGAGTGGCAGGTACCGATGGAAAAGCCACCCAAGAGACCCATGTGTGAAATCAAGTCTTTGTCAGTGAAGAATGATATCGAATACTACTAGACTTTAAGCCGTTCCATTTGTATGCTGTATACAGTGATAGACCAACTAAGAAAATGCCAGAGCGGTGGAGATGCTTGGACTAATGAGAAAGAGGGAGAGGAGGTGGAGGAGGGGAGCAAGGACCAGCAGAAAGCAAAGACCACACAGACAGAGGAAGGAGAAGGGAAAGAAGGAGCAATAAAGAAGAAGGGAAGAAGGAAACTACACGAGAGAAGAGAGAATGAAACTCTGCTGGTAACTGCATTAGTACTTTTGTTCCACAGCTTGACAACGGTAAACAGTCCTACAGACAGATAAACACAGACAGAGAAAAAACCCAACTGAACTGCACCCCATCTTTCATCCCCTGCTGTAAAAAACAGAACACAGAACAGACATACAGACAGGAAACGTAACAGAGTGTGTGGCAGGCACAGTGGAAAAGCCAGTCAATGGACAAATGTGTGGAATCAAGTCTTTGTCAGTGAAGAATGGCGTTGAATACTACAAGACTTTAACGTATTCCGTTTTTTCTACAGCAGTATTCAATTTCCTCTGTAATTTATCGTCTGTCCTAACTTTGGTGTGTGTGAAAGACTTCTGTCAGTTGGAGGCAGGCATTACATTGGTGTATGTCTTTGAAGAGTTTTGCTTTCAGTATCATGCATGTTCAATGTAACTGCACAGACGTCGCGATCATGATTGCATGTCATTGTCAAAAGATGCTTTTGACTAAATTTTTAAAAATCGATAATGAAATAAATAGTGTAATAAACATAAAACCTATATGATCAAGTTAGGATCACTTACTTGATTTCTCATGTGATTTATTGTTAGCAGTTAATGGGCATATAGGTTTTAATCAGTACACATTTGTTCCTTTTTTAGCATCACATAACATATTTATTTGAAGATTTTTCAGTTGCAAAATGCTTAACAACACTTGATCATATTCATGGGCCTATTTATATATGTGTGTGTGTGTGTATGTGGGTATGTGTGTATGTGTGTGAGTGTGTGTGCATTTATGTATGAGTGTCTATGTGTGAGAGAGAGAGAGATAGAGACAGACAGACAGATAAACAGACAAACAGAGTACAGACAAACAGAAAGACAATCAGACCTACAAAGACATACAGTAGACGATCAGTTAGACAAAGAAAACCACAGACAAGTTCAGAAACTCTGCTAGATAAACGCATTAGTACTTTTGTTCCACAGCTGGACAGTGGCTTAACAACCCAACAGCCAAAGTGACACAGACACCAAAAACTGTACTCCAGCCCATCCCCCTCCACTGCTGTAAAAACAGAGCACAAAACAGACATACAGACAGAAAATAGAACAGATTAGCAGGCACAGAGAGAAAAGTCACTGTGATCAGAACACAGAACAGACAGACAAGACACAGAACAGGCTGGCAAGCTCAAATGGAAAAGTCTCCCAAGAGACTAATGTGTGAAATCAAGTCTTTGTCAATGAAGAATGGTGTTGAATACTACCAGACTTTAACAGATTCCGTTTTTCTACAGCAGTATTCATTCTCCTCTGTATTTTATCCTCTGTCCTAACTTTGGTGTGTGTGAGAGACTTTTTTTTAAAAATCACTAATCAAATATATTTTAAATGTTTAGTTAAACATAAAACCTATATTACCAAGTAAGGAACATTTGCTGTGATTGCTCATGTGATTATTGTTAGCAGTTAATAGGCATATAGGTTTTGATTAGCACACATTTGTTTGTTTCTAGCATCACGTAAAATATCTATTTGAAGATTTTTCTGTTCAGAAATGTTTAAAAACACTTTATCAATTTCATGGGCATAATTTGTGTGTGTGCACATGCATGTATGTGTATTTATGTGTGATAGAGACAGAAAGACAAAAAGACAAATAGACAGAGTACATGTATATAGACAAACATACATACAGACAAACAGACCTACACAGACATAGAGCAGACCCCAGTTAGACAAAGAAAAAACCTGGAGAAGTTTTAAATAACTCTGCTAGATAAAAGTAATGCATCAGTGCTTTTGTTCCACAGTTCGACAGCCATTCACAGTCCAATAGCCAAAGTGACACAGACAAAATGACCTGTACTGCTGCCCCTCCCCCCTCCCCTGCTGTAAAAAAACAGAACAAAGAACAGACATACAGAGAGAAAATGAAACAGGTGGTAGACACAGAGAGGGGATAGCCTGGTAGTTTGAGTGAAGTATTCGTGATCTGCTAACCCGGGTTCGAATCTTGTTCAAGAAGATTTTTCCTCTGGAGTTAACATCAGTGCCGACTCCACTCTCCCCAAAAGTCCTTCCGATGAAACTATAAACCGAGGTCCCATGTGCAAACGCACGCAGAACATCTTGCGCACACGTAAAAACCCGTTCCGCTTTTCGGAAGAGTAGGCCATTATGTGCCTGTGGGAACGGACGACAAAATTGACAAAACTGCATACACATGGGGACTGGATGAAAAAAACACATGATTGCTTATTCCATTACCCTGAAATAGAAGAAAGAAAGAAAGAAAGAACGAACAAAAGAAGGAAAGAAAGAATGAAAGAAAGAAAGAAGAAGAAAGAAAGAAAAAAAAAAAGAAAGAAAGAAAGAAAGAAAGAAAGAAAGAAAGAGAGAAATGCTTTCTAATCAAAGGATACAACAGACATACAGACAGGAATCGGAACAGAGTGGCAGGCACAGATGGAAAAGTCAGTCAAGGGACAGATATGTGAAATCAAGTCTTTGTCAGTGAAGAATGGCGTTGAATACCTCCAGACTTTAACGTATTCCGTTTTTCTACAGCAGTATTCATCCTCCTCTGCAATTTATCGTCTGTTCTGACTTTTGGTATGCATGAGAGACATATGTCAATTGGAGGTGGGGTAATACATTAGTGAATGCATTTGAAGATGTTCACTTTCAGCGTTGAACATGTTGTAGTTATGTTTTGTTTTATCCCCAACTAGAGCTCGCCAAGGGTGAGGTTTACCCTATGCAACCAAGTTTTGCCAACCACTAAGGTAGCCACATTCTAAATTTGTTGTTGTTGACTTCAATTTTACATCTGTTAACTTTTAGTGATATTAGACGCCTCCCCCCCCCCCCAAAAAAAAAAAAAAACCCAAAAAAACAACAACAAACAAACAAACACACGAAAAACCAGGAGATGTGGATGTGTTGTTTAAAAAAAAAATCTCGAGAAGAAACTTGGCAATGCAACAGGAATTTAAAAAAACAACAACAAACAAACAAATAAAAACAAGTCATTAGCATTAATGTAATTATAACAAATGTCCTATGGGACTGTGACAAAGACCTTTCACAATTTCAAATGTCAGTTTTAGATTTCTGAATATGCTGGTTAGAGAGATTTCAGAAAAATGGGGCATGAAAGGTTTTACACTCTGGCAGTCAAAAAGTATATGAGTATTAGTGATATTCTCACCACACAGGCATTTACCATTTTTGCTGAATTTGGTTATCAATGCGTTTAGTTTCATTCTATAGAATAAAGTATTAATTCTCCTTGACGTAAAAACACTTGTACTAACTGACATAAAAACACTTGTACTAACATTCTGAATTTGGGGATGCACATGTTTCATATAAATGCACACACAACCTGTTCGTGATAATTTGTATGCCGTTGCCAAAAGTAATGTTTTTGACTAACTATGAATGTAGATGAAGCAGCACATTCTTCTGGAGAGGTTAGCTAGAGACCCAAGTCATATTCATGCATGTTTGGCTCCTCAGCCACAGCGCTAAGGTTCGCCAATAGTGAAGCTTTTGTGCCTGCAGCCCTTTATGACCCCGCGTGAAGGTAGCTGCACTCCAACATAGGGGGTACAATATATCCCACCCAGTCAGATTCATTGCCTTGATTTCTTTGGAGATTGATTGGTATGGGGTTTTTAAATTCAGACAGGTTTTTATAAAGACATATTGAATGCTTGGTTATATTTTACAACTAAAAATCTGTTTGTGAAACTTAACAGAAATGTTTACCAATCCTTTACCAACTTAATGGATCTAATGTGTGTGTGTGTTTATGTATGTATGTGTATATGTGTGTGTGAGAGAGAGACAGAGAGACAGACAGACTGACAGAGTGCATGCATACAGACAGAAAGACGGACCTACACAGACATACAGTAGATGACCAGTTAAACACAAAAAAACACAGAAAAGTCTTAAGAAACTTTGTGAGATAAACGCATTAGAACTTTTGTTCCACAGCTGGACAGTGGTTTAACAACCCAACAGCCAAAGTGACACAGACACCAAAAACTGTACTCCAGCCCATCCCCCTCCTCTGCTGTAAAAACAGAGCACAAAACAGACATACAGACAGAGAGAAAACGGAACAGATTAGCAGGCAGAGAGAGAAAAGTCACTGTGATCAGAACACAGAACAGACAAACAGACAAGACACGGAACAGAGTGGCAGGCACAGATGGAAAAGTCTCCCAAGAGACAGATAATGTGAAATCATGTCTTTGTCAGTGAAGAATGGTCTTGAATGAAGTATGTTTATCCGTTGGGTCCGACGATGACCTCCAAAACAGCAGAGGAGGCAGCTGCTGTTTTGGAAACTGGGCAGAAATTTGATTATAGTGGAGATGACTGGTGTTGAATACCACCCGACTTTAACAGATTCCGTTTTTCTACAGCAGTATTCATTCTCCTCTGTAATTTATCGTCTGTCCTAACTTTGGGGTGTGTTAAAGACTTCTGTCAGTTGGAGGCAGGCATTACAATAGTGTATGTCTTTGAAGAGTTTTGCTTTCAGTATCATACATAGTCAATGTAACTGCACAGACCTCGTGATCATGATTGCAGTCATTGTCAAAAAATGCTTTTGACTTAAGTTTTTAAAAAATCGATATTGGAATATATATTTAAAATGTTTAGTTAAAGATAAAACCTATATGATCACGTCAGTATCACTTACTTTGATTTCTCATGTGATTTACTGTTAGCAGTTAATACGCATACAGCTTTCAATCAGGACACAATTGTTTTGTTCATGCATCACGTAAAATATTTATTTGAAGATTTGTTTTATTCAGAAATGTTTAACAACACTTAATCAATTTCATGGGCCTACTTATATGTGTGTATGTGTGTTATGTGTGTGTGTGTGAGTGTGTGTGCATGTATGTATGAGTGTTTATGTGAGAGAGAGCGAGACAGACAGACAGACAGACAGACAAACAGAGAATCAGAATACATACAGACAAACAGAAAGACAATCAGACCTACACAGACACACAGTAGACGATCAGTTAGAGAAAGAAAACCACAGACAAGTTAAGAAACTCTGCTAGATAAACGCATTAGTACTTTTATCCCACAGCGGGACAGTGGTTTAACAACCCAACAGCCAAAGTGACACAGACACCAAAAACTGTACTGCAGCCCATTCCCCCTCCACTGCTGTAAAAACAGAGCACAAAACAGACATACAGACAGAGAGAAAACGGAACAGATTAGCAGGCAGAGAGAGAAAAGTCACTGTGATCAGAACACAGAACAGACAAACAGACAAGACACAGAACAGGCTGGCAAGCTCAAATGGAAAAGTCTCCCAAGAGACAGATAATGTGAAATCAAGTCTTTGTCAGTGAAGAATGGTGTTGAATAAAGTATGTTTATCCGTTGGGTCCGACGATGACCTGCAAAACAGCAGAGGAGGCAGCTGCTGTTTTGGAAACTGGGCAGAAATTTGATTATAGTGGAGATGACTGGTGTTGAATACCACCCGACTTTAACAGATTCCGTTTTTCTACAGCAGTATTCATTCTCCTCTGTAATTTATCGTCTGTCCTAACTTTGGGGTGTGTGAAAGACTTCTGTCAGTTGAATGCAGGCATTACATTAGTGTATGTCTTTGAAGAGTTTTGCTTTCAGTATCATTCATGTTCAATGTAACTGCACAGATTTCGTGATCTTGACTGCATGTCATTTTCAAAAAATGCATTTGACTAAATTATAAAAGATCAATAATGAAATATATATATTTTAAATTTTTAGCTAAACATAAAACCTATATGATCAAGTCAGGATCACTCACTTTGATTTCTCCTGTGACTTATGGTAGCAGTTAATACATACAGCCTCTGTCTGTCTGTCTGTCTGTTTGTATGTCTCTGTCTCTGTCTCTCTCTGTCTGTCTGTCTGTCTCTCACTCTTCATGTGTGTATGTGTATTTATTTGCATTCTTTGTTTTGTTTTCCCTGCAACCTTCTTCTTTTTCTTTCATGATGAGGGCTGGATGAAACAAGTCTTTGTAACTCAATCTATTATCCTCGTAAAATAAAATTGCGTTTGTGTTTGTGTTTTCCTTTACACATATAGGTTTTAATCAGCACACATTTGCTTTTTTTCCTAGCATCACGCAAAATACTTATTTGACGATATTTTAGTTGAGAAATGCTTAACAACACATGATTAATTCCATGGGCCTATTTGTGGTGTGTGTTTGTGTGCGCGCGCGTGTGTGTGTGTGTGTGTGTGTGTGTGTTGTGTGCGCGCGTGCTCGCAAGTGCGCGCGCGCGCGCGTGTGTGTGTGTGTGTGTGTGTGTGTGTGTTAGTGTATGTGTGTGTGAGTGAATGAGTGTGTTTGTGTGTGTGTGTGTGAGAGAGATAGAGAGAGAGAAAGACAGACATTCAAAAAGACCAAGTACATACATACATACATACATACATATATATATATATATACATATATATAGATATATTTATATATATATATATATATATATATATATATATATAGACAGACAGACAGACAGACAGACTTTCATAGACATACAGCAGACATGCAGAGTAAGAACACAGCAGACAAGTCTAAAGAAACTCTTCCCCTAAACACATTAGTATGTTTGTTCCACAGCTCCACAGCAGTTAACAGTCCAATAGCCAAAGTGACACAGACAACAAGAACTATACTGCAGCACCCCTCCCCCTCCCCTGCTGTAAAATACAGAGGACACAAAAGACATACAGACAGAAAGTAAAAGGAACAGAGTGGCAGGTACAGATGGAAAAGTCACCCAAGGGACAGATGTGTGAAATCAAGTCTTTGTCAGTGAAGAATGGTGTTTGAATACCTCCAGACTTTAACGTATTCCGTTTTTGTACAGCAGTATTTATTCTCCCCTGTAATTTATCGTCTGTCCTAACTTTGGTGTGCGTGAAAGACTTCTGTCAGTTGAAGGCAGGCATTACATTGGTGTATGTCTTTGAAGAGTTTTGTGTTCATTATTATGCATGTTCTATTTAACTGTGCACACATCCTGATCCTGATTGCATGTACTTGCCAAAAGAAAACTTTTTAAAAAACCTGAAAATGTAGATTTTGGTATATTTTTATTACTGGGGTGATTAATTCACTGTAAATCTTTATGATCAAGCCAGAATCATGTAGCTTAATTTTTGTGTGTGATTTATTCTAAGTTTTAAAATGTAGACAGATTTTCCATAAACACATTCATTTGGGTAGATTTCTGCTACGTTTTCTTATAAATTAGTAGCCACACTTTATCAATTTCATGGGCCTACTTGTGTCAGTATGTACGCGCACATGTGCATGTGTGTTTGTGTGCGTAAGAGAGACAGAGACAGAGAGACAGAGACAGAGAGCCAACACCAACGCTAGAACATACATAAGTGAAACTGTGGCTGTGGTTGCATCCATACATGTTGTTCCAAAGTATGACTAATATAAAACAGACTGGCACACACACGCCACACACACACACACAACACACACACACACACACACACACACACACACAGGGAGAGAGAGAGAGAGAGAGAGAGAGAGAGAGAGAGAGAGAGAGAGAGAGGAGAGAGAGAAGAGAGAGAGAGAGAGAGAGAGAGAGAGAGAGAGAGAGAGAGACGACAATGGCAATGACAATGACAAGTTCTTTTATTTCGAGGATAATGAATAAGCAATCACGTGCTTTTTTACATCCAGTCCCCGCCCGTAGGGATACATCTTAATAATAAACCCAATACTCATGCTCTCACACAGTAGAAACAAAGGGAAATAACCCTTGCAAAAATCCCAAACAAATAAAAGAAAACCCTAACCCCCCCCAAAAAAAAAGCTCAACAGCAACAACAACAACAACAACAACACAAAACCAAAAGAAAAAACAACAACAACAAAAAGCACAAGAGAGAGACAGACAGACAGACAGACAGACAAACAGAGACAGAGGGAGACAGAGACAGAGGGAGAGAGAAGTCAAGGAAGACTAAGCTGCACACCATTTTCTCCTTCTAAAGAGTCACACAGACAGAAGGGATCCTCAGAGAGGGAACAGAACAGGCACAGAGAGATAGAGACCACCATGAAACCAAACGTCGTCGTCTTCTTCTTCTTCTTCTTCTTCTTCTTCATCCTCTTCTTCCTGGAACACTGGGACAGGAAGTATTGTTGTCTGTCATATGAGCGAAAATATGTTGCGCTGCCGTTTAATGAAGCACCTGACAAGTCAGGCCCAGCCTATTCGACTTCTACGTGGGACAACACTGTTATCTTTTAAAGTCTTTATTTCTGGAGAAAAAGGACCAAGAAGGCAGAAAAATAGACAAGTTGGAGGTGACACGAAAATTAACGGAACGAGGCAGAAGAAAGAAAGGGAGAGACAGAAAAGAGGGAACTCCTAGCACAAAATTTCTAGAAGACGGGGATGCTATTTATACTGACAGTCCCCCCCCCCCCACCCCCACCCCACCCCACCTCCAGCACCCCCACAAGGGAAAAAAAGACAGCTGTGTGAAATGGACTCTTTGTCAATGAAGAATAGCGCTAAAGACATCCAGACTTTTACGCATTCCGTTTTCTACTAAGAGTGATCTCCCCTATTCATCCCAATGGCGGCAAATCAATAGCTGCTCAAGTTCTCTCCACTGACTTAGGGGAAGGAAGTGTGGAAGAAGCCTGTCTGTTGGAGACAGGGCTTTAAATTGGCCGTCTGCGTTTTGTAGATTTGCATTTTGAACCTGTATTTTGAGAAATGATCAAGCTTGTGTGACAGAGAAGGAAAAGGGTAGGAATCTAGGAGGAGAAAGGGGAGGGTGTAGATCTCGGGGATGATGAGCATGATTGATACTTATAAAGGCCTTACCCCCAGCTCAAATACATACACATATATGTTGGGGGGGAGAGAGAGAGAGAGAGAGAGAGAGAGAGAGAGAGAGAGACACACACACACACACACACACACAGCGAGAGAGACAGAGTGTGTGTGTATGTGTGTGTGCGTGCGTGTGTATGTGTGTGTGTGTGTGTGTGTGTGCGTGCTTGTGTGTGTGTGTGTGTGTGTGTATGTGCGTGCTTGTGTGTGTGTGTGTGGTGTGTGTGTGTGTGTGTGACAGACAGGGCGAGAGAGGGGCAGGAGAGATTTCAAGATTTAAGATTTAATTCGCCTTTAACCCTTTGTAGGGCATGGATAATTTCAGCAAACAAACTCAACTGTAACGTGTATAATTTTCATTATCAAAAACTTTTACAACACTGCATGTGACAGAAATTAAAAAAAGTAGTCAACCTTTTCATCAATGTCAGGCAACTTTACTCTTAACTATAAAGTTGCTAAGTTTTAATAACGTCTTTTTGCCAGAAGAGAACAACTTACAAAATTGTAATTATGGATTTTGGATACCGATATTCATGAGGTAGGACATTGTTCCAAAAACTGTGGACACTCCATTATAAATAGAAACTCATCGCCTATTGTATATTGCATTGATTATAAAGGCCATAGAACCAGGCTCAGAGAGTTACAACATGTGTTGGAAAAACAGGCAAATATTGAAGTATACAACTGTTTCACACATAAACATAAATCCACAGCTGTTAACAGTATTAAACAAACTGAAAGTACAAATTAAAACAAAATAGGATAAAATATGAAATAAGGTATAAACTCCTTTATCGATCAAATTAAAAACAAGAACCGTGGTGTCTTTGAAGGTTGGGGTTTAAAACAACAATAAGAAAAGCAAGCAAACAAAAATAACTGAAGCACACAAAAGCAAAAAGCCCAAATGTATAAGAGAGTGATTGATAAATTGATTGATTGCCATCAATGAGAGAGACACTTTATGAGACAGACAGAGAGAGAAATGAACAGAGTCAGAGGAGAAAAATAAAAACGCAAACATAAAAATAAATTTGAATGATAGTAGCTGCCAATGATTATCAATACTCTTATTCCAGAACATAAAGAAAACAGTCTGGTAGACAGACAGACATACAAGCAGAAAATAAACAGACAGACACACAGATACAAGCAGAAGATAAACAGACAGACAGACAGACAAGCAGAAGATAAACAGACAGACAGACAGGCAGAAAGAACAGAACATCACTCTTGCTATATAGAATCAAGACAGCAGAATAGACTTTCTGAAAAGCACTCAACAAGAGCAGCAGACACATTATTATACAAAAGGCCACTGATAAAAAGAAAAAAAAAGACAGCTGTGTGAAATGGACTCTTTGTCACTGAAGAATAGCGCCAAGGACAGCCAGACTTTTACGCATTCTGTTATTTCCACGACAGTGATCTCCCCTATTCATCGCCATGGCGGCAAATCAATAGTTGCGCAAAAGTTCTCTCTTCTGACTGGACGGGGGGGGGGAGGGGAGATGATAGAAGTAAGTGAGCGAGAGGTCTGTCTGTTTGAAGGAAGGCAGGGCGTTACATTGTCGTCTGTGTTTTGTACATTGTGCATTTTAAATAATTATCACTTTAGGGAATTAGCAGTGGGGAAGGTATATGGCTGAAAAGAAAAAAATGTAGACATAAACGTGAACAATGGAGAGAGTGGAAAGCAGTGAGGAAAAATAATGAGAACAAATGTTGTTCGTAAAGGTCATTATCCTAACTTAGGAGCATTGACAGATTGGGGTAAGGGAGAGACAGACAGACGGGAGAGACAGACAGACAGACAGACAGACAGACAGACAGAGAAGAGAGAGAGAGAGAGAGAGAGAGAGAGAGAGAGAGAGAGAGAGAGAGAGAGAGAGAGAGAGAGAGAGAGGTGTTGAAAACTATCAGATAAAACGTACACACAACATCATGGGCACAGGTGAAAACCCATTCTGTCTTTTGGAAGAGGAGAACAGTGTATGCCAGTAGGAATGGGCAGCACATGTTTTACGTGCATGTATACTGGTTTTGAGTTTAGAAAAGGAATCATCCAGGAAGCCTGAATGCGGCTATCGTTATGGTGACCAAAAGTGGTGACATACCCAAGCTCTCAGACTTGGCAAACCTCAGAGCTCCAGCCCAGTTTCGAAAAGGAAGTGGGAAAAGATGATAGGAGGGTATCAGCGTCATTTACATTGATCTGTTTCAGGGTTTATGTAGTGGTGAAACTGTAACCAAATAGTTATGTGCACACGATTTTGGTATGCGTTTTTGCTTTGCTATCGGCAAGTTAAAGCTTGTATTCTTTTTGCTATTGTGCTGTTTTCTTCATTTTTGCTGCCTCATTTTTGGTGACGCTCCTGCCCTGCTGCTCCGACGTCGCTCATTTCAATATCCCCGCCACAGCCATACCCAGATTCGTTATGTCTCATCCTCAGGGTCGGAAGTCCACAGGGAGCCCATCACTTTCAGGCCGCGGTGGGTCCACCAGCCAGAGGGGCCCTGCACTGCTGCTGGGTCACTTTGATGGTGTTCAGTGGTGTCTGTTCTGAGCTAACATAAGCGGGACACCACCAACTAAACCTCCTACTCTATCTATCTATCTATCTATCTGTCCCGTAGTCTGACGACCGTGGGGGCACCCTCAAAGACTCAGCAACCAGTTCCCTCCATTCCTCTCTCTGTTCTGCCTTTCTCAGGGTTTTGTTGAGTTCTAGGCCTGTCCATTCACTGATGTTATCCTCCCAGCTCTTCCTTGGTCTGCCTCTTCTTCTTCCTCCTTGGACAGTGCCTTGCAAAACTGTCTTTGTAATTCCTTGGGATCTTGTGACATGCCCATACCACTTAAGTTTACGCTTTTTCACGATCGTTAGAAGGTTCTCATAGGGTCCAATGGTTTGCTGGATTCTGTTATGCACGCTTTCGTTGCTTATGTGGTCTTTGTAGGAGATGCCAAGGAGTCTCCGAAAAAATCTCATCTCCACTGCCTGTACTCTTCTCTCCAAATCTGCAGTCAGGTCCATGATTCACAGCATACAGAAATAGGATATGACAAGGAGCGCATTAGTCTGATCTTGGAGATAAGTGAGATATTCTTGTCCCCTCCAGATGGTGTTTAGTTTTGACAAAGCTGTTATTGTCTGTGCAGTCCTGCATACTACTTCTGGCTTGGATCCCTGGTCGGATACAATGGCTCCCAGGTACTTGAAGCTTTGAACTGTTTCCAGCTTCTGGTCATTAACCCTGATATCAGTGCTAATGCCGTTGGTGTTATTAGTCATCAGTTTGGTCTTCTCTGCACTGATTTCCATGCCGTATGTTTTGGAGGCCTTATCCAAGTGTTCTGTTAGGCTGGCAAGCTCTTTTTCTGATCCTGCTATTCCATCAATGTCATCTGCGAAGCGGAGGTTTTGTGATCGTTCTGCCACCAATGCTGACTGATCCTTCATGATGTTCCAGTGCATCAGCCATGATTCTCTCAAGGAAGATGTTGAAAAGAGTGGGTGAGAGTAGACAGCCCTGCCTTACTCCAACTGTTGTTCGAAACCATTCTCCAATGTTGTTGTTGTAGTACACTGCACTGGTGGCCTCGCTGTACAGCGTTTGATGACTCTGATCAGGTTTGCATTGATGCTGTAACAAATTCATGGTTGCCCACAAAGCTGCATGCCACACCCTGTCAAATGCCTTCTTAAAATCGATAAATACGTGGTAAAGGTCTTGTTGATGTTGAAGGTACCGCTCACATAGTATTCTGAGGTTGAATATCTGTTCTGTTGTGCTGCGCCCTGCTCTGAAACCTGCTTGTTCCTCGCAATGATGGTCTCTGCTTGTGGCTTCAGTCTATTCAATATTATCTCAGCATGACCTTGCTTGGGTGACATATGAGGCTGATTGTGCGGTAATTATGGCATTGTTGTAGATTTCCTTTCTTGGGAGGGTGATGATGAGTGACTGCGTCCATGGTGTTGGCCATTTCCTGTCTGCCAGATCTTGTTGCAGATTCTTAGTAGGGCGCTGATCATGGCTTCCCCTCCAGCTTGGACCAACTCAGCTGGAATGTTGTCAGCCCCTGCTGACTTCCCCTTTTTCAGCGATCTGACTGCTGTTTCCACTTCTTCTCGGAGGATAGGGTGACTGTCTGTGTCTTTGCTTTCGGGTACATTAAGGACTTCTGGATCTCCTGCGGTTCTATAGTTATACAGGTCGGAGCAGTATTCTGTCCCATCTGTTCAGAATATCCTGGTCGTCAGTGAGACACTTCCATTTTTGTCTTGGATTGTTAAACCTTTTCTCTGTTTCGTGCTAGTCAGGTCTTTCACCAGCTGATATGCTTTCTTGCTATTGTTTTTCTTGATGTTCTCTTCAATGTCTTGGCACTGTTCACCGATCCAATTCTCTTTTGCCTCCGTCATGGACTTCCTGATTCTTTTGTTGACTGCCCATATTGTTCTGCTCTTCTTTTGTTTCATTTTTCTTTTTCTTCAGCTCTCTACGCTTGTCGCATAGTTGTAGGATGTTAGGTGTGACCCATGGTTTTTGACTGGTCGGCGTTTGCCAAGAAGCTCATTTGCTGTTTCAGTCACCGCTGTATTGAAACTATTCGTCAGTGTATCTATGTCTGAGTCTATCACAGTGAGTGCTGCAAACTTTCCACCTATCCTTGCTTGAAAAATTTCTAATACCTCTGGGTCCTTCAGCTTCTCGAGGTCAAATTTGATCCTGATGTTGTTCCCGCTTGTGGATTTTCTTTAGACGTAGTCGGAAAGTCATCATCACAAGATCATGATCACTCCCTATGTCTGCTCCTGGAAAACTTCGTGTCTGTGCGATGTTAACGCTAGACTGAAACCGTCTTTTCACCATGATGTAATCTATTTGGTTGTGGTGTTCTCCATTTGGGCTATGCCATGTCCATTTTCTGGATTTCTTGTGTGGGCCAAGTGTATTCACTAGCTGGAGGTGGTTGTTACTGGCAAACTCCAGGAGTCTCAAGCCTCTTTCATTTGATTGGTTATTACAATGTGGCCCACAAACGCCCTCCCAGTCTTTCCATGCATCTTCTCCTACCTTGGCGTTCCAGTCGCCTTGCACAACGAGGATGTCTTTCTTGGGCGTTTGATTCAGAACCTCTTGTAGCTGGTCATAAAATTCTTCTACGGCTTCATCTGTGTAGTCTGATGTAGGGGCGTATGCCTGTACTATAGTTATGTTAAAGTGGGTTGCTAACCTCCTACTAACGACAGTATTCGCTCAGTCGCGGAGCCAGACTGAGTGAGATGCCCACTCGAGGTGGCAACCACCACAACGTCTCTCCAGCAACTGTCCCCCGTGAACCTCCAACCCCAAAGGCTTTGACACAAACTCACCACAGGCACAGAAGTGTAAGGGCAAACCGAAACTGAGGTCACCGTGAGACCACAGCAACCAGAGCCACCGAATCAGAGGCAATTTTTTAAATGTTGCATCATGATTAGTGATAATGAGGATGATGCTTCTATGGAAGTGCATATTAAGCTTTGAGATTATTCAAGGTGGTACTCTACACTTACTATCATAATATATCCTACCGTCAACCGGGCCCGAGAGGTACAGACACCTGCCATGTTGGTTAGGTAATTTGAGCAACTCTCAAACTCGCATCCGTTAAGTGGATGTTAAGTGGATGAAGCTCGACTGTGTGGTCCCAGTCTTCCCACTGAGCCCACAGCACTCTCACTCTGGGTAGGAGCCGGCTGGAGTCTGAAAAATCTCTGAGACTGTTATGGGATTCGAACCGGCAACCCTCCAGTTCGTAACCCAAGGCGCTAACCACTGCGCTATGGTGGCTGGTGGTGGTGTTTTCTTGTAAGGAAGTGTTTGGCAACGTTCAATTGGTGTTGTGGATTCGGTCCTGTCTTTGTGAAAGAGAGAGATTAAAAAAAAATCTTTTATATCGAGGATAATGGAATAAGCACTAATGTACTTTTTTTTTACATCCTGTCCACGTGTGTATGCGGTTTTGTAAATTCTGTCATCTGTTCCTACCGGCACACAATCACCTACTCTTCAGAAAAGCGGAACAGGATTTAACGTGTGCGCAAGATGTTCTGCATGTGTTCGCACACGGGGCCTCGGTTTATAGTCTCATCCAAAGGACTCTCTAATTTAGAGAGAGAGAAAAGGGGAAGAGAGAGAGAGAGAGAGAGAGAGAGAGAGAGAGAGAGAGAGAGAGAGAGAAAAGACTGATCGAGGAAGGATAGAGCACTAAGTCGTACTTTTGTTTACTCTTCACTGTTATCTTGCAAATTCTGTCATCGTTCCTGCATACCGCTTTCGAAGTCATTTCTTGGATTGCTGCATTTTGTGTCGTTTTGTCTTTCGCCTTTGTCAAGAGAGTAGGGATGTGGGTGAGGAGGCGGGAGAGGGGTGGAGCTCTGGTCTTACTGTTTACCTCTTCTCTCCTGTCTAACACTCGTCTGTGTTTTCTTGTCTCTGTCTTGTCTCTTTGTTGTCTGTCTGTCTTCTTTCTTTCGATGGGATGTTCAGTTCTACTGTCTTCTGTCTCTTTTTCATCTGCCTCCCTTCTCCTCCGTCTCACCTCCTGTCTTCTCTGTTCGTCTTTGTCCTGTCTTCTTCTGTCTGTATTCTCTTGCGCTTCTTCTTCCCTCTTTCTCTCTGTCTTCTCGTCTCTTCTCATCTCTGCCTGTCTCTCTGTGTCTCTCTTTTCTTGTTCTGTCCTCTTCTCTCCTCCTCTCTCTCTCTCTCTGTGTTCTCTGTCTCACTCTCTCCTGCTCCTCTCCTCTCCTGTCTCTCTGTCTGTCTCTCTCTCTCTCTCTCCCTCCTTCCTCTCTCCCTCTCTCTCTCTCGCTCTCTCCCTCCTCTCTCTCTCTCCTCTCCTCCTCTCCTCCCTCTCCTCTCTCCTCGTCTCTCTCTCTCCTCTCTCTCCTCTCTCTCTCTCTCTCTCTCTCTCTCCTCTCTCTCTCTCTCTCTTCTCTTCCTCTCGCTCTCTCTCTCAGGTTGTGCCTAATGAATAAACATCCGAATCTCTCTCTCTCTCTCTCTCTCTCTCTCTCTCTCTCTCTCTCTCTCTCTCTCTCTCACGCTCTCTTTCTCTTCGTCTCTTTGTCTCTGATGATATTGAACCTGCCTCAAACAGGAAGAATAAACCAGCATCATTGTTACGCTTTGTGCTGCTGTCAAAGATGGTGGCTGAGAGCAATTTCGTTTGAAAACGTGTGGGGGTTCCACAGTTATCGCCCCTTGAGAATCCTGCCCAAACTGCTATTGGAGCCGCACACTCCATAAACAAATGAATGACCGAATGAATGGATGGATGGATGGATGGATGGATGGATGGATGGATAATTGGATGGATGAATAAGTGGATGGATGGATAAGTGGATGGTTGAATGGATGGGTTGTTGGATGGATGGATGGATAAGTGGATTGATGGATGAATGGATGGATGGATGGATGGATGGGAGGATGGATAAGTGGGTGGGTGGGTGGGTGGATGGATGAATAAGTGGATTGATGGATGGATGGATGGATGGGTGGGTGGGTGGGTGGGTGGGTGGACGGATGGGTAGATGGATGGATGGATGGATGGATGGACGGATGGGTGGGTGGATGAACGGATGGGTGGGTGGGTGGATGAATGGGTTGATGGTTGGATGGATGGATGGACGGATGGGTGAGTGGATGGATGGATGGATGGATGGGTGGATGTATGGATGGGTGGGTGGGTGGGTGGATGGATGGATGGATGAATGAATAAATGAATGAATGAATGAAGTTTACAAATAGAGAACGACTGACTGACTGACTGACTGACTGACTGACTGACTGACTGAATGAATGATTGAATGAATGATTGAATGAATGAATGAATGAATGAATGAATGAATGAATGAATGAATGAATGAAATTTACAAATAGAGAAACAAATTAATACAAGCCGACAAAATAAAGATAGCAATTCACACAAGTACCTGACTGTTTCGTCTGTCCCGTCTTTGAAAAAGGAATATTGTCTTTACTCAAACTGATATTGAGGCAAGGTAGGGAATAATGCTGAAAGTTTTGAAAACGATTGCATGATGTAAAAGAAACCTGTGTGTGTGTTGTGTGTGTGTGTGGTGTGTGTGTGTGTGTGTGGTGTGGTGTGTGTGTGTGTGTGTGTGTGTGTGTGTGTGTGTGTGTGTGTAGTGTGTGTGTATGTGTGTGTGTGTGTGTGTAGTGAGTGTGTGTGAGTGTGTGCGTGTTTGTGCACGCTCGCGTGCATGCGTTTGTGTGTGTGTGAGTGTACTAAAATTGGAGTATAATTATACATCAGCCTGATACCAAACCATGTCCCTAAACAGTAACCGCATGACATTGCCTATGTGTCACACAATTATATTCTTTTTGTTATTTATATCTTATTCTTTCTTTGATTGTAGTGAGTTGTGTTGATCTGCGTGTCGATGTGGTTTGGGGTTGTTAGTGCTCTTGTAAAACCAGGGACGAAGTAGCCCCGCGGTTTGAGCATTGCGATCGCAATCTGTCGGCCCGGGTTCGAGCTACTACCGAGACGCCCGCTCAAGGGGATTTAATAATAATAATAAATGGAACTTATATAGCGCTATATCTTGCAAAGACAAATCAAAGCGCATATTTCCCCCTCCAATCCCTACCGCTCCCCCCCCCCCCCAACTCCTGAAATTAACTAATGAGTGCCGACTCCGCTCCTCCAAAAGTCTTTCAGATGAAACTATAAACTTAGGTCCCTTGAGAGAACACATGCAGAACATCTTTCGCTCGCGTTAAAACCAGTTACGCCCTACAGAAATGTAAGCCATTGTGTGGTGGTGGAATCGGATGATAGAATTTACAAAACTGCGTGCTCACAGGGACTGGATGTTAAAAAAAGTGCATGGATCATTCATTTATGTGTGCTGATATATAGCGGTGTGTTAAACAGTTTTATCATCTGTTTTCAGTTGCGTTTGGAGCGGGTTTACGTGGTTGAACCTCTGTATCCAGTTAGCCACAAGAATCGCATTAGCGACACCACACCCGTCCTTTCAGAAACCAACAGCGTTTAGCTTGGAGTTCCCCGACCAAGACACCGAGATGGTCCAATGGGGAGATTTTGCGTGTGCGACCACTTTTGCCCACCATTAAGGTAGCCGCATTCTGACTTCAGGGATGGTGACTAAACAGGCCACCTGTATACATGCATGCGTATTGATAAACATTGTCATCCGTTCCTACCAGCACGAAAGGCCTACTCCTCCGAAAGGCGGAATGGGTTTTTATTACGTGTGTGCATGATGTTCTGCGTGCCTTAGCAAACATGGCCTGTGTATAGTCTCGTTTGAAAGACATTTGCTGGGAGCAGAGTCAGTACCGATGTTAACTCCAGAGTAAATACAAACGGTAAAAGTGTCCCAAAACCTATGTGGTCGTAGATGGGCGAGGCATCAGAGACCTCAGCTTCTTCAGGGGCCAGCATATTGAGGGCGGCGCCCATCTACTCTCCCTCGCTGCTTTACCTTCCCAGACCCTAAAGAGGGCAGGTACCCATTAACAGCTGGGTGAACTGAGAAACTGTACTGAAGCCGAAGCGCGCGAAGGGGGCACCCATCCGAGTGGTTACCACGCTTGATACAGCATTCGTAATAAGGAAGAAAGGCAAATGAGATCTAAGGAGAAGGACAACTAAAATCTAAGCAAGCTGTAAACAATCTTGAAACTGTTACTTGAGCTCAGACCCAAACTGTAAACGTCTGAGCAGACGTACTACAACTAAGTCAACACATTGCGGAGTGGAGTGAAGACCACAGAGCAGGATTCCCGCACACGCTGACATAAACGACCTGAACACGCTGCTGACACGTTTGAAACAGAATTAACAGCTCGCCAGACAGACAGCACGGAACGAAAGCTTTGGAGTTAACAGCACAGTCAACTGTATCTGACGTCAGCAGTTATGAGAGGCGACCTGAAAGACGAACGGGGGAATAGATGACCGTATAGAAAAAGAAAGAACAACAACCAACCAGCCAGCCAAACAAACAATCACATTAGCAAAGAAGAAAATGGAAGAGATCTCTGCTAGGATACGTTCAGTGACCGTTTTCACGTGGATTATTTAAGGAAGGTGCGGGTTTTTGTGTTGTTATTGTTTCGTTTTGTTTGTTTTATCTGTTGTTTTTGTTTGATTTGTGTTTTTGTGTTTTATTGTGTGGGGTTTTTGTTTGTTTGTTTTGGGGAGGGGGTGGGTGTTTGGTGTTGGTGGTGATTTTGTGTGTGTTTGTTGTTGTTGGTAGTGTTTGTGGGGTGGGTTTTTTTGGTTTGCTTGTTTGTCTGTTGTTGAATCTCAGTTTGAAAATTCATAATTGGGAATCTGAGTTTGTAGTCTTGTCATGCAGAGTCTCAGTTTATAATTTCGACATGCGGAGCTTCGGTTTACAGTCTCACTATGCGGATCTCAGTTGATGGTCTCGTCTCGCAATGAGAGTCTCATCAGAAGTACTGGCAAGACAGACAAGCCGAAATCAACGTTAACTCCAGACAACACACACACACACACAAACACACACACAAACACACACACACACACACACACACACACACACACACAGAGTTTTATTATTAGTGGTTATGGTAGTAATGTAGTTAGATAATATTGATCAAGTTGGTTTTTTTTTGCTCCTAGATAGATGTCTTGATGGAAAAAAGAGCAAATGCATTGCTTATTCAATGTACCATCTGGAAATAAAAATTTGATTTGACTTGACATGACTTCACACACACACACACACACACACACACACACACACACCAAACAAAAACAAAAACAAAAACCCAACCAAAAACACACACAAAACTACAAGGAAAAGAGCATCAGAGACTTAAACACACTTCCATCGGTTACATCTGGTCACGAGTTCAACATTCTTACCCACTCAGCTATCTGCGCCCGTTCAAATCAACGGAGGACAAAATGACCATGGGAAAATGAGACACGTCCCTCGGCCATACAGAGGACAACTAGCCAGTGGGTCTGACAGCCCCACGTGTGAAAGCAGGCATGGGTCAGATGACAGAGCTCCAATCATGGACAGAGTGGAATTCCAGACGCCAGGGGGTTTGTTTTGTTTTGTTTTGTCTTGTGTTGTTGTACTTTTCTTGTTTTACCTTGTGAGGTTCTGGAATGACAAGTCCCTTGATCCCCAAATACCAAGAGAGTTTAATCTGGCTAGCAAGAGAAAACAGAAACAGAAACCTGCTACCCGTCAGCTTGCGTGTGCCGCTGATGTTCTTCCGTAGTAGCCAGCAACGGATTTTGTTTTGTTTTGTATTTGAATGAGTTGTCGGTGTTGTTGTTGTTGTTTTTAGCGGTGTTGTTGTTGTTGTTGTTGTGCTTTTTCCCAGCTTAACACTCTGGGGGTCACCCAGAATGTGCACTCTGACTGACTCACTCATCCCAGCTAAGAATCACTGTGAGACTGAAATTGCACACTGAATGGGAAATTTGCGTGTACGACTGTTTTTGAGTACCTCGCCATATAGGCAGCCATACTCCGACTTCAGAGGATTTTTTTTTCTGCTTTCAAGGAGAGTGCAGGTTGTTCTGTTAAGATCTTGTCATGGCTGAAGGCAATCTCAACACAACATCTTACAACATAACAACATGTCAGTGTAGGCCTTGGCAATGAGGTGACATCAATAACTGACGCAGCTTTTGGCCTGGGCCAGGTTTGAATGCGTCAAAGATGGATTTTCACTCGGTATGGGGCCGTGTTTAAGTTAGGTCTTGTGCTGTAGAGCTATGCAAATAGAGCAGATTGTTTTTGGTCGTAGGTGAAGAGTTCATTCTTTCAGCCAAGGTTTGGTCAAAAGGCTTTGTATTCAGTGTGGACGTACATTATGTTTCTATCCCCTCAATAGGATTAGATATGACGTCATCTGCAATGTCCACATCGTCTTCCAATCCGTGGTTAAAAAAAAAAAAACCTGACCACTCAGTATGAAAAAAGAAATGTAGGGTTCGTGTATGTAAGCCTTTTTAACCGTGGAAGCCAAAAATGGATGCATGTCTTCCAGTATAAGAGCTAGACATTGCTATTGATATCACCACAAATCATACTGCATCAGGAATATTGAACATAGGCCTGAATAATTTTGCATGCTGTTGCCATGGTCATGGTTTTGCAGCACATGAGTACATAAGGACAAACATCTAACTTAATTAACGGATGTGACAGTCTCCTGTATTATTTATGTAAACTGATATCATCCTTTAAAAACAAAACCGACTACCCTGAGGCCAGTTCACACCACACATTGGCAAACAAAAGTTGTCTTGAGGCAACCTTTGCCAGTCCGCGATTTCCTTCGGCCTCAAGAAGCTTGTGTTGCCGATTACGTGCACCAGAGTTCTTGTACACAAGCTACAACGAGGCCAGCTTCAAACAGCCTTGGTACAAGCGTACTGTAGTTTTATTCGAGCTTCAAACAGCCTTGGTACAAGCGTTCTGTAGTTTTATTCGAGCTTCAAACAGCTTTGGTACAAGCGTTCTGTAGCTTTATTTAAGCTGCGTCAAACCTTAATCAAAGTTTACAATAAAAATGTTATCTGCGATTGGAAATTTGATGAGTGTAAGTAAAAAACAACCCACAAAAAAACCCTACCAGCAACCAGAACAAAACAGCAACAAAACTCTCTCTCTCTCTCTCTCTCTCTCTCTCTCTCTCTCTCTTTCTCTCCCTCTCTCTCTCTCTCTCTCTCTCTCTCTCTCTCTCTCTCTCTCTCTCTCGCTCTCTATCACACACACACACACACACACACACACACACACACACACACACACACACAGACTCAGCTAGATCTAGTTGAAGAGTGTGTTGAATGTGTGCTATGATATTATTGACTGAACTTTGCGCATGCTTATTTCAGTTTGTCAAATTCAGCCTTGTGATTGGCTGTTTCGCGTTTGATACAATGAGGCCTGGAACATTCTGTACCCTTCTCTCTCTCTCTCTTCTCTCTCTCTCTCTCTCTCTCTCTCTCTCTTCTCTCTCTCTCTCTCTCTCTCTCTCTCTCTCTCTCTCTCTCTCTCTCACACACACATACACACACACACACATACTCCATTATCCTTGGAATAAAAGAATAATAAGATAATATATAAATGAATAAGTGAATTAACAAATAAAAATGTTGTCTCTGTAAATCACACACATGTTTTTGTTGTTGTTGTTGTTGTAAATTATATCATAATCCCAGCGGAGGTAGATGATATTATATAGTCCCAGTGGAGGTATCTGATTTAATTATTTAAAAAGATACGACGTCCTCCCTCTCACTCCCTTAGCCAGGCGGCAAGCCTAGAGGCTGGTTCCACTGCTCTTGGAAGCTTAATTCACACACACACACACACACACACACACACACACACACACACACACACACACACACACACACAAATGAAACAGATGACAAAATTTACAAAACCGCATACACACGGGGACTGGATGTAAAACACCACATGAGTGCTTATTCCATTATCCTCGATATAAAAGAATAAATAATTTTTTTAAACATATCATAATAATAATAATAATATATGGAATTTATATAGCGCTGAATCTTGTAAAAAACAAACAAATCGAAGCGCTTGCACTCAATCATTTACAGGCATGCAACTCTCCTTAAACATAATGAGAAATCCATGCGCGCGCACTACGCACGCACACGCACGCACGCACACACATACACACACACACACACACACACACACACACATACACACCACACACACACACACACACACACACACACACACACACGGAACAACACTTAGACGGTGAAAGATGCTGTTGAAAATTAGGGACAGATATGTGGGGGGAAAGCCCTCAGGTAGGAAATAAGTGTGTTTTGAGGCTGGATTTGAAGGAATCAAGTGAAGGCTTTTGACGAAGTGAAAGAGGGAGGTCATTCCAGGTGGATGGACCAGAAACAGAGAAGGAGCGACGGCCAACAGTGGTTTGTTTGAATCTGGGTGTTCGAAAGCACAAAGTATCTGCGGCTGAACGAAGGGAACGGGATGGAGTGTACAGGTGAAGACAGTTACAGAGATAAGAGGGTGCAGATTTGTGGAGACATTTGAAACAGAGGGTATTGATTTTATACTGCAGTCTTTGTGAGACAGGCAACCAGTGAAGAGATCGCAGAAGAGGAGTGATGTGTTCAGATTTTTTCTTTCTTAGGACCAGTCGAGCTGCAGAGTTTTGTATGCGTTGAAGAGAGTGGATAGATGATGCTGGTAGGCCAGCCAAAAGAGAATTACAGTAGTCTAAACGTGAAAGAATAAGAGATGTGACAAGCTTGGAAGTTGCATCAGTGGACAGATACTTGCGAATCGCGCTTACGCGCCGTAATTGATAGTAGCAAGACTGGCAGGTCTGGGTGATGAATTTTTCATAGAGAGTGTGTTGTCTAGAACTACTCCTAAATACTTCACAGAGTTGGACAAAGGAACTGACGTATTGCCGAATTCTATTGAAGTTTTTGTGATAGAGGAAAGTTTATGTTGGGTCCCTATGAGCGTGGCTTCGGTTTTATCGGCATTAAGTTGTAACTTGTTCTGAGTCATCCAGTTTTGAATGTCTTGAAGGCAGTAGGACATATTTGTCAGGAGGGAAGGCAAGTTTTCAACAGTATCGCTGCACTGAAGTTGAGTATCATCGGCATAGAAATGATGACAATAGGGTGGTTGTTTATTATATGTGAGAGTGGAGCAGTGTATAGAGTAAAGAAAAACAGGGCCCCAGGACTGATCCCTGCGGGACTCCACATTCCATTTTGACAGGTTTTGATTGAATTTTGGTTACAATAACTTTCTGGAACCGGTCTGTGAGGTATGAAGTAAACAGGTGAGGGCTGTGCCATTAATACCAAACGTATTTTGGAGGCGAGAAAGAAGAATTGAGTGATCTATGGTATCAAGGCTGCAGATAATCAAGAAGAGTGAGGAGGGAGATTTTTCCTGTATCAGAAGCAAGTAGAAGTGTATCTAAAGTATGGACTAGGGTGGTTTCGGTGCTGTGGTTGGGGCGATAGGCAGACTGAAAAGTGGGAAGAAGATCATTGGAATAAAGGTGACTGTTGAGCTGTTTGAGAACAACTTTTTCTAGTACTTTAGAGATAAAGGGTAAGTTTGAGACAGGTCTATAATTCTTCAGAATGTTGGGATCGAGGTCGTGCTTTTTCAGTAGAGGTGTGACTATTGCTGTTTTAAGAGTGATGGAAAATTTCCTGACTGAAGAGATGAGTTTACTATTTTAGTGATAATAGGCACAAGTTGTGGAAGGCATTGTGAGAAAACAGGAGCAGGTATGGGATCAAGGTCGCATGATTTTATAGTCATTTCCTTCAGAGTTGTCATGATTTCTTTTTCACTTGTGGGATGGAAGGAAAAGAGAGGAGTGCCAGTGAACTGGGGGTCAGGAGGCGCAGGCTGGAATTGAGTTTGATCAAGTCTGGAGCGTATGTTTCGAACTTTATCTGAAAAGAAGGCAGAAAATATGGATGGAAGTTCAGACAGGCTGTGGGTGTTAGGCAGAGGAGTTGTTTTTGCAGATCCAAGGAGATTTGAGGTGAGGGAAAAAAGAGATTTTATGGATGTAGCACAGAGAATTTGGGAAGAGTAGTAGTCTGTCTTTGCTGAATGGATTAAGAGTTTGACTTTGTTTATTTGTTTTCGGAAAAGCTGTTTGTTGATTTCGGTTTTTGACTTCCGCCACTGCCGTTCTAGTTGCCGGCGTTTGCGCTTCGCTAATCAAGATGTCTTGGGTATATACCATGGCGCACAGGGTCTGTCAGGGAGGAGATGATCAGTAGGAGGTGCATGCTCATCAAGCAGTTGGGGAGAATAGTGTTATAGTGATCAGAGAGGTCAGTGTGGTCAGAGGTTTGTGAAAAACGTTTTCACACACGAAAACACACACACACAACAAACACAATCACACACACACACACACACACACACACACACCACACACACACACACACACACATTTTCGTTTTAGACTGTATTGAATGAGTCCATATGAGTTCTCTGTGTGTGTGTGTGTGTGTGTGTGTGTGAGTGTGTGTGTGTGTGTGTGTGTGTGTGTGGTGTGTGTGTGTGTGTGTGTGTGTGGTGTGTGTGTTGTGTGTGAGCGAATGAGAGAGAGAGAGAGAACTCTGAACTCTGAACTCTGAAATTGTTTAATGTACATCGGCCTTTGGCCACATTAGAGAGAGAGAGAGAGAGAGAGAGAGGAGAGAGAGGAAAGAGAGAGAGAGAGAGAGAGAGAGAGAGGAGAGTGAGAGAGAGAGAGAGATTGAGAGAGAGAGAGAGAGAGAATAGCAATGACAACGACGATGACAATGACAAGCTTTTATTTCGAGGATAATGAAGAACCCCCCATGGGCTTTTTAACATCCAGTCCCCGTCCAGTCCCCGTGCCTCATCATGAAAATAAGCCCAATACTCATACAAACACACAGTAAAAACAAAAACAAAACTAAACTAACTAACCCCCAAAAATCTACCAAACAAGAGAGAGAGAGAGAGAGGGGAGAGAGAGAGAGGAGAGAGATGAGAGAGAGAGAGAGAGAGAGAGAGAGAGAGGATAGACAAACGGACAGGCAGACAGACAGAGAGAGGGAGACACAGAGAGAGAGAGAGAGAGAGAGAGAGAGAGAGAGAGAGAGAGACAAACGGACAGGCAGACAGACAGAGAGAGGGAGACACAGAGAGAGAGAGAGAGAGAGAGAGAGAGAGAGAGAGATAGACAAAACGGACAGGCAGACAGACAGAGAGAGGGAGACAGAAGAGAGAGAGAAGAGAGAGAGAGAGCGAGAGAGAGAGAGAGAGAGAGAGAGAGAGAAGAAGAAGAAGAAGAAGAAGAAGAAGAAGAAGAAGAAAGAGAAAAACGGAGAGAAAGGGAGCAGTGAGGAAATACACCAAAAAAAATACAACAAAATGTTACGAACATAAACAGACCCTGAAACTAAATCAGAAACCCAGAGAATGCTAAACAAGGAGGAATAGTGGGTGGGTGAAACAGTACAAGAAAGCGAATTTAAAAACAAGAAATTTGCTGAACGAGAGACAATGTCAGACGAGAGAGAGAGAGAGAGAGAGAGAGAGAGAGAGAGAGAGAGAGATGAGAGAGAGAGGAGAGAGAGAGAGAAAGAGAGAGAGAGAGGTCAAAGTCAAAGTCAAAAACACTTTAATCATCCAATGAAGGTCAATTACAATAATCACAGGCACATTGATACGCATAATTATCTCAAAAGACACAAGAAAAATATATTTCAAATTGGTATGAACATTCTAAGATAGCTTAAAAAAAATTCACACACACACACACACACAAACCCACGTGCGCGAGCATACACACGCACGACGTACGCACACACACATACCCACACACACACAAACATACCCACACACACCAATTTAGGAATACAATGTTGTAAAAAAAAACAGTGCTTGGAAAAGACATATAAACTTATTATTTACGCGTGCACGCACGCGCGCACTCACACACGCACGCACACGTGCGCCCACCCATACACATACACCTATATATGAACACAGATAGATACACACACAGAGACACAGACAGACAGACATACAGACAGACACAGACAGAGACTGACAGACAGACACACAGACAGAGAAGCAGTGAAACAGAGACTGACAGACAGACAGCGACAACAGACAGAACGGCAGGCAGACAGACAGACAGACAGATAGACAGGAAAACAAAGAAAAACCAAATAATCAAAAGACGTACATTGCAAACAAGAGGGCATATGAACAATCCGAAAAGACAAGTTCTGATGAATTCAAGTCAGAAAACACAAAGAAAATCCTGATAGCCCAAAATGGAAAGAAAAGTCGATAGAATTGGAAAGTCTACACGTGACTGTAAGTCTGATGCTTGAAATCAACTCTCAATTCTTAAAGAATGGGACTCAGGGGAAAAAAACAAACTCACACTTTTCGCAAACATTCCATTTGTAGACTACATACAGTGACTGTCTTTGTATCAGTACAGTCACTTCAGTAGACTAAGCCGTTCAAGGGGATTTTTTTCCCCTGGAGTTAACATCAGTGCAGACTCCACTCTCCCCAAAAGTCCTTCGGATGAGACTATAAACCGATGCCCCGTGTGCGAACGCGCGCAGAACATATTGCGCACACATTATATCCCCTTCCCCTTTTTGAAAGAGTAGACGATTGTGTGCCGGTGGGAACGGATGACAATTTACAAAACCGCATACACACGGGGACTGGATGTAAAAAAACCCACGGTGCTTATTCCATTATTCTCGACATAAAAGAACAAATAAATAAAATAAGATAAAATAAATGCGCTCTTATAAAGGCCATCTTTCAGAGCTTCTTGCTAAAACGTAGGAGAGACAGACACAAAGTTGCTAAAAAAAATTATCAAGGAGTAGACTTAGTTTTGCTTATATTCTAGACAGTGAGAGCGTGGTTTTTAAAGAAATGATATACTTCATTTTGAATCATGGATGTTATAGAATATCAGTTTTCTTCTGTACTTTAAACTATTTATTTATTTATTCTTTTATATTGAGGATAATGGAATAAGCACTCATGTGCTTTTTTACATCCAGTCCCCATATGTATGCGGTTTTGTAAATTTTGTCATCTGTTCCCACCCATCTGTTCTCACTATGAAACACAGTTGTGAAATGTTGTGAGCAAACACGCAACAACAACAACAAACCCAATAACAACGATACTAAAGCTTTTAAACCCGTCATCTACAACACACAGAAATCTGTCCCCTTTTCCACTCGGCTCAATATCACCACTATCCCTGCTCGAAGACTTCCATATCTCCAGGGTGATTGTCTTTGTCTGGCAAATTAGCGGAGGCTGTTTTTGAGACATTAATCTAGGACTTCACTGACTGAAGGGCTGACTGGCTGGCTGGCTGACTGACTGGCTTAATGGCTGACTGGCTGACTGATCGGCTGACTGGCTGGCTGGCTCGAAGTACAGTACACATTTCACCAGGTGGATGGCAAGAGCAGATGACTGAGCAGGTTGAGAGCTGAAAGATGAGGGTGTGCCATTAGCACATACATGATGTGGAGAGAGAGAGAGAGAGAGAGGCAGACAGACAGACAGACAGACATGCAGGCAGACAAACAAACATACAGACAGAGAGCTGGGGAGGAAGGCGGGAGGGGGCGAGAGGAGGGAGAGAGTGTGAGGGCAAAGCAGAAAGAGATGTAGATGAACAAAGAGAAAGGGGGAGGAGACACGCACAAACATGCGCGTGCACGTACGCGCGTTTCCTTGCAGGCCTACACATACATACATACATACATACACAGACATGCGTACACACGCATGCACGCATGCACGCACGCACGCGCTCACACATGCACACGCGCATGCGCAAGCGCACGCTACACGCACACTTACACACACACACTTACACAAACACACTTACAAACACATATACAAGCACACATACACACACACACACACTTACACACCCCTACACATCCCTATTCAATGTACCGTTTGGAAATAAAAATTTGACTTGACTTGACACTCTCTCTCTCTCACACACACACACACACACACACACATACACACACATACACGCACCCACACACACCCTCTCTCACACACACACACACCCTCTCACACACACACACATACACACACATACACACACACACACACACTCACATCGAGATAGCAGACAGTAGAGACACAAAGACTAACAACAACAACAGAAAAACCAACAACAACAACAGACCCAAAAACGAAGTACAGAACAAGAAGGAGACGGAGAGAAGGGGAAAGGTTAGGGGGCAGTAACTGAAACGAGACAAAAGGAAGAAGGAAAGAAAGAAATAAAAAGAAAAGAAAGGAAGAAAGAGAAATGACAGATACCAAATAGACTTACTCTCGTAGTCTTTCTTCAGTACAGAAGCCCAATAGATCAAGGGTGTTACAGTTAGAAAGCTATTGACAGCACTCTTCATCGCTTTCTTTGATCGAGAAAATGGGAGAGCGACGAGAATCACAGAAAGAGAGAGAGAGAGAGAGAGAGAGAGAGAGGTGGAGTGGGGGGGAGACAGAGAGACAGAGACATAGAAAGTGCGAGAGAGAGAGAGAGGGGCAAAGAGATAGGAAGACAAGGGAGACTGAGAGGGAGAGAGACATTGACAGAGAGACAAAGAGAGTCAGTGCGTGAGAGAGAGGCAGAGAGAGACAAAGAGACAGCGAGAGGGAGGAGAGGAAGAAGAAAGACAGAGAGAGACAGAGAGAGAGAGGGGGGGGGCGGGGAAGCGAGAGGGTGAGAGAGAGAGAAAGGGGGGAGATAGAGGCAGGCAGACAGACAGACAGACAGACAAACATACAGGCAGGCAGGCAGGCAGGCAGACAGACAGACAGAAAGATACTTACTATTGTAGTCTCTTCAGCACAGAAGCCCATAGATCAAGGGTGTTGTAATTAGATACCTATTGACAGCACTCTTCATCGCCTTCTTTGAATAAAAAAAATGGAACAACGAGAATCAAGGGGGGAGAATGAATGAATGAATAAATGAGTGAATGAATGAATGAATGAATGCGCATTTTTATTGAAGGAAAAAGAGTAAGCACAATGGTGGTTGTTGTTTTTTTCATCCAGCCCTCAGTCCAAAAATTAAGCAGACCAATCAACCAATCATTCATTTAAACATACAACCTTGAACCTTGAAATGTCTCAGGAATTAAGTAAGGTAAAAGGCAAAACGTAAACATGCATGAACAAACGGAATAGAGGCAATTGCAAACACAGGATAGATACCAGAGAGAGATAGAGAGACAGAAAGAGAGAGAGAGAGGGAGAGAGAGAGAGACAATGACAAATTCTTTTATTTCGAGGATAATGAATAAGCACACATGTGCTTTTTACATCCAGTCCCCGCCCGTTAGGGATACATCTTAATAATAATAACCCAATACTTATACAGTCTCGCAATAAAAACAAGGGAAATAACCCTTTTCAAAACAGCTCCCCCCCAACAACCCCCCCCCCCCCAAAAGCAAGCAATTAAAAGAAAATCCTAAGAATACCCCACCCCTACCCCCACCCCCCAAAAAAACCCTAACCAAAACAAACAAACAAACAAAAGAGAAGGAAAAACCAAACCAACAAAAGATGATAAAAAAGAGAAAAACAGACAAACAACAACAGCAAGAACAAGAGCAACAACAAAGCCAAGAAAAATAACACAACCAAACTTAATAAGTCATAAAGATAAACATCTACACATTGTCAAATGGTACACATACTTGTTACACATAATTATAAGATATTGAAATAGGGCACTCATTAAAACTTAAGTACAGAGGCAAGTCCAATAAAGTATTGAAAATATAAAAATATGAATCCTTCATCAGGATATACTATGACTATAAGCAGGACGATAAAAGGTGAGAGAGAGAGAGACAGAGACAGAGAGTGTGTGTGTGTGTATTTCAGAGATAATATCCAATATATAAATCCCAAAACAGTATGCGATCCCATCAACACTCATTTTAGATTATACTCGTTTCAAATTATATGTCATGATAATGAAATAAATTTAATACCCATACATCCACACAATAAAAACAGGAAACAAATCAAGAAGAAATTAAAAACTATACAGTCGTTTAGGGAGAGAATATGTATATTGTTATTGTGTATTCTAATAAAGGGCATATTCATACTTTCGATTTTCAATATTATTTTGGACTTGTTGACTGTACTTGAGCTGTACAAAAAATATGTTATGATAAAAAATAAAAAAAAATAAAAAAAATTAATTAAATAAAAAATATTTTATGATAAATAAAATAAAATAAAATAATCATAATAATAATAATAATGATCATCATAATCATAATAATTAAATAAATTTTAAAAAACCTCAATACCCATACTCTTACACAATAAAAACAAGAAAGAAAAGAAAGAGAAAGAAAAAAACCAAAAAAAACAACAACCAGCTAAATTCTATAAGGTCATAGTGAGAGAGAGAGAGAGAGAGAGAAGAGAGAGAGAGAGAGAGAGAGAGAGAGAGAGAGAGAGAGAGAGAGAGAGAGAGAGAGAGTGTGTGTTTCAGTGATAACTCTAAAATATATAATTCTCAAGACAGTGCACGATCACCGTCAACACCAATTTTGATTATACTCATGCAGATTATATGTCAAGATAATTAAATAAACTCAATACCCGTATACTCATACAATAAAAACAAGGAAGAGGAGAAAGGGGGGGGGGGGTGAAGGCCAATTCTATAAGGTCAGAGAGAGAGAGAGAGACAGGCAGAGAGAGACAGGCAGACAGAGAGAGACAGAGAGAGAGACAGAGACACAGAAAGACACAGACACAGAGACAGACAGACAGACGGACGGACAGAGACTTACTCTTGTAGTCCTACTAGCACAGAAGCCCATAGATCAAGGGTGATATAGTTAGAGACCTATTGACAGCACTGTTCGTCACCTTTCTTTGACGAGAAAATGGAGGGACGGGAAGCAAGCAGAGAGAGAGACAATGACAATGACAATGACAATGACAAATTCTTTTATTTCGAACATAATGAATAAGCACACATGTGCTTTTTTATATCCAGTCCCCGCCCGTAGGGATACATCTTAATGATAACCCAACACTTATACAGTCTTGCAGTAGAAACATGGGGAAATAACCCTTTTCAAAACACCCCCCCAACAACCCCTCCCACCCCGAAAGCAAACTAATAAAAGAAAACCCTAAAAACACCCCCCCCACTTCCCCCCACCCACCCCCACCACCCCCCAGAGAATAAAAACCATAACCAAAACAAACAAACAAACAAAAGAGAAAGAAAAACCAAACCAACAAAAGAAGAAGAAGAAAAGAAAGAGAGAAACAGAAACAACAACAACAAGAGAGAGAGAGAGAGAGAGAGAGAGAGAGAGAGAGAGAGAGAGAGAGAGAGAGAGAGAGAGAGAGAGAGAGAGAGAGAGAGAGAGAGAGAGAGAGAACAAGTCTATTCTTAGGATTGGGACACTTGGTTTTACAGTATTTCTGAAATGAATCATTGGGAATTTGCCTTGTAAGGATGAGGGAGAGAAAGAGAGACAGACAGACTGACAGGCACGCAGGCAGACAGACATTATAGAGAATGAGAGAAAGAGAGAAAGATAATAATAATCATAATCATAATCATAATCATAATCATAATAATCATCATAATAACAATAATAATAATAAATGGAATTTATATAGCGCTGTATCTTGCACAGACATATCAAAGCGGTTGAACTCAATTCATTCTTACACAGTCATGCAACCAATAGCAAGTAATAGTTCTAACAAGTCCAAATGCACACACACACACACACACACACACACACACACACACACACACACACACACACACACACAGAGGTTATACACTTTGACAGGGTGATGGGATTTCTGGCTGTTGAAAAGCAGGGACAGCTATGAAATGAAACAGGAGAGGAAAATCTTAGGTTTGAAACAAATAATGTCTTGAGGCCGGATTGAAAAGTGTCACAAGAAGGCATTTGGCGAAGAGAGATAGGGAGGCCATTCCAGATTGATGGACAAGAAACAGAGAAAGAGCGACGGCCGACGGTGGACTGGCTGAATCTAGGTGTTTGTAAGCACAAGGAATCTTCATCAGAGCAAAGGGAACGAGAAGGGGTGTACAGGTGAAGACATTCACAGAGGTAGGAGGGTGCTGTTTTGCGGAGACATTTGTAACAGAGGGTACTGATCTTATAGCTTATTCTTTGTGGGATAATATGAGATAAATAGATGGAGACAGAGAGAGAGAGAGAGAGCGAGATCGAGAGACTGACAGACAGAGAGAGACAGGCATACTGCCAGAAAGACAAACAGACAAAGAGACAGACAAACAGACAAAGAGACAGACGGACAGAGATACAATCACACACACACACACACACACACACACACACACACACACACACACACACACACAGACGACAGAGGCAAAGACACAAAGACAAAGACAGATGAAGAGCTAAATCTGTCTGGCAGTGACAGGTAAAGAAAGAACTACTGTACTGGCCTGTCAACACTGAAGCACTCTCAGACCAGAACTCTGATTGGGCAATGAAACCCCTTGACAGAAAATCTTTGATTTTTCACGTCCTTGATCACAGGAAGGGGAGAGAGAGAGAGAGAGAAGGAGAGAGAGAGAGAGAAGAGAGAGAGAGAGGAGGAGAGAGAGAGAGAGAGAGAGAGAGAGAGAGAGAGAGAGAGAGAAAGAGAGAGAGAGAGAGAGAGGAGGGGAGGAAGAGATACAGACAGAAGCAGAGATAGACAGAGACAGACAGACATACAGACAGACAGACAGAGGGAAAAGATAGACATACAGACAGATATAAAGACAGAAAGACAAGGAGAGATAGAGAGATAGACAAACAGGCAGAGAGCAACAAAGAGAGACAGATAGAGAGACGGACAGAGAGAGAGAGAGACAGAGGCTAACAGACAGACACACAGACACATACACATACACACACACTCACACTCACACACACACACACACACACACACACACACACACACACACACACAACACACACACACACACACAAACACACTCATAGAGAAGGGTTGCGACAGATAACTTTCAGCTAATCTAGTTTTACACCTAATAAAACACAATCTCTCTCTCTCCCACTCTCCCTCTCTCCCCCTACCTCTCTCCCTCTTCTCCTCTCTCTCTCTCTCTCTCTCTCTCTCTCTCTCTCTCCTCTCTCTCTCTCTCTCTCTCTCTCTCTCTCTCTCTCTCTCTCTGTGCCTCTGTCAGTCAAAGACATGGAAATGTAGCAGACACAGACAGAAAGAAATCCTCTGAGACTGCTGTGTGAAAATGAGGCCTGTGTCACAGAACACAACAGAACAAATGGAAAACCCATTTCCAAGCAGTTTCCACCATTGTACAGAAGACTAAACACTGAACACTACTTTGAAATCACGACAGACTTCCCTGCGTGACATTCAGATTCTGGCTGCTCTTCCCCGAGGAAAGCGCTTCGCCACAAGAGCAGCGCCACCCTTACGTTTTGCTGTGTTTTCTTTTTCCTGTTTGCAAGTGTGTGTTTGTTTTACTCTATGAAAGTGGGGTTTTTTTTCTACAGGATTTTGCCAGGGATAACTTTTTGTGTGTGTCGGGGGGACAGAGGGAGTCTGAGACAGAGAAAAAGGGGGGGGGGGGGGGGAGAGAGAGACAGAGACAGAGGCACAGAGACAGAGGCACAGAGAGAGAGAGACAGAGAGAGACACACAGACAGGCAGACAAAGACACATAGAGAGAGACAGAGACAGACAGAGAGACAGAGGCAGAGAGAGGGGGGTCTTTTACATGAGCTCAATGCATGTTGCGCACGGGGCCTTGGTTTATCGACTCGTCTGAAAGACTAGCACCCAGACCACCACTTAAGGTCTAGTGGATTAGTGAACACTTTTGGACAAAAACGAGGATCGTATCCCCACACTTTCCGTTTTCTAAGTATACGCATTACCTCTAAACGTATAAGTGCGTATAAGCGCAAGTCGAAAGTACCTGTCCACTGATGCAACATCCACACTTGTCACATCTCTCATTCTTTCACGTCTGGACTATTGCAATTTTCTTTTGGCTGGTCTGCCAACATCATCAATCCACTCCCTTCAACACATTCAAAACTCTGCTGCTCGACTTGTTCTCAAAAAGAAAAAAAATCTGAGCACATTACCCCTCTCTTGCGATCTCTGCACTGGCTGCCTGTGCCACAGAGAGTTAAGTACAAGATCAGTGCCCTATTACAAATACCTCCATAAAACCGCACCTTCCTACCTCTGTGAATGTCTTCACCTGTACACTCCTTCTCGTTCCCTCCTCTCTGCTGCAGATACCCTGTGCTTAAGAATACCTAGATTCAACCAGTCCACCGTTAGCCGTCGCTCTTTCTCTGTTTCTGGTCCATCAATCTGGAATGACCCCTCACTCTCCCTTTGCGAAAAGCTTACTTACGACACTTTTAAATCCAGCCTCAAGAAATACCTAAAAAATTAAAAAAAGGGTAGCGCTGCTCTTGTGGCGACGTGCTCTCCCCGGGTGGGAGCAGCCCGAATTTCGCGCAGAGAAATCTCGTGACTTAAAGTGGTATAAATAAATAAATAAATAAATAAATACCTATTTCAATCCTAAGACTTTCCCCTATAGTTTCATCTCATAATTATCTGTCCTTGCCTTCAACGGCCGAAGTTCCCATCACCCTGCTGAAGCATATAACTGCGCGCGCGCGTGTGTGTGTGTGTGAGTGTGTGTGCACACGCGCGTGCGCGCGTGCGTTTGTGTGTATTTGAATTTGTTAAACTGTTAATCATTGTTGGCTGCCTGTGTGGGAGTGGAATGGATACAATCGCTTTGATTTGTTTTTTACAAGATATAGCGCTATATAAATTCCATTTATTATTGTTGTTGTTGTTGTTGTTGTGTTCTTCTTCTTCTTCTTCTTCTTCTTCTTCTTCTTCTTCTTCTTCTTCTTCTTTTCTTCTTCTTCTTCTTAAACCACTCGTCTACAGATCAATGGGGTTGAGCTTTAGATAAGTCCAATGTGTAATGTAGTGTAAAGACGATCTGAGTTGCGTTTTCGTTTCGTTTTTCTTTTGTTTTGAGGTTTTGATTTGTTGTTGTTAGTCGTTGTTTGTGGTTATGTTTATTTTCTGTTTTGGGGGGGCTGGTGCTTTTCTTTTTTTTCTTCTTTTTTTTTGGGGGAAGGGGTATCTTACTAGAAAAAAGGCAGGATAATGGACCAGGAAGACAGGCCATAGGCCAGAGGGAGATGAACAGGACAAATGAGACAAGGCGGGAACGATGAGAGGGATACAAAAGGAGGGAAGTCCTAGCACAGAAACAGAATACCCAGAAGGTGGGGATGCTGTTTATACTGACAGGACCCCCGGCATCCCCACGGGGGATAGTCAGTCTGCCTGCTATCGATCTTGTCTGGTTTCAATCTTGTTTATCGCTACTTCTGGTGTGATGGTACAAAGAAATCTTGTCCTGTTCACTGTTGATCATTGACGATTGTGAAAACGGAGGGCTGATTAAATATCCTGACTTCTTTACTATTGGCGTTTGACTTAGCTTGACTGATTAAATGGATTTATAAAAAAAAAACTTCCCTAGAAGTCCTCTTGTCAGGGCATGGACGTGTTCAGACAGTATGTCATCAGTAAGTTAATCTCTGCGCAGCCCATCCATCTCCAGTTCACAAGAGAAGTCCTTCGGATGAGACTATAAACCGAACGCGAACGCACGCAGAACATCTTGCGCACGCGTTAAATCCTGTTCCACTTTTCGAAAGAGTAGGCCATTGTGTGCCAGTGGGAACAGATGACAAAATTTACAAAAAAGTGCGTTCACATGGGGACTAGATGTAAGAAAGCGCATGATTGCTTATTCCATTATCCTCGATATAAAAGAATAAATAAATTATAAAAATAAATAAGATGCATGCTAGGCATGTTCGTGTCATCCCGTGAACCACTGGCTAGCCTTCTCTCCACGAAAAATGGAAGGATTTGTTTGTATTTATCTATCTCATGCCACTTTCAGTCACGGCAGATTTCTCTGCGTGAAATTCGGGCTGCTCTCCCCGGGAAGAGGGCGTCGCCACAAGAACAGCGCCACCCATTATTTTTCGTTTCTTTTCCTGTCTGCAACTGTATTTGTTTTCCCTATCAGAGTGGTTTCTTTCTACAGAATTTTGCCAGGGACAACTGTTTTGTTGCCGTGGTTCCTTTAATGTGCGCTAAAGAATTATGTATAACAAACGGGACCTCGGTCGATCGTCTCATCCGAAAGATATGCACCCTCACGGTCTAATTGATGGTGTAAAAGTGTTGGGTCCCATCGGGATTCGAACCACCGCACACTTCCGACCCAAACTTTTCGCTTTCTAGGCAGGCGCGTTACCTCTAGACCACCGATCCATGGATGTTTTCACGTGTGCACAAGACCCTCTGCTTGAGCGAGCCCCCACACAAGAACCTAGTACATAGCCTCATCCTAATAACCTCTAGGCGAGTGAAGGCAAAAGAGACATTAACCCCTGGTGGGAAAAATCCCCTCGAAGGGTCACCTCAGCAGAGAAACGAACCGTGTCCTCAGTTACCGTCAGACTACCAGTTCCATTCTCTAACCACTACGCCAACCCGACATCATCCCTCCCTCCTCTCCCCTACCTTCCCTGATTATTACTATACTCAATACGTCCGACATTCAAGCCCGTTTGTCTGCCGTTAAACATAATTCGCCGCGTCACACCAACATTTAGACTGGCCCAAGACTGTCCTACTACAGGGAACAGTACAAGGAGGGAGACGAGGAGGCAGACAGAGAAAACGATGGGAAGACAACATCAGCGAGTGGACTGACTGGCCTTGAGTGGAACGACTTGCTTCTACGGAAAGCAGAGAAATGCGAGTTGTGGAGGAAGCTGGTTGCAAATTCTTTAGTGGTGCCCCAACGGTCAGCCAGGCAATGGGATGGGTGAGGGATGAAGATGAAGCGTATACTTAAGTGTTGAATAAACGGATCTGATGATATAGGTGTGAACCGGCCTACGTTTTGCTCATAGTTTATGTTAAAATCTGCTTAGCTTCAACATTGTATGGGGTAGAAGGATAGTTAAGTAAATCCTGTGTATTTAAGGTTGTGCTGTGCCATTGAAAGTGACTAGAAAGAGAGACAGAGGGGAGAGGGAAAAGGAGGGAGAGAGAGAGGGGGAGAGGGAAAGGGAGGTGGAGAGAGAGAATGGGAAGAGGCTGAAAGAGGAGAAGGAGAAGAAAAGTAGAAGAGAAAGGACGAGGAGGAAGAAGAAGAAGAACAGCAACAACAAGAGGGAAAAGATCTACAACAACAACAACAACAACAACAAATGACAGCAGCAACAACAACAATAAGAGGAAGAAAAGCAATAAAAACAGTAACAGAAACAAGACCAAGTTTAAATAGTAAAAACAGTAAAATAAAAAAAAGTAATGATAATAATGAAAAATAAAACAAAAAAGGAAAAGAAAAGAATAAAAGAGAAGAGGGAAAACAGACAGACAGACAGACAGGACAGACAAGGAAATAGAGACAACGAGAGACAAATATGGACAGCAACCTAGAGAAACACAACAGAGAGAGGACAGATGGACACAGGACAGACAGACAGAACAGAACAAGACGACAGACGACAGACAGACAGGACAATTGACAGAAAGCAGAACACAAAGACTGAGACAGGAGAGTCAGAAAGAGGGACCAATTTCAGACCGATAGACAGACAGATAGCAAGGACAGGGACAGGAAGATAAAGAGAAAGCCAATAGACCGACAGAAACAGACAGACACATAGACAGACACAGAGAGAAAGAGAGAGATAGGACCTTTATGTAAACTTGTCAGAAATAATTATCTTCAAAACGTTACCCTAAACTGCACTCAAAGTGTACCACAAAAACAACACAATAACGTACACACCCACAACAAGAGCACCCTCCCTTCGCTCTGATATCACTATCCTCCCTTCGCTCTGATATCACTATCCTCCCTTCGCTCTGATATCACTATCCTCCCCTGATATCACTATCCTCCCCTGATATCACTATCCTCCCTTCGCTCTGATATCACTATCCTCCCTTCGCTCTGATATCACTATCCTCCCTTCGCTCTGATATCACTATCCTCCTTCGGTCTGATATCACTATCCTCCCTTCGCTCTGATATCCCTATCCTCCTTCGGTCTGATATCACTATCCTCCCCTGATATCACTATCCTCCCCTGATATCACTATCCTCCCTTCGCTCCGATATCACTATCCTCCCTTCGCTCCGATATCACTATCCTTCGCTCTGATATCACTATCCTCCCTTCGCTCTGATATCACTATCCTCCCTTCGCTCTGATATCACTATCCTCCTTCGGTCTGATATCCCTATCCTCCTTCGGTCTGATATCACTATCCTCCCTTCGCTCTGATATCACTATCCTCCCTTCGCTCTGATATCACTATCCTCCTTCGGTCTGATATCACTATCCTCCCTTCGCTCTGATATCCCTATCCTCCTTCGGTCTGATATCACTATCCTCCCCTGATATCACTATCCTCCCCTGATATCACTATCCTCCCTTCGCTCTGATATCACTATCCTCCCTTCGCTCTGATATCACTATCCTCCCTTCGCTCTGATATCACTATCCTCCTTCGGTCTGATATCCCTATCCTCCTTCGGTCTGATATCACTATCCTCCCTTCGCTCTGATATCACTATCCTCCCTTCGCTCTGATATCACTATCCTCCCTTCGCTCTGATATCACTATCCTCCCCCCGGTCTGATATCACTATCCTCCCTTCGCTCTGATATCACTATCCTCCCTTCGCTCTGATATCACTATCCTCCCTTCGCTCTGATATCACTATCCTTCGCTCTGATATCACTATCCTTCGCTCTGGTATCACTATCCTCCCTTCGCTCTGATATCACTATCCTCCATTCGCTCTGATATCACTATAAGTTAAATTACAGAATGAACGAAGGTGACTCAGAGAGCAAAAGGATATCAATATTTATTATTTATCAATTTACTAATTATTTTATTTTGAGGATTATGTTAAATTACAGAAAAAAACGAGAGTGATTCAGACAGCAAAAGGACAGTTATTTATTCTTTTATTTATTATTCTATTTTGAGGATACTAGAATAAGTATTCATGTTCTTTTTTTACACCTAGTCCCCGTGTGTATGCAGTTTTGTAAATGTTGTCATCTGTTCCCACCGGCACACAATGGCCTACATTTACGAAAAGCGTTCGCACCGGCACACAATGGCCTACATTTACGAAAAGCGGAACAGGATTTAACGTGTGCGCAAGATGTTCTACGTGCGTTCACACACGGGGCCTCGGTTTATCGTCTCATCCGAAGGACTTGTGTGGAGAGTGGAGTCGGCACTGATGTTAACTGCGAGGGGAAAATATCCTCTTGAACGGGATTCGAAGTCGGGTCAGCAGATCACGAGCGCAATGCGCAACGCTGTAACCAATTAGGCTGCCCCCCCCCCCCCCCCCCCCTGCCCCGCCCCCTCTCCCTCAGAGGCCGAGAGATAAAGTGCCTAGACTGCCTCATGCATTAACACATGACAGGATGTACTATTAACTCAGAGGGCAGCATCCTTCTCTATCAGTTTGACAGACGTTGTAAACTAAAAAGTGAATGGTTATAGTTATACCTATTGTTCGGATTTGATAAAAAAAAAACAAATTTAAAAAGATCTTTTCATATGACAGAAGGAAATGCTGACTTGCAAAATAGTCAGCTGCTATAAACCATTGTGTTTGTCTGTCTGATATTTAATCATGTCTTTTTATTATATTCTGGTGCTGTACCAAGAGAGAGAGAGAGAGAGAGAGAGAGAGAGAGAGAGAGAGAGAGAGAGAGAGAGAGAGAGAGAGCAGAGAGAGAGAGAGCAAGAAAGAAAGACAGACAGACAGACAGAGACAAAGAGAGACAGAGTCAGACAGACAGACAGAGGGACAGACAAATAGGTGTAAATAAAGAAGCATAAATGGTGTGTTTGTGTGTGTGTGTGTGTGTGTGTGTGTGTGTGTGTGTGTGTGTGTGTGTGATGTGTGTGTGTGTGTGTGTGGTGTGCGTGCGTGCGTGCGTGCGTGCGCGAGTGCGTATGCGAGCGTTTGTGTATCTGTGTGTGCATATGTGTGTGTGCGTGCGTGCGTGCATGTGTGTATGCGTATGTGCGTGCGTGCATGCATGTGTCTCTGTGTGTATGCGTGTGTGTGTAGGAGTGTTTTCGGTTCCTATTTCTCTGCGTGTGTGTGTGTGGGGGGGGGGGGACTGTGTCGAATCAAAGAGACTGCAGAAGAGAGGAAGCTGGGTGGCTGTGAGACAGGCAATCGGAGCTTGTCCCAGGTTGCACAAGAGCATGGATCTTCCCTTCTCTTCATGCAG
>CM054143.1:59843390-59845890 GCA_028751875.1 Rapana venosa | reverse complement strand
TCGCCACAAGAGAAGATCCAGACGCTTACGCGTAGTGCTACGGAGATGCCAGGTCAGTAGATGTTGAGGGACGGGACAGACTGGTGGTTAGGTGAGCATTGCGCTCGTGATCTGCTGACCCGGGTTCGAATCTCGTTCAAGAAGATTTTTTCCTCTGGAATTTTAACATAAGCGCCGTCTCACTCCCTCCAAATGTCCTTAGGATGAGACTATAAATCGAGGTCCCGTGTGCGAACGCACGCAGAACATCTTGCGCACAGCTTAAACTCCGTTCCGCTTTTGGGAAGAGTAGGTCACAGACATTTGCAGGCCAAGGTATGCAGTCATGCTTGGTTGTACGTGTGTTCTTGACTTTGCCTCTCGTGAGTTGCACAGACAATCTGTTGCTGCATTTGTCCTGACCAAGGTTCACTGTTGTTTGTTCAGAGTCTTCCTTAATCCATGATGGATAGGGATGACAACTTTAAAAAACTGCACACACACGGGGACTGGATAAAAAAAAACCACATGAGTGCTTATTCCATTATCCTCCAAATGATAAAAATAAAGTAAATGAAAAAAATGTCGGGTTATTTTTTTAAAATTATCAGACAAAAATAATGTATCATCACGAAACAGAGAAGTGAGAACTTTGATAAATATCCTTGCGCTGAAGGAAATGTCAATGGCAAGTCTGGTTTTGGAGGGTTATAGAGAATTACGGTAAAAATGAAATCCTTCCACATGTCACTGGTACTGTCAGTATCGAAACGAGTCTTAGTAATGTTTTCCTTCTAATCATAGCGGTGCCATTCCGGCAACTATAGCGGCATGAGCGTGGAGCACAGGTCAGTGTGGATGCTGTTGTGGCTTTTCAAGAGTAGCACATGTCTGCATGTCATTTTGTGGCGGAAGGACTTCATGAGCGATGGCTATCTTTAGTGGGAGCACACATCATTATTATTTATTTTATTATCATTTTGTTTTTTATTTATTTTATCATTGTATATGTATTTTGATGTTGTGTGTACAACATGTTGTCACTGTATGCAATTTGTTTTGTGGTCGCATTGGAGTATTGTATTGTTGTGTTGTATTGTATTGTATGTATTGCATTCTTGTTGTTACAATCAATGATATTTTTGTGACAAATTTTTTTTCAGCTGCTAAATACAATTTTGTTTTGTTCGACGGTGTGGAGTACACACACTCTAGGCTTACAGCTTGTTGCTGCTCAAATGCATTTGTGTACAATGTGTCTCTTCTTCTGCTTCAACAAACTGCAAAAAATAAATTTTTGATTATTTTCTTTATTACTGTACCAAATCCCATTTTGTTGGAAACAAGTTTGTTCCCAATGCTGGGAATTCCAGAACAGAACATTCCAGTTGGCGATAATCGTACAGCGCTATGTTCCATGCAGTGAGCTCTATACTGTTGTACTTCAACTAATAGGAAAGAGGATAAGTGTGAGTGGGTGATGTTAGACTGTGCATAGTTACACAAAAGTGAACACACTCACACGTACAAACACACACACACACAAACGCACACACAAAACCATGTTGATGTGAATGTAATGTCTAAGAATAGGTGTGTATGTGTGTGCGTGCGAGCGTGTGTGTGTGTGTGCGTGCGTGCGTGAGCGCGCAAGCGCGTTTGTATGTGTGTGTGCGCGCGCATGTGTGTGTATGCGCGCGCACCTGCACGCGTGCGTTTACACGTTGAAAGGCCTACAAGAAAGGTGAAACGTGTGTATAAGAGTAAGCCTGAAGATACAGGCGAAAGATGGACTTTGCTTAATGTCAGAAACAGCCAACAGTCTTGTTCCTAGAAGCCATGGATAGGTTTCTTTTCCATCTCCAGGGTATGATAGCATGTAGGCCTTCACATGCAAGCACGCAAGTACAATTACACAAGTACAGACAAGCGTACACACACACGCACGCACGCACGCACGGACATACACATAATGCGCGCACACGCACATGCATATGCACGCACGCACGCACGGATATACACACGCTATCCGATTTCTAAAACATTTCCCTAATACAAGTATATACTCTCAAAACATGTTCAAGTTCGAGTTGTCATTGCATGATTAAGAAAGTGTATGGTCTGAAAATTACAAAACCATTAAAAACAGACCTAATGCATTCAGCACTTGAGCTTTATCCCAGTTCTTGATTAAACCATTGACGCTGGGGGCAACAGCAAAGTGAGAGGCAGTATGACCAGTGGCTTTTCCACTCATAAAATTCCACTTAACAGCTTAGTCTTAAGTGATCGACTATGAATCTCTGACTAGGAGGCTTGACTGAAACAGTCCTTATGTGCTGCAGCCATGGGGGCTGGTTGGCCTTTAGAGAACATCTCCAACGCTGACTGTCCTTATGCCCTCTTGGCCGAGAGAGGGGGGGGGCGGGTGCTGTGGATTAGGCATCTCCACTATAATCAAATTTCTGCCCAATTTTCGAAACAGCAGCTGCCTCCTCTGCTGTTTTGGAGGTCATCATCG
>CM054143.1:59804661-59842890 GCA_028751875.1 Rapana venosa | reverse complement strand
GACCCATTGACTGCTGTTTAATATGTTAACTCGTTGATTACTTTGGTGTTGATGTTGCCGGACATGTTTTTGAAAACGGTCACTTGCTGACTGACTTCTTGGTGTTGAAGTTGTCAATTTTTATTGATTTCTTTGGTGTTGATGTTGAGTTGTTGACGTCTTTAGTGTTGTTGAATTTTGTTGTTGTAGACATTGACTCTTGTTGACTCTTTTGAAGTTGACTCATTGACTCTTTTGCCATTGAATGTGTTGAATTATTGACTCCTTTGGTGTTATGTCAACATGTTAACTCCTTTGGTGTTGCAGATGTTGATTTGTTGACTCATTTGGTGTTGACTGTTTTGACTTTTGTTTACTCCTTTAGTGTTGAAGATTCTTAATCTTGTTGACTTCTTTGGTGTTGAGAAAATGTTGACTTCTTTACTGTTGAAGATGTTGACTTAGTTCTTTCGGATGCTGAAAACGTTGACCTTTGTTGACTGCTTTTGCACTGATGTTGACTTCTTTGGGGTTGTTGATACTGACTGTTGTTGACTCCTTTGGTGATAAAGATGCTGACCTGTTGACTGCTTAGTGTTGACGTTGATTGTCGCTAGCCCCTTTGATGCTGAAGTGGTCAACTCTTCTTCACTCCTTGTGTTGATCATGTTGATGACTCCTTTCCTGCTGAAGGTTTCGACTCTTGTTGATTTGTTGACTGCTGGATATTGAAGTTGACTTTTCTGTTGACTCTTGGTTCTTTTTTGTTGACGATGTTTACTTGTTGACACTTTGCTGTTGAAAATGTTGACCTCTTGACTTTTTGTCAGATATATTGACTTATTGCAAGCTTGCTATTGATGGTGGCTGTTGTTGACATATTGATGCTTTTACTTGGGCTTGAGTTTTTGGGCTTTTGTACCGTTTTGCTTTTTTGTGCCAGGTTTTGAGTTTTATGGTTCCGGTTTTTTAAAATTGTTAACTTTAAAAAAAAAGATTTTTTATTCTTTCATTTTTGCTTTTGGTTTATATTCATATTAAAGCATTTTTTGGTTTGACTGGAAGGCTATTTTTGTTTTAAACTTGGATAAAGATTTTTGTTTTCATTTTGGGTTTAACATTTTTGTTATATTTCGTTATTTTATTTTCGGGGGGGGGGGGGGGGGGGGGGGGGGGGGGTGTTCTCTTGAATGGATTTTGATTTTTGGTTTGGTTTTAGAGTTTCCTTTTTTGGTTTCAGGTTTACGCGTTAAATCTTTCTGGTTAGGTGTTGGTTTTGAGCGTTTGCCTCCTGAGATTTTTTGTTGGTTCAATAATTCTTTTAAAGACCTTTTTCATTATAATTTTAATTAATATCATCACCATCATCATTATAACTTATCATCATCATCATCATCAATGATTTTGTAGGCTCATTTTTTCTATTTGAGTTTCTGGTTTTAGAGAAAATTTGTTAAACAGTTCTCGGTTTTTTTCCTGAGTTTTGGCTCTTTCTTTGGTTTGGAGTTTAAGTCGTTTATTTTCATTTCTGCGTTTCGTTTTGTTACAGACTTAATTTTTGTCTTTTGTTATTTTTTTGTGTGAAACCTTTTTGACTTTTAAAATTCTGTTGTCTTTGGTTTGGGTTTTTTGGTTTTTATTTTAATTTTGGTTTTTAAAGTCAGATTTATGCGTTTTGCTTTTGTTTGATTGGAGGGTTCTTTTGTCTTAAACTTGATTTTAGATTTTTCATTTGATTTTGGGTAGTTTTTGTTTATATTTTGGTAAAGTTTTTCGTGGGTTTTTGGGTTGAAATCGATTTGTAATTCTGGTTTGGTTTTAGAGTTTCCTTTTGGGTTTCAGGATTATGTGTTGAATGAATCTTTCTGGTTAGGTTTTGGTTTTGAGCGTTTGCCTTCAGAGATGTGTTTTTCTTTTACATAAATATTATTTTTTAAATCCTTATTATTATTTTTATTATTATTATTATTATTATTATTATTAGTAGTAGTAGTAGTAGTAGTAGTGGTAGTGATATTTGCATAATCATTATTCTTTTTTTTATTATTACTATTGCCATCATCATTATCATTATTAATTTTCTAGGCTCATCTTGAGATTTAAGTTTTTGGTTTTAGTTCAGATTATTATATTTTTTTTGCTGTTGTTACCTTAGGTTTTGGTCTTTCTGTGGTTTTAGAGTTTGGTTTGGAATTAGGTATTTGTTGTGTCCGCAGTCTGCTTTGTTTTAGTTATAGTTTTTTTTTCTTTATTCAGTTTTTTCATTTTAACTTTTTTGGGCTTTGGTTTGACCCTTTACCATTCGCATATCTTACAGAGAAACTCTCTGTAGTATTCGAAAATTCACGCAGATTTTTTAAGAGAATAAGGTACCTCAAGTACACATAGTGCTGTACAGTTACTATTGTTCGCAGAGCATTCATATTTGGCCAAAGTATTCATATGATGTCATACTTTGTTCTGCACCCCAAGATGTGTGTCCTACCTACATGTGTCGTGCTGCTGTCCCCTCTTTGTCACCAAATAAAGGTAACATTGCAGTGACATCATGCTTTTAGTCTACAAATACCCTCTAACATGCCAATATCCATATGTGATTGAAAAAATAATAAGTGTGGTCCTGCCTGAATGTGTCATCCATCGCATCCACCGTCATGGTAATCCAATCGACCATTCACACTTGTCACAAAATTACTGTCACCAAGTCTGCATTTTCTGATTGGAAAGTATTCAAAACAACGTTGACTAATGCGCATATATACATTATTTACAAATATATGCTCACGCCTACTATTTACAAAACACCAGTGTGTCCTTCACCAATAGCCAGTTACATGGCTGTCACAATGAAGGTGTCACAGCCCAGTGTCGCGTCCAGGTGTGTTGGCGTGTTTCTCAGGTGAAAATAATGATTAATGTTGAGAAATCTGGTTTTCGCCATAATATTACCGATCCATGACTCAGAAAATCTCAAATCAGTAGACCAGTAGAGATGAAGCCTTGGCAAACGCTTGATCCCCATCATAATCAAAACTGAAAGGTAAGCCCTAATTTCCTCAGGTGTTGTTTCTGTCCATAATGATCTATGACTAAGCCTTTCGCGGCGATCTTTTGCCTGGCGCAATTGTTAAGTTCATCCGCTGCAGTTTGAAAAATATGTTGGGGCACAAACAAAACAATCTAAGGACGTGGCATTCAGTGGGAGAGTTTGTGCCGGCCCAGTCGGCAGCGTGAAGTCTTGCACTGACTGTGACTGGCACATGTGCGCCCCGCCATGTCGTCTGCTATGAAGCCAAGCGATTGTTATCCTCAGCATCACTTTCGGACTCACAACCTTCTCCTACTTCATCTCCTCCTTCTACATCTGCTTCAACATCAGATTCAACATTTTATTCTCTTTCGAAGTGTTCCACTTAAATAATAATAATAATAATAATAATGTATGGAATTTATATAGCGCTGAATCTTGTAAAGCAACAAAGCCACAATAGTTACCAAGTGGATGGGTGATCGTTTGAGCGCCTTGGCTTCAGTACAGTCCCCTAGTTCACCCAGCTGTAAATGGGTACCTGCCCTTAAGGGGTCAGGGATGGTAAAGCAGCGCGGGAGAGCGCTGAATCTTGTAAAGCAACAAATCAAAGCGCTCAGATGACATTTATAAGTGTTCCACTTGAGCCCAAATAGCTTCAATTTCCACACCAGTATATTCCTCCCAAATCCTATCCTCAATCTTTGCTGCCATTTTTAGCTACAAGAAAGCGTGGGAAAGACAAAGCCAGTCACTGGCCAATTTCTTGAGAATGTGAGGCTGTGTAGCACTGAATTTGGTGCCCATTCCTTCCTTAGTTTATGCTGACCTCAGTGGAATGTTCATTCATGGTGTGTGTGTACTAAGTAGAGCTTAGTGCATGAGGGAAATTCCCCACTAGGCTGAATTGACGTCCATCGGGCTGCGGTGGGTATAAATAAATTATACGCGGTGGCGGGCTACAGCAGGTAAAATTGGGAAAGGGTTGATTTAGTTTCATGTTTTGATATATTTTGTTTGGTTTTGTTTTCAGACTATATATCAATTAAAGTCAGATTTTAAGTGTTGTGTTGGAATTATTAATATTTTTATCATCATCATCATTTTTTTTATTATTATCATATCATTACTATCGTCATTATTTTTATAACCATCATTATTACTCTTCATATTCTTTATGTTTAATATTATTGGTTTGCATATTTTTTTAAGGTTATGGTCGTTAATTTGGTTTTACAGTTGGTTTCGGATTCAGGTTTGTCAGGAGGATTTTCCTCTTCAATGCAATCGACGAAATAATTTTTTTATTTGGGTTTTTTTTTAAATTTTATTTTTTCCGTTGCGTTTTTTCTGTCTTTCCGGGGGGGGGAAGTAAAGGGTGGGGGGGGTGGGGGGTGGTGGTGTGGTGTGTGGGGGGGGGGGGGGTAAAAAGTGCGGAAGGGGGGGGGGTGAAAAAGGAATTTGGGTTTGGGTTTGTTGTAACCTAGTTTTTTTTTCACTAAGGAATTTTGGGGTTTTAGATAGTATTTTTTGTTTTTTTTTTTAAAAAAGGGACTTTTGGTGGACTTTGGGTTTTTGGTTGGGTTTTTTTTTTTGGGGTTGGGGTATTAGTTTTTGGTTTGATTTTGGTTTTGTAGGGTTTTTCTTTTCGTTTTGGGGGGTTTTTTTTAAATACATTCTTTTTAATTTTTATTTCGTTTTCAATTTCTTTTTGGGTTTTTGGATATTTTGTTTATACGGGGATTACGATTTTTTTTGGTTCTGTTTTTTGCACTAGCTTTTTCAGTTTTGGTTTTAAAATTGGGTTTTAGCTTTGCACGGGTTTTTTTTCTCCAGCTTTAAAATCATAATTTCATTTGGTCAATGAGATTTTTTTTTTGGTTTTTTTTTGGGATCACTGTTCACTCCGTTCACTGGTCCCGAAACCCCCAGGGGGGGGGGCGCTGCAGGGTGGACAAGGGGGACCACTGGCCCACTTAGCGGGGTCGGGGGAAAGTGCCTGGGTACACTGAAGTCCCCCCCGGCCAATCCGGATTCGTCGGCCCTTTTTTCTCCCTTCGCCCCTTTTTCTCTTCCCCGGACTTTCCTTGCGGGAGGCTTTGCAAGTCCTTCTGACGTGTTACCCCCAACCACCGAGTTTCCCTTTTCGCCGTGTCAAGGTCTTCAAGTCCCCCCCGTTGAGTGATCATTCTGGGACTTCATTGTTGTGACAGGGTCCTTGTAAGATCCAAACCCTTCTGAGGCATCTCATTTCTACTGCTTGGATCCTCCTTTTGGGTCGCTTTAATGTCCATGCCTCACTCGAAATCAATGGGGTGACTACGCTTTTAGTAATTTTCCTTTGGGTTCCAAAGGGGGTTTTTTCGTCTCTCCAATGCTTCATCTTCCATTGCCTGCGTTTGTGCCGCTCTTGCAGATTTCGGTCTTCGATCCCCTCCTTTGAGCTCCAAGTACTTAAAGGGGCAACTTCTCCATTTCTTTTCCGTTGAGAGTGATTTTGGTGGGTTTGGGCTGCCACTTTTTTTCATATTTGGGTTTTCTGGCATGATTTCCATCCGTTTGTGAGGAATTTCGCCCATTCTTCACTATTTGGCCCTTTCCCTTATTTCCTCCAACCTCAATGTCCCGGAAACCCCGGGGTGGTGTTTTGTTGCCCCCAAAGCGATTTTTCCTGGGGGCTTCCCAAAGGCCAGTCATGATGCTTTCGAGGAAAAATGTTAAATTGTCGCGACACAACATCCCTTCGGACCCCAACGGGGGTAGGGAAACCACCCCCTACCGTCCCTGTCGAGTAGGGGCATTTGGGGCCTTTGGTAGATTTTCCTTGATGGGGGGACACTTCTGGCCCTTTTGAATTTTTTTCAGGGTCCCAGAGCGCACCCAACTCATCAAAGGGCCCTTTTTAAAATAATAAACGGAGACTTTTGATGCTGGCGTATTTCTCACACAAACCCTCAGGAATATCTGTTCGGGGGTGCTTCTTTTTGGGGGGAAACCGCCGCTCTTCGGCGTGATCTCTCTGCCGTGGTTTTCACCCTGTTCAGGATCACTTTCAGCATGACTTTACTGGAAATGACTTAGGGGGCGATTTCCTTATTTTTTGCACGCGGAGATTTCCTTTCTTGGGAAGGGTGATGAGAGGTTTGGGTCCTGGGTGGGCCCAAACTCCCGGTCTGCCAATCTTGTGCAGATACTGTAAAAAAGTCTGCCTGCTCTCCTCCGTTTTGGGATCAGCCCCGCGGGGATGTTTCTTCCCTGCTATTTTTCCTTTTCTTCGCGATCAATTTTGCTACTTCTACTTCCTCCTAAATTGGAATTTGTCTTTTTGATAGTTTGGGGCTTAAAGAACGCTGGGCCCTACGTCTATATTGTAAGTCAACAGATTCCGTCCATCCCCAACATTCCTCTTTTGTTAGGAAAATTCCCCTTTTTTGTCCTGGATGTTACGACTCTTCCCGTTTTTTGTTTGGGGACTCTTTCACATCTGGGAGCTCTTTTGCATTTTCTTTTTTTAGCCTCTTCGATTTTTTACTTTTTTCCTATCCTTCCCCCTTGTCTTCCTCAGTCTCCCTGATCTTCTTGTTTACTTTTCTGTACCAACTCTCCCCTGTATGTTCTGCCTTCTTCACTCGTCTTTTTTCACACATATTCAAGATTTCATCGTGACCCATGGTTTTTTTTTCGGGGAGTTTTTCCAAAAGTATCTTCGTCTATCCCCACTGTTTAAAAATGGGGGTCACGTTTCGGCATCTTCTTCAAGTGCCAAAGGGGGGAATTTTCCCCCTATTGTTTTTTAAGATCGCATGGGGGTCCTTCAGTTTGTCCAGGTTTTAACGATCTGGTTTCTTTGTCTTATTTTTCCCAGTCGGACCTAAATTTTAGGAGCACAGGTCAGACGCTGCCCATGTCTGCCCTGGGGTGTCCTCGTCTGGCTCGTTATCCAATCGAAACCGGGGTTTTGCACCAGATGTAGTCAATCTGGTTGTGATGGGTCCCATTGGGGCATGCCAAATTCCCCCGTCGGATGCCTTTTGTTCTCCAAAGGGTTTTCACACCTGTCCCTTTTTAGCGGCAAATTCCATAGTCGGGGTCCCCCTCATTGGGATTGCGACAGAGGGGCCGCAGAAAAATTTTCTCCATCTTTCATGCGTCCCGCCCACCTTGGGGTTCCAGTCTCCCTGGTATTAGGATGTCTTTCTTGTTCATCTTTCGATGATCCCTGTAGTTTGGTTTTAAATTCCTCACACATCGTGAAACTTTTTTATGCTAGGCTTGAATCACGGAGTTTAATGGGGCTGCCCTGACGAATGGGCCCAAAACCGCTGTTTACTGGTAGTATCCAATTTCCGATTTTTTTGATGTTTTTTGTTGACAACACCTACGCCATTGAAGCTTGTCGCCCCCGCTATAGTAAGCAATGGGCCCCCGTCAGTAGTTTCCCGGCCTTTCCCCCTCGGGCCCCAAAAGACCTACCAGATGCCAGGTGTACCCTTTAGCTTTTATAGCAGTTCTTGGGGTTTGCCTGTTTGGGGCCAAATTCTACGTTTCCCCTTGCGAGGGGGAGTAGTCCCCCCTCTGATCTTTTTTTTTAGGGGGTTTCCCCATCACACTTGGGGCCTCCCCCTGGTGCAACGGGAAAGGGGCGGTCCTTGTTTTACCCGGGGGGCGACCGACCGGGAAAATTCTTCATTGTTTTTCCATATAGCGTTTTTGGGGGAAAAGTAGCCTGGGGCGCCCATCTCCCCACGTGATTTTTTGGGTTTTTACTCCCACATGTCCAGGTGTACCCCGGGTTTCATGGTTTCCGGACGAGGAACCCTACCGACCGATACTGTTTTTCTGGGGTACTATTCTTTGGAACTGTTTCTAATTTAGCTTTTTTTTTTTGGGTTGGGGGTTTTCTCTTTTTAGGGATTTTTAAATCAAAACTAATTTGATTTAAAGGTTTTTTTAAATGTTTACAAGTTTCCCAAAGTTCTCTTTTTTTTCCTAAATTTGGGTTTCAAATTTTGGTTTTAAATTCTCTTTTATTCGGCTTTTTATTTTTTTTTTGATTTTGGGGATTTTATCTGTTCTATTGCGCTTTTTATGCATTTTTATTGTTCTGGTTGTGACTTTTAAGAAACCTCGTTAAAAGATTTTAAATGGGATGAAAATAATATTGTTGAGCTTTTTTCAGCTTCTTTACAAATTTGATTGTTTTGAATTCTTTTCCTTACCTGAGGGGCAGTCTCTTTCTTTAGAGTTTAGTTCTGTTTTTCTTTGAGGTCTGTAGTTTTTATGAGTGCTGGTTTTTGTTTTGTTTAATTTTCTAGGCTCCTTTCTGGGTTTATGTTGGTGGCTTTAGCTAAGATTGTTATATGTGTTTGATTTTTACCTTTTGGGGGTTTTCTTTGCTTTGGATTTTAAATCTTTTAATGTTTTGTAGTTTCGTTTCTTTTTAGATTAAGTTTTTTATTTCAAAAAAACATTTTTTTAAATCTAGTTAGTTTTTGCTTCAATCTGGTTTGATTTCATACTTAGATCTGTTCTGTAGTCTGGCTTTCAGACTATTTTGCACTTAAAAGTCAGATTTAAGGCTGTCTTTGAGATTATTTGTTCTAGATTTGTTTTTATGGGATTTGAATGTTGATATTTTGTCATATTTTACAATTTGGTTTCAGGTTAAGGTTTGTTCAAGGCATTAAATAATATTAGTATCCAGTTTTTTATTTGGTTTAAGTATCGTGCCAATCCAATCCAATCTTGTTCTTAGTGACCAATCCCATCCAATCCTGTTGTTTTTAGCCCCGCCGACCACAGAAGCCATATCAGGGCCGTCACCCGGTAACATTTTAAATCTCAGATTAAAACTGTACAACCATATACAAATTAAAACAGGTATAAAACCAACTCTACTGTCGTTCCTTGTATCACCACCCTGGTCAACCCACACCGGGCACCGCGTTGTGGATAAAACCACATCGACCACACACAAAATGAGATGAAACGAAATTCCTTAAAACTACCTTGTTCTTAGGGCATGATAGACCCTGAGATCTTTCTGGCGGCACACCTGGAAGTTGGCCAACCATTTCTTTGCCCTGAACGGCCATGTGCCTCGGAATCCATACCAAAATAATACCACACCTGGCCCATGTCAAAGAAGTACACAATTAATAAAACTTTTGAAACTTAGGATGATTTATGTTCCCACGAGTGATAGCCTCCAGAGCTGAGAGGAATCCACACATACCAGACAACCTTTCTCTCCTGATCCCTGAATCAGTTTTAGGGATGGAACAGGACCCCTAAGTTCGGCAGATTACACCCAAGGGAAGTGTCTAAAGGTGCTTTTTTCCCGTAGGGGACAAGTATGGTTTTTGGTTTTTTTTAAAAGGGGGGGGGGGGGGGGGGGTAGGGGGGGTGCTGGAAGGAAGAGGGGGTGTGAAGAGGGTAGGGGGGTTTTGGGTTTTTTTGTTAAGTTTTAGCTTTTGTTTTTTAAAACGGGTTTAAGTTTTTTGCTTGTTTTCTTTTTGTGGGGGGGGGGGTCTTGTGGGTGTTGATTTGGTTGGGGTTTTTTTCGGGGTTGGTTTTAGTTTTTAAATTAGTTTTTGTTTTTTGGCGTTTCATTGTTTTTTGGGTTTTTGGATTTCAAGTATTTAAGTTTTGGTGTTTTTATTTGTTTTTAGTTTTTTTGGTTATCCATTTATTTGGCTTTTGTCCAGTTTTGTTTAGTCTTGGGTTTGAGTTTGTTTTGTTTGTTTGGGATTTTTTTGGGGGAAAAAGTGGTTTTGGTTTCTTTGGCGGGTTTTTAGGTATTGTTTTCAGTTTTGGGGTTTCATTTGTTTTTAGATTGAGTTTTTGATTTTTTTTTGTTTTTGTTTCATCTATTGGGTTTTTTTGCTTTATTTTGGGTTTTTTGTTTCAGATTTAAATATTTTGATTGTCCGTTTTAGGACTATTGCGCATTTAAAAGTCCGTGTGAAGTTCAGTTTTAGATTAAATTGTTTTGTTTTATAAATCATTTTGTTTGCATTTTTGATAGTTTGGGCACTTCTTTTTATTTTACAATTTTTTTTTTTGGGTTTAGTTAGTCAGGGGGGTTATTTGTTTTGGAGGCGGGTGTAAAGGGCTTTGTTTTTTTATAGAGTTTTGCTGTCCCCTTTTAAATTTGGTTTAAGCATGGGGTTTTGGGTTTGTCTGTTCGTTTTTTTTTTTTCTTTTGGGGGGGGGGGCTAAACAGGGGGTGTGGGGCTTGGGGGGGGGGGGGTGAAGGGGAAGACAGTTTGGTTTTTTGTTTGTTGTGCCATTTATTTAAATTAAATTTTTGTAGTTTTTTGTTTTTTGTATGCTTTTGTGGGGGGAGTTTGACATGGGTGTTGGTTTGATTGGGGTTTCTATTTAGATGACTTAGGTTTTTAATTGGTTTGTGGGGGTTTTTTGGGGATGGTTTGGTTTAAGGTTAGGTTTTTAGTTAAATAGCATTTTGTACTTTAATTTTTGGTTAAGTTCTAAATTTTTTTTTAGTTTCGTTTTTTTGGTTTGTACTGGGTTGTCCCTGTGCGTTTAGAAAACTGGTTTTATTAGGGTTTTCAGCCGAGTTTTAGATTTGTTTAATTTTGCTTTAATTTTTATTTGAAATTTGGGTTTGGATTTTAATTTTTTGGATTTATGTATATTTTTAATTTTTTTTCTTTGCCCAAAAATTAAGTTTGGGTTTTTTTTGTTATTTCTTTGGTTTTTTCTTGGATTTTTGGGTTTTTTTTTTCTGTGATTTTATCATAGGGGTTTTTTTTGGTTGATGAAAAATTTTGGTTAAGCTTTATTTTGTTTAAAATCTATATTTGTTGGGCAGTTGATTTTAGTTTTTGGTTTTAAAAAATTTGGGTTTTGGGTTTTATAGTTTGGGTTTACTTTTTAATTTTAATTTTTTTTTGGGCCAAAGATTTAGTTTTGGGGTTTAGCCTTGTATTTGTTTTTAATTCACCGTTTGCGTTTATGTTTGGTTCTTGCTGGACTTTTTCAGTTTTCTTGAGGTTTTTGTTATTTATTTAATGTTTTGGATTTGACTTAGTACCAAAATTTTTTTGGGTGGAGGGAGATTTTAAAAGATATTTTTCATTTTTAAAAAAAACTTTTAGGTATTTTCGTTTAGCTTGCGTTTCTGATCTAGCTTTTATTAAATCTTTTGATTAGAACTGGGATTTTAGATGTTTTTCAAATTTTTTCTCCAATACTTAACTTTTTTTAGCCATAGGCAGCACATACACGGCAGTCTATCAATTAGTCATAGCACACAAAGATGCCCTAGACTGTAAGTGAATACCTACTATATGCACTAAACGAATAATGGAGCAAAGCAGGCTTTGAAAGTTTGAGGGTTATTACAGTGGATGAGTTAAAGGAAGAGATATAGATTGACCCCTTTCTCTCCTAAAAAGCAGGGGTTGGGGGGAGGGGGGCACAGCCCTCTGAAGCTGAAGCCTTTTAAAAAAATATCGACAATTTTTCTCACGAAATAAAAACCTATCATGTACGAAAATTAACGTATAAAATCCAACCAATCCAATCCAGTTTTGTTGTTTATTGCCCTGCCGACCACAGATGCCATATCGGGGCTGTCACCTCATAAAACTTTAAATCTCAGATTAAAACTGTGCAACTACATACAGATTAAAACGGGGTTAAAACTCTACCAGAATTCCCTGTATGAACGCTCTAGTCATCCATAAGGGCCAATCCAGGACAGGCACAGTATTGTGGGAAAAACCACATCAACCACATCATAAAATGAGAGAAAACCCAAACCAGATTCCTTAAAATGACCTTGATCTTAGTGATCAACTTTCACTCATATCAAAAGGAATAAGCTCGATTCTCTGAGGAAGTTATAAATGGTGTCCAGTGGAACATCACGATAAAGGATCTTCAGGGAGTCTGCAGTAAAATGCTTGTGAGTAATATCTTAGACTTCTCAACACTCTAGAAGCAGATGCTTGATAGTTACCCGCACATCCCAAGTCAAACACCATGGGGTTCCCTCTCCTGTATGCAAATGAACATGGGTGATATGATAATGACCCGTACATATCCTGGTGAGCACTGTTGCTTGCCTCCAGTTTTTGGCACACAGAAGAAGGAATTCTTTCAGGAGAGGGTGAATCTGGTAAAGTTTATTGTCTGTATGAGCTTTCCATTCCTCTTGCCAGAGGGAGTGTGTGTATTGTTCACTTTAGGTTTCAGATCTGTGTATGGCACGGTAGACTCGGAGATCTCCTTACCCATGGAACCTCTGGCAAGTCAGTCAACTGTTTCGTTGGCCGAATGGCCATGTGCCCAGGGATCCAAACCAAAACAATCTCATAGCCGTCCTGTGTCAAGGAAGTATACATTTCATTAAACTCTTAAAGCTTATGATGATTTATTTTCCTACATATCATAGCCTCCAGATCTGACAGTAAATCCCCATATACCAAGAAATCTTTCTCTCCTGATCGCTGAATCAGGTTTAGAGACAGAACAAGAGCTCCAAGTTTGCCAGTCTCAAGGCAAGTGCTCGGAAAGTGCAGAATCCTTGATGGTGGGAAAAGTTTGGTGTTTGAGTTTTATTTTGGGGGGTGGAGGGAGGGGGGTGGGGACCACTGAAGGAAGAGAGGGATGTGAGGAAGGCAGTTTGGTTTGGGGTTCTGTTGTATGCGTTTTAGTGTATCATTTTTTGTTGGCCGTTTTCAGTTTTTTGTTTGTTTTCATTTTGTGGGGAGGGGGTCTTGTGTGGGTATTGGTTTGGTTGGGGTTTCGTGCCTGGGTTTGTGTTAGCTTTTGGTTTAGATTTTGTATTTTGATTATGGTGCTTCATTTCTTATTTGGTTTGGAGTTTAAGTATTTTATATATATATTTTTTGTGGTTTTCGTTTCATTTAATATGTTTTGGTTATCTATCTGTTTAGTTTTTGCTTCAGATTTGTTTATTTTCAGATTTAGATGTCTATTTCTGTTTGGTTTCGGGACTCTTTTGTGGCTAAAGTCTGGTTTTTTGTCTCTCTTTGGCTATGTTTATACTGGTATGGGTGTTAAGTTTTGGGGTTTCATTTCTCTTTAGATTGAGTTTTTGATCTTTTATGATTTTTATATACCTCAGCAGGTTTTGCTTTAGTTTGGTTTAGTTTCAGATTAGACATTTTTTTTTAGTTGTTTTTAAGATTAATCGCGGTTAAAGTCAGATTTGAGGTCTAGTTCTGAATTGTTTTTGTTAGTTTCGTTCTAATAACAACCCTTGCTTGCATTTTTGATAGGTTTGGCACTTACTTTGGTCTTACGACTTGGTTTTGGTTTTAGGCTTCTCAGGGATATTTGTTTGGATGGTGGGTTTGAGGGCTTTGATTTAGATCAACGTTTTGCTGTCGAGTTTTAATTTTGCTTAATTATGTATTTTATGATCTTGTTTGTTTGGGGTTTTTGGGAGATGGGGGGGGGGGGGGGGCACTGGAAGGGGGTAAAGAAGATAGTTTGGTTGGGGTTTAGTTGTATAGGTTATAGTTAGTTTTTTAAAATAAATTTAGGGGTTTTGTGGTTCTAGGTTGGTTGCTTTATTTTTGGAAAGAAGTTTGGCATGGGTGTTGATTTGGTAAGGGGTTTTCTTATCTAGGATGGATCTGTGGTTATGGTTTGCATTTATAATTCTTTTGGGATGGTTTTGTTGCAAGTTAAGGTTTTGAGTTCAATACGCGTTTTTAATTTCATCTTTGGTTTAGGTCTCTAGTTGTTTTGGTGGTGGTGGTTTGGGGGGGGGAGGGGGAGGGGAGTTGGGTAAATGGTTTGGAATTGGGTTATCTATTTGGGATTAGAAAGCTAGTTTTATATACTGAGGGGCAGGCTCTTTTTTTTAGATTTTAGTTCTGTTTTGCTTTGAGGTCTGTAATTTTTGTGAGTGATAGGGTTTTGTTTTGTTTAATTTTCTAGGCTCCTTTATGGGTTTATGTTAGTGGCTTTATCTAAGATTGTTATATAAGTGTTTGATTTTACCTTTTAGGGGTTTTCTTTGGTTTGGAGTTTAAATCTTTTAATGTTTGTGGTTTCTTTTAAGATCAAGTTTTTGATTTTATAAAAACGTCTATCTATCTAGTTAGTCTTTGCTTCAGTCTTAGATGTGTTCTGTTGTCTGGTTTTCAGACTACTTTGCACTTAAAAGTCAAGTTTAAGGTTTTGTTTTAGATTGTTTTAGTTTTGTTTTAATGCGATTTGAATTTTGGATAGGGGATTTTTACGATTTGGTTTCAGGTTAAGGTTTGTCCAAGGCATTAAACACTATTAGTGTCCAGTTTAAATTTGGTTTATCGTGCACATCCAATCAAATCCTGTTGTTTACAGCCCTGCAGACCACAAAGGCCATATCAGGGCTGTCACTTGTAAAAAAATTAATTTCAGAATAAAACTGTGCAACTTTGTACAGATTAAACCGGGGCATAAAATCAACTCTGCTGTCCTTCCTTGTATTAGCGCTCTGGACAACGGTAAGGGTCAAGCCTGGGCGGTCACCGCCTTGAGGGAGAAACCACATCAGCCACACATGAAATGAGATAAAACCAAGACCAGAGTCCTTACAAAAACCTTCTTCTTAGTGACCTATCCCATCCAATCCTGTTGTTTTTAGCCCCGCCGACCACAGAAGCCATATCAGGGCCGTCACCTGGTAACATTTTAAATCTCAGAATGAAACTGTGCAACTATATACGAAATAAAACAAGGTATAAAACCAACTCTACTGTCGTTCCTTGTATCAACACCCTGGTCAACCATAAGGGTTAACCAAGGACGGGCACCGCGTTGTGGGGGAAAAACCACATCAACCACACATGAAATGAGATGAAACCAGATTCCTTAAAACTACCTTGTTCTTAAGGATCAAGTACAAACACCTTCACTCATATCAGAAGGGAAAAAGCCCGATTCTCTCAGGAAGTTAAAAATGGTGTCTGGTGGAACATCATGAACAAGGATCTTTAAAGAGTCTGTGGTAAAATGCTTCTGACTAATATCCTGGACATCTCGACAATCCAGAAGAAGATGCACTTCACAAGTTACAAACCTTATGGTTACCTCTCCTTTAAGCAAATGAACGTGGGTGATATGAGAATGACCCGTGTGTAACCTGGATGGTGAGCACTGTTGCTTCCCTTGTGTTTTTGACAAACATAGGAAGGACTTCTTTCAGGTTAGGGCTGATCAGGACAAGTTTATTGTCTATCTGAATGCTTCATTCCTCTTACCAGAGGGACTGGGTGTACTGCTCTCGTTTAGGTTTTTAGATCCGTGTATGGCATTATAGACCTCGAGATCTTTCTGGTGGCACACCTGGAAGTTGGCCAACCATTTCTTTGCCCTAAACAGCCATGTGCCCCGGAATCCATTCCAAAATATTACCACACCTGGCCCATGTCAAAGAAGTACACAGTTAATAAAACTTTTGAAACTTAGGATGATTTATGTTCCTACAAGTGATAGGCTCCAGAGCTGAGAGGAATCCACACATAACCGAAAACTTTTCTCTCCTGATCCCTGAATCAGTTTTAGGGATGGAACAAGAGCCCTAAGTTCGGCAGATTACACCCAAGGGAAGTGCTCTGAAAGTGCTTATTTCCTTGATAGGGGGACAAGTATGGTGTTTTGGTCTTTTTTTAAAGGTGAAGGGGGGGGGGGGGGTGCTGATGGAAGAGGGGTGTGTGAAGATAATAGTGTGGTTGGGAATTTTTAGCTGTTGATTTTTTAAAACTGGTTTAAGTTTTTTGCTTGCTTTCTTTTTGTGGGGAGGGGGTCTGGTGTGGGTACTGATTTGGTTGGGGTTTTGTTTCTGGGTTGGTGTTAGTTTTTAAAATTACGTTTTTGATTTTGGCGCTTCATTTGTTCTTTGGTTTGGAGTTCAAGTATTTAAGTTTTGGGGTGTTATTTCGTTTTTAGAATTTTTGGTTATCCATTTATTTGGCTTTTGCTCCAGTTTTGTTTAGTCTTAGGGTTTAGATGTTTATTTATGTTTGGTTTGGGACTATTTTGTGGGTAAAGTCAGGTTTTGGTATTTCTTTGGCTGTGTTTATAGGGGTATTGCTTTTCAGTTTTGGGGTTTCATTTGTCTTTAGATTGAGTTTTTGATTTTTGATTTGTTTTTGTTTCATCTATCTGGGTTGGTTTTGCTTTAGTTTGGTTTTGTTTCAGATTTAAATATTTCTGATTGTCCCGTTTTAAGACTATTGCGCAGTTAAAGTCCGATGTGAAGTTCAGTTTTGGATTAAATTAGTTTTGTTTTATCAATCAGTATTGTTTGCATTGTTGATAGTTTGGGGACTTACTTTGATTTTACAATTTGGTTTTTGGGTTTAGGTTAGTCAGGGGGATTTATTTGTTCGGATGGCGGGTGTAAGGGCTTTGTTTTAGATAGACGTTTTGCTGTCCACTTTTAATTTGGTTTAGGCATGGGGTTTTGGGTCTTGTTTGTTCGTTTTTATTTTCATTGGGGGTAGAGCTACAGACAGGGGGTGTGGGGCTGTGAGGTTGGGGGGATGAGGAAGACAGTTTGGTTTTGATTTAGTCGTTGACTACAGTTTTTTTTAACTAAGAGTTTTTGTAGTTTTATGATTTATTTGTATGGTTTTTTGGGGGAGGAGTTTGACATGGGTGTTGGTTTGGTTGGAGTTTTCCTATCTAGGATGACTTAGGTTTTGATTTGGTTATGTGGGGTGTTTTTTTGCAATGGTTTGGTTTCAAGGTAAGGTTTTGAGTTGAATACGCATTTTTAAACTTTAATTTTTGGTTTAGTTCTTAAGTTTTTATTTAGTTTCGATTATTTGGTTTAGTACTGGGTTATCCCTTTGCGTTTAGAAAGTTAGGTTTTATATATTGGGTTTTCAGCCGAGTTTTAGAGTTTGTTTTTTGCTTTACATTTTGATTAGAAATTGGGTTTGGATTTAATTGTTTGGATTTAGTGATATATTTTGATTTTCTTTGCCAAAGATTAAGTTTGGTTTTATTTGGGTTTATTTCTTTGGTTTTTTTTTCTTGGGATCTTGTTTTTTTTTTCTGTAGACGTTTTATCATAGGGTTTTAGTTGGTGTGATGAAACTTTTGGTTAAGCTGTGATTTTGTTTTAAGTCTAGTATGTTGTTGGGCAGTTGATTTACGTTTTGGTTAAAAATTGGATTTGGATTTGATAGTTTGGATTTACTGTTATATTTTTTTTTTGGGCCAAAGATTTTATTTGGGGGTTAAGCTTTGTATTTTGTTTTTAATTCACCGTTTGCGTTTATGTTTGGTTCTTGCTGAACTTTCTCAGTTTTGTCGAGTTTTTTGTTATTTAACGTTTTGGAATCGACTTAGTGCAACAATTTTTTTGTGGGGAGGGAGATTTTAAAAGATAGTTTTTGTTTTCTTTTTGCTCGTTTTTATTACTTTTTTACTTTTGGTATTTTCGTTTAGCTTGCGTTTCTGATCTAGCTTTTAATAAAAGTTTTGATTAGATCTGGGATTTTAGGTGTTTTTCAATTTTTTTTCCAATACTTAACTTTTTTGAGCCATAGGCAGCACATACACGACAGTCTATCAAGTAATCATAGCACACAAAGATGCCTAGACTATAAGCCAATACATAATATATGCACTAAACGAATAAGGGAGCAAAGCAGGCTTTGAAAATGAGGGATATTACAGTGGATGGGTTTAAAGGAGATATATAGATGTGACCCCTTTCTCTCCTAAAAAGCAGGGACTGGGGGGAGGGGGTGGGGGCGCAGCCCTCTGAAGCTGAAGCCTTTAAAAAAATATAGACAAACTTTCTCATGAAATGAAAACTATCATGTATAAAAATTAACGTGTACAATCCAACCAATCCAATCTTGTTGTTTATTGCCCTGCCGACCACAGAGGCCATATCGGGGCTGTCACCTCGTCAACTTTTAAATCTCAGATTAAAACTGTGCAGCTACATACAGATTTAACCAGGGTTAAAACTCTACCAGCATTCCCTGTATGAACGCTCTAGTCATCCATAACGTCCAATCCAGGACAGGCACAGTGTTGTGGGAAAAACCACATCAACCACACATAAAATGATAGAAAACCCAAACCAGATTCCTTAAAACGACCTTGTTCTTAGTGATCAACTTTCACTCATATCAATCGCAATAAGCTCGATTCTCTCAGGAAGTTATACATGGTGTCCAGTAGAACATCACGAAACAGGATTTTCAGGGAGTCTGCAGTAAAATGCTTGTGCCTAATATCTTAGAATTCTCACTACTCCAGAAAGAGATGCTTGATGGTTACCCACACATCCCAAGTCAAACACCATGGGGTTCCCTCTCCTTGAAGCAAATGAAGGTGGGTGATGTGAGAATGACCCGTGTGTAGCCTGGTGAGCACTGTTGCTTGCCTCCAGTTTTTGGCACACAGAGGATGGACTTCTTTCAGGAGAGGGTGAATCTGGAAAAGTTTATTGTCCCTCTGAGCACTCCATTCCTCTTGCCAGATGGACAACGTGTATTGTCAACTTTTAGGTTGTAGATCTTTGAGTGGCACGGAAGACCTATAAATCTCTTTCTGCGTGGCACACTTGGCTAATCAGTCAACCATTTCCTTGCCCCGAATGCCCAAGTAACTCTGCCATGGCCGGTCCCAAGCCCGGATGAGAAAGGAGGAGGGTAGGGCGTGGGGCTAGCAACCCCACCCCGTAAAAACAAAGCTTGCTACAGAAACACCAAAAACGGACCAAGAGACTACTGCCCTGGGAGAGGAAGGCTGCACGCCGGTATTAAAAAATCACTCTTTTCCTTCTGTTTTTCTATGTAACTTTTATATTCATACCGCACGTACTAAGGCATCCACAGAAATAAAAACCACTTTTTGTGAAAGACTAGCCTCTGACTCAAAACTCATGTGATTTTCAACAAATTTGGTAGGTTTAAATTTTTAAAATTTTTCAGCAAACACTGTACCCCCTCAGTCCTTTGTCGCCTGCTAGCTTCCTTACCGCAATATGCATGCGCGGGGTCAACGCTGTAGGATTACAGGCAAACCTCATTTGATGGTTATTTCCAACTTTCTCGTGACTACCTGGTATTGCTCTATGTCCTCAATCCAAAAAACAAGTGCACAGTCCATCATTTCATGCTTTAAAAAATCTGTGAAAATCAACAACAGTTTTTTCCACTCGCACCCTATAGAAGATACTACGTGACCCCCAAATTAATACCGGTGTGTAGCCGAAGGGTCCTCGCCAAGAGGATGTATGACGCCGTGTGGTGAAAGCCGTGAGTCTACGGAAGCCACAAGGCCGACCCCCCTTTTATCGAACAGGACCATCAACGTCGGAACATGGAATGTGAGGACCATGTATGAGACGGGAAAAACAACACAAGTAGCAGCAGAGATGAAAAGCTACAACCTCACATTGCTTGGCATCAGTGAGACCCATTGGACACAGTCAGGACAAAGGAGACTGCTCACTGGAGAGATGCTGCTTTATTCTGGCCATGAAGAAGACAACGCTCCGCACACAGAAGGTGTAGCGCTCATGTTGTCAAGACCTGCGCAGCGAGCCCTGATAGGATGGGAAGCACACGGATCAAGAATCATCGCGGCATCCTTCAGGACTTAGAAGAAGATCAGAATGAACATCATCCAGTGTTATGCGCCAACTAATGACGGCGATGAAGAAGCCAAAGATCAATTCTACGACAGACTGCAGAACATCATTGCCAAGTACCCAGAAAAAGATATAAACATCCTCATGAGGGATTTCAATGCCAAGATCGGACAAGACAACACGGGATGCGAGGAAGTGATGGGAAGACACGGATTAGGAGAGATGAATGAGAACGGTGAGAGATTTGCAGACTTCTGTGCTATCAACAATCTGGTAATCGGTGGCAGCATTTTCCCCCACAGAAGAGTACATAAGGCCACCTGGGTATCACCAAATCATGTGACCGAGAACCAGATCGACCATATCTGCACGGCCAAGAAATTCAGATCTCTACAGGATGTAAGGGTGAAAAGAGGAACAGACGTTGCATCTGACCACCACCTTTTGGTAGCCAGGCTGAAGCTAAAGCTGAAGAAGAACTGGTTGGAAGTAACAACAAAGAGGCAGAAGTACAACACCAGCCTGCTGAAAGACCCAAAGATAAATGAAGAATTCAAGCTGTCCCTCACCAACAAGTACCAAGTACTACAAGAACTGCTTGAAGAAGAGACTGACATCGAGAGCCAGTGGAAGAAGGTGAAAGAGAGACTGACGTCAACTTGTCAGGAAGTAGTGGGCCCCAAGAGACACCAACAGAAGGAATGGATATCGGCAGTCACAATGGGCAAGATTGAGAAGAGAAAGCAGAAGAAAGCAGCAGTAAACAACAGACGGACAAGAGCAGCAAAGGCCAAGGCACAAGCAGACTTCACAGAAGCCAACGGAGAAGTCAAGAAGAGCGCAAGAACAGACAAGCGCAAGTACATCAACAGCCTGGCAGAGGAAGCCGATGAAGCAGCAACCAGTAACAACATGAAGCTGCTGTATGACACCACTAAGAAACTCTCAGGGAAGTACAGCAGGCCTGAGCGACCAGTCAAAGACAAGAAAGGAAACACCATCCTGGGAATAGAGGGGCAACTGAACAGATGGGCAAAGCACTTTGAGGAACTCCTGAACAGACCCGTCCCTTCAAACCCCCCGGACATCGACCCTGCTGATAGAGACCTAGACATCAACTGTGAGCAACCAACCAGGGAGGAGATCAGGAAAGCCATCAAAACATTCACATACCTGGGTAGCATCATTAACATGCAGGGCGGCACAGACGCAGACGTCAGAGCAAGAATTGGCAAGGCGAGGGCAGCGTACTTGCAGCTGAAGAACATCTGGAGCTCCAAGGTGGTGTCGACCCGCACAAAGATCAGACTGTTCAACTCCAACGTCAAGTCAGTCCTACTATATGGAGCGGAGACATGGAGGACAACAAACACCACCATCAAGAAAGTGCAGACCTTCATCAACAGCTGCCTGAGACGAATCCTCCAGATCCACTGGCCCGACACCACCAGCAACGCAGACCTGTGGCAACGTACCAACCAGCTGCCAGCCAAGTATGAAATCTGGCGCAGGAGATGGGGATGGATCGGGCACACCCTGAGAAAGCCAGCCAACAACATCACAAGGCAGGCACTATCATGGAACCCCCAGGGAAAACGAAAAAGAGGAAGGCCAAGAAACACCTGGCGAAGCGACCTTGAGGCAGAAACCAGGAAGATGGGATATACCTGGAGACAGCTGGAGAGAATAGCCCAGGACAGAGGACTCTGGCGGACTGTTGTCGGCGGCCTATGCTCCAGGGGGAGTGATGGGCCTAAGTAAGTAAGTAAGAATGCCCAAGTGCCCTGGGATCCATACCAAAACAATGTCACAACCGACCTGTCTCAAAGACGTGTACAATTTGTAGAACTCCTGAAGCTAAGACTTTCCTCTATTGTTTCATCTCATAATTCTCTGTCCGCTGAGTGCTTGCTTGCTTGCTTGCTTGCTTGCTTGCTTGCTTGCTTGCTTGCGCGTGTGTGTGTGTGCGCGCGCGCGCCCATTTGAATTTGTTAAAATTGTTGATAATTGTTGGTTGCATGTGTAGGAGTGGGTTGAATTCAAGCACTTTGTTTTGTTTTTACAAGATGTAGCTCCGAAGGCGCCCCAAAGGATTTGGAATCTGAGGGATCGGCGACGGTGAGTGCTGTATAAATTCTATCATTATCATTATTATTATTATTTTTTATATGTTAGTTACTATTATTATATATTATTATTATTGTTACTTATGTTGGTACAAGTGATAGCCTCCAGAGCTGAGCGAATCCACACATACCAAGAAGCCTTTCCCTCTAGAACGCTGAATCAGTTTGAGGAACCAAAAAAGAGCGCTAAGTTCAGCAGTATACACCAAGCTGGAGAGCACAGATTCCTTGATGGCGGGACAATAGACAGTGCGGGCCACCCCCTCCTTGGACTTGGATGGAGGGTGAAAACACTTACATAGGACAGTAAGACCGACACAGCTCTTGGAAAAAGACCTTGTAAACCATGGAAGTGGTGACATCCTGACTTTGAGCAGCCAGATCAAATCAGACAACGGGGGTTTCCACCATCCACACAGGTATCTCGGGGAACGTGGGGAAGTCACAGATATCTAGAATCCCTTTAGTGTTTAAAGATAACCACAGTTAAGAAAAAAAAGTGCTGGAAGTATTGTTGTGTGAGCCTGAGCAGGGAAGTCTTTACAGAATGTGTGCGATTGTGAGCACAGGCCTGAAGACTGTTTCCCCATTAGATCTGAATAGGGTTCATACAGACCTCGCAGTATAAAAATTCAAAGACCTTTCAAAGAGGTTTCAAGATTTTTAAGACATTCATGGGTGTGGTTCATTTATTACATTTGTACTATACACACGCTCATTCCATAACTGGTTGAAACCCCAAAGTAGAATTATTAATACATATCATATTACCCATTTTTAATTAATAAAAATTATATATATATATATATAAAATATATATTTTTTTTTGGGGTTTTGGGTGTTTTTGTGTGTTTTTTGTGGTTGGAGGTTTTAATCTATTCCAATGTTTACAACAAAGTCTTTCTTACCAATTTTGTTGGTTTATTTATTCATTTATGTTTTGTACCCAAAATTATATTTGACAGCAAACACTAACTGTTTTTTTTTTAGCAATAACGTAACTCAAAACATTTTCTTTTTTGGATGAATGCACATTTGTGTTGGGCCCGGGTTTAAAGGGAGAATAATGAACAATATTTTAAGGCTAACTTTGGGAAATTTAAGACAAATTTTTAAAACTTTTTTAAATTTGGGTTTAAAATTTTTTTAAGTAAAAAAAAATTTTTTCCAAGAAAATCTTCATAAAAATCTATAAGTTCACAATGTTTTTTAACAAAGTTGGAGCGCATCTACCAATTTATTACAAAAGAATCGCACCTTACAAAATGTCCACTGGGGAAATGAAGGTAGGCCACAACGATCATCCTCCTGATCACTTTTTAAAGTACAAAACCCGGGAATTTCATTGAGACCCAACTTTTTTTGCTCTCAATTTTTGCTACTTTTTAAGCATCATAAACTTGATCTAAACAAGTGCCACACTTGGGGGACCATGTGGCTTTTGAAAAGTTGGCTTCAGGTGCCACACTCCTCCCCCACGCTTGCAGAAGAATGCTTTCATCAAGGCACATGAAACAACTTTCTTTGTCTGTTCTTTTGGTAATCTAGCCTCCGACCAGCTTTGGTTTTTACAGGGATTTAATGCAGATTTTTTTCACCTGCTCTTTGTTTTAAAACTCGACAACCCCGGGGTCAATACATGAAACAAACGGGTTGGGGGACGACACCCAATTTAACTGTGATGGCCCAAAATCAATAATTCCTCCCTTGGACCACTGTCCTTTTTGCTTTCCATTCCATCTGTCCCACACTCGCACCATTGAGATTTATCTACCTATTTATTGCACAAGAATGTATCTTCAGTTTATTTCCATTGTTAATGGAAATACTCGGCAATGACACTAACTGTTATAGACTTAAAAGCTTTCTCCTCACATGGGTTTCACCAAATGCTAAATGGATCAAACAGCGTATTGTAAACCTTGGCATCCACCCCCGGAAAACCAGACCAGGAACACGGCGGGCGTACGTCATCCACGGCAGCCGTGCTTCCCACATCTGCCTTCCAGCTCACTTCTGACGTCACTACCACAACGACTGTCACCAGCCACAACACTGCTTCACTTTCCTGTCCTGCAGACGTTTCATCCTTTGTCTGTGACTCTAACCGTTCTATCCGTGATATGTGCAATGATTTTCATGAGACTATAAATCCCTGACTGGCCCAATTCTTTTACCATCTTCTTTTACAATCTTCCATTCCTGACTTCCATCCAAGACCTTGTCTACTCTTCCACTGCACATCTCTACCATCACCCTCAGCCTCATCCTCTGACAGTCATAATCACTGCTGTCTTCTTCAACCTCTTTGCCTCCCTCAAACCTTCTCCACATGTGTCTTCACAACGCCCAATCTGTCTATCCTGATGGCAAAGCCGACTTAATTTCTCAACACAACATAGATCTAACCTTTCTTACAGAAATTCGGCTAAAACCACTGGGTCATGAACCAAAGATAAAACAACTGACGCCACCTGGCTACAAAACTCTTTCTTTCCCCGGACTCTCCCGTGAAGATGACATTGCCATCGTCTACAAAGACACACTGCATCCAGCTCTTTCTATCTGTCACTTCCTTTTTCACCCGAATATTTCAAAGTCTGTGAACTCAACCTCACCTTACCTGGCCACTTGTTACTTTCTGTTGCCTTTACCGTCCACCTCTCAACCGTAGAAACAATTTGACGTCTTCAGTTTTCCACCAAGAGTTTCAATCACTCCTTGACCATTTCAGCCTCTCCCCCAAGAAACTTATAATTCTTGGTGACTTAACTGCCACTTTGACAACGAGTCTTCTCCTGATGTTAAGCATCTTTTTCTTTGTCTAACCACTCTCTTTCCCAGCTGGTAAACGAACCAACAATCAGATATGGTCACATTTTAGACTGGCTTATCACCGATGTTTCACAAGGTCTAGTCACATCTCAGTTTGTATCTGTCACTGACGAACTGCTCTCGGATCGTTCTACCGTTATTTTCTCCCTAAACATTGCAAAGCCTATCAGAAAGAAGAAGTGCATTACCCGTCGCAACCTCAAGGCCATATATATTCAAACTTTTCTATACCAAGCTGCTGAAAGTCTATCACAAACGCCTGACCATAATGACCCTTCTAAACACTAAAATACCGTTCTAAGCCAACTCCTTGATGAGCATGCGCCTCCTACTGACCATCTCCTGCCTGATAGGCCATGTGCACCATGGTACATCCATGACATTCTGGTCGCAAAACGCAAACGCCGACAACTAGAACGGCAATGGCGAAAAACAAAAACTGAAATAAACAAACAGCTTCTTCGTAAACAACTCTACAAAATCAAAACCTTAATCCATTCAGCAAAAACAAAATATTACTCTTCTCAAGTTCTTGATGCCACAACTATGAAATCTCTTTTCCCTCACATCCTCTATTCTTGGATCTGCGAAGGCTAGCCCTCTTCCTTCTATCCACAACCGCTCTGAACTTCCTTCTATATTTTCTGCATTCTTTTCTGACAAACTCCGCAACATTCGCTCTAGCTTGGATCAGACTCCTTTCCAGCCTGCAATTTCTGATCATCATTTTTTCTGGCACTCCTCTCCTATTCTTTTACCCAGCAAGCGAGAAAGAAATCGAGAAATTCTGAAAGGAATGACTATAAAATCATGTGATCTCGACCCCATACCTGCTTCTCTTTTCGCACAGGGCCTACCACAGCTTATACCCACAATCACGAAGATAGTAAACTCATCTCTTGTTTCTGGAAATGTTCCTTCAGCTCTCAAAACTGCTTTAGTCACACCATTACTCAAAAAGCATGACCTTGACCCCAACATTCTGAAGAATTACAGACCCGTTTCCAACCTACCTTTTATCTTTTAAAGTCCTTAAAAAAGTAGTTCTCAAACAGCTCAACAATCACCTCCTCTCCAACAGTCTTCTTCGCGTGCCGACGCTTAAGAATCGGCAGACTTACGAATTAAAAAAAAACACAAAGTGATGGTTAACTCAAGGGAAGGTACTCTGACCTATAGGGCAATCATTTTTCTAAACACAGTTGCTTTCCTTGACCATAAGCTTGGCTAGTTTTTGTCTGTTGGCCAATTTTGTTTGACATGTCAACAAGTGATATCTTTGAGATTTCATAACACTCCAGTGTTATGATTATTTAAAAAAATAATCTGTTGTACAAAAAGTGACATCACATGGATTCAGCCAGCTTCAGGGAACTTTGGTGAAAAATCATCACATTGCTTTAAGGGGACTAGTTGATGAATAGTTCAAGCCATTTAAGATGCCAGCCCTAATTTTCAAAACTTTTTCTTTTTCAGCATTCAGTGACATATTTTGAAAAATTGTAAAAAAATAAATACATTCATCTATTAAAAAACTGTGAAACAATCTCAAAAGAAGACAAACTTTTCAATGATGTATAATGTGTATATCATTATTATGTTGGGTAAGTCTGCTGAATTTTTCAAATAAAGCCAAAATCACACGTCACCACAAAATGGCGGGATCCATTTCACTGCGACTCCAATGAGTTAAAAACGCTTCTACTTGCTTCTGAATCAGGGAAAATCTCCCTCCTCACTGTACTTGACTTATCTGCAGCCTTCGATACTATTGACCACCTTATTCTTCTCTCCCGTCTTCAAGAAAAGTTTGGTGTTACTGGTACAGCCCTCATCTGGTTTAGCTCATATCTGACCGACCGCTTCCAGACAGTAAACAAGATTCAGTCAGTACCTGCCAAACTGGAATGTGGAGTGCCGCAGGGATGAGTTCTGGGCACTGTTCTTTTCACTCTCTACACCACTCCACTGTCACATATAATTAACCGTCATCAGATCAACCATCAGTTTTATGCAGATGACTCTCAGATTCTAAGCAGTGACACTCCTGAAACTCTGCCTTCTCTCTTGACAAATATGGCCTACTGCTTTCAAGATATCCAAAACTGGATGACAGAGAACAAGTTACAACTAAACGCTGATAAAACTGAAGCCATGCTTGTAGGAACCAAACACAAATTCTCTTCCATTACAACAGCTTCAATAGAATTCGGCAATGCATCAGTCCCTCTATCCACTGCTGTAAAGTATCTAGAGGTCATTATCGACAACACACTCTTTATGCAAAAATTCATCACCAAGACCTGCCAGTCGCGCTACTATCAATTACAGCGTATTAGTGCAATTCGAAAGTACCTGTCCAAAGACGCAACATCCAAACTCGTGGCATCTCTCATTCTTTCACGTCTGGACTATTGCAATTCTCTTTTGGCTGGTATGCCAGCATCATCTATCCACTCCCTTCAACGTATTCAAAACTCTGCAGCTCGACTAGTCCTCAGAAAGAAAAAAATCTGAGCACATTGCCCCTCTTTTGCGATCTCTTCACTGGCTGCCTGTGCCACAAAGAATAAACTATATGATCAGTACTGTCTGTTACAAATGTCTCCACAAAACAGCACCCTCCTACCTCTGTGAATGTCTTCATCTGTACACTCCTCCTCATTCCCTTCGCTCTGCTGCAGATACCTTGCGCTTAAGAATACCTAGATTCAGCCAGTCCACCGTTGGGCTTCGCTCTGTCTCTGTTTCTGGTCCATCGATTTAGAATGGCCTCCCTATCTCTCTTCGCCAAAAACCTTCTTGTGACACTTTTAAATCCGGCCTCAAGACATTTGTTTTAAAACTAAGATTTTTCTCTCCTGTTTCATTTCATAGCTGTCCCTGCTTTTCAACAGCCAAAAATCCATCACCCTGCCAAAGTGTTTAACCTGTGTGTGTGTGTGTGTGTGTGTGTGTGTGTGTGTGTGTGTGTGTGTACATTTGGACTTGTTAGAGCTCTTACTTGCTATTGGTTAAGAATGTGTAAGAATGAACTGAGTGCAAGCGCTTTGATTTGTCTGTGCAAGATACAGCGCTATATAAATTCCATTATTATTATTATTATTATTATTATTATTATTATTATTATTATTATTATTAAATACTTTCAACAGACCAGCCTTAATTTTCAAAGGTTAGTCAGAGGTTGGTAATTTTCAACTGGATTCAAAGTCTGAATCTAGTATTTCTTTTAAAAATTACTTTTAATATCCGAAAATCGTCAATACGGAATCCCAATTAAATCGGAAGGAATATCACCCATGCATATGTGCGTTTCTTCTGTATTCTTTTCTGTTCTTTCTTCTGGTTTGTTTCTTGTCCCCATTCTGTTCTCCCCTCCTCCTTTTATTCTCTTCTTTCCGCTTTTCTTGTTCAGTCTCTAATTTCTTGCTCTTGTTGTTGTTGCTGCTATTTTTGGTTTTGTTCATCGTTTCTTTATTTTGCTTTTTCCGATATTTTGTTGCTTTTGCTGGCTGTTGTTGAGTTTCTACCCCTTTCTCTCTCGTTATTAATCTTCTGTCTTCTTTGCGTTTTCTTCTTTTTCCATCTGTTTCTCCCCTTTGTTTTTATTAAGCTTTTCCTTATAAGTTCCTTTATTTTGTACTTGGACTTCTGTTTCTTTGGCTTCTTTTGTTTTAAAAAAAAATCCTTTTGTTTATAATTTGTTTAAACCAAAAGTTCATCTGATCTGAACACAATGCAAACATTAAGAATAAAAGAATCAGTTTACACACTTTTCCGCCATTTTATACATCCATGCATGTGTGTAGGTATGCATACTATATCTCTCAAGCACACAACCGCACACACACTCTCTTTCATACACACACACATATACACACGGACACAGACAAACACACACACCTATACACAAAAAGTAATCATCTTGGTTAATGCTTTTCCAACTTAACCCTATCCTTTTATGTAAGTATCTATTTTACTAAAGCATTTCCCCTCCTCTCTTACAAAGAAAAACATGTTTGCCCATTCCTATTCTTGCTCTCTCTCACACTCCCACAGACGCCTTAGCCATAGCTTCTCCTATGCCCCTTCCCACACACAGCTATCCATCCCACACCTCCTGTCTAAAGTCCTTTCTCCCTAAAACATTTCCCATACTCCTCCACACCTAAAAACGGAAGATATGAAAAAGGTTTGTTTCTGTGTCAGGTCATGTATCACGATATCCACCTGCCTTTTGTGTCCACATGTAGGGCCAGGTTAAGAAATACAGGTTAGTGTAAAGGTTAGAGTTAGCATTAACATTAGGAACTGGGTAAGGGCTGTCGGTCAGCTGGCTTGTCGGCCTGTCTGCATGCATGTGGACGCAATGGCACTCGGACACAATGGTACCTAGCTTTTGACACAATGGTTTGGAAGTTTTCTTTAAATCACAAATCAGTTATCCTATTAACAAGTCATGGTTGTTTCTGTTGCTTCACTGACTGGATTTTTAATGACAAATTTCCAGTTCTGGAATCAGATCAGTGGTTTAGGCTGTGGGTGTTTAACCCCCCCCCCCCCAAAATTAAGTAGATAAACGAAGGAACAAGCCCAAAGGTACTGTTATTTCTTGCATTTTTCTATTAAGTACAATTTTCCAGTTCTGAAATCAGCAATTTCCGCCCTACTTCATTAAAAAAAAATGCATCCGTTTTCAAAAGAACCCACGTTGATTGAATGGATGAAGGTACTTATTAGCCACAAATAAAACCCCTGAGAACACCTGCTCTTTTATGTGCTAGCCTTTCTTCTGTTATTCCCACTTACCTAGCCATATATCCCTATCCCTTTCTCCCGACTGAAAGAAATCCCTGTGGATAAACTAAAGAATTAGCCCAAAATAAACATATGCAACAAGCCCTATCTTTTATTTGCTAACGGCTTAATTCTATTTCCAATAACCTAACCACACAGAACCTACCCTCTCCTTCAAATTATCAGTTTCCTTTTAGTACCTTTTCTACGAAATCAACTTTGATTCCCCTCTTCCCCCCCAACAAATTATTTACATATACACTTACATACTCTCCCTCTTTCTCAACACACACACACACACACACACACACACACACACACACCACACACACACACACACACAACTTATGCACACGTTAAACCCTTTTGCCTGTAGAAAAGAAGAATATTGTGTGCCAATGGAAATGGAGGACACAATTTTCGAAACCGCGTGCACACACTGGGACTAGGTATAAAAAGGCACAGGAGTGCTTATTCACTATCCTCGACGTGGAAAAATAACACACACACACACACACACACACACCACACACACACACACACACACACACACACACTCAGTTTTTCTTTGGGTGGATATATTTTTATAAGAATTTGTTTTATTTGTATGGCTTATCATTGGGTTTTTAAAAATTCTATGTACGCATATATATATTATCATTGTTACTTTTTATTATCACTACTTTAAAAAAAAAAGAGAGATGGCTTGATGAAAAAAAAGAATCTGCACTGCTTATTATTCAATGCACCATCTGAAAATAAAGTTTGACTTTGACTTTGACATATACACCTACAATTTTGTCAGGAATCCCCCCATGTCTGTTAATTTACTTCCAGTGTACAACAGCACCTTCACTACCTCTACTTCCTCATTTCTTTCTGGATGGAGCTTGGGCAACGCTTGCCTTGAAATTCGCTCCCTTGAGTCCGTTTCGTAGTTTACAACTTGAGTTCAAACAAAGTGTTCCCATCTGCTCTTGAAAGTTAGCTTCAGCTTCGAACTCTTGCCCCCCCCCCCCCTTTTCAGATCAACAAGTTTTATCACACATACAGCAAAAACACTTTTTTGTTGCTACTTCATTCACACAGCCTCCAGCTCTGCTTCCCTCTATTACACAGGATTCGATGCATAGTTATAGCCATCATCTGTCGTTTTTAAACTCTGAATGACAAAAAATGTATAGATTTAATCTATACAACGTAGCGATGGCGAGGCCACTTCCGAAGACTTAACGCGCATGCGCCAAATTAATTTTTACTTCCTAAAATCTTTACCATCTGCTAGTCCTCGTTTGTTTCGTCCATGCTCTCACACGTATTTGAACCTTTTTATATTTTTCCGCACAGAAAGATATCTTTAGTTTATCCATCCTTAATGAGAACACCTTGATAGACAAGCCTCGACTTTCAAGGGTTTTCAAGAAGGCGTTTGTCACAGGTTGCCATTCTGGTAATTTTTTAAAGAATTCAAAGTCTTGGATTTCATATTCCTCAGTTTTTTTATACCTCCAAAATCGCCAAATTCAGAATTCCCTTTAAAATGAAAGGAAAACCCCCATAGGATTTTAATGAGATGTACCGATCCATTCAAGGGTGGGGTTTTGTTTCAAAACTAGATGTCGATGGAATCCAGGTTTTTTGTGTGGAAAGAGTTGGGTTAGGATTTGGCATGGAGTGGTTTTTGAGTAGGGGTTATTTATTGTTTTGGTGGTGGGTAGGGTCAGAGGTGTGGTTCCGTGTTGGCTTTGGGATCGGGTTGGGTTGAAGTGGGTTGGGTTGAAGTGGGTTGGGTTGAAGTGGGTTGGGTTGAATCGGGTTTGAAAGGACATTGATGGCTGGGTTGGCTTCTTCAATCCAATCCAATCTTGTTTTTATTATAGCCCCGCCGACCACAGAGGCCATATCAGGGCCGTCACCTCAACGGCTTCTTTCTGTTTTTTCTGTTTTATTTTACAGAATACTTTTATATAGCCTATTTCCGTTTGGCTTGGTTATTTTTTTAAAATCGTAAGGCATTCGTAATTATTTTATTGATTCATTTATTTCTCTTTGTTAAGTCAGGGTTTTGCCACTAAAGAGGCTACCACTGTAACGAACTTCTTGATGGTACAAGCTTGAGCACTTTCTGCCTATGCATCTACCTCTCTCTACCTAGCCATCAATCAATCAATCAGTCATCATGTTATGGTGTATAACTGTGAGTTTAACAAGTGGAGATTTGGACTGCATACACGCATGGTTTACGCTGTGTGTGTGTGTGTATGTGTGTGCGCACGTGCGCAGGAGTGTGCGTGCATAAGTGTGCGTGTTTGCGTGTTTGCACGCGCGTGGGCGTGCGTGCGCGTGGGCGTGCGTGCGCGTGGGCGTGCGTGCGCGTGGGCGTGCGTGCGCGCGTGTGTGTGCATATGTGTGTTGTATGCACGCGCCCAAGCTCGTGCTTGGGTATGCATGGACATCTATATGTCAGTGCCTGAAAGTATGCATGCTATGATATAGGACCCTATGTACAATAAGGCATGTGTGCCTTACCTTACTGATGACAGGCCACGACTTGTTACAGATGTCAATGTCAGTGTCAGGTGACTTGGGCGACATAGTGGTGTCATTTATCATCAGTGGTTGGAGCTTCTGTTCCGGGGATTCCAGTGAACCTGATCACAGGCAGAATGATCCATTCAGCTTCAAGTTTTTTCCTCAAAATTAGAAACCAGAAATTTGGAGAAAAAAAATCACCTGAAACCCTGATGATGATTTCTTTAAAGAAAATCTAAGAATTTCAAAAGCAGGTGACCTTAATACCTTTATTTTATCTGTTTTAGTAAAGGTAAAGGAGTCCCATAACCTATAAGGTCGTAGGGGGAGCGAGGCGTCAAGAGACCTCACTTCTCCAGAAGCCAGCAGCATATTGAAGGCGGGGCCCATCTCCTCTCCCTCGCTGCTTTACCTTCCCTGACCCTAAAGAGGGTAGGTACCCATTTACAGCTGGGTGAACTGTACTGAAGCCAAGGCGCGCAAACGGTCACCCATCCATTTGGTATTCACGCTCGACGCTGCTTTTTTCTGTTATACAAAGCCATATATTTCAAGACAGATTACCGTTCATTATTTCTTTTGAAAAAAATAAAGCCAAATGATTTGAAAATGTCTTTATTTCTACCCCCCCCTCTCCACGAAATTTCAAAGATTATTAAAAAAAACCCACCCCAATTTGCTTATTTCTTTAAATGATTTCAAAACGGATACTCTGAAAACATTATTTTTAGATACCTCTCCGTCTTTTCTTGACAACTGGTTGGGAAAGGTTTGGGCCAGTAACACGAACACAGCAGTGGTAGGCTGTCATTGTTGCCATGTACTATCCATCAAATATCCCAACTTCAACGTAAATGTACAACAAAAGTAATGACGGGAAGAAAGAATCATTGTCATAAGTACTTACCTATTGATTTGTTTGCACTGTCACTCCATTCTCCATGCTACTGTGGCTGTTTTCTTGCTCTTTTGGTTTTACTCTTTCTTCTCAGTCCTGTTTCAAGCAGTGGCCATTTTGTTTTGTCCGCTCACAAACCTGCTCACTCGCAGCAATGCAAATTCGGGGTGTCGAGATAGAGGCCAGGTACCCGTCCAAACTTGGCGGGTGAATCGTGCTACTCGTGCAATGCTCAGTGTTGTGCGTTTCCAGTTTATTTTAGTCCCTTCCGTTACACACACACTCACACACACACAGACTTAGCCTACACACACACACACACACACAAAAGCAAATGCACTGCTTATTCAATGTACCATCTGACAATAAAAGTTTGACTTTGACTTTGACTTTGACACACACACACACTTTGGATGAGACTATAAACCGAGGCCCCGGGTGCGAACGCACGCAGAACATCTTGCGCACACGTGAAATCCTGTTCCGCTTTTCGTAAGAGTAGGCCATTGTGTGCCGGTGGGAACAGATGACAAAATTTACAAAACCGCATACACACGGGGACTAGATGTAAAAAAGCACATAAGTGGTTATTCCATTATCCTCGATATAAAAGAATAAAATAAAAATTAATAAAATTAAAACACACACACACACACACACATGACATCTTGACACACACGAATGCTTGTGTGTCAAAGTGGTTAGCGTCTTAGTTCCCTAGCCCCGTCGAGCTATTACTGTGTATGAAAATTGTGCGAGCATGCCCCAAGCAGGTATACACATGCGCACACGCGTGCGCACGTGCTCTCATGTACACATGACTTTGGTTTTTGATTTTCTCCAAGATGACAAAGGGGACGGAATCAGTTAGTTGTATATGACTGTTACATCGTGGTTCATTTGTTTGCTTTCCAAAATGGATATGTCGTTATATGTCAGAAATGGGCACTCTGGATCCTTTGTTTTGGTCTTGTTTTGGGTTTTGTTTCACGCTTTTCTATCCATTTTTCGTATGACAACTTGATTACACATAGCAAAAAAGCCACAAACAAACAGCAATATGTATACTAGCACAAACATTAGTGGTGTTCTTTCTCTCTCTAATGTGAAATGGATAAAAACGTTTTCTGCTATAATGTCTACCTACCCCCTGCTCCAAACATGTTTTGTATAGTGGCCCAAAGCCGAAACACAATAAAGTATTTCAGTGTTCAATGTTCAGTGTTCTCTCTGTCTCTGTCTCTGTCTCTCTCTCTCTCTCTCTCTCTCTCTCTCTCTCAGTGGCATAGTGGGTAGACACATTGGTTTCCTGGCTGACAGGTCGTGGATTCAGTCTCATAAGAGGAATATCTATTAATTTATCTGTTTAAAACCCGCCAGGTCCCTACACAAAGCGAAGATGCTGTGCACTAATTGGGAAGAATGGTACCACACAGTAGACGCGCTTCGTCCACTTTGCGATGTTGACAGTGTTGTTCAACTTTACTGACCAGCACTGCAGGGGTCTCTACACCTCTCATGGCAAGATGTTCTGTGTGTGGGAGGAGTGGAGTAGGCACTGATGTTAACTCCAAGGGAAAATTTCCCCTTGAACGGGATTCGAACCATGGTCAGCAGATCACGAGCGTAATGCACAACAGAGCGTTGTGTTAGAGCAACCAACCAACCAGGCTACCCCGCCCCCCTCCCCCTATCTGATATGGTGTTGTTTTTGTGGTTGTTGTGTTGTTGTTGTTTTGTTGTTGTTTGTTGTTGTTGCTGTTGCATATCTTTGCAAAGTTTTTCTTATTTTTAGTTCAGGGTTATTCTAAGTTAATGAGAAAAATGACCCCCTCCACTGACTTAGGTCAACATAATTCGCCGACCCAGCCTATCTTTTCTTATTTTCTTTGTTGTGGTTGTGGTTGTTCCTCAGCTAGAGCTCCAAGGTTCACCAGTGGTGAGAGCTTTGCGTATGTGTCTGGTATTTTTTTTAAATAACCCACCATTAAGGTAGCCGCATTCTGACTTCGGGGATAATGTATAATCACGACAGCAATGTGGCTGCACTTTTTAAAATAATTTTCCTATTGTCTATTCCCACAGGCACGAATAGTCTACTCTTTCGAAAAGCTGATCGGGTTTCACAACCTGTGTGTAAGATGTTCTGCATACTTTCGCGAAAGGGAATTCAGTTTATAGACTCATACAAAAGACTTTCGGGTGAAGGAGACAGTGGGGGCGGTACTGATGTTATCTCCAGAGGAAAAGTCCCCTCAAACGGGTGCCTCAGTGGTGGCTCGATCCCGGGCCGTCAGATCACGAGATCAACGCTCTAACCACAAGGCGATACCGTTTTCAGTATTTCATTCAATAATTTATATATCCCGTTTGGGCCCGAAATTCCCTCCCCCCCCATTCATTAGACCAAGAGTGATGGTCTGGGAGCTAGTCTATGGGATGAGACGATAAACCGAGGTCCCGTGTGGTACACAAATTATTTAGCGCACGTAAAAGAACCCACGGCAACAAGAGAGTTGTCACTGGCAAAATTCTGTAGAAAAAGCCACTCTGATAGGGAAACAAATTCAGCTGCAGACCACAAAAAAGGTGACGCTGCTCTTGTGGCGACGCGCTCTCCCCGGGTAGAGCAGCCCGAATTTCATGCAGAGAAATCTGCGTGACTTAAAGGGGTATAAATAAATAAATAAATGTTTCATGAAAGGAATGGGTTTCACCAAGCTCAGCTGTCGCACTACACACTGTCTGAAACATTAGAATCAGTGCAGTGTCTACGACTGCTGACAGACTTAAAGTAAAAGACTTAAAAAAAATTCTTTTATTTCGAGAATAATGGAATAAGCATTCACATGCTTCCTTTTTAACATCAAGTCCCCGTGTGTTTGCAGGCTTGGAAATTTTGTCATCCGTTCCCACCGGCACACAAATGCCTATTCTTCCGAAAAGTGGGACAGGTTATAACTTGTGCGCAAGATGTTCTGTGTGCGTTCGCACGCGGGGACCTCAATTTATAGTTTCATCCGAAGGTCTTTTGGGAGGAGTGGAGTAGGCATTGATGTTAACTTCAGGGGGAAATATCCCCTTGATCGGGATTTGAACCAGGGTCAGCAGATCATGAGCGCAATGCACAACGCTCTAACCAACCAACCACACTACCCCGCCCCCCTCCCCCTATCTGATATGGTGTTTTTATGGTTGTTGTTTCGTTGTTGTTTGCTGTTGTTACACGTTCCCTAGCTTAACATTGTAGGGGGTGATCCAGAATATGCACTCTGTTGCACTCCCGTCGCCTGAGAATCACTAAAATTGAAAGTGCACACTGGAAGGAAAGTGTACGTGTGTGTGTGTGTGTGTGTGTGTGTGTGTGCGTGCGTGCGTGCGTGCGTGTGTGTGTGTGTGTGCGTGCGTGCGTGTGTGTGTGTGTGTGTGTGTGTGTGTGTGTGTGACTCTCTTCAAGTACTTTGCTACATCGGTGGTCAAACTCCGACTTCAGAGACTGTCTATCTTCTTTGAAATGGGAGTGCAGGTTATTGCGCTAAAAGCTTGTCTTGGCTGAGGGCAAGTTCAAGACAACGTGTTAATGACTGCAGGCCACAGCGCTTAGCTGACAGCAGTCACAGACCAAGCTGAGACAAACACAGTAGGTCTGTGGTCTAGAGGTAACCTACCTACCTGCGTAGAAAGCGAAAAATGCGGGTTTCGTCCGGGTCTGGGTTCGACCCTCCCCTCGCCCTTCATCCACTAGACCATTTAGATTGTCTGGGTGCTAGTCTTTCGGATGAGACGATAAACTGAGGTCCTGTGTGCAACATGCATGTAGTGCACTTACCAAAAAATCCTACGGCATCACGAGAGTTGTCCCTGGCAAAACTCTGTAGAGAAAAGCCACTCCGATAGGGAAACAAATACACATGCAGACAGGACAAAACATTCGGTAGCGCTTCTCTTGTGGTGATGCACTCTCCCCTGGGGAGAGCAGCGCGAATTTCATGCAGAAAACTCTACGGTAACTTCAGGTGACATGCGAAATACAAGGACTGTCGCAGGGATGTGATGATGGATCATTTTGAATGAAGCCTTTCTGTTACAGATCGTATGCAACAAACAAGGAAGCAAAAAAAAAATCCCACAAAAGAAACAAACGAACAAACAAAGAATCATACATACAATCAAAGACACAAACAAGCAACAAACAAAACAAAAACAAACAAATACACCAACAAGTAATCAAGCAAACAAACAAACAAACAACAACAAAGAAACAAACAAGTAATCAAACAAACAAACAAACAAATAAACAAATAAACAGCTAACTCATTAATTAGGGCACACCACCACATCTAATCAAGCCTTAACTGCGAGCAGAATGACAATTCAAAATTATCTCCCTTTAGCTGTGCCAATTTTTCCTGATCGTCCTTGGGTTTGGTTTTGCTATCTCTCTGTGTCTCTGTCTCTCTCTCTCTGTGTCTCTCTTTGTCTCTCTGTCTGTCTGTCTGTCTGTTTCTCTCTCTCTCTCTCTCTCTCTCTCTCTCTCTCTCTCCCTCCCTCTCTCTCTCTCTCTCTCTCTCTCTCTCTCTCTCTCTCTCTCTCTCTCTCTCTCTCTCTCTCTCTCCATCTCTAAATTGTTCATCCTTTTTGGACTGTTTCCGAAGGCAATTGTGTGTGAGTGTATGTATGTGTGTGTCTGTGTTTGTGTGTCTGTGTGTTTGCTTTATTTATTCATTTTATTCTTTTGTTTCGAGGAAAATGAAAGAAACACTCATGTGCTTTTCTACATCCAGTCCCCGTGTGTATGCAGTTTTGGAATATTTTTCATCCGTTCCCACTTTCACACAATAGCCTACTCTTCCGAAAAGCGGAACAGGTCTTAACGTGTGCTGAGGATGTTCTACGCGCGTTTGCACACGGGACCCCGGTTTATAGTCTCATCGGAAGGACTTTAAGGGAGAGTGGAGTGGGCACTGGTGTGAACTCTAGAGGAAAAATCCTCTTCAATGAGATTCGAACCCGGGTCAGCAGATTATGAGCGCAATGTGCATCACTCTAACCACCAGGCTCACCCGTCCCCTACGCGCGCGTGTGTGTACGTGTGCGTGCGTGCGTACGTGCGGGCGTGTGTGTGTGCTTGAGGCTACACACAAATGCAGACTGACAGGCAGACACACAGACAGATCGATGGCTAACACGTAGGCAGGCAAGCACACTAATGCCACAATCCCCTTTTCTGTCTAATATCACATGTTGTAAAGAGACGTAAAATGATAAATAACGCAAACAAACGCATTCACAGACAAACACACACATAGACACACACAGACACGCACAGACACATGCACACATAGACATACACACACACAGACACGCACAGACACATACACACATAGACACACACACACCTGTGCGCGCTTGAAAATATTCT
>CM054143.1:59794661-59799661 GCA_028751875.1 Rapana venosa | reverse complement strand
AAGACTGTCAAACTGTTTTTATGCTTTTAGATGTTATGTTGGGATTGTCTTCAGCTACGCCAAACTTTTAGCAAAGCAGCCTATATCATCATGTAAAGGTAAAAAATATCCTTTGAGATCGAAGTATGGCTGCCTGTACAACTAGACATTTAAAACAAACACCCAAACTTCCCGTTCATTGGGTATCTACTGTCTTACAGTGATTGTAAGGTAGGATGAATGAGACAGTGACTTGTCTGGATGACCCTCATGGTTTTAAGCTAAGAAATGCACAACAATAGCAACTACAACAGCAGCAACTATAAAGCTTTGGTAATCGTTGCATAAAATCTGACGTTCTTTTGTGTTGGTTTGCAAGCATTTGGGACGCTTTGGAAGTTGGCAGGGGTATGAAGTAAGACAAAATTTGGATGTCTCGTCTTTTCTTCAAATATCTTATTATTACAGAAAAGAAGATACCCCAAACTATTCATGAAGGCATGGGTCTAACACATGGTGAATAATCCTCTTCCATCCCACCGTGAAGACAAGGGTCACTGATGAAAAGCGGGGCGGACGAAGCACCCTAGCTGCCCCAAGGTGACTGAGGCCTCCCGACATCCTCAACCACAGTGGATCCAGCCACAGCTGTTCACTGCCTGGTTATCATTAACAGACCTGCGACTTTTTTGTAGAAAAAGCCATCAACAGGAACATCAATCATGGCATGGTTCAGTCTATTAATTGCCTGATGATATAGAGATGGGCACCAGCTATTGTGGCGTAGTGGTCAGCTGGTTTGGTATCGAGCTAAAAGGTCGCGGATTCGAATACCATCAAAGTCATAGGGATTTTCTTTTGTACTCCAGCTAGCTCCTACCAAGAGAGAGATTGCTATATGTTCATTGAGAAGACTAGGATCAGAGTCGAGCGATTTTAGTGTGTTGCTCTAAATATGACTCACCAACAGGCAGATATATGTTTCTCTCCGGACAGGTTGACGCCGTAATATATTCTGATAGGAAAACATAGAGAACAGCCCTATCAAGCAGTCTCAAAGTATATGCAATTCCATAGCAGCATCATTTCATCATCCTCATCACCATGGATCATCATGCTATAGGATAACATTGTCTCTGATTCGGTGGCCCCAGTTGTTGTGGTCTCATGGTGACCTCAGATTCCTGTTTCCCCATACACTTCTGTGCCTGTGGGGAGCTTGTATCAAAGGCTTCAGGGTTGGAGGTTTACGAGAAAAGGTCGTTGCTGTGGTTACCACCCCGGGTGGGCATCTCAATCAGTGTGTATTCAGCTACTAACATCTTTAGTAGGGGGCTTAGAAGGTAGTGTCTTGCGTGTGTTAACTCAGAACAGGTTCCACTCAGCGCCACTAAAGTGACACATTAGCAGTGCAGGGCTCCTCTGGCTGGTAGACGCGTGGCAACTTGATCACTCTGTGGGGGGGTGACATAGCACATCTGGGTATGGCTGTGGCGGGGAAATTGACATGAGCAGCATGGGACCAGCAGGACAGGAACCTCACAGAAGATGAGGCAGCACCCGTCTGCGAAAAAAAAGAAAACTGACCCGAAACACAACAACGAAGAAACTAATCCCCAAGTAAACAACAACAACAAAACAACCAAAAACAATAACAGCAGCATTCACAACAACATCAAAAATAACCAGCCAACCAAACAAGAGAGAAAGGAAAATAGAACACAACCTCTCTCTCTCCCCCTCCAAACAAATTTCCAAGACCTCAAACTGCCCCCACCCGCTTCTCCCCATCACTTCCTTTCACCACACTGCCAACAAAATCTATTAATTCTAACATTTTTGGTGCTCCTTTCCCCTCATTTATGATTACCTCCCTTCTCCCAATTGGGCGAAACATTACTGGATCACACCTTACAGCCTTTCGTCAGGACCCCCTGTTTAGCACTGATTCACAACACACACGCATAATAAATAAATAAATAAATAAACAACACACACACACACACGCACACACACACAGGTCTGCGCACACAAACACACAAGCACATACACATACATACACACATATGCACACACACAACATAATACAACACACACACATACACACACGCATACACACACACAAGCGTGCGCACGCGTGCACGCGCGCATGCATACAAACACATAGAGGCGCGCACACACAAACAGACACACACACACATACACCCACACCAACACACCACACCACACCACAACACACACACTTACACACACAACACACACACACACTCACACACACACACACACACACACACACACACACACACACACACACACACACACACACACACACACACACACACACACACACACACACACACACACACACACATACACACAACACACACAAAATATACGGTATCTTTCCTGTAGAGATAAGGGTACATCCAGTTCTATCGATTCCATATCATGTCTTGCCCCCTTTTTTGCAGCTCTGTCAGCCCACTCATTTGAAAAAATTCCAACATGAGAAGGCACCCAACAAAAAGAAACAGGCATACCTCTTAAACTTAGGAGGTGTATGACATATTTAATTTCAAAAATAATTCTGGAGATCTTCTTGAAGTTTGGGGATTTTATAGCATACAATACTAGTATATTAGAACAAACTTCATGGGGTAAGTTTAAAGAATCTGATCAATTCAAGGAACGATATTTAAAAAGTTGTCTGACCACTGCCCATATTTCTTGTTATACGGCTCCTTCTCAAATAAATTCGCGTTTTATAACAGTAAGAAGGGTTAATTCACTATATTTTAGAATGAAGTTAAATGCATTTCTTACAAAATTTTGTAAACATGTTAGATGTCTATGTGGAGATCATATTTCCAATACTCATATCGTATTTGAGTGCCCTATTGTAAAACCTTTTTTACCTACATTTTCTGAACAGTCTCTGGAAAATGTATTTGAAAATTCAAAGCTAGCCTTTGCCATTGCCAGATGTTTATTGCATAGTCCACTTGAATATTTATTGTAGTTACATTATTGTTATTTCATGTTTCCACATTGTCGAGTTTATATTTTGCTCCTGTTTAAAAGTATTATCATTACTTTTCTAGGTGGTGGTTTTTTGTGTTTTTTTTTTCAATTTTTCTCTCTTTTTTTTCCACAAAAATACCAACACTGATGCTATTTCTTAACCTTTTATCCTTCCACTCCTTCCTCTCCCTTATTTAACTTCCACTACACTTTCTATTTCCCTCGTCTAATATCACTTAGAGTGAACAGATGTTAAATTGAAGACACAAAACACATTACACACTGAAACAACAACACACACACACACACACACACACACACACACACACACACACACACACACACACACACACACACACACACACACACACACACACACACACACACACACACACACACACACACACACACACACACACACACACACACTCTCTCTCTCTCTCTCTCTCTCTCTCTCTCTCTCTCTCTCCTTCCCCCTCTCTCTCTTCCAAACATAAAGAAAAAAAAACTGAACAATTTTGCAAAGAAGCCCTTTCAAATTTATGCATCTGTCCTTTGACAAGTTAACTATTGCGCGGGGCCTTGTAACAAATCTGTTTTTGATTCCTGACAATTAAGCCAGCAATTTGTGCCATGGAAACAGAGACAAGTTCCTCCCCAGGCCTGAATTAAGTTCTATTTTAGACACACAGATAGAGACAGACAGCTGAACACATGCTGTGTGCACGCACAAACACCAGCACGCTGTCATAGGACACAGTCACGATGAGGGTTTATAAACAGGAACTATGTTCGGGACCAAGTGCATATAGTTCATTCACACACCGAAAAACAAGTATGTTTGTCGATAGTGCGTACTCGTGCATGCGTGCATGCACATAGACAATCATATTTCCATACACACGCATGTACGCATGCACTCACATGCAGAGCACGCAAGTATGGGCACACACATACACACAGACGCACGATGACTGAAAGCACACACACATATGGAAAAAAACGTGCATACACACATGCAAAGCATGCGCGCGCGCACACACACACACACACACACACACACACACACACACACAAACACACACATTGGCGCAGAGAAATCCTTTAAGGGGTGTTTGTGTCACTTTCTGTTGGGTACCTTCGCATGAGGGGTTCTTACCAAATGAGTGGGCTGACAGAGCTGACAGAGCTGCAAAGAGAGGTGCAAAGCATGGAGAAGATTCTGTAGAACTACATGTTCTATTCTCTTTACAAGAGGGCTGTCATTTACTACAAAAAGGCATTGTGGAGCAGGGCTAAAAAGCTTATTATCCAAAGAAGCACTTTTTAAAAAAACAGACCTTTATTCACTGTCCCTGTTTTAAGGGATATTGATCACTCTGAGACCTTCACGAGTTTCTTCATGGCAAGAAAGGCTAGCGCTTTATTTTTTCGGATAAAGCTGAATGCTTTTATCACCAAATAAAGTTAAAAAAATGTATGTGTGGTGAGAAAATTACTACCATTCATATAATTTTTGAATGTAAGAGTCTAAAACCATTCTCACCCTTTTCTCTGAGAAATCTTTGGATAAGATATTAACACAAATTTAATATGTCGTTTCCGATAACAAAATCTTTAATGAACAGTTCTATAGGACATTTGTTATAGTTGTCATATCAATGTTTCTTATGTACTTATTTGTTGTTATCATTGTTTAGCCCTTTTTGTGTATTTTCTATGTTATCTAGAAGTAGATAGCGCGCGCGCGCGTTCACGCCCATGCATGCATCCACGCACGCACAAGCACGCATGAGCACTGAGAGAGAGAAATGGGGGGGGGAGGGGGGCAGAAGGGAGAGAGAGAGAGAGAGAGAGAGAGAGAGAGAGAGAGAGAGAGAGAGAGAGAGAGAGAGAGAGAGAGAGAGGAGAGAGAGGAGAGAGAGAGAGAGAGAGAGAGAGAGAGAGAGAGAGAGAGAGAGAGAGAGAGAGAGAGAGGAGAGAGAGTTAGTTTTACGTCT
>CM054143.1:59779661-59789661 GCA_028751875.1 Rapana venosa | reverse complement strand
TGATGCGCTCGTGATCTGCTGACCCGAGTTCGATTCCTGTTCAAGAGGCTTTTCCTCAGGAGTTAACATCGGTGCCGACTTCACTCCCCCAAAAGTCCTTCAGGTTTAAAGTTAAGGTAATCTTGCCTAACAATACACTTTTCGGAAGAGTAGGCCATTGTGTACCATTGGGAACCCATAACAACATTTCCAAAACTGCATATACAAGGGGACTGGGAGTAAAAAAGCACATGAGTGCTAACTCCATTATTCTCGAAATAAAAGATGAAATAAAAAATTAAAATAAAACATGCTGGATCAACCAGACCAATTCAGTACACAGTGATACAAAGTATAACCCTAAGGGCCATGAACACACACACACACACACACACACACAATCTAGTCGTGATCAAATAACTAGAGTTAGTCTGGGGGAAACGTAACATAACTGATATTCCCCAAGAGAGAACGGTACTGAATTACTCGCAGGGGAAATACCAGTCGTACTCTAATCGTGGACGGTGGTACAGAGGCAATTCACGGTCTAAAAAGCGAAACAGTGTGGGTACAACCCCCATCTGAGCTTCAGCTTCTCCTGTATACACTAAACCTTGAGCGGTGGTCTAGGAGCCACTACAGTATTTTTTTAGAATGGAGAGATTTTTGTTTCTATCTTGTACTTTGTCTTTGTAGAGCAACAGTCGCCCCTCGTCTATGACTTGGCTCGCACCCCGTTTCTGGGTAAAAATGAGATAGAGAACTTTAACAATCTGGGTTTATATATCTCTAGAATCTGCAGGCAAATGCGTTGCTGCCATTTTAGTGATTATTTGCTTCACAATTTTCTTTTCTTTTTCTGCCTCTAAGGTTTAAAGTCAGGTGACGGGATAGCTCAGTGGTCGGAGCACTCGCTTTCCCCCAGCCAAGGTAAGCAGCGTTGAGCGTGGTTACCAGTTGGAATGGTGATGCCCGTTTGCGCGCCTTGGCTTCAGTACAGTCCCCCAGTTCACCCAGCTGTAAATGGGTACCTGTCTCTTTAGGGTCAGGGAAGGTAAAGTCGCGAGGGAGAGGAGATGGGTGCCGTCCTCAATATGCTGGCCCCTAGAGAAGTACGGTCTCTGTGATGCCTCGCTCCCATACGATCCAATAGGTTGTGGGACACCTTTGCCTTTACCTTTCAGGTTTAAAGTTAAGGTAATCTTTCCTAACAATACACTTTTTGCTGGGAGGGTGGTAGTCTGGTGGTAAAGTGTGGAATTTGCAATCCGATGACTCAGGTTTGAGCTACCACCAAGACATCCGTCTAATGGGATGTTTCCCCCAGAGTTATAAAAAAAGCAGGGACATTTGATGCCTCTAAAAGAATCATGCATGCAATATATTGCACGCAAACGTGAAAGGATCTACTGTCTACAAACACACACACACACACACACACACACACGCACGCACACACACGCACACACACGCACACACACATACACGCACACTAATACACTGAACCTTCATATGGATTATACATAAGATACTTCCTGTGTTGAGCAAAAATCGGCTTAACATGTTTGCAAAACTTCGAACTCTGAGTTGAGAAAAAAAATCCTTTAAGTCAGTAATGTTGTACATTTCCAAAATGTTGAAGGTAATGATGATACCTTCACCTGTAGCATATGTAAAAATGATTTTCCTGATACGCATATTCCATTTGCTCTACAAGATTTGCACTGCTGGTCCCAAATCCTTGCTGAAGTATTCTAGACAGAAGATGAATACTTCTAGCTGTATCAATAATTGTAATAAACAACAACAACAATAATAACAATAACAACAACAATAATAATAACAACACCAACAATAATAATAATAATGATAACAATAATAATAATAATAAAGCCAGATATTAAATTTTGGGGATGTTTTTAAATGTGTACAAGGACCTTAAACGTAATCGCTGATATACAAATGTGCCCCAACGGTTTCAAATAAAATTAAGATAAAAAAGAAGCTGCAGTCATAGTAGTGCGAATAATACTCCTGAACGACAGTATTCTATTTCACATCCTCTCCACATGTTGTGCCTAACTAGCCATGTAAAACACTGTCTTCACAGTCACTGCTGCATTAATATTTGACAACCTGATCTGTTATTCGTAGAACATTTAATGCCATTATTCACTATTTTGGCCAAAAAAAATTCACATATACTCCACTGTGTTATGAAGAATCCTTAAAGTCTGATATTGGCTACAGATTATAAAAATAAGAAGCAAAACCACAAAACAGAAACAACCCACCCCAAACACATAAAAAATATAGAAAATAGTTTTGACCAGGAAAAACCTTTTCATGGACCCCCCTCCCAAACACTTGTCACTCCCAAAACTATGTTACAGACGCTTCGATAAAGGAAACTCTTGTACGGTTCGTCTCTCGTCCGTCCGTGAAGGGAAGCAAATCTGATAGAACGAGAGGGGCAAGGCCAACAACTCTGTGTAATTGGATCAGTTTGGGTCTCCCAAGAAGGAGAGTGCACGCTTTGGGATCCCCGGTGTCTCGGTGGTACAGCGCTTGGCAGAAAGCTCTGTCTGGACTGCAGACATTGCTTTCTTCCCCAGAGAGAGAGAGAGAGAGAGAGAGAGAGAGAGAGAGAGATGAGGAAGGAGTGGAGAAGAGGTGATAGAGATGGACAGAGGAGTGGAGGGATGGAGGAATGGAGGGAGGAAGGGAGGGAAGGGAAGAGAACTCTGAACTTGTTTAATGTACATCGGCCTTAGGCCACAATACACTTTGAGGGGCAAAAATGGAAGAGGCGAAGAACATGAAGTATAATCTCTGGTAAACTTTGGTAGAACTTTGGCACAATACCTGGCGTGCACTCAAAGCTGGATACTCTTAAATATGTCTATTCCAAAATCATGACTAAATAAAGGCTGACGTCGACCAAGAATCCAAACAAAACACAGCTTAAAAGTATGGGAGGGGAAGAGAGAACAATGAACAATGAACAAACTTTATTCTTCAGGCCACCAGCCCCACCAGCAGTGATGAAGAGAGAGAGAGAGAGAGAGAGAGAGAGAGAGAGAGAGAGAGAGAGAGTGCGTAAGGAAGTGTGTGTATGTTTGTGTGCATATGCATGCAGGTGTGTGTGTGTGTGTGTGTGTGTGTGTGTGTGAGTGTGTTTGTGAGTGTGTAAGAGAGAAAGACAGAGACAGAGACAGAGAGACATAATACATACATACATACATACATACATACATACATATACATATATACATATATACATACATACATGCATACAGACAGACAGACACAGAGATCGAGACACAGACAGACAGACAAGCAAACAGACACACACGCACACACAAGCCAACTAAAGGTCAGAGAGCAGGGTTATAGGTATGGCCATGCAAGCATGTCTCTATTGGAACACACTGCCCTCCTCAGTGCCACAGTGGTGGAAGCTGTATGACACAGCGGTAATGTATCAGTCACAGGTGCTAATGGCCCGACAGCCCATTCTGGCCAACAGGCCACACCTCACCTGTAACTTCCGGGTCATGGAGTGTCTTCTATAGGCTACACTCCTGCTTTAGCTTGTGGGTCATGGAGTGTCTTCTATAGGCTACACTCCTGCTTTCGCTTGTGGGTCATGGAGTGTCTTCTATAGGCTACACTCCTGTTTTAGCTTGCCGGTCATGGAGTGTCTTCTATAGGTTATACTCCTGCTTTAGCTTGTGGGTCATGGAGTATTTTCTCAAGGAGATAATCAGAAAAAAGTCTGCTGATTTTCACAGGTTTTTGTAAAGTATGAAAAATGCACTGTGTTCTTTTTTTTTTTTTTGGGGGGGGGGGGGGGTTGAGAACACTGAGCAATAAAATGTATGAAAAGGTGGAAATTATCATCTTAAAATGAAGATCGCTTGTATTCCTACAGCGTTGACCCCGCGCATGCAAATTGCAGTAAGGAAGCTAGCAGATGACAAAGGACTGAAGGGGTACAGGGTTTGCTGAAAATTTAAAAAAAAAATTTCAAACCTACCAAATTTGTGCAAAATCGCATGAGTTTTGAGTCAGAGGCTAGTCTTTTATAAAAGGTGGTTTTAATTTCTGTGGATGGCTTAGTACGTGTGGTATGAATATGAGTCATATGGAAAAAACAAAAGGAAAAGTGCGAATTTCTAATACTGGTGTGTAATCAAAGAGAATAAAAAGAAAGGCTGCAGCCCAGGCAGACAGACCAGCGTCAGACTTCATCTGTGCCCTCTGCCATAGGGACTGTCTGTCATTCCTGTGTGGGACTGGCCAGCCACACCCGACGCTGTGCCACAATGAACATCTAGAGCGCAACTCCATAGTCTTCCGAGACTGAAGGATGCCAAGAAGACCTAATGTGTGAAAAAAAAATCACACAAGTTTTGAGTCAGTGTCTGGTCTTTTGCGTTAAACATGTTATTATTTTTTGTTGTTGAGATTTCTGTGGATGCCTTTAGAGCGTGTGATATCAATGCAAGAGTGATAATAATCTCATAATTTCTCTAGTTGAGACATAAAAGTATTCTTGAGTCTTGAGTCTTTATAGGCAAACAGAAAGAAAAGTGACAAAAAGATGAAGGTGGTGTGTAGCCTAATGGTACAGCCAATTTCTGGCCAAGCTTTGTCTCTATCTGTCTGTCTGTCTGTCTGTCTGTCTGTCTGTCTCTCTCTCTCTCTCTCTCTCTCTCTCTCTCTCTCTCTCTCTCTCTCTCTCTCTCTCTCTCTCTCTCTCTCCTCGGAAACGGCACACTTTTCTGGCATCTACAGGAAGGGAACTTTATCCCCAGAGGGAGGTGTGGACCATTCTCCCCGACTGCTCTACTGCAATCCGCTGTGTTCACAACACGTGTTGAAACTCCTTCAGTCTGTGACTGCTGCCTGCCTCTCCTGCTTCTCTGTCTCTGTGTTTTCTGTCTCTTTTTCGCGCGCGCACGAACGTGTGTGTGTATGTGTGTGTGTGCGCGCGAGCGTGTGTGTATGTGTGCGCGTGCGTGCGTGCGCGTGCGTTCGACTAAATGGACACTGATAAGAATGCATCACCACAGACACCAATGGCCCACACTGGGAGCTATATCCAGCTGATACATGACCCTAGCCTTCAGTAATCAAACCTCTATAAAGATGAAAAGTTTGGACAAAAGTCATACTCTCAAATAACCAGTGGGAGGAGGAAAGGGTGGGGTGGGGGGTGGGGGGGAGGGGTAAGGTTAAGGAAGAAGAAGAAAGAATCCACATTCACTAAGATCGGTGTATGTGGGGTGGGGGGAGGGGGGGGGGTTGGGGGGTGGCTAAAGGGAAGAGAGTCAGGGTGGGGGAGGAGGGGGCTGGGGGAGGAGGGGGGGGGTGCTGGAGGTTATGCCGAGAGTGGCAAGGTTTGATTTCTTTCTGTGGTCTCATCTTCAGGCCTGAGAGAGTTAATGGCGATACAGGGAGAGGGGTAATGGCCATTAGGCGGCCACAGTGACAGGCCGATACTTCCCTCTGCGCCGCCATCCTCTCTCCCCTGCTCTCCCCCCCCCCTCCTCCTTCCTGATGGAGTCTTCATCCCCCCCTCTCCCCCCTGACCCCATCACAGGCTGGACATCACTCCGGCATCGTCAGCTGATGAGGATAATGATGATGGTGGTGATGATGATGATGGTGATGATGGTGATGATGAAGATGATGATGATGGTGATGATGAGGATAATGATGATGGTGGTGATGATGATGGCGATTATGATGAGGATAATGATGGTGATGGTGAGGATAATGATGATGGTGGTGATGATGATGGGTTAGAGATGATAATGGTGATGGCGGTGATGATGATGGCGATTATGATGATGATGATGATGATGATGGTGGCGATTGGGGGTGATGATGGTGATGCTGATAATGTTTTTTGTTGATGATGGATGATGATGACGATTATGATGATGATGACGAAGACGACGATGATGACGACGACGGCGTTGATAACGACGACGACGATGGATGATTGTGATATTAATGATGATGAAGATGATCAATGATGACAATGATGTTGTTTACAGTTTTGGAAAGGATGGTGGCGATTTTGATGATGATAATGGTTATGGCGATTGATGCTGGTTGTTGCATGCTATCGCTTCAGTGAAAGCGGTAATGATCAAGTTAACAAAACAAAACACTGTAATCATCCCATGAAGGACAGTTACAACACTGACAGGCACACAATTGATAGCAACCATAATCTTGAAAAAAAATACCCACAAAAAAGCGAAGTTTCATATTTTCTTTAAACATTCCCTGATAACTTTAAATAAACACACACACACACACTCATGCACGCACGCACGCATTCACACATGCATGCACACACTACACACACGCACGCACGCACATACACACAACACACACACATTCACATACACGCACGTACATACACACAACACACACAGACAGACACACAGACACACAGACACACACAGACACACAGACACACAAACACACACACACACAGAGCACACTGAATGACAAAGTCGAGGACAAGAGCAAACGCATTAAGCTATGAATACTTTGAACGGATCGTGAAATTGCAATTAATCTGAACTGATGAAGAGACACATAAAATCAACAGTTAAAACAATGATAACGATCCTGATGAGTTAACACCAGAAACAATAAAAGAAAAGATAATGCAATAGCAACAAGTTATTGTGTAAGTTTTTGTTCTTCCTTCCTTCCTTCCTTCCTTTTTTCCTTTCTTCCTTCCTTCCTGCCTTCCTTCCGGATCGTGAAATTGCAATTAATCTGAACTGATGAAGAGACGCATGAAATCAACAGTTAAAACAATGATAACGATCATGATGAGTTAACATCAGAAACAATAAAAACAAAGATAATGCTATAGTAACACGTAATTGTTTGTGTACGTTTCTGTTCTCCTTTTTCTCCTTCCTTCCTTCCTTTCTTCCTTCCTTGCCTGCTTCCTTCCTTCCTTGTTTTCTTCCTTCCTTCCTGTTTTCTTTGTTCTGATTTTGATGTGATTTCTTCTTCTTCTTTTTGTTGAACGCTCAGACAGCAACTATTTTTATCTGTCATATGAGCGAAAATGCGTTGCGCTGCCGTTAAGCGCCTGACAAGTCAGGCCCAGCTCATCCGACTTCGTAATATAGGAGAGAAAATCTTGTAAGTCTTTCTGGGAAAAAAAGACAGGAGAATGGATCAAGAAGGCAGAGAAGAGACGAGAAGGAGATGACAAGGAGAAAAGGAACAAGGCAGAAACAAAGAGAGGGATAGAAAAGAGGGAATTCCTAGCATAGAATTTCCGAATAATGGGGATGATGTTTATACTGACAGGCTTTGGCATCCCCAGGGGGGAAATCTGATGAGATGAAGGCGGCATGAATATGATCGATCACTCTTACTTTTCTGTCCCTTTAGTTTCTAATTCATAACAATAAAAACAGCTTTGCGCATTAATGGGAGGAAGGTTGAAACCAATCTGTATTATTGTAGGCTAAAGACCAGAAGGGGACGGGATAGCTCAGTGGTCGGAGCACTCGCTTTCCCCCAGCCAAGTTAAGCAGCGCCGAGCGTGGTTACCAGTTGGATGGGTGACCGTTTGCGCGCCTTGGCTTCAGTACAGTTCCCCCAGTTCACCCAGCTGTAAATGGGTACCTGCCCTCTTTAGGGTCAGGGAAGGTAAAGCAGCGAGGGAGAGGAGATGGGCGCCGCCCTCAATATGCTGGCCCTAGAGAAGTGAGGTCTCTGACGCCCGCTCCCCTACGACCTTATAGGTTATGGGACTCCTTTACCTTTACCTTTCCTTAAAGACCAGAATAGCCTAGTGGTTAGAGCGTTGAGCTCGTGATCTGATTGCCCGGGTTCGAGCCACCACTGAGATGCCTGCTCGAGGGTAAATTTTTCTCTCCTGGAGGTAACATCAGTGCCGACTCCGCTTCCTCGAGTCCTTTGGATGAGACTGTAAACCGAGGCCCCGTGTGCTGATGGACGCAGAGCATCTTGTGCCAACATCTCTCGGAAACGTAGGCCATTGTGTGTCGATAGAAAGGGATGATAAAGTTTAACAAGGTCTACACAAGTTTCTCACAATCGTTTTGTTTTTCCTCACTTTTCTAGTCATAAACTGTGCCTATATCTTTAATACTGTGCTGTGATTTCTCTCTGCCCTAGTCTGAATTGCAGGAGAGAGCGAGAGAGAGAGAGAGAGAGGGAGAGAGAGAGAGAGAGAAAGTTACGAGAGAGAGAGAGAGAGAGAGAGAGAGAGAGAGAGAAGATGGTAGAAGATAGTAGACAGATAGATAGATAGATAGATAGAGGGAGAGAGAGCGAGGAGAGAGAGAGAGAGATGAGAGAGAGAGAGAGAGGAGAGAGAGGAGAGAGAGAGAGAGAGAGAGAGAGAGAGATGAGAGAGAGAGAGAGAGAGAGAAAGTTAGATAGATTGATAGACAGAATGAGAGAGAGGGAGAGAGAGAGAGGGTAATATTCATTGTTATTCTTCTGCATTCATGTTATTGAATGGTTGTATTGTTCTTAATGTTTCTTTCTCACAGCCTTGTCCATGATGTGGATTGTTGTCATATTGGTTCATGTTTTATTCCATATCAATGTAACTTTTTCTATATTTCGTAACTTGTAATTGATAACCCACTTCTAAATGCTTGGAAAACTAAATATTCCAGAAATGCTCTCTGCACTTGCTCTGCTATTTCATCAGTTAATCATTTCTGTTTTATTTCCATATACTCATTGCCTCGTGTAAAAGCACAGGAACATGTTTAACTAAGATATATGGAAACATTCGAAGTGTTCTGTATGATTCTGAGTCGCACGTCTAGAAAAAAATAGGTCGCAGAAAGTATTTGCTAGTTCCAATCGAGAGAGTTACTGCAAAATCAGTCTTTTAGACTTATGAGCATCCTTTACAGGATTACAGTCTTCAACCTTCCACTCTCCCCACCCATCACTTTTCTTCTGTACATTCTTAAAGTGGATGTACAGTTGTCTAAACACCCTTGTAGTGGGATAGACACTAACCTACTGGGAAGAAGAAGAGTGTGACTTTTGTTGTTGTTTTTTGTTGTTGTTGTGGTTCTCTAATGCTTTAGATACCCACGTGTTTTATCAAAAAGTACAGGAGTCTTTTCTAGTCATCCAGGGAGCATCAGCCCTGACAGTGTATAACCATGTCTAATTCACTATCATTATTAATTTCCTTTATGTACTTATGCTTTCGTTTTACTTGTTTTAAACCCATCATTCATTTTTTTGATATATACATTTGGTTTGTTTCTCCACAACTCAGCAAGTGTTAATTGGTTGGAATAAACCATTGTGAACTTTGAACTTAGCTGTTGAAAGCAGCGAAAGGAGAGGAGATGGGCGCGGCCCTCAATGTGCTGGCCCCTAGAGAAGCTGAAGTCTCTGACTCCTCGCTGCCCAAGGACGGCACGGATTATGGGAACACCTTCACCTTTACTCTTTTCCCAGCTGCTATACAACAAAGGGGACGGGATAGCTCAGTGGTCGGAGCACTCGCTTTCCTCCAGCCAAGTTAAGCAGCGTCGAGATGGTTACCAGTTGGATGGGTGACTTTGCGCGCCTGGCTTCAGTACAGTATCCCCAGTTTCCAGCTGTAAATGGTTTACCCTGCCCTCTTTGGGTCAGGAAGGTAAAGCAGCGAGGGAGAGGGTGGTACGCGTCCTAATATTGCAGCCCTGAGAAGTGAGTCTTGACGCTCGTCTTCACCTACGAAACTTATTGGTTATGGGACTCCTTTACCTTTACCTTTTATACAACAAAACTCGTTAGTAGCGCCACCGCAGTCTACAAGACTATGGGACAGGTGAAACAGGGGGGTGCAGCCATGGCGAGAGAACCATGCCATTTTTTTTCCCCCTGTTGGGCCCTCAGGGAAATAAGGAAGGTGGGAGGAGAGGAGCAGGCAGGGAGGAAGGGAAGGGAGAGGGAAGGGAGAGGGGAGAGGGGAGTAGTCGGCCAG
>CM054143.1:59767161-59772161 GCA_028751875.1 Rapana venosa | reverse complement strand
AAATGAGTTGAGAGAGATACTGTTACTGAAATTTAACACATTTTGTCATAAATAGGGGCTTAGATCATAATGCTACGTCTAATTATTTGGGTAGGTGGTGATATTAATCATCATTATTATATAGTCTCTCTGTAAGAGAAAAATGCGGCAGTGCCTAACGAGTTCTAGAACTCAAAGATCTATTTTACCTTGTTCTAGTATTACTCATAATTGCAGTCGTTGAAAACAGATAGTACAGAGAGATGCTTAAAAAAACCCAACCAAGTTCGGCACTAGCTATGGCCCCAGACAACACACTGATGATAAATTATGGTGAACATGAACAAGACGCATAAAGAGATAGATGCTCAATCTTTCCCCGAACTTCAAAACAAGATGGCTGTTTGTGTGTCCTCATAGATCTGGTTCGTATAAATCAGTCCAACTCTTTTGTTGTGCTCAAGTCTAGGTTAATTCTTTTTCCTGTTTACCTCAGGTTCACTTTCAAGGCATGCGTTTTATTCTTTTCGTCACTTCCGCTTCATTCTTATAGTCACTTCCGCTTCATCCCTTTCGGAACTTCCGCCTCATCCCATCGTCACTTCCGCTTCATCACTTTCTTCACTTCTGCTTCATTCTTATCGTCATTTCTGCTTCATTCTTATCGTCATTTCTGCTTCATTCTTATGGTCACTTCCGCTTCATTCTTTTCGTCACTTCCGCTTCATTCCTTTTGTCGCTACCGGCTTTGTCAGCATGACCAAAAAAGCCTTTATTTCCCTACAATCATGACGCCATTACTCCTTGTCCATCTTTCAAGGCCAACCGAAAAAAAATGGTTCAAGGACGCCTGAAGGACACTTTTTGCTGATGTCTTGTAAACTTTTTGGAAAATAGAGAATGTCGGGCAGTTTCAAGTGACTCACCGATTTTCGTAAAACCAGCAATTTGACAAAAAAGTGTGGAGAGTGCTGGAGAGCGCTTATGGGCACCGCTCTATGGCTCTTTTTATGGAGAGCCGGCCAAAGGTTTCTAAAGGGCTATGGAAGATGGCTGACAGTTCAGCAGTGTGGCAGAGACAGTAGGTGCCATTTGGAGAGCGCACTTCAGAGTTGGTGTCTGCGAAGGAACTTCACTTTCGTGTCTGTCTGAAGAAAAACAAAATTGTATGCGATTTTTATCATGTACGTGTCTGCTATGTTTCTGTGTGTTGACAAACATGCTAGTGTAGAAATTACATTTCTTTCATTTAACACCTCCCCCCACCCCGACAAACACACACAACAAAATACAACAAAACAAAACACAACACACACACAACAGACACAAACTAACACACACATACGCTAACACACGCACGCACACACATACACACACACACACACGCGCGCGCGCGCGCGCGCGCTCACACTTTTTACGGTGATTCCTTCGCACACGTCATGTTCTGGACTTTGCTAGTTTTAATGTGCCTCTATTGATTTTAGTGTGTGTGTGTGTGTGTGTGTGTGCGTGTGCGTACGTGCGTGCGTGCGTGCGCGTGTATTTGTGTGTGTGTGTGCGCGTGCGTGTATTTGTGTGTGTGTGTGTGTGTGTGTGTGTGTGTGTGCGCGCGCGTACGTGCGTGCGTGCGTGCGTGTGTGTGTAAGGGGATAGGAAGGAGCATACGTTTAGTATTGTTCTTTTCTCTTTTTGAGGGGTGGGAGATGGACGCTAGTTTCTGCTCTTGAGGTTATATATAACTGCTGTCTGCTACAGAGCACTATCAGAGTACGCGAGTGTTGGGTATTTTATGTACCGTCTTTTTTCTCATTAAATTTTGCTACATATCAGAGTGTCATCTTGATCTTTTTAAATGAATACTCAGAGCATGCAGAGTGTAACCCGGTGACATTTTGTAATGATGACACAGAGCAGAGTGTCACTTAGTGGCATGTTATAATGATGACACAGAACAGAGTGTCACTTAGTGCCATGTTATAATGATGACACAGAGCAGAGTCTCACTTAGTGCCATGTTATAATGATGACATAGAGCAGAGTGTCACTTAGTGCCATGTTATAATGATGACACAGAACAGAGTGTCACTTAGTGGCATGTTATGATGATGACACAGAACAGAGTGTCACTTAGTGCCATGTTATAATGATGACACAGAGCAGAGTGTCACTTAGTGCCATGTTATAATGATGACACAGAGCAGAGTGTCACTTAGTGCCATGTTATAATGATGACACAGAACAGAGTGTCACCGTGTAACAATTTGTAATCATGGACATTTTGTAACGATAACAGAGCAGAGTGTCGCACAGTGACAGTTTGTAGTGACGACACAGCAGAACTTCTATCGTTTTACACAGTGTCTCTCTGGTGGAACATTCTATTCGAATGCTGTACATACAGTTTCTGCACCAAGCAGATCACTTTATGTCATATTACGACACACTACACAGCGCCACAAACCTCAACATTACATTACATGTCCTGTAGTCTTCTTGACAGTAGGGGTGGCATGACTGACTTGACAGCCAGCCCTCTCCATCTTTCTCTGCCTTCCTCGCTTCCTTCCTTCCTTCCGCCTGTCTCTCTCTCTCTCTCTCTCTCTCTCTCTCTCTCTCTCTCTCTCTCTCGCAGTGCTTCCTTCACTCAGCATGAGGCCAGTCCAGTCTGAGATGTTGTCCTCCTCCTCCTCCCTTCTCCTCCTCTGTCTTCCCCTCTCATTCTCTCCCTCTTTTCCTTGCACTGTGTCTTGTATGGCTGTCTTGGCAAGCCTTTAGGATCGAGAGATGTGTCCGTACCACTTCAATTTTTGTCTCTTTACTGTGCCCAAGAAGAGATGTTCGAAAGGCTTGATAGCGTGTCTGATTCTGATCCCGATTCTGATTCTGATTTTGATTCTTCTGATTCTGATTCTTCTGATTCTGATTCTTCTGATTCTTCTGATTCTTCTTCTTCTGATTCTTCTTCTTATTCGTCGTCGTCGTCGTCGTCGTCGTTGTCGTCGAACGCTCAGACAGCAACTGTTGTTGTCTGTTATATGAGCAGAGATACTTTGCGCTGCCGTTAAGCGCCTGACAAGTCAGGACCAGCGCATTCAACTTCAGCAAGGGAGATAACTTCTGTATTAAACCTTTCTGGGAAAAATATTTAAGAGAATGGTCCAAGAAGGCAGAAAATAGACTAGAAGGAGGTGACAGAAAGAAAAGGAAGTGGGGATGGCATTTATACTGGGAATGCTATCTACACCTCACGGGAATATTATGTTTATGACTAGTTGGATGGTGATATGACTTGTGTTGGAGATTTTGAGGAATTTGTGATAGAATCTTATCTCTTCTGAAGCAACACGTGAGATACAGAAAAGGCTTGGCAGCAGAAGATTCTCTCATGACAAAAGCTTCCGTCTTGCTGGTGATGCGGCGCTGAACTTCTTGCCATCTAAGAAAGTGTGTTGTGTGTGTGTGTGAGTGTGTGTGTGAGATGAGAGAGAGTGAGAGTGGTGTGTGTGTAGAGAGAGAGATGGATAGAGAGTAGAGAGAGTGAGAGGAGGGAGTGAAAGAGATGAGAGAGAGAGAGAGAGAGAGAGAGAGAGAGAGAGAGAGAGAGAAGAAGAGAGAGAGAGAGAGAGAGAGAGGAGAGAAGAGAGAGAGAGTGTTGATCGCGGAGAGAGAGTAAGAGAGAGAAGAGAGAGATGAAAGAGAGAGAGAGAGAGAGAGAGAGAGAGAGAGATAGAAGAGATGAGAGAGAGTGAGTGAGAGAGAGAGATAGAGAGTGAGAGATAGAGAGAGAGAGAGATAGAGAGAGAGAGAGCGAGAGCGTGCGTAGGTGTAAGGAATCACATCCTTGAACATCAAGATGCTCAACAGTGCATCAACATTTTTGGGAGTTATTTTATTCCTGTATAATATAATGGATAATAAAAATCTGATCTTATAGTCACAGTTACACCTGAATAAACTGGGGGACGTCACTGAAGGCAAGGCGCACGAACGGTCACCCATCCACCCGGTAACCACCATCCACGCTGCTTTTTTCCCCCAACTAAGGTGCCTTTTCTCTATAGATTTTTGCCAGAGACACTTCTCTTGTCGTCGTGGGTTCTTCACGTGTGCTCTAGCTGTGGTACGCATAAAACATCGGTTCATCATCAAAGCTGAAACTCTATCACTTGGACAAACTTCACTGTCTGAAGTGGATAGAATGGGTAGGGAATTTCACTTTAAACAGGATTTGAACCTTCGGTTTCTTACTTTTTGGACGAGTAGTTGATCTGAAGACCACGGAGCCACAAAGAGCCAGCTATAAAACAGAACTCAAAGAACGCCTATGTCATCTTTTTTGAAGGGAGAACTTAACGAATGCAACTCTTTCTTTAAGAAATAAATGCAGAATAATTGAACAAACTCAAGTCTTGAATAAACAAAGCAGTAGCTAAAACAAACACATCTTTCATAAAACTACAGAACTTACCAAACATATCTTTGATAAACTAAACATAACTAAACAATTTTTTGATAAACCAAGCAGAACTAAGCAATTTTTGAGAAACTAAGCAGAACTTTAAAGACACACATCTTTGATAACATAAGCATACCTTTAAACAACACATCTTTGATAAACTAAGCAGAACTTTAATCAAACACAGCTTTGATAAAATAAACAGAACTTTAAACAACACATCTTTAATAAAATTACAGAACTAAACAAATGTATCTTTGATAAAATTACAGAATTAAACAAATACATATTTGATAAAACTTTTGAACTAAATAACAACTTGATAAATTAAGTAGAACTAAACAAACACGTCTTGATAAACCAAACAGAACTAAACAATTTTTGATAAACCAAGCAGAACTAAACAATTTTTGATAAACCAAGCAGATCTAAACAATTTTCGATAAGCCAAACAGAGCAAAACAATTTTTGATAAACCAAGCAGAACTAAACAATATTTGACAAACCTAGCAGAACGAAACAATATTTGATAAACCAAGCAGAACTAAACAATTTTTGATAAACC
>CM054143.1:59752161-59762161 GCA_028751875.1 Rapana venosa | reverse complement strand
ACACACTACACTTACCCCCCTACACACCAGACACCACACTACCCCCCCACACACTCAGACACACCACACTTACCCCCTACACACCCACCACACTTACCCCCCTACACACACCACACTTACCCCCTACATACCACACACACCACACTTACCCCTAACACACTACCTACCCCCTAACACACCACACTTACCCCCTACACTCACACCACACCACACTAACCCCCTACACACCAACACACCACTACCCCCTACACACACCACACTTACCCCCTACACACACCACCACTTAACCCCCCTACACACACCACACTTACCCCCCTACACACACACACTTAACCCCCAAACACACACCACACTTACCCCCCTACACACACAACCACTCTACCCCCTACAACACACCCACACTTACCACCCTACACACACACACTTAACCCCCTACACCACACCACACTACCCCCCTACACACACCACACTTAACCCCCTACACACACCACACCTTAACCCCCCCTACACACACCACACTTAACCCCCTACACACACCACACTAACCCCTACACACACTACCAACTAACCCTCACACACTCACACACCACACTTGCCCCCTACACACACTACACTTACCCCCCTACACACGTCACACACACCACACTTACCCCTACACACACCTACAACTTAACCCCCCTACACACATTCCACTTACCCCCTACACACTCACACACACCACACTTACCCCCTACACACACCACACTTACCCCCCTACACACATTCCACTTACCCCCTACACACTCACACACACCACATTTACCCCCCTACACACTCACACACACACCACACTACCCCCCTACACACTCACACACACCACACTTACCCCCCTACACACACCACACTTACCCCCCTACACACTCACACACACACACCATAACATACCCCCCTCTACACACTCACACACACACAACACATACCACCCCCCCACACACACCACACTATACCCCCCCTCCCCTACACACTCACACACACCCCACACACCTTCTGCCCCTGCCCAACATCCCCCCTCACACACACACACCCTCCGCTCTCCAGACCCCCCCCCCCCACACACACTCCTCCTCCCTCCCCTCCCCCCCACACACACCCCACAGTCAGTCAGTCAGTCAGTCAGTCAGTCAGTCAGTCAGTCAGTCCTCCACGTACGTACCCCAGCCATCATTGGTAGCGGAGTCGCCCACGTTGAAGGTCCAATCCTGGGAAAACTCAAAGGTCATCTGGATCTCCGCCCTCTTGCGTTTGGAGCCAAAGGTCAGCTTCAACACCCCCTGCCTGTCACAGGCGCATGACCCCTGACCCCCTGTCAGCTCACTGTACCAGGACACGCCCTCAGGCAGGACGGACGAGTTGGTGCCGTTCCTCAGATTAACCTCGTACACGTCTGATGCTGAAATGAAGGCACGCATGATTATGGAGGCTGGGTGGAAGATGGTTGGAGGATGGATGGATGGATGGATGGATGGATGATGATGATGATGATGGTGATGTAGCCATCTAAATATTAGAAATGAAATCATTCCCCCCCCCTCTCTCCCCCACCAGAGTTATCATCATCATCATCATCATCATCACGTCGTCGTCGTCGTCACCATCATCATCATCATCATCACGTCGTCATCATCATCATCATCAAAACCATTATCATCGAAACAACAACATCATCATCATCATCATCATCATCGCCACCACCACCACCACCACCATCATCCTCCTCCTCCTCATCATCATCATCATCACCACCATCATGAAGGCATGATCATTATTATCGATACTGGATGCAAGAGTGATGCTAGATTTCAAATGGACGTGACATGGGCACTGACTGTACAATGAATCCTAGAGGTAAGATCAATGTTAAAACGGAAAAGTATTTGAGTGTCGTTTGACAGTTATGAGCAGAGTAATTATCGAATTGTATGGGTTGCTTATTCTGGTGTTTTTTTCCCTCAAGGGTTTACTGTACGTTTCTCTTCGTATAGCAATGCGTTCCAAGCAAAGATCGTCTGAATTTCCTATAAACAGCTTTTTTCTTCGCAAATCTTCTGTACCAATGTTTCTCACAATCCGTCCTACAAGATTTCTTGTTCTTGTTCTTCTTGTACTTGTTCTTCTTGTTCTTCTTGTTCTTCTTGTTCTTGTTCTTTTTTGTTCTTTTGTTCTTGTTCTTTTTGTTCTTGTTCTTTTTGTTCTTGTTCTTCTTCTTGTTCTTGTTCTTCTTGTTCTTGTTCTTCTTGTTCTTCTTTTTGTTTTTCTTCTTCTTGTTCTTCTTGTTCTTCTTCTTGTTCTTGTTGTTGTTGTTGTCTTCTTCTTCTTCTTCTTCTTCTTGTTCTTCTTCTTGTTCTTCTTCTTGTTGTTCTTGCTGTTGTTGTTGTTGTTGTTCTTGTTCTTGTTCTTCTTCTTCTTCTTCTACTTCTTCTTCTTCTTCTTCTACTTGTTCTTCTTTTCTTCTTGTTCTTGTTCTTGTTGTTTTTCTTCTTGTTCCTGTTCTTGTTCTTCTTTTCTTCTTGTTCTTCTTTTCTTGTTCTTGTTGTTGTTGTTGTTGTTCTTCTTCTTCTTCTCCTTCTTCGTCTTCCTCCTCCTCCTCCTCCTCCTCCTCCTCCTTCTTCTTCTTCTTCTTCTCCTCCTTCTTCTTGTTCTTCTTCTTCTTCTTCTCCCTTCTCCTTCTTCTTCTTCTTCTCCTTCTTCGTCTTCTCCTCCTTCTTTCTCTTCTTCTCCAACGGACAAACATTTGTATACAGTCTGAAACCAGTAATGAACTCAGGGGGAAAATAGCCCCCCCCCTACCTGCTCTACATGCACACTTTAGGGGGAAATTGTACCCTCGCCTTCAGGTGTATATCAGTTGAATTTGACACTGGCCACTAAGCCATTTGCTTCTGATGCTATCTACTATAGAAATAAAAGCAAAACAACAACAATAAAACCCTAGAAGTACAGACACATAGACATTGGTAGTGCTGTCTACTGCATAAAGCCAAGGAACACACGTACACACAACACACAGACACTGATTATACTGTCTACTATAGAAAGCCAAGTACACACACTGACAAACAGACACTGATTGTAATGTCTACTACAGAAAGCCAAAAGGACACAATGCGCAGACACACAGACACTGATTGTACTGTCTACGTAAAGGTAAAGGTGTCCCATAACCTATGTGGTCGTAGGGGAGCGAGGCATCAGAGACCTCAGCTTCTCCATTGTCCAGCATATTGAAGGCGGCGCCCATACCCTCTCCCTCAGTGCTTTACCTTCCCTGACCCTAAAGAGGCAGGTACCCATTTGCAGCTGGTTGAACTTGGGGACTATACTGAAGCCAAGGCGCGCAAATGGTCATCCATCCACTTGGTAACCGCGCTCGATATTGCTTAACATTGGCTTGGGGAAAGCGAGTGCTCTGACCACTGAGCTGTCCCGTCTCCAGGACTGTCTACTAAAGAAAGCCAAACGGACAGGAGCTAGGGACACACAGACACGGATCTTACTGTCCACTGCTGGAACCAGCGCTGCTGCCATCAGGAAGGCTCCTAGCAAGCCTAGTGCCGGACTTTGCATAGCATTAGTCGGCATGATTTTTCTTTGTTGGGTGTGGATCCAAGACGCAATGTTTCCTGGAATTCAGAATCAACGATATTGTATCAACATTTGTTTAAAAAGTTGTGAAGGGTTTAAAAATACATGTAAGGTCTGAGCATCCCGTGTTAAAGAAAATGTGTAAAAAATCTCAAAGTATAACTATTTTGAGCTAACCCCCCCCACCCACGTTTTGATAGGTCGGTAGTCCAGACGTACTGCACTTGCCTAGAAAGCTAGAGGTCTGGGTTCAATCCCCATTCCAGCCCTAACCTTTCCTCGATCCACCGGACCTTGAGTGGTGATGGTCTTCTGGAGGAGGCGAAAACCCAGCATCCGGCGTGCAACGCGCATTCATCGGGCATAAAAGAACCCACGGCAACAATAAAGTTGTTCCTGGCAGAATCTTTGCGGGAAGAGCCACTCTTTTAGAGAAACAAATAATTATGCGTGCAGACAGGAACGGAACAATGAAACAGTGCCGCTGCTCGTTTAGCCATTCGCTCTGTCCAGTTGTAAGCAGAGACATCTGCTGAGGGTGAAGTGGTATACAACGTACCACACGCTGCAATGCAGTGCATCACAATACACTTCCATACAATATAATGTTACACAAAATTATAGGAAGATCTCAACAAAATATCTTGTGCCAAGACCCCATAATATATGAAACGTGTGAAGATCTCTTACTGTGTAACAAGCCTCAGCTGTGACATAAATCTGTGTTCATGTCAAATGTTTGCGTTACACACACACATACACACACACACACACACACACACACATACACACACACACACACACACATACACACACACATACACACACATACACACACTCCAGAAAGAGACGGACACACAGAGACAAAAACGAAAAGAAAAAGAGACAGAAAAAATGAATGAATGAATCATTATGAATGAATGAATGAATGAATGAATGAATCTGTATTTTTCAAGGGTAAAAGAATAAGCATGCGCATACTTTTGTCCATCCGGCCCTTGCCCTGATTAGGGACTATCAACAGAACAAAGGTAAACATCTTACTACAACAACGACAACATGATTAAAAAAAATTAACAAAACATAATCCCTAACTTACTTGAGCATTAACTTCAAGAGATACATAGATTTTTTTTGAGAAAAGAGATATACGTTGGTAAACACATAATTCTCAAATAAATCAAACATTAACATGAAAACTGATACATTGATTATAATTAGGCGATATGGATAAAGTAAAATAGAGGGGAGACAGCAAGAAGCAAGAGAGAGCGACAATGACAATGACAACTTCTTTTATTTCGAGGATAATGAATAAGCACACATGTGCTTTTTTACATCCAGTCCCCGCCCGTTAGGGATACATCTTAATAATAATAACCCAATACTTATACAGTAGCGAGAGAGAGAGAGAGAGAGAGAGAGAGAGAGAGAGAGAGAGAGAGAGAGAGAGAGAGAGAGAGAGAGAGAGCACATTTCCAGGTTACACCAACATCAAAATAAACCAGATATTAAATTCTATTAAAGCATCCTCACCAAAACCCTTTAATATATATATATATATATATATATATATATATATATATATATATATATATATATATATACTATCAATAAAGATATCAAGTTAAGTTACAAAACGTCGAGGAACCTGATATAAAACAGTTTTTAAAAGCCCCGCCAACAACACCATCAGTACAACAATTGGAAGTTAGGCAAATCAATTTAAACCCACTCATTACATTTCCAAGAGGCACAGTATATTGATTGAAGATGGAGAAAAATATTGTAGCTTTTTGGACGATGATAAAATAAATCCCTATAAAATGTATAAGTCAAACATTTATATAAAAATAATACATTTCATATATAAGAGGAATACGAGAGAGAGAGAGAGAGAGAGAGAGAGAGAGAGAGAGAGAGAGAGAGAGAGAGAGAGAGAGAGAAGAGTATATTTCCAGGTTGTGTGATCTAGATACATGGCTTGTAACAAAATACCCACACAAACCTCTCTCACCTTAAGATACAGCTATCAATGACAAACAAGCTTAAATGTAGCCTGCAAAGAACATCCCCATACAAAAATATGTCTAACAATTAAGACAAAACATTAACAATTCGAATTGAAATAAAATGCATACTTGTATAAAGAAAATAAAAATTGCATGATTTAGAACAAAACCACAACAGAATTACTTAAGAAGAATGGAGGAGAGAGAGAGAGAGAGAGAGAGAGAGAGAGAGAGAGAGAGAGAGAGAGAGGGGGAGGAGGAGTGACAGACAGATAGGCAAAGCCAGAGTGTACATTTTTGAATGGTATGATTATTTGGATAATATGTTATATTTGACAACACCTACACAAGCAATCTCATCATAAAATATTGCTACCATAGTATAAAGTAAAAATGATATTAACAAAACAAAATATAACATACAAGGGACATATATAAAGTTTATCAAAAATTATATCAAAACAGTTTAACGTAATAGGCTCTTTATTTATGACAAAGAAAAAAGCACCAAAAAGACACAGAACAAGACAGATAGTGAGAGAAAGACAGAGAGACAGATGCACAGACAGACAAAGACAGACAGATACAGACAGGCAGATACAGCCAGATACACACAGATACAGACAGATACAGACAGACAGACAGATACATACAGCCAGACAGACAGAGATGTCTCACCTAGCCTACTTCCAACAATACCAAGGCCTGCACTCACTCAATCCTCTGTACAACAGCAGAGCAGACGACACCTCCTCAGTGTGTTTGATTCTGCCCAGTCAGTTCCCTGAAAGTTATATATAGTCTGCCACCCGGAACTGCCTTATATTATGCAAGACTTGTCAATGCCCTCCACGTACATAATGCCCAGGTAGAGTATAGCTATAGGCTGCACACCGGTATTAATTTGGGGGTGATGTAGTATCTTCTATAGAGTGACAGTGGAAAAAAATGTTGGTGATTTTCACAGATTTTTTTAAGCATGAAAAAATGGACTGTGCACTTGTTTTTGGGATTGAGGACATAGAGCAATACCAGGTAGTCACGAGACAGTTGGAAATAATCATCAAACGAGGATTGCATGTATTCCTACAGCGTTGACTCGCGCATGCATATTGCGGTAAGGAAATTAGCAGACGACAAAGGACTGAGGGGGTACAGTGTTTGCTGAAAAATTAAAAAAATTTCAAACCTACCAAATTTGTTCAAAATCATATGTATTTTGAGTCAGAGGCTAGTCTTTCACAAAAAGTGGTTTTTATTTCTGTGGATGCCTTAGTACGTGCGGTATTAATATAAGAGTCAGATAGAAAAACAGAAGGAAAAGCATGATTTTTTAATACCGGTGTGCAGCCTGTATACTGTAGTGTGGTATAGTGTAGTGTAGTGGGTTTGTTGTGTTGTGTGTCGGGTGTGTTGTGATGTGGTGTGTTGTGTTGTGTTGTGCTGTGGTGTGTGTGGTTTGGTGTGGTGTGGTATGTTGTGTTGTGTTCTGTGGTGTGTTGTGTTGTGATGTGTTGTGATGTGTTGTGTTGTATTGTGTTCTGTGGGTGGTGTGTTGTGTTGTGTTCTGTGGGGTGGTGTGTTGTGATGTGGTGTGGTGTGTTTGTGGTGTGTTGTGTTGGGGTGTGGTGTGTTGTGGTTTGGTGGGGTGTGGTGTGGTGTGTTGTGTTCTGTGGGGTGTTGTGGTGTGGTGTGTTAGGGTGTGTTGGGTTATGATGTGGTGTGGTGTGTTGGGATGTGTTGTGGTTTGGTGTGGTGTGTTGTGGTGTGGTGTGTTGTGGTGTGGTGTGTTGTGGTGTGGTGGTGTGATGTTTTGAGTTGTGGTGTAATATGCTGTGGTGTGGAGTATTGGGGTATGTTGTGTTGTGGTGTGGTATGGTGTGTTGTGTTGTGGTATGGTGTGTTGTGTTGTGTGTGGTGTGGTGTAGTGTGGTGTGTTGTGTTGTGTGTTGTGTTGTGGTGTGGCATATTGTGGTGCGTTGTAGTGTGGTGTAGTATGCTGTTTTGGGTTGTGGTGTATTATGGTGTGGTGTGTTGTAATGTGGTGTGGTGTGTTGTGGTGTGGTGTAGTGTGGCGTGGTGTTGTGTGGTGTTGTGTTGTGTGGTGTGCTGTTTGGGGTTGTGGTGTAGTATGGTGTGGTGTGGTAATGTGTTGTTATGTGGTGTGGTATGTTGTTATGTGGTGTACTGTGTTGCGGTGTGTTGTGTTGCGTTGTGGTGTGATGTGGTGTAGTGTGGTGTGGTAGTGTGTGTTGTGTGTTGTGATGTGGTGAGGTATGGTGTGGTGGTGAGGTGTAGTATATTGTAGTGTAGTGTAGTGCAGTGAACTATACTGTAATGTAAGTGCAGTGTAGCTATTATAGTGCAGTTCATGGTAGTGTGGTGTAGCACAGTGCAGTGTAATGTAGTATAGCAATCGTAGTACGTTACAGTAAAGCACTACGAAGACCTGCTGACCACAGTCAAGGAAAGGAAGCTCAGATGGTATGGACATGCGACAAGATCAGATGGGCTCTCCAAGACCATACTGCAAGGAACAGTGCAGGGGAAGAGAAGGCGAGACAGACCGAAGAAGAAATGGGCAGACACTACTACTACTACTACTACTACTACTACTACTACTACTACTACTACTACTACTACTACTACTTTTAACAACAACAACAACAATTTATTTATATAGCGCTGGATCTTGTAAAGTAGACAACATCACTGAATGGACCGCGAAGGGCTTCTCCACGATCCAGGCACTTGCACACAACCGCCGTAAATGGAGCCAACTAGTGCAACGTTGGTCTCTGCAGTGCCCCTACGACCCCGGAGGGGTTATGGGAGCCGATGAGATGTGGAGCGTAGCGTAGAGTAGGACTTGTGATGCGGTGCAGTGCGAAGTGGTGTGGTGTGGTGCGGTGCGGTGCGGTGTGGTGTGGTGTGGTGTGGTGTGGTGTGGTGTAGTGTGGTGTGGTGTGGTGTAGTGTGGTGTGGTGCAGTGCATTGTGGTGTGGTGTGGTGTAGTGTAGTGTGGTGCATTGTGGTGTGGTGTGGTGTAGTGTGGTGCGGTGTGGTGTGGTGTGGTGTAGTGTGGTGAGGTGTAGTGTGGTGTGGTGTGGTGCCTTGTGGTGTGGTGTGGTTTGGTATGATGTGGTTTGGTGTGGTGTGGTGTGGTGTGGTTTGGTGTGGTGTGGTGTGGTGCGGTGTGGTGTGGTGTGGTGTGGTGCCTTGTGGTGTGGTGTGGTGTGGTTTGGTGTGGTGTGGTGTGGTGCCTTGTGGTGTGGTGTGTGTGTGGTGTGTGTGGTGCGGTGTGGTGTGGTGTGGTGTGGTGTGATGTGTGTGGTACATGTGGTGTGGTGTGGTCGGATAGGATTGTTTGGTCTGTATGCCTGGTCTGTCGTTCCCTAAACAGTATAACTGAAGAGTCAGTGAAGAATGTGTGTGTGTGTGTGTTGTGTGTGTGGTGTGTGTGTGTTTGTGTGTAAGTTAGTGTGTGTAGTGTGGTGTGTAATTGTGTGTAAGGTGTGTGTAAGTGTGAGTGTAAGTGTGTGTGTGTGTGTGTGTAAGTGTGTGTGTAAGTGTGTGTGTGAGTGTGTAAGTGTGTTGTAAGTGTGTAGTGTAAGTTGGTGTGTGTGTGTTTGTGTTTAGTGTAGTGTGGTAAGTGTGTGTAGTGTGTGTGTAGTGTGTGTGTGATAAGTGTGTAAGTGTGTGTATGTGTTGTGTGTGGTGTAAGTGTGTGTGTAAGTGTGTGTGTAAGTTTGTGGTGTGTTAAGTTGTGTTTAGTGTGTGTGTAAGTGTGTGGTAAGTGTGTGTGAGTGGTGGTAGTGTGTGTTAATGTGGTGTAAGTGTGTGTATTGTGGTGTGTGTGTGTGTGGAGTGTATTGTGTGGTGTTGTAGTGTGTGGTATTGTGTGTAAGTGTGTGTGTGTGTGTAATGTGTGTGTGTAGTGTGTGTGGTTTAGTTGTGTGGTAAGGTGTGTGTGTAATGTGTGTGTGTAAGTGTGTGTGTAATGTGTGTGTGTGTGGTGTGTAAGGTGTGGTAAGTGTGTGTTGTGTAAGTGTGTGTGTAAGTGTGTGTGAGTGTGTAAATGTGTGTATGTGTAAGTGTGTTGTAATGTGTGGTTAGTGTGTGTGTTTAGTGTGGTTAGTGTAAGTGTGTGTGTGAGTGTGTGTATGTTGTGTGAAGTGGTTTTTGTGTGTGTAAGTGTGTGGTGGTTTAAGTGTGTGTGTAGTGTGTGTTGTGTAATGTGTGTGTGTGTATGTGTGTGTGTGGTGTGTAAGTGTGTGTGAGTGGGGGTGTGTGTTGTATGTTGTGTATGGTGTGTATGTGTGTGTGTGTGTGTATATGTGTTGTAGGTTGATGTGTGTGTGTGAAGT
>CM054143.1:59734661-59739661 GCA_028751875.1 Rapana venosa | reverse complement strand
CAAACCCCAAATATCACATCACCATACATCACCATCACATCATCTCATAATTCTTCTCATCGACGGTAAGTGATCCCCCCAAGGTTTAGGAAAGTAAAATTTTTGCCCACATCCAAAAACGGGGCAATGGTAGGGGAAAAAAACAAATAAAAACAAATCTTTCCCACTCAGAACGATAATCTTTTTTTTCCCCTTTTCCAAAGTTGGTTTGGGTTCAAAATAAAAAACACAAAACAATCCCAAAAAAAAAACCCCTTTTATCCAAAACCCCCCCCACCGCTTCCCCCCCCCCCCCCCCCCCCCCCCCCCCCCCCCCCCCCCCCCCCCCCCCCCCCCCCCTTTGGGGGTTTCAAAAAAGGACTATAGAAAAGCTGAAGGATTTTATTGGGTTTAAAATTATCGATAAAAATTTTTTTTTGGGGTTTGTCATAACAACGGTATATTAAAAGATGAAACGAAAAAGAACAGAAACATGCCTTTGCCAGGGGTTAAGCCGTTCGTTTCAATCCCACAAGACAATGAACCCGTGGGCTTGAATTTCCCCGGGACGTTTGGAAAATTAAGTGTGACGGATTTTTAACGATCTGCTAGGTCAACTTCAAGTAACCTCCCGTGCTTCATTTTTCTGTTTGTACACACTAAAAGTTAATATGTATTCAAGATTCCGTCATTCATGTCAGATTTGGGGGTTCGGAAACCGAACATCCCCAGCATACTTTCCCCGAAGTAAAAAAAGCGGCTCCCTTCTGGTGGGCAAAAACGGTTGGCTTGAAAAATCTCACCTTGCTAAATCTCAGGCTCTGCTAAAAAAAAAGCCCCCCCCAAAAAACCCAAAAAAAAAAACAAAACAAAACCCCCCCCCCCCCCCAACCCCCCCCCCAAAAAAAACAACAACAAAAAAAAAACAAACCAAAAATACAAAAGTCAACATGAAAAGAACGGAAGTTCCCAAAAATTTTCCGGAAGTACGGGAAGCTGCGGGGAATTTCCAGAAGTTAAAAGGTAAAGGAAAAGGTTCCTAACTCAAAACCCCATAGGGGAGTGGCTCAGAGACCTCATCTTTTTTAGGGGCCCAGCATATTTGGGGGGTGGCACTCATCCCCTCTCCCTCGCTGTTTCCTTTCCCCTGACCCTAAAGTGGTCGGTCCCTTTTTTACAGCGGGGTGAACGGGGGGAATGTATAAAAACCAAGGCATGCAAACTGTCACCATCCAAGTGGAAACCGCTGACGTTTTTAAACCCTTTGGGCTGGGGGAAGGGTGTTGGCCCACTGAGCTACCCCTTCCAAGAAGTCCTCCCAAAAGTCAGTAAAAGTTAATCCCCCTTGCAAGGTATGCTGTCGTTGCTTTGCGCTTCTGATAAACTGAAACAATCAGATAAAATGTTTAAAAGGAAGAAAATGAAATGAATTTAAAATTTGAAGCGTGTTTAATCAAATGAAGTAAGGGATATTCCAGAAGATTGAAACACAATCCAATCAGATCTTGTTCATAAAAATTTGTTCAGGTTTAATATTTTTTAAAAGACCGTTGTGTGTTGTTTTGGGTTTTGCGTTTTGGTTTTTGGGGTTTTTGTTTGGTACCGTGTGTGTGGTGTGTGTGTGTGTGTTGTGTGTGTAAGTGTGTGTTGCGTTGTGTTTTTGTGGGTGTGTGGTGTGTGTGTGTGTGTGTGTTGTGTGTGGGGGTGTGTGTGTTGTGTGTGTGTGTGTGTGTGTGTGTGTGTGTGTGTTGTGTGTTTGTGTTAGTGTGTTTTTTTTGTTGTGTTGCGGTGTGTGTGTGTTGGTGTTTTTGTTTGTGTGTGTGTGTGGTGTTGTGTTTTGTTAGTGTGTTTGGTGTGTGTGTGTGGGTGTGTGTGTGTTAATGTTGTGTGTTCCAGTATTTTTCGTTTTGTTTGTTTGAGTTTTTTGGGTTTTTTAAATTGGGTTTCTTGGGAAAATTTTTTTTATCCTTTTTTCCCTCCCATCTTTTTTCTTTTCCCTCATCTCTCTCTTTCTCTTCTCCCCCCTCTCTTTTCTCTCTTCTCTCCTCTCTTTTCTCTCTCTCTCTCTTTTTCCCTCTCTCTCTTCTCCTTATATCTCTCTCTCTCTCTTTTCTCCTCTTCCCAAATTTCCTGTTTACTTGCCTTTTCTTCTCTTTACTTTCACCGTTGGTTTTGTTAAAGTCATTTGTTTTTGATGTACGAGTAATGATAGGAGGACTCTTCTTTTTCATTTGGGTTTTTGTTTTTGTTTTCGTTTTGTTGTCTCTTCTTTTTTTTTGGCATCTGTAAATTTTAACTTGGTTGAAAATTTTCTTTTTTCCCTTGAAAATCCATTTACCAAAAAAAAAAATATTGTATTTGTTTTAGAGAACGGACATAACAGAAAATAAATCCGGTTGTTTTTTTTGTTTTTAAAAACTTCATTTTAACCTTGAACACGTGCGGCCCCGGTTGGGGCGTATAGTTAAGACCATTCAACAAGGGCTTTTAAACGAAGTGAGCTTATGAATGATTTGAAATCGTCGCTAAAGAATGACGAATGGTAAAGGGGGTTTTCCCACACACAATCGTCTGGATTGGGGCGAGCTTGGGAAAAAGAAACAAGGAAGAGCTAGAAATAGAAACAGGAATACTATGAACACTATGAAAGGGGGAAAAAAAACTGAACGCTTGAACAGTTGAAAGAGAGAAAAAAGGAATAGTTATGAAAGAGAAACAAGGAACAGCTATGAACAGGTATGAAAGACAAAAAGGGGTAGCTATAATCAGCTATGAAAGAAGGAAACAAGGAACAGCTATGAACAGGTATGAAAGAGAGAAATAATGAATAGCTATGGACAGCTATGAAAGAGAGAAACGCGGAACAGCTATGAACAGCTATGGAAGAGAAAAACAAGGAATTGCTAAGAAAGAGAGAAATAATGAATATCTATGAACAGCTATGGAAGAGAGAAACAAGGAATAACTATGAACAGCTATGAAATAGAGAAACAAGGAACAGCTATGAACAGCTATGAAATAGATAAACAAGGAACAGCTATGAACAGCTATGAAATAGAGAAACAAGGAACAGCTATGATATTAGCTTTTTTTTTGTTTTTAAAGCCCTGCCGCCAAGGGGCCCATCAGGGTTGTCACCGTCAAAATTTTTAAAACTCAGATTTTAAAGTGTACCGGGTTTTTGGTTGAAGGTTTGGGGTCGAGGACGTTGACAAACAGGAAGAGATTTTTATATTTTGGGGTTATAATTATCGATCAAAAATTATTGGGTTGTCCTAACAACAGGTTTTTAGCAAAGAAAAAAAACGAAAAAAAAAACAGAAAACCCCCGTCATAGCCCGGGGGTTAAGACCGTTCGTTTCAGTTCCCAAGACAATGAAGCCCTGGGTTGAATCTTTCCCGGGTTTGGGAAATTAAGTGTGACGGATTTTTTAAAAATCTGCTAGGTCAACTTTAAGTGCAAACCTGCCAGTGCTTCATTTCTTCGTGTATATTCACACGCAGAAGTTTAAAAAAATTTCAATGAAAGATTCCTTTATTCGTCAGAGGTCGGGGGGTTACGGAAACAAAAACCTTACCCAGATACATTCCCGAATCGGAAAGCGGCTTCCCGATGGTGGGCAAAAAAAGGTTTTCCTATGCAAATTCCCCTATTTGGGAAATTCAGAGCTCTAGTAAGGAAAGACCCCCATAAGCCCAAACCCCACAACAAAAACCAACAACCCCAAACAACGACAGCAAAACCCCCCAAAAAAAAAAACAAAACAAAAGCCAACTGAAAAGAATGGAAGGGTTCTCGAAAATTTCCGGAAATTACTGGAAGCTGCGGAAGTTACCCGAAGTTAAAAGGTAAAGGTAAGGAGTTCGTAGGGGAGGAGGGTAGATACCTCAATTCTCTGGGCCGCATATTTGAGGGCGGCATCATCTCCTCTCCCTGTGTTTACCTTCCCCGACCCTAAAGAGGTAGGTACCCTTTTTTTTTCTAGGTGAATGGGGAAAAGTCTGAAACCAAGGCGCGAAAACGGTCACCCCTCCAATGGAACCCGCCCGACCGTTTTATTGTGGGGGAAAAACGAGTGCTCTGACCATGGGTATCCCGTCCCCCCCCGAAGTCCTGCCAGAAGTGTGAAAGTTAAATCTTCTTTTCATGGTATGCTTCTGCTCTCTTTGGGTTTGGTGAACTGAAAAACAATCAGATAAAGATTAAAAAGGAGAAAAGAAAAAGAAGGCAATTAGAAGGTGTTGATCAAAGAAGTTTTGGTGATTTAGAAAATTGAAACAATCCCAATAGATTTGTTTTTAAAATTAGTTCAGGTTGAAATTTATTTTTTGACAGCTTGTGTGTTGTTTTGTGTTTTTGGTTGGTTTGTGTTAGTGTGTATGTTGTGGTTAGTGTGTGTTGGTGTGTGTGTTGTGTGCTTGGGGGTGGTTGTGTGTGTGTTGTGTGTGGTGTGTTTTTGTTTTGTGTGTGTGTGTGTGTGTTTGTTGTGTGTGTGTTGTGTGTTTGTGTTAGAGTGTGTGTGTGTGGTGTGTGTGGTGTGTGTGTGTGTGTTGTGTGTGTTTGTGTGTGTGTTGTGTTTTGTGTTTTTTGTGTGTGTTTGTGTTAGTGTGTGTGTGTTGTATTGTGTGTATTGGTGTGTGTTGCGTGTGTTGTGTGTGTGGTGTGTGTGTGTATGTGCGTGTGTGTGTGTGTGTGTGTGTGTGTGTGTGTGTGTGTGTGTGTGTGTGTGTGTGTGTGTGTAAAGGCATGTGTGTCCCAGTATTTTGCGTTTTGTTTGTTTGAGAATTTGGTTTTGCTGACCTTGGGTTTCTTTGGCGTTTTTTGTTATGCTTCTCTTCTTCCCATCTTTTTTTCTTTTCCCCTCATCTCTCTCTTTATCTCTCTCTCTCTCTCTCTCTGTCTGTCTCTCTCTCTCTCTCTCTCTCTCTCTCTCTCTCTCTCTCTCTCCCCTCACTCTCTCTCTCTCCACCCCCTCACTCTTCACTCTCTCTCTCTCTCTCTCTCCCCTCACTCTCTCTCT
>CM054143.1:59727161-59729661 GCA_028751875.1 Rapana venosa | reverse complement strand
TATAAGATAGAAAATCCTTTGAAATATCCGCTTCATAAATTGCTTTGTAATCTACATATAAGAATTATCACAATTTAGTGTTTTTAAAGACCAAATTACGGCACTTTTATAATTTTGTTACCTAAAGGTGTGTGGTTGTTATAACTTATGGCCTTAAAGTTTTCTTCTGAGTGGATAGTCTTTATTTCAATTAAGAAGTGTCTTAACTAATATTAAAAAAAACCTGAACGATTCCTTGTATGACATTCTTTGCCTGAAAAAGATACATGAAATCACACATTTAAATCTTTGTCTCATTTTCCATTGTACTTTTTTCTAAAGGTGAAGGAAACATTGGTGATTTCCAGACAATGATCATATTCTTCAAATGAACTTGTGCTTAAAACAAAGAAAGATAAAGAAGTGAACGCAAAAGGACGAATTAGTGCCGAAGAAAGAGAGAAAAGACAGAGAAATTGGTTTTACACTAAAAAGGGGTGGGAAGAGAAAGATGTAGAGAGAAGGAGAGAGAGAGAGTGAAGAAAGAGAGGAGGAGAGAAGAGAGAGGAGAGAGAGAGGGGTGGGGTGGGAGAGAGGAGAAGGAGAGATAGGGAGAGAGAGGGAGAGAGAGAGAAAGGGAGAGAGAGAGGTGGGAGAGAGGGGGAGAGAGAGAGAAAAGAGGGAGAGAGAGAGAGAGAGGGTGGGAGAGAGAAAGGGAGAGAGGAGAGAGAGAGGGAAGAGAGAGAGAGAGAGAGGGAGGAGAGAGAGGTTGGGAGAGAGAGAGAGAGAGAGAGAGAGAGGAGAGGTTGGGGAGAGAGAGAAGAGAGAGAGAGAGAGAGAGAGAGAGAGAGAGAGAGAGAGAGAGAGAGAGAAGAGAGAGAGAGAGAGAGAGAGGAGAGAGAGGAGAGAGAGAGAGAGAAATGAAATGAAATGAATCTTTATTTTTTCAAGGGTAACAGAATAAGCTTAGGTATACTTTTTTCATCCGGCCCTTGCCCTGATTAGGAACTATCAACAAAACAAGGTCAAAACCCTACTACAATATCGACAACATGATTTAAAAAGATAAGTGTATATTTAACGATACATAAATCTAACTGTCCTTAACGTTAATTTCAAGAGGTACATAGATTATACATATCTATATCTATCCATCTATCCATCCATCCATCCATCTATCTATCTATCTATCTATCTATCTATCTATCTATCTATCTATCTATCTATCATCTATCTATCTATCTATCTATCTATCTATCTATCTATCTATCTATCTATCTATCTATCTATCTATCTATCTATCTGTCTGTCTGTCTGTCTGTCTGTCTATCTATCCATCTATCTCTCTCTCTCTCTATCTGCCTGTCTGTCTGTCTGTCTGTCTATCTAACTATCTATCTATCTATCTATCTATCTATCTATCTATCTATCTATCTATCTATCTATAATATGAGAAAAAAGATATACGTTAATAAACATATAATTCTCAAATGAATTCTAAATTAACATAAAACTGATACACGAATTATAATTAAGTAATATGGATAAAGTTAAGTAGAGGGGAGACAGCATGAAGCAAGAGAGGAGAGAGAGAGAGAGAGAGAGAGAGAGGGGGGGGGGGTAGAGGGAGAGAGAGAGAGAGATGGGTGGAACTAGCAGCAGAGACTAATTTCACAGAGTGTGGACACCAGGGCAGGGCGGTGATGGGCGGAAGACAGCATGCAGGGATGGATATGGACAGAGCTGTCCACACCATAATGGAGACAGGCATTGTAAATTATCATTAAAGAGCTGTACGGAAAACGACGAGGGAAGGGCAGTAAACCGCGTGTCACATAAAGAAGGAAGAGAGGGTTACACCGTGAAGAAATAACACGAAGGGGGATAACCCCTGCTGGAATAACACACGCCATTAACTGCGGGATACTGGGCCAACATGGCCGCCAATGGGCTGCCAGTGGCCAGCCATACACGTGAAGAGAAATAAAAGTTGACATATTTGCTACCGACAGTCTACCACTGTGTTTGCGGAAATTATGCATTATATTAAGCGAAAGATAATGAGTGAAGATGATAACTGCAGCCTGATTAAAGCATAACAAACATACGAGTCATGGCATCCAAGACAATAATTATTGTATGCTCACCAGCGAGTTTGGTGCGGTAGTTAACGCCTTGGATTACAGACTGGAAGGTCGAGGGTTCGAATCCCATAACAGCCATAGGGAGTTTTCGGATTCCGACCGGCTCCTACTTAGAGTTCTAATGGCTCATCGTTGAGCTTCATCCACTTCACAGCGCGATTTTGAGTGTTGCTCAAATCACCTGGCCAACACAGCAGATGTCTGTATCTCTCGGGCCCGGTAGACGCAGAGATGTGTTGTGGTAGAAAGGGTAGAGTACAACCTTGTCAATGAGTCTCAAAGCACACACACTGCCATAGCAGCGTGATGACATCATCCTCATCGCCATTGAACATCCTGCAGTACAGGAAAGTGTCTGTGATTCGGTAGTCCCGGTA
>CM054143.1:59709661-59717161 GCA_028751875.1 Rapana venosa | reverse complement strand
TATTGATCTTATACTTCAGTGTTTGTCAGACAGGCAGCCAGTGAAGAGATCGAAAAGAGTAGTGATGTGTTCAGATGTGTTTCTTTCTAAGGCTAGTCAGCATTTTGTCCCGGTTGATCCCTTTCTCTAAGAAGGGGCGGGATGGCCTGGCGGTTAGAGTGAAGCCCACAACGCTCCTGATCTGCTGATTCAGCTTCAAATCTCGTTCAGAGGATTTTTCAACTGAAGTTAACATCAGTGCCGACTCCACTCCCACAAAAAGTCTTTCGTATGAGACTATAAACCAAGTTCCGTGTGCAAACGCACGCAGAGCATCTTGTGCACATGTTAAAACCGTTCCGCTTTTTGGAAGAGTAGGCCATCGTGTGCCAGTGGGAACGGATGACAATATTGACAAAACTGCATACACACGGGAACTGGATGTAAAAAAGCACACAAATGCTGATTCCATTATCCTCGAAATGAAAGAATAAAAACAATTTTTAAAAAATCACGATGCTGATTCCATTATCCTCGAAATAAAAGAATAAAATTAATAAAAACAACAACACGATGCTGATTCCATTATCCTCGAAATAAAAGAATAAAAATAATCTAAAAAAAATTACGATGCTGATTCCATTATCCTCAAAATAAAACAATACAATAAAATCAATAAACGTAAGAAGAATGAGTTCTTGGTTAGCAGCGGAAAGCGGTGCCACGCTTTCACTCCTGGTCATAGTTTATTGTCTGCAGAGTTTCAGACGTCTGGCAGTGTTCCTTTTCCTCTCCAGTGCAGCCACCCCCCTTCCCTCCTCTGTCTGCTGTGATGACAGGCTCCCTCTGTTCCGTGGTGTGTGCCAAGTCTGATGGTGCCAGACTTAGAGTATGGCAAGTCAGAGAGTGGCTGAAGGGTGGGGTTGGCTGGGATTGATTGATTGATTGATTTATTTATTCTTTTATTTCCAGGATAATGGAATAAGCACTTATGTGCTTTCTTTTAATCCAGTCCCCGTGTGTATGCAGGGTTTTTTTTTGGTAAATGTTGTCATCCGTTCCCACCGGCATACAATGGCCTACTCTTCCGAAAAGCGGAACGGGTTTTAACGTGTGCGCAAGATGTTCAGCGTGCGTTCACACACGGGAACACGGTTTATAGTCTCATCCGAAGGATGAGGAAGGAGAGAGAGAGAGAGAGAGAGAGAGAGAGAGAGAGAGAGAGACAATGACAATGACAAATTCTTTTATTTCGAGGATAATGAATAAGCACATATGTGCTTTTTTACATCAAGTCCCCGCCAGAGAGAGAGAGAGAGAGAGAGAGAGAGAATGAATGAATGGATGCACTTTATAACTGACGGAACAAAATAAGCGAAATGGTGGCTCTTTCATCCAGACTCAAGCCACAATAAGTAAATCTATCAGCTTGTCACGCAATTAAGTACGGACCAAACAAACGTGTGTAAGGGAGGAACTGGCAACAACTTAAATAAACAATCAGAAAAAAAGAGATAGACAAAAGTCACCTGCACAAGGTAGGTACCAGGGAGAGAATAGATGAATCTTTTTTTTTTCAAGGGTAACAGAATAAGCATGGGCATACTTCTTTTTTCATCCGGCCCTTGCCCTGATTAGGGACTATCAACAAAACAAGGGAGAAAAACCTTACTACAATAACGGCAACATGATCTTTAAAAAAGATAAGTATATATTTAACAATACATAATCCCTAACTGACCTGAACATTAATTTCAAGAGATACATAAAAAAAATTTTTTTTGAGAAAATAGATATGCGTTAATAAACATATAATTCTCAAATGAATTAAACATTAACATGAAAACTGATACACTGATTATAGTTAAGTAATATGGATAAGGTAAAATAGAGGGGAGACAGCAAGAAGCGAGAGAGAGTGGGAGAAAGAGCATTTTCAGATTACATCAACATCAAACCAAACCAGATATTAAATTCTGTCAAAGCATCCTCACTAAAACCTTTCTTAAAACAACATTATCAATAAACATATCAAGTTGAGTTACAGAATGCCAAAGAGCCTGATATAAAACAGTTTTAACAGCCCCGCCAACAACAGCATCAATACAACAATTGGAAGTTAGGCAAATCAGTTAAAACTCACTCAATATATTTCCAAGAGGCATGGCCTATTGGTTGAAGAAGGAGAACAATGGTGTATGCATTTTGGACGACGATAAAATAAAGCACTATAAAATGTATAAACCAAACATTTAGATAAAATAATAATTATATTTCATATTTCATATATAAGGGGAATACCGAAAGGAGAAAGAGTGAGTGAGAGAGAGAATGAATGAATGAATGAATCTGTATTTCTCAAGGGTAACAGAATAAGCATACGCATACTTTTTTTCATCATTTCAGAGAGAGAGAGAGAGAGAGAGAGAGAGAGAGAGAGAGAGAGAGAGAAGAGAGAGAGAGAGAGAGAGAGAGAGAGATAGAGAGAAAGAGAAAGAGAGAGAGGGGGAGAGGAAGGAGGGGGGGGGAAGAACTGTGAACTCTGAAGGTGTTTAATGTGTACATTGGCCTAAGGCCACAATACACAGAGTTTGGAGGAAGGGGGGAGAATCAACCTACTGGTAAGTTAAGATTTTTGGAACATAGAAGGGAAAAAGCCAACCAACGAAACAAACCAACCACCTATTCTTGTGAATCATGACCGCAATGATCATGTCTTGGACTATGACCTTGATAAACAACGATATTAGACTTTATAAATATTGTTAATAGATTATATCAAAATCTGTATCAGTCAAAATGTAAAATTTCAATTCAGGTTGATAGAAACAATATTTGTAAAGAGATATCTTATTTGATACACGTATCAATTAAGTCACATTATGACACAACAATTTCTTCCTTCTATTCATGGAATGAAATATGTATCTGGATAGACAATGACTGTGTTCTCCTTCGGATGAGACTATAAACCGAGGTCCCGTGTGCGAACGCATGCAGAACATATTGCGCACACGTTAAATCCTGTTCCGCTGTTCGAAAGAGTAGGCAATTGTGTGCCGGTGGGAACAGATGACAAAATTAAAAAAAAACCCGCATACACACGCATTAAAAAGTCATCTGAGCGTTTTGATTTGTTGCTTTACAAGATTCAGCGCTATATGAATTTCATACATTATTATTATTATTATTATTATTATTTTTATTTTTTATTTTTTTATTATTATTCTCCATTCGATGTTTCGAGTAGCTCTGATATTGATACATTAATACATTCAGTTAAAAAACTTATCCCTTAATTGGAGTACATTGAGCATTCAAACAAAATTGAGCTTCATTTTCTAATTTTGTTTTTCAAAGAAGGACAAAGTGTCTCTTTATCTTGTATGGTTCCATACCACTCTTGTGCAAAAATGTCGATTAATTTCCGCTTGAATACATGCAAAAAGGCTTTTACATCACGAACACCTTGTTGCAGCCATACAATATTAAATATTGTTTCACATAAAATTTCTGTTATTTTTTTACAACCGACATTCTTTCCCTTTTATTATTTCTACTAAGAGAGAGAGAGAGAGAGAGAGAGAGAGAGAGAGAGAGAGAGAGAGAGAGAGAGAGAGAGAGAGAGAGAGGGGGGGGGGGGGGAGAAGATAGAGAGAGAGAGAGAGAGAGAGAGAGAGAGAGAGAGAGAGAGAGAGATGGAAAGACAAACAGAGACAGAGACAGACAGAAAGACAGACAGAGAGAGGGACAAGACAGACAGACAGAGGTACCTAGAGGAGATGGCAGGGAAATTTGCAAGGGGCGTTTTAGCTAATGGATGATTTGTGAGTTGAGGCAGAAGATATATTATTTGGTTTATTTGCTTCGAAAATATCTGATATATCATTTCCACTTCTTTTTATTTACTTTGGTTTCATTTTTGATTTTTTGTTGGGGGCGTACAAATCTATGAAGTGCATTATATGTTGTGTTTTCACTTCTCGTTTTCCTTTTTTAGTTTCTTCATACTGTTCTCTTCCTACTCTCTTTCTGTCAAAGAATTCTGCCCTTGCTTCCAAATCCATTTAACCTCTGGAAGAGCATCCATGCAAATCTCACTTCTTGTTCTTTCTTTCTTTCTCTTTCTTTCTTTTCTTTCTTTCTTTTCTTCTTTCTTTCTTTCTTTCTTCTCTTTCTTTCTTTCTTTCTCTCCCACTCACTCCTCTCTCTCTGTCTCTCTCTCTCTTCTCTCTCTCTCTCTCTCTCTCTCTCTCTCTCTCTCTCTCTCTCTCTCTCTCTTTTCTAGGAAGGATAGATGATAAAAAAAGATCTCTACCAGAAATGTTTCTGAATGTGGATTATCTAAATGATTTTATTGCAACTATAAATGCGTTGTGTCTTTGTAATCTCTCTCTGTGTCTGTCTCTGTCTCACTGTCTGTCTGTCTGTCTGTCGTCTGTCTGTCTGTCTGTCTGTCTGTCTCTATCTCTGTGCGTGTGTGTGAATGGTACGCATGCACTCATACGGGCACGCGTGTATGAGTGCATGCGTATAAAAAATATGTTTGTGTGTGTTTATTTTTTAAAATCTTTCTTTTATTCTTTTATTTCGAGGATCAGGGAATAAGTGCTCATGTGCCTTTTTTACATTCAGTCCCCGTGTGTATGCAGTTTTGTAAATTTTGTCATCCGTTCCCATCGGCACACAATGGCAAACTCTTCAGAAGAGCGGATCGGGTTTTAACGTATGCGTTTTACAGTGTTTATGTGTGTGTGTGTATGCGCACGCGCGTGCATACGTGTGTGCGCGCTTGTGTGTGCGCGCGCTTGTGTGTGTATGTACGTGTGTGTGCACGCGCGCGTGTGTGGGTATGTGCGTGTACGCGTGTATGCTTGCGTAGGCACATTCTGAAACAATGCATTGCATCAAGAAACAACAACAACAACAACAAACAACCCCTTTGTACATTAGCTCTCTGAATTGTTTATCTTCGGATGAGACTATAAACCGATGCCCCGTGTGCGAACGCATGCAGAACATCTTGCGCACACGTTAAATCCTGTTCCGCTTTTCGGAAGAGTAGGCCATTGTGTGCCGGTGGAAACAGATGACAACATTAACAAAACCGCATACACACGGGGACTGGATGTAAAAAACACATGAGTGCTTATTTAATTATCTGTGTGTGTAAGAGATGAATAAATAAATAAATAACAATAAATCTTTTGAAGTGAGACACGAGCGTCCTTGTTCATTAAAACCATGGAACACGCTATGTCACACTGGCTCTGACAGCTGACCCCGTGCCTGTGGTTCCCTTTGCTTCTTAAAAAAAAGGTGAAGGAGTCCCGTAACCTATAAGGTCGTAGGGGAGCGAGGCGTCAGAGATCTCAGCTTCTCTAGGGCCAGCATATTGAGGGCGGCGCCCATCTCCTCTCCCTCGCTGCTTTACCTTCCCTGACCCTAAAGAGGGCAGGTACCCATGTACAGCTGGGTGAACTGGGGGAACTGTACTGAAGCCAAGGCGCGCAAACGGTCACCCATCCAAGTGGTAACCACGCTCGACGCTGCTTAACTTGGCTGGGGGAAAGCGAGTGCTCCGACCACTGAGCTATCCCTTTGCTTCTTATGATGATCCACCAGATGAACTGACCACCACCCCTGTCCTCCAGTGACAGGATGCTACCGGAGTAGAAGCATCAGCTGTTAGTGCTATGAAAGGAGGCAGACTGTGTGCTCAATAAGCCATTAGGGACATCTTCAGAACTGCAGCATTTAACAGGACTTTTTGCTGACGGTACATACTTTTTCCTCCTTACCTTTGTAAACAACCGGGACGGGATAGCTCAGTGGTCGGAGCATTCGCTTTCCCCCAGCTAAGGTTAAACAGCGTCGAGCGTGGTTACCACTTGGATGGGTGACCGTTTGCGCGTCTAGGCTTCAGTACAGTTCCCCCCAGTTCACCCAGCTGTAAATGGGTACCTGCCCTTTTTAGGGTCAGGGATGGTTAAGTAGCGAGGGAGAGGAGATGGGAGCCACCCTCAATATGCTGGGCCCTGGAGAAGTTGAGGTCTCTGATGCTTCCCTCGTATATATGCACATGTTGTCATCCGTGCCCACTCGGATAGTAGTACCAATGAACTGGATAACATCTCGAAATACCACGTCGGCTTTACTTGTGCACACCTTAATAATAAAAAAAAAAATAATAATAAAATAAAAATAATAATGTATGGAATTTATATAGCGCTGAATCTTGCAAAGCAACAAGTCAAAGCGCTCAGATGACTTTTTTTTCCACACGCCTTCACCTTAAGTTGTCTTCTGCATGTTGGCTTTCGAGTAATATCAAACTGTCACTCCTTCTTCATGCTGTTAGTAGAGTTTCAGATGTCTAGACTTACCCCCTTCTTCCTGTCCACCCTCACGTCTGCCGGTGAACAATGGCTCTCTCTGTTCCGCCAGGTCCTGTGTGGGTGAAAAGACGCTGAGAACCAGGCCAAAGGCTTTGTCCGCTCTTCTTCTTCCTCCAGAGAGAGAGAGAGAGAGAGAGAGAGAGAGAGAGAGAGAGAGAGAGAGAGAGAGAGAGAGAGAGAGAGAGAGAGAGAGCGAGAGAGAGAGAGGAGAGAGAGATGAGAGAGAGAGAAGAGAGAGAGAGAGAGAGAGAGAGAGAGAGAGAGCGAGAGAGGAGAAGAGAAGAAGAGAGAGAGAGAGAGAAAGGAGAGAGAGAAGAAAGCAAAGAACGCGAAGAAGAAGAGGGAGCGAGAGCGAGAGAGCGAGAGAGCGAGAGACATAGACAATGACAATGACAAATTCTTTTATTTCGAGGATAATGAATAAGCACATATGTGCTTTTTTTACATCCAGCCTCCCCGCCCGTTAGGGATACATCTTAATGATAATAACCCAATACTATACAGTTTCACAATAAAAACAAGGGGAAATAACCCTTAAATAGAGAGAGAGAGGGAGAGAGAGAGAGAGAGAGAGAGAGAGAGAGGGGAGAGAGAGAGAGAGAAGAGAGAGAGAGAGAGAGAGAGAGAGAGAGAGAGAGAGAGAGAGAGAGAGAGAGAGAGAGAGAGAAGAAGAGAGAGAGAGAGAGAGAGAGAGAGAGAGAGAGAGAGAGAGAGAAGAGAGAGAGAGAAGAGAAGAGAAGAAGAAGAAGAAGAAGAAGAAGAATTGAGAGAGAGAGACAGAGAGAGAGAGAGAGAGAGAGAGAGGGAGAGAAAGAGGGGAGAGAGAGGAGAGAGAGAGGAGAGAGAGAGAAGAGAGAGAGGGGAGAGAGAGAGAGGAGGAGAGAGAGAGAGGAGGAGAGAGAGAGAGAGAAGAGAGAGAGAGAGGAGAGAGAGAGAGAGAGAGAGAGAGAAAAGAACGCGAAGAGAAGAAGAAGAAGAAGAAGAAGAAGAAGAAGTGAGAGAGAGAGAGAGAGAGAGAGAGAGAGGAGAGAGAGAGAGAGAGAGAGAGAGAGAGAGAGAACTTGAACTCGAACTCGAACTCGAAAGATTTATTCACAAAAAGGCCATTGGCCCATACATGTAG
>CM054143.1:59694661-59702161 GCA_028751875.1 Rapana venosa | reverse complement strand
GTTTCTTTAGGGGGTGGGGGGTGGGTAGGGTGGTGGTGGGGGGTGTTTTTAGGGGTTTTTTAAATTTGTTTTTGTTTTGTTTTTTTTTGTTGGGGGGGGGGGGCTGTTTTGAAAAGAGTTATGTCCCATTGTTTCTACTGTGAGAGTGTATAAGTGTTGGGTTATTATTAAGATGTATCCCTACGGGCGGGAACTGGATGTAAAAAAGCACGTGAGTGCTTATACATTATCCTCGAAATAAAAGAATTTGTCATTTGTCATACTCTCTCTCTCTCTCTCTCCCTCTCTCTCTCTCTCTCTCTCTCTCTCTCTCTCCTCTCTCTCTCTCTCTCTCTCTCTCTTCTCCCTCTCTCTCTCTCTCTCTCCTCTCTCACTCTCTCTCTCTCTCTTCTCTCTCTCTCTCTCTCTCTCTCTTCTCTGTCTCTCTCCCTCTCTCTCTTTATACGACCGAATCTCTTCCAGTCCACTCTAGATTCCACGAATCCTTTACCTTACAAAAATCTCCGACAAATGATCTCCTGGCTGCGAGCAATCAATGCCCGTTCCCTGATGGTCAGCACATCAACAGACTCTGGGTGTTCCCCTTGGTGACCAGCTGCCAGAAGACGAGCATCAGTTGTCAGCGCTAGGAGAGGAGGAAGGGTCGATAAGTCATCAGGATCGGCTTCAGAGCAACCAGATGAACAGCGTGGAGTGGACTGAACCTTGAGGACTATTGAGGACACTTTTCTCTTCCACGGTATTTTGTAGAGCAGGGCTCGCTATCTCTCCCGCTTCTACGAAAATGAAAGTAAGTGTGATTTGATCTTCGTGATTAAAAAAAAAATTAATTAATTTATTTATCTATGTATTTATTTATTCTGTTATCTATTTCGGGGCTCCACTCCTGATTTATTTTTATATCGAGGATAATAGAGTAGCGCAGCCATGAGCTATTTTACATCTAGTCTCCGTGTGTATGCGGTTTTGTAGATTTTATCATCTGTTCCCACCAGCACACAATGGCCTACTCTTCCGAAAAGCGGAACAGGATTTGACGTGTGCGCAAGATAATCTGCCTGCGTTCGCACACGGGGCCTCGGTTTATAGTTTCATCCGTAGGACTTTTGGGGAAAGTGGAGTGGGCACTGATGTTAACTCCAGGGGAAAGAGTTCCCTTGAACGGGATTCGAATCCGGGTCGTCAGATTGCGAGCGCCATGTTCTAACCACTAGGCTATCCCGTTCCGTTCAACAGTTCTTTATGCTTGTTTGCCTGTTGTTGGTGTCTTTCCTTTGTTCCACGCGACTCGCTATCTGTCACGCGTCTATGACAGTAAGTATTATTTGATCTTCGTCCTCAATACTCCCTTGTGTTTGTTTGCCTGTTGTTTTTGTTGTTGTTGCTTTTCTTTATTCAGTCAGCATGACTCACTACCTCTTCCGCTTCTACGAGCATGAGAGTGATGATTTGATTCTCGTCCTCAGTGCTGGCTGGCTGGCTGCAATCTCGGAAGATTCAGAGTGGAAGCCTGATTTACAGTTGATGGCATCAACAGTGTCTGGCATATGGTACTGTGATTCAAATTCTATTGTGGTGAGGTTTTGAGTTTCGTTCTTTGGCTAGAGCTCTGTGGCTCACCATCGAAGGCCGTTGACAAGAAAGACACTTCATTTCGTTGTCTCTTCTGGAGGGTCAGTTACTTTGATGGTATTGCTACCATACAAAACATCTTTATACTACGTCTGTTGTTTAGTTAAGTGGTAACAAGGTAAAGGTGTCCCATAACGTATGTGGTCGTAGGGAAGCAAGGCATCAAAGACCTCAGCTTCTCGAGTCCAGCATATAGAGGGCGGCGCCCATCTCCTCTCCCTCGCTGCTTTACCTTCCCTGAGGCAGGTACCCCTTTATAGCTGGGTGAACTAGGGGACTGCTGAAGCCAAGGCGCACAAACGGTCACCCATCCAAGTGGTAACCACACTCGATGCTGCTTAACCTTAATTGAGGGAAGGCGAGTCCTCTGACCACTGAGCTATCCCGTCCCCAAAACTTCGGACACACGCCTTGTATTAGCTTTCAAGTCATCTAAATCTTCTATAGACTGCTAGCAATTTTGTTGGTGATTTTCAAAAATTTTGTAAGGTATGGAAAAATGCATGTGTACTTGTTTTTGGGATTGAGGACATAGAGCGATACCAGGTAGTCACGAGAAAGTTGGAAGTGATCATCGAATGAGATTTGCTTGTATTTCTACAGCGTTGATCCCGCGCATGCTTATTGCGGTTAGGAAGCTCGCATACGATTAATAAGGAATGAAAGGGCACAGCATTTGCTGAACATTTTATTAAAATATCAATGTTAACAAATATGTGCAAAACCACATGAGTTTTGAGTCAGAGGCCAGTCTATACCAAACAAAGTGGTTTTCATTTCTGTAGATGCCTTAGTACGTGCTCTATGAGTAATGTAGAGAAAACAGAAGGAAAAGTAGCAAAAGCTAACTGTGGTGTGTACTTCCATGGAGTGCTGTGCTCTGTGCCTAGCAAAGGAACACTTGTTTTACGTTTGCAATCTCCACGGAGTGTTTTTTTAAAACAATATATCTTTGACTTTTTCCTTTATTTGTCGTTTATTTTAGGCTGTCTTTTCATCTCTGTGTAAAGCAGTTTAAAAATAATTTCCTGTTACTTTTTTTTGACCAGGTTCGCGCAGTTGAACCTCTTAGTCCAGTTATTGACAAGAAAACCACGCCATCTGTTTTATAGTGTACACCACTTTAAGTCACGGCAGATTTCTCTGCGTCAAATTCGGGCTGCTCTCCCCGAGGAGAGCGTGTCGCCACAAGAGCAGCGCCACCGTTTTTTGTTCTTTTTCTGCATCTGTATTTATCTTCCTAACAAAGTAGCTTTTATCTACAGAAGTTTGTGTTTATCTGTAAAGTATTTCTACAGTCTACTATTTTTAAAATTGTATCCTACTATAACTGCTGTTTTCAGAACGTGAATCTCTCTCTCTGTCTCTCTCTTCTTTGTGTGTGTGTGTGTGTGTGTGTGTGTGTGTCTCTCTCTCTGTCTCTCTTTCTCTCTCTGTCTCTGTCTGTGTGTGTGTGTCTCCCTCTGTCTATCTGGCTCTCTCTGTCTGTCTCTCTCTCTGTCTGTCTGTCTGTCTGTCTATCTCTCTCTGTATGCATGTCTCTCTGTCTCTGTCTCTCTCCCTGTCTCTTTCTCTCTCATGAAACCAATCACATCACATCGCTCTGTCCGTTACCTTCGCTCTACCAGTGTTGTCTGCTACATAACGGTTCAAAGGTGTAACGACCTGCTGCCCGTGCTCTCAGTGTAGTGTCAGTGGCCCAGTCTGCTTTTTTCCGCCCTCCAATCTGCTACAGGTCTCGTCTGCTTCTGATGACAGGGTCTGCCTGATTCGCTGAGACAGAGAGAGTTAAACAGACATAAATAGAGATAGAGTTAGACAGACATTTAAAGAGATAGAGTTAGACAGACATAGATAGAGACAGAGTTAGACAGACATAGATAGAGATAGAGTTAGACAGACATAAAGATAGAGTTAGACAGACATAGATACTTTAGACAGACATAGATAGAGAGAGAGTTAGACAGACATACAAGCAGACAGAGTTAGACAGACATAGATAGAGACAGAGATAGAGTTAGACAGACATTGATAGAGACAAAGTTAAACAGACATAAAGACAGGGTTAGACAGACATAGATACTCTAGACAGACATAGATAGAGAGAGAGAGTTAGACAGACATACAAGCAGACAGAGTTAGACAGACATAGATAGAGACAGAGATAGAGTTAGACAGATATAGAGACAAAGTTAAACAGACATAAAGACAGAGTTAGACAGACATAGATACTCTAGACAGACATAGATAGAGAGAGAGTTAGACAGACATACAAACAGACAGAGTTAGACAGACATAGAGAGAGACAAAGCTAAACAGACATAGATAGAGATAGGGTTAGACAGACATTGATAGAGATAGGGTTAGATAGACATAGATAGAGAAAGAGTTAAACAAACATAGATAGAGATAGGGTTAGATAGACATAGATAGAGATAGGGTTCGACAGACATAGATAGAGAAAGGGTTAGACAGACATAGAGAGAGATATAGTTAGACAGACATAGATAGAGGTAGAGTTATACAGACATAGATAGAGATAGAGTTATACAGACATAGAGAGAGACAGAGTTAGACAGACATAGATAGAGATAGAGTTAGACAGACATATAGAGAAAGACTTAGACAGAAATAGATAGAGATAGGGTTAGACAGACATAGATAGAGAAAGAGTTAGACAGACATAGAGAGATATATAGTTAGACAGACATAGATAGAGATAGAGTTAGACAGACATAGATAGAGATAGGGTTAGACAGACATAGATAGAGAAAGAGTTAGACAGACATAAGAGATGAGATATAGTTAGACAGACATAGATAAAGGTAGAGTTATCAGACATAGATAGAAGATAGAGTTATACAGACATAGAGAGAGAGAGTTAGACAGACATAGATAGAGATAGATTTAGACAGACATAGATAGAGAAAGAGTTAGACAGAAATAGAGATAGAGTTATACAGACATAGATAGAGATAGGGTTAGACAGACATAGATAGAGAAAGAGTTAGACAGACATAGAGATATATATAGTTAGACAGACATAGATAGAGATAGAGTTAGACAGACAGAGATAGAGATAGGGTTAGACAGACATAGATAGAGAAAGAGTTAGACAGACATAGAGAGAGACAGAGTTAGACAGACATAGATAGAGATAGAGTTAGACAGACATAGATAGAGAAAGACTTAGACAGAAATAGATAGAGATAGAGTTAGACAGACATAGATAGAGATAGGGTTAGACAGACATAGATAAAGAGTTAGACAGACATAGAGAGATATATAGTGAGACAGACATAGATAGAGATAGAGTTAGACAGACATAGATAGAGATAGGGTTAGACAGACATAGATAAAGATAGAGTTAGACAGACATAGAGAGAGATATAGTAAGACAGACATAGATAAAGTTAGAGTTATCCAGACATAGATAGAGATAGAGTTATACAGACATAGATAGAGATAGAGTTAGACATAGATAGAGATAGACAGACATAGAGAAGATAGAGTTAGGTAGACATAGAGAGAGAGACAGAGTTAGACAGACATAGATAGAGACAGAGTTAGACAGACATAGAGAGAGATAGAGTTAGACAGACATAGATAGAGATAGAGTTAGATAGACATTGATAGAGATAAAGTTAGATAGACATAGATAGAGATAGAGTTAGACATAGATAGAGATAGACAGACATAGATAGAGATAGAGTTAGACAAACATAGAGATAGAGTTAGACAGACACAGATAGAGATGGATAGAGATAGAGTTAGAGAGACATAGAAGAGATAGAGTTAGACAGACATAGAGATAGAGTTAGACGGACATAGATAGAGATAGACAGACATAGATAGAGATAGAGTTAGACATACATAGATAGAGATAGACAGACATAGATAGAGATAGAGTTAGACAAACATAGAGATAGAGTTAGACAGACACAGATAGAGATAGATAGAGATAGACAGACATAGATAGAGATAGAGTTAGACGAACATAGATAGAGGTAGAGTTAGACAGACATAGAGATAGAGATAGACAGACACAGATAGAGATAGATAGAGATAGACGACATAGAGATAGAATTAGACAAACATAGAGATAGAGTTAGACAGACACAGATAGAGATAGATAGAGATAGACAGACATAGATAGGGATAGAGTTAGACGGACATAGATAGAGATAGAGTTAGACAGACATAGATAGAGATAGGTAGAAATAGACAGACATAGATAGAGATAGAGTTAGACAAACATAGAGATAGATATAGAGTTAGACAGACATAGAGATAGAGTTAGACAGACACAGATAGAGATAGATAGAGATAGACATAGATAGAGATCACTGTTCACTGTTCACTGGTCCTGTAACCCGCCAGGGTCGTAGGGGCGCTGCATGGTGGACGAACGGTGGACCAGCTGGCTCCACTTAGCGCGGTCGTGGCAGAGTGCCTGGGTGACACTGAAGTCCTCCCCTATCCAATCACGGATGTTGTCGGCCCACTTTCTCCTCTGTCTGCCCCGTCTTCTCTTCCCCTGGACTGTTCCTTGCAGGATGGTCTTTGCAAGTCCTTCTGAGCGTGTTACGTGCCCATACCATCTGAGTTTCCTCTTTTTGCCGTAGTCAGTAGGTCTTCATAGTCCCGCACTTGTTGAGTGATCATTCTGCGGACTTCATTGTTGGTGACATGGTCCTTGTATGAGATGCCAAGGAGCCTTCTGAGGCATCTCATTTCTACTGCTTGGATCCTCCTTTGTAGGTCTGCGTTCAGTGTCCATGCCTCACATGCGTAAAGCATGATTGAGGTGACTAGCGCGTTTAGTAACTTTACCTTGGTTCCGAGAGGGATGTTTCTGTCTCTCCATATGGTCTTCAGTCTTGCCATTGTTGTTGCTGTTTGTGCCGCTTTTGCTAGGATTTCGGTCTTCGATCCCTCCTCACTTATGATGGCTCCAAGGTACTTGAAATGGTCAACTGTCTCCAGTTCTTTTCCGCTGAGAGTGATCTTGGTGGTGATTGGCTGGGCACTGTTTGACATGAGCTTGGTTTTCTCGGCGCTGATTTCCATGCCGTATCGTGAGGATATTTCGTCCGGTTGCTTCACTAGGTTGGCCAGTTCCTCTTCATTTCCTGGCAGACCGTCAATGTCATCGGCAAACCTGAGGTTGGTGATTGTTCGCCCTCCATTGCTGACTGTGCCTGGGTGGTCTTCCAAGGCGTCAGTCATGATGCGTTCGAGGAAAATGTTAAACAGTGTCGGCGACAGCAGACATCCCTGTCGGACCCCAACTGAGGTACGGAACCATTCCCCTACCGTGCCCTGTACGAGTACTGCACTGGTGGCCTTTGAGTAGAGTTCCTTGATGGTGTGGATCAGCTTCTGGCCCATGTTGAATTTGTTCATGGTGGCCCACAGAGCGTCATGCCATACTCTATCGAAGGCCTTCTTAAAATCAATGAAGACGTGGAAGATGTCTTGTTGATGCTGGCTGTATTTCTCACACAGAACCCTCAGGAGATAGACAGATAGAGATAGAGTTACACAAACATAGAGATAGAGTTAGACAGACACATATAGAGATAGATAGAGATAGACAGACATAGATAGAGTTAGACGGACATAGATAGAGATAGAGTTAGACAGACATAGATAGAGATAGATAGAGATAGACAGACATAGATAGAGATAGAGTTAGACGTACATAGATAGAGATAGACAGACATAGAAAGAGAAAAACAGACATAGATAGAGACAGAGTTAGACAAACAAAGAGATAGAGTTAGACAGACACAGATAGAGATAGATAGAGATAGACAGACATAGATAGAGATAGATAGAGATAGACAGACATAGATAGAGATAGAG
>CM054143.1:59678392-59694161 GCA_028751875.1 Rapana venosa | reverse complement strand
GGGGAAAGAAGAAAAGTAGAAAAAAGCGGGGAAGACAAAAAGACGGGGAGAAGGGGAAAGAAAAAAGAAAAGATTTTTAATTTTCAAGGGTTACGATAAATTAAATTTTTTTATCCAGGGAGAAGGAAAAAACAAAAAAAAGAGAGAGTGAGAAGGAGAGAGAGAGAGAAGAAGGGAAGAGAGAGAGGGAAAAGGGGAGAGGGGAAAGGGTTTTAAGAAATTTTGACTTTTTTTTTTAAGGGGAGAGAAGGGAGAGAGAGAGAGAGAGAAGAGAAGAGGAAGAGAGAGAGAGAGAGAGGGAGAGAAGGGAGTTTAATTTCCGTTAAGGTACTTATATAACCTCTGCATGAAAAAAAAATTTATTGGTTAAAAGAACTGCCAAACTCTTCGTTTTTTTTTCCTTTATATCTTGTTCAAGCTTCATCACAGGAGTTTCCCTGTTCCCTCCCTGCACACAGCTATATATACACCTGTTTGTTCCCACACATGGGAAATTATGCTTACAACTATGAGTTATGCCTACAGATTAAAGAGTTATGCTCTAAAAAAATAATAAAATAATAATGGAATTTATATAGCGCTAAATCTTGTAAAAAAACAAAAAATCGAAGCGTTTGCACTAAAATCATTTACGGGGCATGCAACTCTCCTTAAACATAATAACAACAATTTCAAAACCATGCGCGCGCACGTATGCAGCATGCACCAGCAACCACCCCCACACAACACACAACACACACACACACACCACACACACCCCCACACCCCTCGGAAAAACACTTAGAAGTGAAAGATGTGTTAAAAAATTAGGACAGATATTTGGGGGGAAAGTCTCAGGTAGGAAATAAGGTGTTTTGAGGCTGGATTTAAAGGGTATCAAGAGAAGGCTTTGGTGAAGTAAAAAGAGGGGGGTCATTCCGGTGGATGGCCAAAACAAGAAGGGCGACGGCCAACGTGGTTTTTTTTTGAATTGGGGTTTGTTCGAAACACAAAGTTTTGCGGAGGGACAAGGGAAGGGAGGGGTGTACAATGAAGACAGTTACAGAGAAAAGGGGTGCAGATTTTGGAGACTTTTGGGAAACAGGGGGTATTGATTTTTACTCCATCTTTGTGAGACAGGCAGCCAGTGAAAAATCGCAGAAAGGAGTGAGTTTCAGATTTTTTTCTTTCTTGGACCAGTCGAGCTGCAAGTTTTGTATGCGTTGAAGACGTGGGTAAAGATGCTGGAGGCCAGCCAAAAGAGAATTTCAGTAGTCCCAAAACTGAAAGAAGAAGATTAACAAACTTTGGGAAATTTCATCAGTGGACAGTACTTGCGAATTGCGCTTTTTGCGCCGTAATTTATAGACAAAACTGGCAGGTCTGGGGGATGAATTTTTTCATAAAGTGTGTTTTCAAGAACACTCCCCAAATACTTACAGAGTTTTGGGCAAAAAGGGAATGAGCACGCCGAATTCTTTTGAAGTTTTTGGAAGAGGAAAATTATGTTGGGGCCCTATGAGCATGGCTTCGGTTTTTTTTCGGCTTAAGTTTTTTAACTTTTCCTGAGTATCCATTTTGAAAGTCTTGAAGGGAAAAGGACATATTTTTCATGAGGGAAGGCAAAATTTTCAACAACACGCCTGAAGCTGATATCACGGCATAGAAATGGAAAACAATATGGTGGTTTTTTTTATATGTGAGAGTGGAGCAGAGAGAGTAAAAAGAACAGGGGCCCCGGACTGATCCCCGGGGACCCACTTCCCTTTTGACGGTTTTGATTAAAATTTTTTTTACAATAACTTTTGGAAACCCGTCGTGAGGTTGAAAAAAACCCGGTGAGGGCTGGCCGTTAATACCAAACGTTTTTGGGGGGGGAGAAAGAAGAATTGAGTGATCTATGTACAAAGCTGCAGATAAAATCAAGAAGAAGTGAGGAGGAAAAATTTTTTTCCCGCATCAAAAGAGAGAAGGTATCAAAGTGTGGACTGGGTGGTTTCGGGCTGTGGTTGGGGCATAGGCAGATTGAAAAGGGGGAAGGAGATCATTGGAAAAGGGGGACTGTTGAGCTGTTTGAAACGCTTTTTTTTCAGTACTTTGAGAAAAAGGTAATTTTAACAGGGCCCATAATTTTTCAGATGTTGGAAACGGGTCGTGTTTTCAGTAAGGTGTGTATTGCGTTTTTAAGAGCTGATGGAAAATTTCCTGACACAAGAGATGATTTACTATTTTAGTGATAATAGGTACAAGTTGTGGAAGGAAATTGTGAGAAAACAGGAGCAGGTATGGGATCAAGGTCGCATGATTTTATAGTCATTTCCTTCAGAATGTCATGATTTCTTTTTCACTTGTGGGATGGAAGGAAAAGAGAGGAGTGCCAGTGAACTGGGCATCAGGAGGCGCATGCTGGAATTGAGTCTGATCCAGTCTGGAGCGTATGTTTCGAACTTTGTCTGAAAAGAAGGCAGAAAATATGGATGGAAGTTCAGACAGGCTGTGGAATATAGTGTTATGCTCTACACACTATAGAGTTATGTTCTACAGAATATAGTGTTATGCTGTACACACTATAGAGTTATGTTCTACAGACTATAGAGTTATGCTATACAGACTATAGAGTTATGTTCTACACACTATAGAGTTATGTTCTACACACTATAGAGTTATGTTCTACACACTATAGAGTTATGCTATACAGACTATAGAGTTATGTTCTACACACTATAGAGTTATGTTCTACAGACTATAGAGTTATGTTCTACAGACTATAGAGTTATGTTCTACAGACTATAGAGTTATGCTATACAGACTATAGAGTTATGTTCTACAGACTATAGAGTTATGTTCTACAGACTATAGAGTTATGTTCTACAGACTACAGAGTTATGTTCTACAGACATTTTACCCTCAATAACGATCATTTTGACTTGACTTATCTTCTCATCTAACTTCCTGAGGCAGCAATAATAACAGCAGCAGCAACACGAACAACAACAATAACCACAGCACCACAACATCATCATCATTAAGAACAAGCGACTTTAAGCATTTGTTGCGGTTCCAAGATTTATAGATGAATATTTTTTTATGCACTTCCTTATCTTTCAGTATAAAGTGTAGTTCCTGAAAATTCACTAGAGTCCAAGCACATAGCAAAAAACCCATTTGATATTAACTTTTAACTTTAGAAGTATTTCAAAAGAATAAGGAATATATAATTTATTCCTATCTTCTATTTATAGTTATAGACTTGCCCCTGTGAAACCACAGATCTTTCTAGAAAATGCAAAGGTTTCTATACAATCAGCTCCCTGTGCGAGCAAGTTTCAAAACACAGATCTTTTGGTTAAAGTCGATTGGTCTTAATGATGTTGTCGTTGCTACTTCTGCTGCTGATGCTGTTCTTGTTGTTGTTGCTGTTTTTGTTGTTGCTGCTGTTGTTGTTTTTGTCAAACATACACTATAACTTCGTGGTCACACACCATAGTCACATTGTCAGTCATACACCATATCGCCATGGTCACACACCATAGTCACACTATCAATCATACATCATCACTACAGGGTCACACACCATAGTCACACTATCAATCATACATCATCACTACAGGGTCACACACCATAGTCACACTATCAATCATACATCATCACTACAGGGTCACACACCATAGTCACACTTTTCAATCATACATCATCACTACAGGGTCACACACCATAGTCACACTATCATTCATACATCATCACTACAGGGTCACACGCTTGGCACTGTCACACATACACCACCCCTACATCGTCACACACCATAGCCACACTGTCACACATACACCGCCACTACACGGTCACCCACCATAATCAAATAAACATTCACAAGAACACAAAACATGCCAGTGACACCATATCCACCAGCCTTTGCATCTCAAAACCCAGTCTGCCTCAGTCCTCTATCCTTCTCACCTTCTTCATCACTGTCTACTTCCCCACTCACCCCTACCCTTTACCCGAAGCCTGGCGACACGTGTCAGTCATATAGCATCGTGTCCTAAGTCCTTAGGGAATGCTGCAGTTCACAAGTTGTCAGCAAACTTTAAACAGGGAAGCTGGGGAACCTGTTGGGAAAAACTATCAAAGCAGAGTACCTCTCTGTCTCTCCCTCTCTCTATCTGTCTGTCTGTCTGTCTGTCTGTCTGTCTCTCTCGGTATTGTGCCAAAGTTCTACCAAAGTTTACGAGAAATTACACTTCATTTTCTTTGCCTCTCCCATTTTTGCCCCTCAAAGTGTGTTGTGGCCTAAGGCCGATGTACATTAAGCAGTTTCAGAGTTCAGAGTTCTCTCTCTCTCTCTCTCTCTCTATCTCTCTCCTCTCTCTCTCTCTCTCTCTCTCTCCATCTCCCTTCCTCAATCCCTCCCTCCCCCCTGTCTCTCTCTCTATCTCACCACAGACAGTGACTTTAATAAGGGTCACAGAAAGTACAAGCCAACACATGTTTACGATGACAGGTCTTTCTGCTGTCAAGTTACAACTTTCGTTTTCTTCGCTTATGCAGCAGACTATAAACTATCAGACCGTTGTTGCTCCTCATGCAGTTGTTGTATGATAATGTTTTTTTCTGAAGAAACATCTGTTTAGGGGCAAACATTTCCACCTAGACGATAACTGAATGTATCCCCGAAATCGGAATGCGGTTACCCTAATGGTGGGTAAACGGTCTTTTGACACAAAATCTCGCCATTGTAAAGCTTTGGGAACTCTAGCCGAGAATGACCTCCTGCACTAAACACACACCCTCCCCCGGCCCTCTACCCCCCCTCCCCCCAAAAAACCCCAAAGAAACCCCCCCCCCCCCCCCCCCCCCCAGAAAAACAAAAAATCAACAACAGAAAACCTAAAATAAAACAAAAGCAAGCAAAGCCCCTAACAGAAACCAGAACAAGCAAAGCAAACACACACACACAACACTATGAAAATACCCATCCTGAAAAGCTCTTATTAAGATAGGGACAACGATGACATCTTTCCTCAATTCTTTAAGAATGACGGTTTTAAAAACAGTTTACATCACCCATCACCCCACATCTCTGAACCCTCGATGCTTAAGGTTCGAAACACTCCCCCATCAGAATTCTGAGTTGCTGCAGCTCTCTCTCTCTCTCGCTCTCTCTCTCTCTCGCTCTCTCTCTCTCTACCTCTCCCTCTCTCTCTCTCGCTCTCTCTCTCTCTACGTCTCCCTCCCTCCCCTCTCTCTCTCTCTCTCTCTCTCTCTCTCTCTCTCTCTCCATCTCTCTCTCTCTCATCTTCTCTCATCTCTTCTCCTTCGGATGAGACTACAACCGAGGCCCCGTGTGCGAACGCATGCAGAGCATCTTGCGCACGCGTTAAATCCTGTTCCGCTTTTCGGATGAGTAGGCCATTGTGTGCTGGTGGGAACAGATGACAAAATTTACAAAACCGCATGCACACGGGGACTGGATGTAAAAGAAGCACATGAGTGCTTATTCCATTATCCTCGATATAAAAGAATAAAAGAATAAAGAAATCTCCCTCTCTCTCTCTGTCTCTCTCTCTCTCTCTCTCTCTCTCTCTCTCTCTCTCTCTCTCTCTCTCTCTCTCTCTCCCTCCCGCCCCCCTCCCCTCTCTCTCCCCCTCTCTCTCTTTATACGACCGAATCTCTTCCAGTCCATTCTAGATTCCATGAATCCATGACCTTACAAAAAATCCCGACAAATGATCTCCTGGCTGCGAGCAATCAATGCCCGTTCCCTGGTGGTCAGCACATCAACAGACTCTGGGTGTTCCCCTTGGTGACCAGCTGCCAGAAGACGAGCATCAGTTGTCAGCGCTAGGAGAGGAGGAAGGGTCGATAAGTCATCAGGATCGGCTTCAGAGCAACAAGGTGAACAGCGTGGAGTGGACTGAACCTTGAGGACTATTGAGGACACTTTTCTCTTCCACGGTATTCTGTAGAGCAGGACTCGCTATCTCTCCCGCTTCTACGAAAATGAAAGTGTGATTTGATCTTCGTGATTAAAATTTTTTTTTATCTATTTATTCTTTTATCTATTTATTTTTATATCGAGGATAATAGAATAAGAAACCATGAGGTTTTTTTTATTTACATGTAGACCCCGTATGTATTGGTTTTGTAAATTTTGTCATCTGTTCCCACCAGCACACAATGGCCTATTCTTCCGGAAAGCGGAACAGGATTTAACGTGTGCGCAAGATGTTCTGCGTGCGTTCGCACACGGGGCCTCGGTTTATAGTCTCATCCGTAGGACTTTTGGGGGGAGTGGAGTCTGAACTGATGTTAACTCCAGGGGAAAGAATTCCCTTGAACGGGATTCGAATGCGGGTCGTCAGATTGCGAGCGCCATGTTCTAACCACTAGGCTATCCCGTCCCGTTCAACACTTCTTTATGCTTGTTTGCCTGTTGTTGGTTTCTTTCCTTTGCTCCACGCGACTCACTATCTGTCGCGTTTCTACGACAGTAACTGATTTTTTTGTCTTTGTCCTCAATACTCCCTTGTGTTTGTTTGCCTGTTGTTGTTTTTGTTGTTGTTGCTTTTCTTTATTCAGTCAGCATGACTCACTACCTCTTCCGCTTCTACGAACATGAGAGTGATTTGATTCTCGTCCTCAGGGCTGGCTGGCTGGCTGCAATCTCGGAAGATTCAGAGTGGAAGCCTGATTTACAGTTGATGGCATCAACAGTGTCTGGCATATGGTACTGTGATTCAAATTCTATTGTGGTGAGGTTTTGAGTTTCGTTCTTTGGCTAGAGCTCTGTGGCTCACCATTGAAGGCCGTTGACAAGAAAGACACTTCATTTCATTGTCTCTTCTGAAGGGTCAAATGGTAAAATAGGTAAAGGTATCCCATAACCTATGTGGTCGTAGAGGAGCGAGGCATCAGAGACCTCATCTTCTCCAGGGGCCAGCATATAGAGGGCGGCGCCCATCTCCTCTCCCTCGCTGCTTTACCTTCCCTGAGGCAGGTACCCATTTACAGCTGGGTGAACTGGGGGACTGTGCTGAAGCCAAGGCGCACAAACGGTCACCCATCCAAGTGGTAACCACACTCGATGCTGCTTAACCTCAGTTAAGGGAAGGCGAGTCCTCTGACCACTGAGCTATCCCGTCCTCAAAACTCAGATACACGCCTGTATTAGCTTTCAAGTCATCTAGATCTTCTATAGACTACTAGTCGGACAATTTTGTTGGTGATTTTCAAACATTTTGTACGGTATGGGCAAATGCACTGTGTACTTGTTTTTGGGATTGAGGATATAGAGCGATACCAGGTAGTCAGGAGAAAGTTGGAAGTGATCATCAAATGAGGATTGCTTGTATTCCTCCAGCGTTGACCCCGCGCATGCATATTGCGGTTAGGAAGCTCGCAGACGATAAAGGACTAAGGGGGTACAGCGTTTGTTGAAAAAAAAATCAAACTCAACAACTTTGTGCAAAATCACACAAGTTTTGAGTCAGAGGCTAGTCTTTTAGTCTTTTTCAAAAATGTGGTATTTCTGAGGATGCCTTAGTATGTGCATGGCTTTTTCTCTACAGAATTTTGTTTTCCGTTTGTAAAGTATTTCTACAGTCTAGTATTTCATTGTATTTTGCTATGTCTGCTGTTTTCATAACTTAAATCTCTCTCTCTCTCTCTCTCTCTCTCTCTCTCTCTTCTCTCTCTCTCTCTCTCTCTCTCTCTCTGTTTCTGTGGAATGAGAGCAATGTCGTGGAGGGGGGTGGGGGTGGGGGGTGAAATTGTAACGGGTCGGTGGCCTTCTACAATAAAATTGTTCAGAGTTCAGAGTTCGCTCTCTCATTCATTCATTCATTCATTTATTCATTCATTCATTCATGCATTCTCTCTATCATTCATTCTCTCTATCATTCATTCTCTCTTTCTCATTCATTCATTCATTCATTCATTCTCTCTATCTTATTCATTCATTCATTCATTCATTCTCTCTCATTCCTTCCTTCCTTCCTTCCTTCCTTCATTCATTCATTCATTCTCTCTCTCTCTCTCATGAAACCAATCACATCACATCACTCTGTCCGTTATCTTCGCTCTACCAGTGTTGTCTTCTACATAACGGTTCAAAGGTGTAACGACCTGCTGCCCGTGCTCTCAGTGTGATGTCAGTGGCCTGGTCTCCCATTTTCCCGCCTTCCAACCTGCTATAGGTCTCGTCTGCTTCTGATGACAGGGTATGCCTGATTCGTTGAGACAGAGAGAGTTAGAGAGACATTTATAGAGATAGAGTTAGACAGACATTTGTAGAGATATAATTAGACAGACATAGATAGAGATAGAGTTAGACAGACATAGATAGAGATAGAGTTAGACAGACATAGAGATAGAGTTAAACCGACATAGATAGAGATAGAGTTAAACAGACATAGATAGAGATAGAGTTAGACAGACATAGATAGAGATAGAGTTAGACAGACATAGATAGAGTTAGACAGACATAGATAGACATAGAGTTAGATAGACATAGAGTTAGACAGACATAGATAGAGATAGACAGACATAGATAGAGATAGACAGACATAGATAGAGATAGAGTTAGACAGACATAGATGGAGATAGAGTTAGACAGACATATATAGAGATAGAGTTAGATAGACATAGATAGAGATAGAGTTAGACAGACATAGATAGAGTTAGACAGACATATATAGAGATAGAGTTAGACAGACATAGATAGGGATAGAGTTAGACAGACATAGATAGAGATAGAGTTAGACGGACATAGATAGAGATAGAGTTAGACGGACATAGATAGAGATAGACAGACATAGATAGAGATAGAGTTAGACAGGCATAGAGATAGAGTTAGACAGACATAGATAGAGATAGAGTTAGACAGACATAGATAGAGATAGAGTTAGACAGACATCGATAGAGATAGACAGACATAGATAGAGATAGAGTTAGACAGACATAGATAGAGATAGAGTTAGACAGACAGCGGAGAAAGAGGAGAGAGTGAGAGAGAGAGAGAGAGAGAGAGAGAGAGAGAGAGGAGAGAGAGAGAGATGAGAGAGAGAGAGAGAGAGGTCTTTATCTTCTGAAGACAGCAGGCCTGATAGGATAAATCAAATCGTACACTGTAGAAATACAAACAGCTTTGAAATACAGAAATAGCAACGAAAAAAGAAAAGAAAAAGAATAGAATAGTAATAATAACAGATACATATTAATATAAATGCTATGATAGATAAATAGATAGATCGATAATATATATATTGATTGATTGATTGACTGATTGAGTGATAATTAGAAGATAGAGACAGACAGAGAGGCTAAGAAAGTGAGAAGAAAGGCTGCAGCCCAGGCAGACAGACCAGCGTCAGACTTCATCTGTGCCCTCTGCCATAGGCACTGTCTGTCATTCCCGTGTGGGACTGGCCAGCCACACCCGACGCTGTACCAGAATAAACACCTAGAGCGCAACTCCATAGTCTTCCCAGACTGAAGGATGCTTATCCAGAAGGTATATAGAAAAATAAATAGACTTAGAAAGAGACAGAGGCAGTCAAACAGTGTGACAGACAGGCAGAAAAGCCGAGTAGACATGAAAAGAGAGATCGAGAGACAGAGGCAGAAACAATCAATACAGACAAAGACTCACAGAAACAGAGACTAATAACTTGCTCTCTTGCACTATGTCAACATCAGACCATTATCTGACTGGTCCCATCAACCAGACATCCCCCATGTACATTAACTAGACCATTTCCAGAACAGTCTGTATCAGTTTCCCCTTTCCGCAACATTTTTTTTCATCAGTTTTCCCATTTCGAAAACAGTATGATCAGATTGCCCATTTTCAGAACAGTCTTAATCATTTTGGCATTTTCCAGAACAGTCTGTATCGGTCTGCACATTTCCACAACCGTGTGTGTCAGTTTTGCCTATTTCCACAACAGCCTGTATCTCTTACTTACTTACTTTTGTCTTCCGCTTATACCCGGAGGTGTCGCGGGGAGATATAGCTGTCTGTCGGCAGCGAGGCGTGTAGCCTGGAGGAGGGACATGCCGTGGGCTTTTAGGGTGTCGGCCACGGAATCATTCCATCTTCTTCTTGGTCGTCCTTTGGCTTTCCGTCCTGAGTGCCGGGTGTTTAGGCCGAAGAGCTGGCTGGTTGTGAGGCATCCTGTCAGGGGTCCGAACCACTTGATCCTCTGCTGGTCGATGTGTTGTAGGACTGGTGTTGCACCTACCATGTCTCTGATGACTTCGTTTCTGATTTTGTCTCTTCGGGTCTTGTTGACTGCTCTTCTTAGGCAATTCATTTCACACGTGACTAGTTTACGTCTGAGGCCTTTGTGAGGGGCCATGTCTGACACTGGTACTGAGCGTTGGCAGGAAGATGGTGTATAATCAGTTTTGCCTTTGTGTCCATGGGGATGCTGGGATGTTTCAGGAAAGGGGCGAGCTGGTAACTGACCGCATTTAGCCTTCTGACATCTTGTTTCAATTTCACGGTCTAATCTTCCGTTCTCTGCAAATACACTGCCCAGATATTTTTAAATTTCGCTGACTTGATTTAACTGGGATCCATTGATATTGATGTCCAGAGTGTGTGGTCTCCTGCTGACTGTCATGACCTCGGTCCCTTTCTGACACTGATTTTCATGTCATAGGCCTGGCAGGTGCTGTTGAGTTGATCTGGTGCTCCTGGAGCTGTGCCTTCTTGCTATGTATTATTGCCTGGTCATCAGCAAACATGAGTTCGTTGAGTGCCTCAGGGTCTGGGTTGGCCTCCTTTGCAATCTGGTCCATGTAAATGACAAAAAAGCAGAGGGGAGAGGCAACAGCCCTGTCCTCACCCCGGATGTAACTGGAACCAGTCAGATGTTCCACTGGTCGTGCGGACTGCGCTCTTGCTGTTGGCATAGATAGCTCGGGTGTTGTCCAGCAGCTGCCCCTCATGCCATACTGCTCCAGCACTTCCACAACTTGTCTCTGTTTACTCGTCAAAAGCCTTCTCTTGATCTACAAAGATAAGGTGAGATCTCGGTTGTGTTCGATCGCCTTCTCACACAGCTGTCTGAGAGCAAAGATTGCATCTGTGCACCCTCTTCCTTTCCTGAATCCAAACTGAGCATCACTAAGGAGATGTTCCGTTTTTGTTCTAGTGCGCTGGTCTAGGATCTTTGCATACATTTTCCCTACATAGCTGAGGAGTGATATGCCTCTGTAGTTACTGCAGTCTTTCTTGCTGCCCTTCTTCTTCCAAATTGGCACTACTATTGCATTCTGCCAGTCCTCTGGTACTTTCCTCTCCTCCCAAGCTTTTTTGAAGATGGTGGTGAGCCACATTATACCTGTTTCCCCACATGCATGGATGGCTTCAGTTGTTATGCCATCGTCACCTGCTGCTTTCCCTTTAGGGCTGGTCTTCACTGCTCTTCTGACTTCACTCTCCAAGATGGTAGGTTCTGAGTGGTCTGGGTAGTTGGGGTGAACTGGAACTGGGTGTTCTGTGCCTGTTGTCCTGCAGGGTTGAGCAGTTTTCTTGAAGTACTCTTTCCATCTTTTTCACTATCTCTTCTTCCTCGTTCAGGCCTTGTCCTTTTGCATCGTTGATTACAGCGGTGGGGTCAAAGGGTTCGTCTCGCATTCTCATTGCTTTCACACTCTTGTAGAACTCTCTTATGGAGGTTTTGCACTTTTCACTTAGCTCTTCTCCATATTTTCTCCATGAATTTTCCTTTGCTGTTCTGACTATTTTCTTGGTGTGTCTTCGTGCAATTCTGTACCTGATGTAGTCCTCTTCTTTCTTTGATTTAATCCTGTATCAGCCTGTATCAGTTTTGCCTATTTCCACAACAGCCGGTATCAGTTTTGCCTATTTCCACAACAGCCGGTATCAGTTTTGCCTATTTCCACAACAGCCTGATCAATTTTGGCCTATTTCCACAACAGCCTGTATCAGTTTTTGCCTATGTCCACAACAGCCGGTATCAAGTTTTGCCTATGTCCACAACAGCAGGTATCAGTTTTGCCTATTTCCACAACAGCAGGTATCAGTTTTTGCCTATGTCCACAACAGCCGGTATCAGTTTTTGCCTATGTCCACAACAGCCGGTATCAGTTTTTGCCTATTTCCACAACAGCCGGTATCAGTTTTGCCCATTCGCAGAACGACGTGTGCACAGCGTGTTTATCCTATTTCAGAGGGGGCCAGTGGGGCAATAAACATAACCTCCCCTGCCATCTGGCTCCCTAACGCCATGAAGATATCATATCACAGAAACATAACACACAGACAGGTTCTATGCCATAGCCGCCGCGGACAAGCGATCAAGTTAGGAGGAAAGGGGGGGGGGGCATAGGGGAGGGGGGGGGGGGGCAAGGTCGGCGGCAGAATTTACATATTTTAGCTTGCCAATCCCAACATAACATACTTTTCCGATAGGGTTTCAAAGATCATCAGGTCATTTCCGGGTTGCTTTTGTGAATGCACTCGTTTCGAAAGCTATTTCCTACATACTACCTACATCCTATATTTGTCAACATCACGGAGATCAGTGGTCTGGGAGGACTACATGAGATGGTAAACTCAGCAGAGACAGAGAGAAGAGAGAGAGAGAGAGAGAGAGAGGAGAGAGAGATGAGAGAGAGAGAGAGAGAGAGAGAGAGAGAGATAGAGGAGAGAGAGAGAGAGAAAGAGAGAGAGAGAGAGAGAATGAATGAATCTTCATTTTTCAAGGTAACAGAATAAGCATGCGCATATTTTCTTTCATCCGGCCCTTTCCGAGAGAGAGAGAGAGAAGAAGAGAGAGAGAGAGAAGAGAGAGAGAGAGGAGAAGAGAGAGAGAGACAATGACAATGACAATGACAATGACAATGACAATGACAAATTCTTTTATTTCGAGGATAAATGAATAAGCACATATGTGCTTTTTTACATCCATGTCCCCGCCCGTTAGGGATACATCTTAATAATAATAACCCAATACTTATACAGTCTCACAATAAAAACAAGGGGAAATAACCCTTTTCAAACCAGCCCCCCCCCCCCCCCCCAAAGCAAGCAAATAAAAGAAAACCCTAAAATACCCACCCCCCACCCCAACCCCCAAAAACCCTAACCAAAACAAACAAACAAACAAAAGAGAAAGAAAAACCAAACCAACAGAAGAAGAAAAAAAAAAAGAGAAAAAAACAGACAAACAACAACAAGAACAACAACAGAGCCAAGAAAAATAACACAACCAAACTTAATAAGTCATAAAGATAAACATCTACACAATGTCAAATGGTACACATACTTGTTACACATAACTATAAGATATTGAAATAGGGCACTCATTAAAACTTAAGTACAAGGCAAGTCCAATAAAGTATTAAAATATGAAAATATGAATCCTTCATCAGGATATACTATGACTATAAGCAGGACGATAAAAGGTGAGAGAGAGACAGAGACAGAGACAGAGAGTGTGTGTGTGTGTATTTCAGAGATAATATCCAATATATAATTCCCAAAACAGTATGCGATCCCATCAACACTCATTTTAGATTATATTCGTTTCAAATTATATGTCATGATAATGAAATAAATTTAATACCCATACATCCACACAATAAAAACAAGAAACAAAACAAAGAAGAAATCTAAACCTACACAGTCATTGAGGGAGAGAATATGAGTGAGTGAGTGAGTGAGTGAGTGTGTGTATGTATGTGTGTGAGTGTGTGAGTGTGTGTGTGGGGGGGGAATTCAGGGATAATACTAAATATGAATACTCACATTAGCACACGATCAACACAAACACTTTTTAATTATACTCATACAAATTGAATGTCATGATAATAAAATAAGTGCAATACCCATACACTCACATAATAAAGAGGGGGAAAAAAGCCAATAAAGTCATAAAAAGAACATCTACATATTGTAAGTAATAGAAACAAATTCTTTTTTTCAGGATAATGAATAAGTACTCATGTGCTTTTTTACATTCCAGTCCCCCGCCCGTGGGGTCACATTGAAAATGCACTCAGTACTCATATTTTCAAACAGTAGAAGCAAAGGGAAAAAACTTTTTTTTAAAGAAAAGAAAAGAAAAAGAAAAAAAACAAACAAACAAAGAGACAAACAAACAAACAAACAACCCCGGACGAGCAAACGACAAAATAAACCCCAGAAACGCCCCCCCAAAAAACAAAACAAAACACCACACACCAAAAAACAAAACAGAAAAAAAACAAAAAATAAATTTAAAAACAACAACAAAAAAAACAAACAGACAAAAGCACCCTCCCAAACAACAAACAAAAACCAAGAAAAAAACAACAACAAAGAAACAAATGATAAGGAGAAAAAAAAAATTAAACCCAACACCGTTCCCCCCTCCACAAAACACACACACACACACACACACACACACAACCCCAACACACACACACACCACACATACATACACCAAAACAAAAAACAAACAAACAAAAAACTCAAACAAATCAACAACAAAAAACAAAGTAACAACTACAGCAATAACAACAGAGAGAGAGAGAGAGAGAGAGAGAGAGAGAGGAGAGAGAGAGAGAGAGAGAGAGAGAGAGAGAGAGAAACTTATAGATCATAAAATTGAGCACAGGGTGTGTGTGTGTTTCAAGGATAATACTAAATATATAATTCTCAAGACAGCACAGAATCACCATCAATATTCTTTTCGAATATACTCGTACAAATTGAACGCCATGAAAAAGAAATAAGCCCAATATCAATACACTCTTACAATAAGGAGAAAAAAAATCACTAAAGTCATGTCAGGTCAGGTCAGAGACTCCCTCTGCTACTGGTAACCATGTAACCCAGTACCACCTGCCACATGTGGGGAGTAAACCCAACCAAAAAATCCGACCTGGAGAGGGATGGGCTCCGCCAGGTTTGATTTGCCCAAGATACACCAATGACAAAGACAGCCAGAATCTCCATACCGGATCGGTCGTCGCCCGGTTACCAAGGACCGCGCCTTCTGTTGCTCATCAGGACAGATGTCGAAAGTATGCTACTGATGTAAAATGCAGCAAAATTCGTGCCAGAAACAACACCATCATTGGCACATGGAATGTACGGACACTAAGAGCTGCAGGCAAAGTGGAAGAACTGACACATGAGATGTCCAGATATCAATGGCAAAATCCTTGGCTCTGCGAAGTCAGGTGGAAAAAACATGGGAGAAACAATGACCCAGGAAGACCACAAATTATACTACAGTGGAAAACAGGATAAACATGAACACGGCGTGGGGTTTCTCGTTCACAAAGACACCGTGAACACCGTCATGAGCTGTCAGCCTGTGTCCAGCAGACTTATTACCATCCGCCTGAGAGCAACCCCCTTTAACATAACTATAGTACAGGCATACGCCCCTACATCAGACTGCACAGATGAAGCCGTAGAAGAATTTTATGACCAGCTACAAGAGGTTCTCAATCAAACGCCCAAGAAAGACATCCTCGTTGTGCAAGGTGACTGGAACGCCAAGGTAGGAGAAGATGCATGGAAAGACTGGGGGCGTTTGTGGGCCACATTGTAATAACCAATCAAATGAAAGAGGCTTGAGACTCCTGGAGTTTGCCAGTAACAACCATCTCCAGCTAGTGAATACACTTGGCCCACACAAGAAATCCAGAAAATGGACATGGCATAGCCCAAATGAGAACCCACAACCAAATAGATTACATCATGGTGAAAAGACGGTTTCAGTCTAGCGTTAACATCGCACAGACACGAAGTTTTCCAGGAGCAGACATA
>CM054143.1:59670892-59673392 GCA_028751875.1 Rapana venosa | reverse complement strand
GTACGCACATACACATACACACACATACCCCCCCACACACCAATGCAGGAATAAAATTTGTAAAAACTATTATTTACGCGTGCACGCACGCGCGCATCACACACGCACACACGTGCGCACACCCATACACACACAAATATATGAAACACGATTTTATTAAGACTATTGACTAGTAAACACACACATGCACACTCACACACACACACACACACACACTCACACACACACGCACGCGCCATACTGATCATTAACTAGTAAAGGCATAAAATTACACACACACAATTAAAAAAAAATTTAAGCCAAAAGTAAGATACAGGAGTACTTATTTTCATGACCACACACACACACACACACACACACACACACACACACACACACACACACACACGCTCACACACACACACTCAAACACACACACACATACACACACACACACTCGATATAAAAGAATAAATAAAATAAAAAAATAAACACACACATACGCACACTTACTGACAATCAGGGTGGTATATCAGAGAATGTAAAACTGTTTGGTCATTGCTGTTTTAAATTAAGAATTCGAATGACTACTGGAACAAAATAATTTCTTTTTCTATTTATTTTACTGTTGGAGCACCAAAAGCGGCGTCCTGAAGGCAACAACTGAAATTCCGAAGACATAGCATGGGATGGATCAGCCAAGATGGCAGTCAAGTCAAGTCAAAGTCAAGTCAAAAACACTTTAATCATCCCATGAAGGGCAATTACAATACTTCGCGCACAAGCTGCTGATCGCAGTATGAATTGAGATCTCCTTGTTCTTCTCCAGTTATTTTTGAGCAGATTCCAACAATTCTCCGAAGACTATTCTTGTTTTTAACACAAAGGTTGTTGGACCAGCAGATGAAAGCAAACCTTAGAACACTTAGAACAAAGAAAGAATTTTTTTGTCAACAAAAATGAGTTCAGCTTCCTTAGAAAATACATACGTTGTTGTCCCTTTTTGACAACAGCGTCAATGTTAGCATCCCAGTTTGATTTGTGATCAAAAATAGTTCCCAGATACTTGTACTTCGAAACATTTTCAACTTCTTGACTATGGATGGTAAGATGCTCAGAAGTGTGAGCTGGTCTTCTGAAATCGATAGGAAGATCTTTAGTTTTAGAAACATTTAGCTCCAAATATGCCTCATCACACCAATTGACGAAATCAGTGAGGGCTGGACCATGGTTTTGGACAGATCCAGATAAGAGAGACAAAAGAGCGCTGTCATCGGTAAATTTTACAAGAAAGGAATTTCCATAGCTGCTTCTGCAATGATCCGTGTATAGAATGTACGGAAGTGGCGAGAGAACGCAACCATGTGGAGAACCCGTACAGGTAAATCTAACGGAGGAAGATATCTTATTGGCAAAAACGCGCTGCGGTCTGTTAGTTAAAAGTTCAATCATCCAATGAACAAGTTGATAGTCTACATCAAATTTTGAAAGTATTTTGTGAACAAAAACATGAGGCTGCATTGTATTGAAAGCTGAACTAAAGTCAGCAAACAATATTTTGGCATGAGAGTCAGGTGCTTCTAAGTGGTTGTACAACTTGTTCAAAACGAACAGTTTGGCGTCTTCGACACCTCGTCCTGTCCTGTAGGCAAACTGTAGCGGGTCAAGGTCTTTCTCTGTAGCGGAAAAATCTTCTATTTCGAGGAAAATGGAATAGTACTCATGTGCTTTTTTCATCCAGCCCCCGTGTGTATGCAGTTTGTAAATGTCATCATCCGTTCCCACTAACACACAAAGGCCTACTCTTCCCCAAAGCGGAAACGGTTTTAACGTGTGCGCAAGATGTTCTGCGTGCGTTCTTTCGCACACGAGATCACGGTTTATAGTCTCATCTAAAGGCCTTTTTTTGCAGGGGGTGGGGGTGGGGGGAGAAGAGTCAGCACTGATGTTAACTCCAGCAGAAAATGTCGCCCTGATCGAGATTCGAATCTGGGTCAGCAGATCACGAGCGCAATGCGCATCGCTCTAACCAACCAACCAACCAACCAACCAACCAATCAACCAGCCAGCCAACCAAAGAGAGAGAGAGAGACAGAGACACACACACACACACACAAAGACAGATAAATTCGGGAGGTAGAGTTGCAAAAATATAATCTAGAACAGCCCCTTGTCATCCTCACGCCCCTACCTCACCCGCCCCGCCCCCCCCCCCCCCCGTCCCGTGCCCCCTCTGCCCCCCCCCCCCTCGGTACCCCCCGTCCCCTTTCTTGCCGGCAGGAACGGATGGCAGAATTGACAAAACTGCATACACACGGGGACTAGGTTAAAAAAAGGACATGAATGCTTATTCCATTTTTTTCTCGAAATAAAAGAACAAAATAAATATAAATAAATAGTCATCATTGGGCATCAGAAAATTTCAAAGAAAGTCTTAATGGGCTCTTGTGGACTTCTGACCTGAAGATGTAACACAAAGAATCTGGGTGGCTGCGTGGAAAAAAAAAATGAGCGGGGTGGG
>CM054143.1:59663290-59665790 GCA_028751875.1 Rapana venosa | reverse complement strand
CAGCAGCAGCAACAACAACAACAACAACAACAACACTTTGCAACTTCATTCTTGAACAATTACAATGAAAAAACCCCAATAAACAAAAACTTCTTAAAATCAAAAGGGAAAAAAGCAGACGAGATAAAAAAAACAACCAACAACAACAACAAAACAAAAAAACCACCTTACATCTTCATTCCAGAACAATTACAATGAAAACAAAACAAGAAACCCAACAAACAAATTAAACCAAAAAAACTACTGTTGAAATCGAAAGAAAAAAAAGCAGACGAGATAAAAAAAGAAAAAAAAAAAGAAAAAAGAAAATCGTAAAAAAGAAACACATCAGCTCTGCATCTTCCTTTTTCACCAGACAGCACTGAGCGAATTAATGTCCTGTTTTCTCCCTCTCATCGATTTGATTCTTTCTGTTTCTCAATCACTTGTCTCATTCAGTTTTTTTCCCTTTTTTTTTCTTTTTCTTTCTTTCTTCAGTCTTTGGATTTGTTTGTTTGGTTGTTGTTGTTGTTGTTGTTGTTGTTGTTGTTGTTGTCTTCATTGTCTGTCCCTTTAAGAGAAGAAGGGAGGAATTGGATTTGTATTGGGTTATGTAGTTTGCGTTATATTATATCGTATTGTGTTGTATTGTGTTGTGTTGCGTTTTTGTTTGTGTTGTGTTGTGTTGTATTGTAATGCGTTGTGTTGAAATTTGCGTTGTGTTGAAAAGAATTGTGTTGTGTTGTATTGTGTTGTATTGTACTATGTTGTATTGTGTTGTGTGTATTGCGTTGTATTGTATTGTAATGCATTGTATTGTGATGTGTTGTATTGTGTTGTATTGTATTGTGTGTTGTAATGAATTGTAATGTCTTGTGTTGTATTGTACTGTGTTGTATTGTGTTGTGCGTATTGCGTTGTATTGTATTGTATTGTTCTATGTTGTGTGTATCGCGTTGCATTGCATTGTATTGTGCTGTATTGTATTGCATTGCATTGTATTGTACTGCTTTGCATTGCATTGCGTAGTATCATACTGCTTTGCATTGCATTGCGTAGTATCATACTGCTTTGCATTGCGTGGCATTGTGCTGTATTGCATTGTATTGTAATGAATTGCATTGCATGCATTGTATTGTATTGTATTATGTGACACTTAAAATCACAGTAGAGTTCTCTACGTGAAATTCGGGATGTTCTCTCCCGGGGGAGAGCGCATCACCACAAGAGCAGCACCAACCATTTATTTCCTTTCCTATCTGCATGTCCTTTTGTTTCCGATCAAAGTGGCCTTTTTCTATAAACATTTGCCAGGGACAACTGCCCTAGTGTTGTAGGTTCTTTTATATGCTACTCGCTTAATCACTTACTTGTTTGCTTTCTTACCTCCTTCCTTCTTTAAATCCTTCCTTCCATCTTTTTTTTCCTTCCTTCCATCCTTCCTTCCATCCATCCTTCCTTCCTTCCATCCTTCCTTCCATCCTTCCTTTTCTTCCTTCCTTCCTTCCTTCCATCTTTCCTTCCTTAAAAACCTTCCTTCCTTCCATCCATCCATCCTTCCTTCCTTCCTCCGTCTATCCTTCCTTCCTTCCATCCATCCACCCTTCCTTCCTTCCTTTTTTCCATCCTTCCTTCCACCCCTCCTTCCTTTCATCCATCCATCCATCCTTCCTTTACTTCCTTCCTTCCTTCCTTCCTTCTTACTTCCTTCCATCCTTCCATCTTTCCTTTCTTCCTTCCATCCTTCCTTCCTTCCTTCCTTCTTTCTTCCTTCCCTCCTTCCTTCCTTACTTCCTTCCATCCTTCCTTCCATCCTTCCTTCCATCCTTCCATCTTTCCTTTCTTCCTTCCATCCTTCCTTCCTTACTTCCTTCGTTTCTTCTTTCCATCCTTCCTTACTTCCTTTCTTCCTTCCCTCCCTTCTTCCTTCCATCCTTCCTTCCTTCCATCCATCCTTCCTTCCTTCCTTCCGTCCTTCTTTCCTTCCTTCCTTCCTTACTTTATTTGTATAATAGAATCAGGTTGAAACGTGCGTGCAATGTGCTTGTCTATGCCTGATGGTAAGGAGCTCGATATCTAAATAGATAATCGTCTGCGGACCAAACCCATTCAATTCTAAAGAATCTAAGTCTTTTCTCTGTTCATTCATTAGACCGTGAGTGGTGGCCCGGGTGCTAGTCTTGCAGCTAAGACAGTTAGGCAAGATTTGAGGTGGAACAAGAATATTACTGTAGGTTTAAGAACTCATGGCAGCTGAAACGGCTTGAATGTGAACGAAAACCGAACCCCTCCCTTTTATTTTAAACATTGTGTTCACAATTGATGTGTGTGTGCGTGTGTGTGTATGTGTGTATGTGTGTGCGCATCAGCGCGTGTGTGTTTGTGTGTGTGTGTTTGCGACATTTTTATTTGAAGTCATTTTGGAATGTTTTAACAAATATGAAATATAGCTTTTTGGTGTCTTTGAGATTTTTTATGTGTATCAATCTGCCTGTCAGTATTGTAAATGCCCTTCATGGGA
>CM054143.1:59613290-59655790 GCA_028751875.1 Rapana venosa | reverse complement strand
TGTCCATGTCAGTGGTGAGTGATTGCCGGAGTCTTCAGGTCTGGCACTGTCATGACAGGCTGTCATCACACAGACACAGTTGTCATGATCATTCCCCCGTGGGGATACCAGGGGGACCCTGTCAGTATAAACAGCATCCCCACCTCCTAGAAATTCTGTGCTAGCAATTCCCTCTTTTCTATCCTTCTCTTTGTTTCTGCCTTGTTCCTTTTCTTTCTGTCACCAGTATCCTCCTTGTCCATGTTCAACCTTCTTGGTCCATTCTCCTTCCTTCTATTTCCAGAAAGACCTGAAGTATAGCAGTACTCTCTCATGTCGAAGTTGGATGCGCTGGGCTTGACTTGTCAGGCGCTTAACGGCAGTACAACGCATTTTTGATCAAACGACAGACATCAGTAGTTGCTGTCTGACTGTTCGACGACGACGCCGACGACGAAGAAGAAGATTTCTACAGAATGACTATAATTATTCTGTATCAAACTGCACAGTCTGGGACTCAGCAACTTTGATGGTCAATAGAAGTGTTAGCAGGGGACGAAGTCTATTAAAGGTTCAAACGTAAAATTCAGGATGTGAGTTTGATTCCTCATTGACTTGTCCATTTATGAGCTTTGTTTTTTTGTCCCAGAGTTAGAATTTGTTTTTGAATGTATGTCGTTTTAAGTTTTTCAAATGAGACGATGAACGGAGGTCCTGTTTCACAATTCAATTTTAATTCTTTTACTTTTAGGATAATAAATAAGCAGTATTGCGCTGATTTTCTTCCTTTTTTTAACATTCCGTCCACATGAATATGCAGTTTTTGTAAAGTTTGTTATCCGTTCCCATAGGCACAAAATGACCTACACTTTCCAAAGACAGAACGGATTTTAACGTGTGCGCGTGTGTCCTACGTGCGTTTACCCACGGGACCTCTGTTTATAGTCTCATTCAAAGGATTTTCAGCCTTTTGAATACAAATCCGGCACGAAAACGCATGCACAATAATTATGTTTCATACATATTCACAACCCACCCTTCATTCTTACAAGATACTTGCTTGCTACGGCTGCAGATGCATGGATGACAAGAACAGACCCAGCATGCAATAATTATGTGAGATGGAGTGGGGCTTCGCTAGGTTCAACTTGCCCCAGACACACTATCTGTAAAAAAGTGATTCAGTGCCTTGCTGTGACGACTCCTCCTTGATGGAAGAGATGATGGTTCTATGCAGGTCCTCTTCTGGCGGGTGGGGGAATGGCGGCTGTTTTTGAGAGAGAGCAACAGAAACTCTATGACTGTGAGTGGGAAAATGGCAACTTGCGTTTATTCATTTATTTTATCTATTAATTTTTACTCATTCTTTTATATCGAGGATAACGGAATAAGCACTCATGTGCTTTTTATTTTACGTCCACTCCCCGTGTGTATGCGGTTTTGTAAATTTTGTCATCTGTTCCCACCGGCACACAATGGCCTAGTCTTTCGAAAAGCGGAACAGGATTTAACGTGTGCGGAAGATGCTCTGCGTGCGTTCGCATATGGGACCTCGGTTTATAGTCTCATCCGAAGGACTAAGGCGTTGGAGAGAGAGAGAGAGAGAGAGAGAGAGAGAGAGAGAGAGAGAGAGAGAGAGAGAGGAGAGAGAGAGAGAGAGAGAGAGAGAGAGAGAGAGAGAGAGAGAGAGAGAGAGAGAGAGAGAGAGAGAGAGAGAGAGAGATGAAGAGAGAGAGAGAACTCGAACTCGAACTCGAACTCGAATATTTTAATGAGGGTAATTGGGTAAGCCAGGGGTTTCTTTACACCAGGCCCTCATGGGTAAAAAAGTGAAACAAACATGAATGAATCAATGAATTAATGAACAAGATAATGGCAAATAGCAATGAAATGAATACTCAGAGAAAGAGAGAGAGAGAGAGAGAGAGAGAGAGAGAGAGAGAGAGAGAGAGAGAGAGAGAGAGAGAGAGAGTCTTTGAGATTTGTGTGGAAAAATGGCGGCTTGAGTTGAGAAAGCGACGACAGAAACTATGTGGTCGTGTGTGGGAAAATACAATGTCATTGCCTGCACGGGTTTGTCTGTTACGCGTAGGATTATAATTATCATACTGAACAGGTTGACTTGGCTTCCAACTCGTCTAATGACGACAAGGAAGGAAGAACGAATCTCACCGCTCCTGAGTTGTGGTAGGGGTGGTGGTGTGTTGTTTACATAGCTTCTTCTCCTAGAATTTATCAGTAAACTAACCCCCCCCCACCCCTAAGTAAACATTTCATTCATCCCCCCAAAACAAACAAACAAACGAAAGAAAACAAATATAAAAAAACAAACCCAAACAACTCCCTCCCTCCCCCCCCCCCCTAAAAAAATACCCTAGTTACAAAACTGTTCCTTGGTTTATCAAGTTTAATTTTAAGGGTTATAGCAGCGAGGGAGAGGAGATGGGCGCTGCCCTAAATATGCTGGCTCCTAGAGAAGCTGAAGTCTGACATCTTGCTTCCAAACGACTGCATAGGATATGGGACACCATAATAATAATAATAATAATATATGGAATTTATATAGCGCTGAATCTTGTAAAAAACAAACAAATCGAAGCGCTTGCACTCAATCATTTACAGGCATGCAACTCTCCTTAAACATAATGAGCAACAGATTTCAAATCCATGCGCGCGCACTACGCACGCACACGCACGCACGCACGCACACACAAACACACACACACACACACACACACACACACACACACACACACACACACACACACACACACACCACACACACACACACACACACACACACACACACACACACGGAACAACACTTAGAAGGTGAAAGATGCTGTTGAAAATTAGGGACAGATATGTGGGGGGAAAGTCTCAGGTAGGAAATAAGTGTGTTTTGAGGCTGGATTTGAAGGAATCAAGTGAAGGCTTTTGGCGAAGTAAAAGAGGGAGGTCATTCCAGGTGGATGGACCAGAAACAGAGAAGGAGCGACGGCCAACAGTGGTTTGCTTGAGTTTGGGTGTTCGAAAGCACAAAATATCTGCGGCTGAACGAAGGGAACGGGATGGAGTGTACAGGTGAAGACAGTTACAGAGATAAGAGGGTGCAGATTTGTGGAGACATTTGAAACAGAGGGTATTGATTTTATACTCCAGTCTTTGTGAGACAGGCAGCCAGTGAAGAGATCGAAGAAGAGGAGTGATGTGTTCGGATTTTTTCTTTCTTAGGACCAGTCGAGCTGCAGAGTTTTGTATGCGTTGGAGAGAGTGGATAGATGATGCTGGTAGGCCAGCCAAAAGAGAAATACAGTAGTCTAAACGTGAAAGAATGAGAGATGTGACAAGCTTGGAAGTTGCATCAGTGGACAGATACTTGCGAATCGCGCTTATGCACCGTAATTGATAGTAGCAAGACTGGCAGGTCTGAGTGATTAATTTTTTTCATAGAGAGTGTGTTGTCAAGAACTACTCCTAAATACTTAACAGAGTTGGACAAAGGAACTGACGTATTGCCGAATTCTATTGAAGTTTTTGTGATAGAGGAAAGTTTATGTTGGGTCCCTATGAGCATGGCTTCGGTTTTATCGGCATTAAGTTGTAACTTGTTCTGAGTCATCCAGTTTTGAATGTCTTGAAGGCAGTAGGACATATTTGTCAGGAGGGAAGGCAAGTTTTCAACAGTATCGCTTCACTGAAGTTGAGTATCATCGGCATAGAAATGATGATCAATAGGGTGGTTGTTTATTATATGTGAGAGTGGAGCAGTGTAGAGAGTAAAGAGAACAGGGCCCAGGACTGACCCCTGCGGGACTCCACATTCCATTTTGACAGGTTTTGATTGAATTTTGTTTACAATAACTTTCTGGAACCGGTCTGTGAGGTATGAAGTAAACCAGATGAGGGCTGTGTCATTAATACCAAACGTATTTTGGAGGCGAGAAAGAAGAATTGAGTGATCTATGGTATCAAAGGCTGCAGATAAGTCAAGAAGAGTGAGGAAGGAGATTTTTCCTTCATCAGAAGCAAGTAGAAGTGTATCTAAAGTATGGACTAGGGTGGTTTCGGTGCTGTGGTTGGGGCGATAGGCAGACTGAAAAGTGGGAAGAAGATCATTGGAATGAAGGTGGCTGTTGAGCTGTTTGAGAACAACTTTTTCTAGTACTTTAGAGACAAAGGGTAAGTTTGAGACAGGCCTATAATTCTTCAGAATGTTGGGATCGAGGTCGTGCTTTTTCAGTAGAGGTGTGACTATTGCTGTTTTAAGAGCTGATGGAAAATTTCCTGACTGAAGAGATGAGTTTACTATTTTAGTGATAATAGGCACAAGTTGTGGAAGGCATTGTGAGAAAACAGGAGCAGGTATGGGATCAAGGTCGCATGATTTTATAGTCATTTCCTTCAGAATTGTCATGATTTCTTTTTCACTTGTGGGATGGAAGGAAAAGAGAGGAGTGCCAGTGAACTGGGGGTCAGGAGGCGCAGGCTGGAATTGAGTTTGATTAAGTCTGGAGCGTATGTTTTGAATTTTGTCTGAAAAGAAGGCAGAAAATATGGATGGAAGTTCAGACAGGCTGTGGGTGTTAGGCAGAGGAGTTGTTTTTGCAGATCCAAGGAGATTTGAGGTAAGGGAAAAAAGAGATTTTATGGATGTAGCACAGAGAACTTGGGAAGAGTAGTAGTCTGTCTTTGCTGAATGGATTAAGAGTTTGACTTTGTTTATTTGTTTTCGGAAAAGCTGTTTGTTGATTTCGACACCATCACCTTACCTTATACATTACTCAGTGACCGTGTAGGTTTTGTGATACACGAGCTTCTTGTTCTTGTTCTTGTTCTTGTTCTTGTTCTTTTTCTTCTTCTTCTCCTCCTTCTCCTCCTCCTTTTTCTTCTTCTTACGCTCAGACAGCAATTTTGACATATAAGCGAAAATGCGTTGCGATGCCCTTACGCACCTGACAAGTCAGACCCAGCACATCCGACTTCGGCGTGATACTTAAGTATAAGAAAATGGATATTGTAAATTATGTACAAATTTACTGTATTGAAAACTAGAATGTCAGGCGTAGGGCATCCGACCTTCGGCGGCGCGGGCTACCTAAGTATGAAAAGGGACATAGTGAAATATGTACCAATAGACTGCATTGAAACAAAGGCTACAAATCTCCTTTTTTCATTCAATATTTTTTATGGTAAAGGGGGACGGGATAGCTCAGTGGTCGGAGCACTCGCTTTCCCCCAGCCAAGTTAAGCAGCGTCGAGCGTGGTTACCAGTTGGATGGGTGACCGTTTGCGCGCCTTGGCTTCAGTACAGTTCCCCCAGTTCACCCAGCTGTAAATGGGTACCTGCCCTCTTTAGGGTCAGGGAAGGTAAAGCAGCGAGGGAGAGGAGATGGGCGCCGCCCTCAATATGCTGGCCCTAGAGAAGTGAGGTCTCTGACGCCTCGCTCCCCTACGACCTTATAGGTTATGGGACTCCTTTACCTTTTACCGTTATGTTTTATCGACAGTGACCACTGCAGAGCGCTGATAGCTGACTGAGTTTTTCAAAATTCATTAGTGGGAAAAGGAGGGGGTGGAGGAGGAGTGGTGTGGAGGTAAGGAGTGAGGAATATGGTCACCTCCCCCCCCACCCCCTTCCCCGGATCGATCATGACAGCTTCAATAAGCTGTCCCCCAGACAGCTGCGTCAGCAACTAGCCTTGAATGGCGTTGATTGGACACAGGCAGTTCATTAAAGTTTCCGCTGATGTCAGGGAAACATCGTTGAAAAAGTACACTGTGACGACAACAGGAAAAAGAAAACATGTTTGGGAAGGTAATAAGCAGAAGTAGTAGTTACAATGATAGCGTCAGCAGCAGCAGCAGCAGCAGTAGTAGTAGTAGTAGTAGTAGTAGTAGTAGTAGTAGTAGTAGTAGTAGTAGTAGTAGTAGTAGTAGTAGCAGCAGTAGTAGTAGCAGCAGCAGCAGCAGCAGCAGCAGCAGTAGTAGTAGTAGAAGTAGTAGTAGTAGTAGTAGTAGTAGTAGTAGTAGTAGTAGTAGTAGTAGTAGTAGTGTTATCACTATTGTCGTCATCTTCACCCACCACCACCAACACCACCATCGCCACTCCAACCACCATCGTTATAACTACTACTACTGCAATCACCATCATTATAACTACAGCCACTACAACCACTACCATTATAACTACCTAAGTTCTCAAGGGGCCAGCATATTGAGGGCGGCGCCCATCTCCTCTCCCTCGCTGCTTTTCATTCCCTGACCTAAAGAGGCAGGTATCCATTTACAGCTGGATGAACTGGGACACTATAACTACTGCTGCCACAACCACCATCATTATGACTACTGCTACTCCAACCATCATCACTACAGCTACTGCCAACACCATCATCGCCGTTATAACTACTGCCAACACCCTTATAACTACTGCCAAGACCATCACCACCATTATAACTACTGCCAACACCATCACCGCCATTATAACTACTGCCAAGACCATCACCACCATTATAACTACTGCCAACACCATCACCGCCATTATAACTACTGCCAAGACCATCACCTCCATTATAACTACTGCCAACACCATCACCACCATTATAACTACTGCCAACACCATCACCACCATTATAACTACTGCCAACACCATTATAACTACTGCCAACACCATTATAACTATTGCCAACACCATTATAGCTACTGCCAACACCATCACCACCGTTATAACTACTGCCAACACCATCACCACCATTATAACTACTGCCAACACCATCACCACCGTTATAACTACTGCCAACACCATCACCACCGTTATAACTACTGCCAACACCATCACCACCGTTATAACTACTGCCAACACCATCACCACCGTTATAACTACTGCCAACACCATCACCGCCGTTATAACTACTGTCAACACCATCACCACCATTATAACTACTGCCACCACCATCACCACCATTATAACTACTGTCAACACCATTACCACCATTATAACTACTGCCAACACCATCACCACCATTATAACTACTGCCAACACCATCACCACCATTATAACTACTACCACCACCATTATAGCTACTGCCAACTCCATCACCACCGTTATAACTACTGCCACCTTCATTATAACTACTGCCAACACCCTTATAACTACTGTCAACACTATCACCACCATTATAACTACTGCCACCACCATCACCACAATTATAACTACTGTCAACACCATGACCACCATTATAACTACTGCCAACACCATCACCGCCGTTATAACTACTGCCAACACCATCACCACCATTATAACCACTGCCATCACTATTATAACTACTGCCAACACCATCACCACCTTTATAACTACTGCCAACACCATCACCACCATTATAACTACTGCCACCACCATTATAACTACTGCCACCACCATTATAACTACTGTCGGCAGTAGTTATCACCACCGTTATAACTACTGCCAACACCATCACCACCATTATAACTACTGCCACCACTATTATAACTACTGCCAACACCATCACCACCTTTATAACTACTGCCACTTTTACCATCATCAAATAACTACTGCCTACACCATCACCACCATTGTAACTACTGCCACCACCATTGTAACTACTGCTACCACCATTATAACTACTGCTACCACCATTATAACTACTGCCACCACCATTATAACTCCTGCTACCACCATTATAACTACTGCTACCACCATTGTAACTACTGCTACCACCATTATAACTACTGCTACCACCATTGTAACTACTGCTACCACCATTGTAACTACTGCTACCACCATTGTAACTACTGCTACCACCGTTGTAACTACTGCTACCACAACCAGCATCATCATAGCTCTGTTACCACCATCGCCTCTGTTATAACTACTGCCACTACAACCATCATCATTATAGCTACTGTTACCACCATCGCCTCTGTTATAACTACCGCCACTTTAACCATCATCATATAACTACTGCCTACACCATCACCACCATTATAACTACTGCTACCACAAGCAGCATCATCATAGCTCTGTTACCACCATCACCCCTGTTCTAACTACTGCCACTACTACCATCATCCACAGCCACCAATGCGGGTCAAAGGTTCATATAATATATGTCATTAAAAAAACCAAACAAACAAAGTCAGGTTAGACAACTTGTTTATCCAGGATGCGTGAGCTTCACTGATTTGCTTGTTTGTGTCTGTGTTTGTGTGTGTGTGTTTGTGTGTGTGTGTTTGTGTGTGTATGTATGTGTCTGTGTGTCTGTGAGTGAGTGTTTAAGTGCATAGAATGTCCAAGTACGTGTGTGTGTGTGTGTGTGTGTGTCTGCGTGCGCGCGCGAGCGCGCGTGTACCTGTATGGCTGTCTGTCCTGTCTCTCTGTGTGTCTCTGTCTGTGCCTGTATCTGTGTCTGTGTGCGTGTGTGCGCGCGCGTGGGTGCTTGTAATTTGCGCGTGTTACAATCCCCAATTCCTGTCCAACCAAATGATTTAGACAGAGAAACAGGGGCTCTCAATTAGTCTTCCGCTCGAATAACGAACCTTTTTAATGAGCAATTAATGGCATATGAATTTTCTTTCATTTCTTTTTATTTTAACTTTTTGATATTTTCATTGAGTGTATAGGTTCAGAACCCCCGGCAACAAGACAGTTGTCCCAGAAAAAATGATGTAGAAGAAAGCCACTCTGACAGGTAAACAAATACACATACAAACAGGAAAAAAATGATGGGTGGCCACTGCTCTTGTGGCGACGCGCTCCACCTACGGGAGAGCAGCCCGAATTTCACGCAACGAAATTTTCCGCAATTTTTAAGTGGAATACACACCATTCAACTGGTGGAACATGAATAAACCAACCAATCAATTAATCAGTCAATCATTCAAACAGTTCAACGATAAATAGTTTGACCACTAACCCAATCTCTCAGTCACTCATTCAATCAACCAACTAGCCAAGCAACCAAACAACGAACCAACTACCCACCCACCCACCTGCCCGACCAACCAACCATCCATCCATTCAACCACCCACCCCCACCCACCAAATAACCAACCATACAACCGACCAAATAACCAACCAGCCAACCAACAAAATAACCAACCAGCCAACCAACCAAATAACCAACTAACAAGAAGAACGCACCCATCACCCACCTACCAAACAGACCAACCAACCAACTGACCAACCAACCAACCAACCACCCAACCAACCAACTGACAACCAACCACCCAACCACCCGACCAACCAACCACCCAACCAACCAACACCACCCACCCACCAACCAACACCCAACACCAACCAAGACCACCAGCCGACCAACCTACCAACCAACCAACCAACCAACCATCCAACCAACCGACCAACCTACCAACCAACCAAACCAACCAACACCCAACCAACCAACCAACCACCCAACCAACCACCCAACCACCCAACGACCAACACCCACACACCAACCAACCAACTGACCAACAACAAACACCAACCAACCAACAACCACCCACAACAACCACCACAACCAACAACCCAACCACCCACCCAACCAACCACCCAACCAACCACAACCACACCAACCACCAACCCACCAACCAACCACCCAACACCAACCAACCCCAACCAACCACAACCAACCACCCAACCACCAACCAACCACCCAAACCACCACCAACACAACCCCAACCACACCCACCCAACCAACCAACCAACCACTCCAACCAACCACCAACACCAACCAACCACCCACCCAAACACGACCGACCGACAACCAACCAACCAACCAACCACCCAACCACCCACCCAACATCCAACCAGCCACCCAACCATCCAACCAGCCACCCAACCAACCAACCACCCACCCATCCACCCCAATCACCCACCCACCAAACTAACAATACCAATCAACAGCAAGCAGGCAAGCAAGCGAGCACTCGATCATGGAGTTCATTCATGGCTCCAGTCACCTCGTCTGCTTCTTTCTCGTTCCAGGTTGTATATAGCCGGTCACACCCGTGCCTTTGGCCATTTTGGACAACGGAGTATTGTATCCTTGGAATTTGCAGAGAAAGAGGGAGAAAGTGGTTTGGGGGGGGTCAGGGTGTGTGTGTGTCAAGGTCAAAGTCAAAGTCAAACTTTTATTTCCAGATGGTACATTGAATAAGCAAAATAATTGCTTTTTTTCGTCAAACCATCTAAGAAAGGAAAAAACACACACACAAAAAACCCAAACAAACAACAACATCCCCCCCAAAAAAAATATAATTATACAAACAAATATACCAAATCTTATTGAAAAGGAAATTATAAAGATAAAGATGACAATGATGACGATGGCGATATCAATAAACAATGACAATTACTACTGCCAGAAATATCAATTAAGACGATGTGTGTGTGTGTGTGTGTGTGTGTGTGTGTGTGTGTGTGTGTGTGTGTGTGTGTGTGTGTGTGTGTGTGTGCGTGTGTGTGAGTGTTTTGTGTGTGTGTGTTTGTGTGTCTGTGTGAGTCTGTGTCTCTGTGAGTCTGTGTGTGTGCGTGTGTGTGTGTGTGTATGTGTGCGTGTATTGTGTGTGTGTTGTGTTTGTGTGTCTGTGTGAGTCTGTGTCTCTGTGAGTCTGTGTGTGCGTGCGTGCGTGTGCGTGCGTGTGCGTTCGTGTGTGTGTGGTGTGTGTGTGCGTGCGTTCGTGTGTGTATGTGTGTGTGTGCGTGCGTTCGTGTGTGTACGCGTGTGCGTGTGTCTGTCTTTGTAACTGTGAGTCTGTGTCTGTGAGTTTGTGCGAGTCTGTGTCTCTGTGAGTCTGTGTGTGCATGGATGTGTGTGTGTGTACGTGTGTATGTGTGTGTCTGTGAGTCTGTGTGAGTCTGTGTCTCTGTGAGTCTGTGTGTGCGTGCGTGTGTGCGTGCGTGCGTGTGCGCGTGCGTGCATGTGTGTATGTGTGCGTGCGTGCGTCTGTGTGTTGTGGGGAGGGGGGGGGCTCCTTATTGCTACACCACACCTCCAACAGACGCCGAGGAACGCCATAGCCACATGACTACAGAACGTTTGACTTCAGTCCTGTCACTCCATGAAGTCGTGGGTTCGAATCTCGGCAACGACGTCTGGTGAGTTCAGGGGGCGAGTGGTTTTTATTTTTTACGTTCTCTAGGGTCAACTTGGGGACGCGATAGCTCTGTGGTCGGAGCACTCGCTTTTCCCCAGCCAAGGATAAACAGCGTCGAGCGTGGTTACCACTTGGATGGGTGACCGTTTGCGCGCCTTGGCTTCAGTACAGTTCCTCAGTTCCCCCAGCTGTAAATGGGCACCTGCCCTCTTTAGGGTCAGCGAAGGTAAAGCAGCGAGGGAGAGGAGATGGGCGCCGCCCTCAATATGCTGGCCCCCAGAGAAGTTGAGGTCTCTGACGTCTTGCTCCCCTACGACCACATGGTTTATGTAATGGGACACCTTTACCTTTACTTTCATGGTCAACTTAAAGTGCAGACTTGCCAGTGCGTTAATTTTTTTTTAGTTTAAGCAGAACTTGTTCAAGCATGACTTTGACCGAATAAGAAGTAAGCTTATGGTAGTCGTTAGTTCTTCATTAAATCCTTTCGTGTATATACACATGCCGAGGATCAAATACACACACGTTAAAGATTCCGTAGATACTGCCAGCGGTTGGTCCGTTTATGGAAGCACGAAAGTACCCAGCATGCACCCTATGTCTGCAGAGAAATGGACTCCGCCAGGTCGGTTCAACATACACAAGAAAGAGCACAGTGCCTGAGACATGAAGCGCGGTGCACCACCACCTCAGTGAGAAGATTCAGTATGGCATGCAAGGAAAAGAAGAACGGATGGCAGAGAACACGAAAGAATTGAAAAAAAGAAGTTAAATTCTTCATCTTCGTGGAACACTCAGACAGCAACTATTCTTGTTGTCCGTCACAGGAGCCAGAAATGCAGTGCTCTGCCGTTAAGCGCCTGACAAGTCAGGCCTAGCGCATCCCCGACTTTGGCGTAGGAGAGAATGGCTTACTTTACTTTACTTTACTTTTTCCTGCCGCTTGTACTCTGTGGCGTCGCGGGGAGATATAACTGTCTGTCTGCTGGAGAGAACTGCAATCTTGTTAAGTCTTTCTGGTAAAGAAGAAAGACAGGCCGGAGAATGGCTCAAGAAGGCAGAAAATAGACATAAATGAGATGAGATGACAGGAAGCGAAAGAACGAGGCACAAAGAAAGAGACGGATGGAAAAGAGGGAACTGCTAGCACAGACTTTCCAGAAGATGGGGATGCTGTTTACCCTGAAAGGAAACCGGCATCGCCACGGGGAGCAAAGCAGCCAGCTGTGTCACATAACGGGCAGACCTGGAAGGGCAGACATGCGGGCAGGGAATGAAAGGAACTCAGCCTTTTCTTCCAGCACACAAAACACTGTAATGAGCTGAGAGGAGACTGCATGCAGTACCGAAGCTATCTTAATAAGAAAAGTATTGTTCACATAAACACACAAGCACACACAAACGTGTGTGCGCGCGTGCGCATACACACACATACAAACACACGCACACACACATACACACACATTATTCCATTATCCTCGATATAAAAGAATAAATAAATATTTTTTTAAAATACACATGCGCGCGGACGTATACACACACACACATACACATATATCAAGCATCGATTCAATGTCCCCAACTCATCCAAATGTCACATAGTTAGTCACTTCCACTCAACTTTAGTTTACATTTTCGATCATGTACACTCCAACGTCATTCTGACCGGTTAAGTCGTGTTCTGAGTACTGGCAATGTTACCAGACAATACAGATCTTTACATAAAGGGGGACGGGACAGCCTAGTGGTTAGAACGCAATCTGATGACTCGGGTTCGAATCCCGTTCAAGGGGATATATATTCCCCTGGAGTTAACATCAGTGCAGACTCCAATCTCCCTAAAAGTCTTTCGGATGAGGCTATAAACCGATGCCTCGAGTGCGAACGCACGCATAACATCTTGCGTACACGTTAAATCCTGTTCTTCTTTTCGTAAGAGTAGGCCATTGTGTGCCGGTGGAAATGGATGACAAAATGTATAAAACCGCATACACACGGGGACTGGATGTAAAATAGCATATGAGTGTTTATTCCATTATCCTCGACATAACAGAATAAATAAATAAAAAAGCGACCATGGCAGTGTGACAGTCATCTGATCGATAGCATATTCAGCGCTTTGATTTGTTCCTTTGCAAGATTCAGCGCTATATAAATTGCATACATCATTATCATTATTATTATTATTATCATTATTATTATTATTATTATTATTATTATATTATTTATTATTATTATTATTATTATTATTATTATTATTATTATTATTATTATTATTATTTATTATTATTATTATTATATAGGACTAGTGCAAACCATTCAAGCACTATACAACACCGCAAGCAGTGCAGTCCTTCTGAAACAATCAGGTCGGAGACTACTTCAAAACACAGTTGGGGTCCGACAAGGATGCTGTTATCTCCAGTCCTGTTTAATCTGTTCTTGGAAAACATTATGAGATGAGACCCTCCATGACTTCCACTCTACCATCTCAATTGGCGGCAGACCCCTTCAACAACTTACGGTTTGGCGATGACATTGACCTCATGGGTGGAAGTAACACAGAGCTGCAAGCTCTTACGACCAGACTTGAGAACCAGAGCTGGAGCATATGGGATGGAGGTGAGCTCAGAGAAAAGTAAGTACTTTGTGATACAGCACGAGCAACGCCACTGCTAAAATTTACATGAACGGCCACGCAACTGGAGGAGGTGGACGCTTTTAAATACCTTGGCGCTACACTCACAAAGGACGGGCGATCGACGACAGAAATCAAAGTCAGAATAGCCATGGCAACATCTTCCATGACAAAACTCACCACTATATGGAAATCAGTTTCCCAATCAAACTAAAGCTCTACAAAGCCCTAATTCAGACTACCCTGCTGTACGGAAGTGAAACCTGGACATTGACTGCTGAAACAGCAAAGCGAATCCAGTCATTTGAAACAAAATGCCATAGAAAACTGCTGGGCATATCCTGGAGGGAACGAAAGACCAATGAATTTGTCAAGGGTCAAATAACACGGCTGGCAGGTCCACAGGAACCCCTTCTCACCATCGTCAAGAAGAAAAAGCTGACATGGTTCGGCCACGTCACCCGCCACAACACTCTGCCAAAAACAGTACTGCAGGGAACACTCGAAGGTGGCAGAAAGAGGGGAAGACAGAACAAGTCATGGATGGACAATATCAGAGAATGGATCAGGATGAATGACTCGGCACCACTGCGCAGAGCCGAGGACCGAGATGGATGGAGGAGACTTACCACGGCATCATCATCATCATCATCATCATCATCATCATCATCATCATCATCATCATCATCATCATCATCATCATCATCATCATCATCATCATCATCTGTGTCTGTTATACCGGCATGGCCATCAGCGGCAGTGGCGCTTGTCATCTTCATTTTTCCCCACGGGGATGGCGGGGGTCTGTCAAAAGGAACAGCATCCCTCACCTTCTGGAAACTCGGGGCTGGGACTTTCCTCTTTTCTAGCGCTCTCTTTCATTCTGGCTGGTTCCTTATTCGGCCTATCACCTCTCCTTGTCTGTTTCCTGCCTGTTTGTGTTCCTTCTCCTGGCTTCTTTTCCAGAGACACTTCAAAGAGACCACTTCTCTCCCACGTCTGTCGGATGCATTGAACCTGACTCGTCAGGCGTTCAGGGGCAGTGCAAGGCGTCTCCACTCCTGTGACATACAATACTGGTCATCAGCTGTCTGAGCGTTCGACAACGACGACGACGACGAAGAAGTCTTCTTGAGCGCTAACTTCTTAAAAAACGATGATAGATAGATATCGAGCCGAATCACAGCTTTGGGTAAGGAAAGAAGAACGAAAACAACTGAAGCACTTACGAAACCAAACAGTACAGATGTGATGACACTGAAAAACAAACAAACACTAAACAGATGATGGTCAAGAAAGCATGACAATGAATCACATCACTAAACACATGATGGCCAAGACAGCATGAAAACGAATCACAACACTAAACACATGATGGCCAAGAAAGCATGAAAATGAATCACGCTCATTCAACAAATACCAGTGCAATCTTTTTTTTCTTAATAAACAGAATGAGAAACAAACTTTTAGAGTTTTAGAAAATGATCAACTACCAAGAAAGAAAAAAGCTTTAAAAAGCGCAGACTTGCCTATTCCTGGCAGTGCAGCTGACGTGACAATCTAGGCAGCAGGCTGAGGGAATGACTGCATGTAGCTAGAATTATCAGAACAACAAAGTTGTCTGAAAGATGAACCGGGTATGTAGGACCACACAGAGATGGAACGTGCCCATCGCCTGAGGTTTGTGGAGAAAGATGTATCTCCCGTCTTCGCCTGCTTCTGCACTCTTCAGCCGAACCAGGAGGAGCCTCTGGATGCGATTTTCAAGAACGTGATATCTGAGTCTCCATCTCTGAAAGATTCCAGCCACAAATTTGGAACCAGACTCAGGAAAATAGCGCAGCAAAGCACACACACACAAAAAACCGGCTGTACAACAAAAATAAATCCTCCAGACTGGATAGAGTCAGTTCTGGAGTTGTCGACGTAGAGTTGCAGTGTGTGAAACATTCGGTGATTTCATATTAGTCTCCTTCTGCCAAGAACTCCTCTAGTTTTTTCTTATTTACGTAGCTTTCTTAGAGTGATTGGAACACTGCATTCCCAGAGAGTTTATACCCGAAGTCGGAATAGGGCTACCTTAATGGTGGGTGAAAACGGTAGCATGCGTAAAAAAACTGTTACGATGGGTGAACCTCGAAGCTGTAGCCTGAGAAAGGACACACACACACAGACACATATACACATACACACAGACAGACAGACAGACAGACAGAAACACACACACACACACACACACAAGTTTAAAATAGCCGTTTTTAGCATTGGCCATCAGCTCCTGGGCTTTATCACAGTTCTTGATTAAACCATTGACGCTGGGGGCAACAGCAAAGTGAGAGGCTGTATGACCAGTGGCTTTCCCACTCATGGAATTCCACTTTACAGCTTAGTCTTTAGTGATCGACTATGACTCTCTGACTAGGAGGCTTGACTCGTACAGAACCTAATGTGCTGCAGCCCTGGGGGCTGGTTGGCCTTTGGAGAGCATCTCCAGCGCTGACTGTCCTTATGCCCACTTGGCCGAGAGAGTGGGGATATGCTGTGGGCAAGGCATCTCCACTATAATCAAATTTCTGCCCATTTTCCAAAACAGCAGCTGCCCTCCTCTGCTGTTTTGGAGGTCATCGTCGGACACGACGGACAAACATACAAAGCCAATCGCCGTTCTTGGAACACACTCAATATCATGTTGTATTATTACATAGTATTATACAGCAGTGTATTGTAAAGCTCTTTCCGCAATTAAAGGTTTCTCTGAGTCACACTAGGGCTGCTTTTCCCGGAAAGAGCGCATCGCCATAAGACCAGCGCCCTCATGTTGTTGTTTTAAAAAAAAACATTTTCCTGTGTGCGTATGCATTCATTTCCCCATCAAAGTGGATTTCTTTCTACAGATTTTTGCCAGAGACAACTCTTTTGTTGTTCTGAGTTCAATCACTGACATAGCCTTCAAAACACAGAATAAACTTTCAAAGATAACCAGTCAAGAATAGGAAGATTCAGTCCCTAAATCGGAACTCTCCGCTGGGACATAAATAAAATCACAACAACAACAACAGCAACAACAACAACAACAACAACAATAACAACAAATAATGGAGAGATTAGACACAGGCCTGCAACTTTTCAGAACACTAGATTTGAGAATATTCTCTTTTTAAAAAAATCTTATTTTATTTATTTATTCATTTATTTATTTATTTACATGACAGAGATGGCTGCTTTGAAGCCTGATTGATTAAGAACCCAGATGTCAAAGAGGACATTCCGGGAGATCTCCAGGACGTTACGCAGTGGAACGCCTAACACAAGAGGATGTCTCAGAGCTGTTCAATCAGGAAGCAAGCGGTGTAAAAGATTGAAGGGAAAATCGATAATGAAGAAGATGCCAGCCGATCAGAGGGAGAAGAACAGAGTTTGTTGACAGAACATTGTGTGCGTAAGTGTGTGTGTGGTGTGTGTGTGTGTGTGTGTGTGTGTGTGTGTGTGTGGTGTTTGTGTGTGGTTTGTGTTGTGTGTGTTTGTGTGTGTGTGTGTTTGTGTGTGTGTGTGTGTGTGTGGTGTGTGTGTGCGCGCGCGTAGTTTTCAGTTTTATATCTTTTACACTTGAAATGATACTCTATGTGTGTATATGCTTGGCTGTTGTGTGTGTGTGTGTGTGTGTGTGTGTGTGTCTGTGTGTGTGCGCGTGCGTGTGTGCGTGCGTGTGTGTATGTGCGTGCGTGTTTGTATGTGCGTGCGTGTGCGCGCGTCTGTGTATATGTTTGTGTACGCGTGCACACGCGAGCGCGAGTGTGTGTGTGTGTGCGCACGCACACACACACACGCATGCACACACACACACACACACACACATATATCTATCTATCTATCTGTCCCGTAGTCTGACGACCGTGGGGGCACCCTCAAAGACTCAGCAACCAGTTCCCTCCATTCCTCTCTCTGTTCTGCCTTTCTCAGGGTTTTGTTGAGTTCTAGGCCTGTCCATTCACTGATGTTATCCTCCCAGCTCTTCCTTGGTCTGCCTCTTCTTCTTCCTCCTTGGACAGTGCCTTGCAAAACTGTCTTTGTAATTCCTTGGGATCTTGTGACATGCCCATACCATTTAAGTTTACGCTTTTTCACGATCGTTAGAAGGTTCTCATAGGGTCCAATGGTTTGCTGGATTCTGTTATGCACGCTTTCGTTGCTTATGTGGTCTTTGTAGGAGATGCCAAGGAGTCTCCGAAAGCATCTCATCTCCACTGCCTGTACTCTTCTCTCCAAATCTGCAGTCAGGGTCCATGATTCACAGGCATACAGAAATATGGATATAACAAGGGAGCGCATTAGTCTGATCTTGGAGATAAGTGAGATATTCTTGTCTCTCCAGATGGTGTTTAGTTTGACAAAGCTGTTATTGTCTGTGCAGTCCTGCATACTACTTCTGGCTTGGATCCCTGGTCGGATACAATGGCTCCCAGGTACTTGAAGCTTTGAACTGTTTCCAGCTTCTGGTCATTAACCCTGATATCAGTGCTAATGCCGTTGGTGTTATTAGTCATCAGTTTGGTCTTCTCTGCACTGATTTCCATGCCGTATGTTTTGGAGGCCTTATCCAAGTGTTCTGTTAGGCTGGCAAGCTCTTTTTCTGATCCTGCTATTCCATCAATGTCATCTGCGAAGCGGAGGTTTGTGATCGTTCTGCCACCAATGCTGACTGATCCTTCATGATGTTCCAGTGCATCAGCCATGATTCTCTCAAGGAAGATGTTGAAAAGAGTGGGTGAGAGTAGACAGCCCTGCCTTACTCCAACTGTTGTTCGAAACCATTCTCCAATGTTGTTGCTGTAGTACACTGCACTGGTGGCCTCGCTGTACAGCTGTTTGATGACTCTGATCAGGTTTGCATTGATGCTGTACAAATTCATGGTTGCCCACAAAGCTGCATGCCACACCCTGTCAAATGCCTTCTTAAAATCGATAAATATGTGGTAAAGGTCTTGTTGATGTTGAAGGTACCGCTCACATAGTATTCTGAGGTTGAATATCTGTTCTGTTGTGCTGCGCCCTGCTCTGAAACCTGCTTGTTCCTCAGCAATGATGGTCTCTGCTTGTGGCTTCAGTCTATTCAATATTATCTGCAGCATGACCTTGCTTGGGTGACATATGAGGCTGATTGTGCGGTAATTATGGCATTGTTGTAGATTTCCTTTCTTGGGGAGGGTGATGATGAGTGACTGCGTCCATGGTGTTGGCCATTTTCCTGTCTGCCAGATCTTGTTGCAGATACTTAGTAGGGCGCTGATCATGGCTTCCCCTCCAGCTTGGACCAACTCAGCTGGAATGTTGTCAGCCCCTGCTGACTTCCCCTTTTTCAGCGATCTGACTGCTGTTTCCACTTCTTCTCGGAGGATAGGGTGACTGTCTGTGTCTTTGCTTTCGGGTACATTAAGGACTTCTGGATCTCCTGCGGTTCTATAGTTATACAGGTCGGAGCAGTATTCTGTCCATCTGTTCAGAATATCCTGGTCGTCAGTGAGACACTTCCCATTTTTGTCTTGGATTGTTAAACCTTTTCTCTGTTTCGTGCTAGTCAGGTCTTTCACCAGCTGATATGCTTTCTTGCTATTGTTTTTCTTGATGTTCTCTTCAATGTCTTGGCACTGTTCACCGATCCATTTCTCTTTTGCCTCCGTCATGGACTTCCTGATTCTTTTGTTGACTGCCCTATATTGTTCTGCTCTTTCTTTTGTTTCATTTTTCTTTTTCTTCAACTCTCTACGCTTGTCGCATAGTTGTAGGATGTTAGGTGTGACCCATGGTTTTTTGACTGGTCGGCGTTTGCCAAGAAGCTCGTTTGCTGTTTCAGTCACCGCTGTATTGAAACTATTCGTCAGTGTATCTATGTCTGAGTCTATCACAGTGAGTGCTGCAAACTTTCCACCTATCCTTGCTTGAAAAATTTCTAATACCTCTGGGTCCTTCAGCTTCTCGAGGTCAAATTTGATCCTGATGTTGTTCCGCTTGTGGATTTTCTTTAGACGTAGTCGGAAAGTCATCATCACAAGATCATGATCACTCCCTATGTCTGCTCCTGGAAAACTTCGTGTCTGTGCGATGTTAACGCTAGACTGAAACCGTCTTTTCACCATGATGTAATCTATTTGGTTGTGGTGTTCTCCATTTGGGCTATGCCATGTCCATTTTCTGGTATTTCTTGTGTGGGCCAAGTGTATTCACTAGCTGGAGGTGGTTGTTACTGGCAAACTCCAGGAGTCTCAAGCCTCTTTCATTTGATTGGTTATTACAATGTGGCCCACAAACGCCCTCCCAGTCTTTCCATGCATCTTCTCCTACCTTGGCGTTCCAGTCGCCTTGCACAACGAGGATGTCTTTCTTGGGTGTTTGATTCAGAACCTCTTGTAGCTGGTCATAAAATTCTTCTACGGCTTCATCTGTGCAGTCTGATGTAGGGGCGTATGCCTGTACTATAGTTATGTTGAAGGGGGTTGCTCTCAGGCGGATGGTAATAAGTCTGCTGGACACAGGCTGACAGCTCATGACGGTGTTCACGGTGTCTTTGTGAACGAGAAACCCCACGCCGTGTTCATGTTTATCCTGTTTTTCCACTGTAGTATAATTTGTGGTCTTCCTGGGTCGTTGTTTCCCCCATGTTTTTCCACCTGACTTCGCAGAGCCCAAGGATGTGCCATTGATATCTGGACATCTCATATATAAAATATATATATTATATATATATATATATAATATATATATATATATTATATATATATATATATATATATATATATATATATATATATGTGTGTGTGTGTGTCTGTGTGTCTGTGTGTGTGTCTGTGTCAGTCATGAGGACCAGTGAGTAATATGTTGTATTATTGAATTATGAAGAGTTTATTTGGTGTGTCAAATAAGTCCATGTGACTTTTATGACAAATAATTTCTGATTCTGACTCTGTTTCATACACTCCCTCACACACACACACACACACACACACACACACACACACACACACACACACACACACACACACACACACACACACACACACACACACACACACATACACACACACACACACACACACCACACATACACACACGCATGTCCCCTTTTCCCCACACACTTTTTTCTCTACACACACCCCCCTCTTCCCAATCCACACAAACACATACACACACACTCATCACCCCTTTTCCCCAAACACATTTTTCTCACACACACACCCCTCTTCCCAATCCACGCAAACACACACACACAAAACACACACACACACCACAAACGCACAAACACACACACACACGCACACACACACACACAGCACATCCACCCCCCCCCCCAACCCCAACCCAACCCTCACCCCCCCTCCCTACACACACACATTAGCATAAACGCATAGACAGTGCTTTATAGAGATAGCTCGATACGGGGAAAGGAATAGGAAATGACCAAATATTTGGCCTGCATGGGCTTCCATACAGTGTCCACTCCGCTCCTGCACAGTAGAAAATAGCAGTGCTTCCATAACCTATGCTGTTGTTGGGGAGCGAGGTGTCAGAGACCTCTGCTTCTCCAGGGGCCAGCATTAATATTGAGGGTGGTGCCCATCTCCTCTCCCTCGCTGCTTTACCTTCCCTAAACCTAAAGAGGTGCAGGTACCCATTTACAGCTGGGTGAACTGGGGGATTGTATTGACGTGAAGGCGCATGAATCGTCACTCATCCAAGAGATAACTATGCTCAACGCTGATTAACCTTAGCTCTGTGTGGTGTGTGTGTGTTGTGTGGTGTGTGTGTGTGTTTGTTGTGTGTGAGTATGTGTGTGTATGAATATATGTATGTATGTATGTATGTATGCATGTATGTTGTGTGTGCTCGCGTGCACATGTGTTATTTGTGCGTGTGCGTGTGTGTGCGCGTGCGTGTGCGCGCGCGCGTGTGTGTGTGTGAGACTGTGTGTGTGTGTGTGTGTGTTCGCGCGCGCGCGTATGCGCATACGAAACTTCGGATGAGACTATAAACCGAGGCCCCGTGTGCGAACGCATGCAGAACATCTTGCGCACACGTTAAATCCTGTTCCGCTTTTCGGAAGAGTAGGCCATTGTGTGCCGGTGGAAACAGATGACAAAATTTACAAAACCGCATTCACACGGGGACTGGATGTAAAAAAGCACATGAGTGCTTATTCCATTATCCTCGATATAAAAGAATAAATAAATAAATAAATAAATAAATGCAAACGTGCATGGGCATGTGTTCACACTGACCATCTTCCCCTAAAGTCTGCTAGTTCCATCCTCACAGTGTACTCCAATCTTTCTACACAGACACTGCAGAAGCTCCTCTGCATCTCCTTGTCACTGTAGACTTCTTCCTTACTGGTCACACACTCTCCTCTCCTGCCTCACTCTCGCCTACAAGTTCACCGGTTTCTCTGTCTTTTCACAGATGAGATTTTTCTTTTCCTTTAGGTTATTCTTTAAAAAAATCGTAATCCTTTATTTCCAAGATAATGGGTTTAGCAATCATGTGCTTATACCTATCTATCTATCTATCTATCTATCTATCGATATATATATATATATATATATATATATATATATATATATATTATAATATATATATATATATATATATATATATATATTATATTCAGGCCCTGGGTGTATGCGGTTTTTCTAAATTTTGTCATCCGTTCCCACAAGCACACAAAAGTGGAACAGGTTTTAACGGGTGCACAATATGTTCTGCGTGCATTTTGCACATGAAACTTGGGTTTCACAGTCTCACCCGAAAGACTCATGTCAGTGTGTATGTATGGGTGTGTGAGCGTTTGCGCGCGTGGACTCACGAAACTATGCAAACATGCATGGACATGTGTTAACGCTTACCGTCTTCCCTTATTGTCTGCTAGTTCCATCCTCACAGTGTACTCCATTGTTAATTTCTACACAGACACTGCAGAAACTCCTCTCCATCTCCGTGTCAATGTATACCTCCTTACTGATCACACACTCTCCTTTCCTGCCTGCCTGACTCTCTCCTGCAAGTCTGAGAGACTACAGCAGAAACTAGTTCACCCATTTCTTTTTCTTTTCACAAACGACTTTGTTCATTTACTTTCAGTTTACTCCTATTAAAAACACACCCAACTTTTTCCCTTATTTGAAGGATGATGGACTAAGCAGTCATGCGCTTTGATTTGTTGCTTTACAAGATTCAGGGCTATATAAATTCCATACATTACTATTATTATTATTTTTTTTTTTTTTTTTTAATTATTATTATTATTATTATTATTATTATTATTATTATTATTATTATTATTATTATTCATGTGCTTTTTTCACATCCAGCCCTAGTGTGTTTGGGGGTTTGTCAAGTTTGCCATCTATTCCCACCGACAGACAGTGGCTTACTCTTCCCAAAAGTGGAACAGGTTTGTTTTTCTATATGTACCCACCATGTTCTGCGTGCTTTCACACATGGAACCTCGGTTTACAGGCTGATCCGAAGGACTTATGTAAGTGTGTATGTATGTGTGCACACGTGTGCGTGCGTTTACATGCGCGCACGCGCGCGAAACTATGCAAACATGCGTGGACATGTGTTCACGCTCACCATCCTCCCCTAAAGTCTGCTAGTTCCATCCTCACAGTGTACTCCAATCTTTCTACACAGACACTGCAGAACCTCCTCTGCATCTCCTTGTCAGTGTAGACTTCTTCCTTACCGGTCACACACTCTCCTCTCCTGCCTCACTCTCGCCTACAAGTTCACCGGGTTTCTTTGTCTTTTCACAGATGAGATTTTTATTTTCCTTTAGGTTATTTAAAAAAAATCGTATTCCTTTATTTCCAAGATAATTGGTTTAGCAATCATGTGCTTATATCTATCTATCTATCTATCTATCATCTTCTATCTACTTTATCTTCTATCTATCTCTACTACTATCTACTACTATCATCTATCTATCTTCATCTATCATTATCTATCTATCTATCTAATTCCATCTACGAAAATTTATGTATTATAAAATTATAATATAATAATAATATAAATTTTTAAAAACACCCCTGGGTGTATGCGTTTTTCTAATTTTGTCATCCTTTCCCCACCACACCAAAAGTAAAACATTTTAAAACGGGTGCACATATGTTCTGGGCATTTTGCACATAAAGTTTTGGGTTAAAATCTCACCCGAAGGCTCATTCATGTGTATTATGGGTGTGTGGCTTTTGCGCGCGGGGACTCAAAAACATCAAACAAGCATGGACGTGTTATCGCTTCCCGTCTTTCCCTTATTTCTGCTAGTTCCATCCCACATGTACCCCATTATTAATTTTACACGACACTGCAAAAACTCCCTCCACCCGGTCAATGTATACCCCCTTACGATCACACACTCTCCTTTCCCCTCCGACTCTCCCGCAAGCTAAGACAAGCAAAACATTCCCCCATTTCTTTTTCTTTTCACAAACGCTTTGTTCTTTTATTTCATTTTACCCTTTTAAAAACACACCCAACTTTTTCCCTATTGAAGGATTGGCTAAGCAGTCAGGCTTTGATTTCTTCTTTACAAATTCACGCTATAAAAATTTTCCATACATTATTTTTTATTATTATTTATTATTTTTAAATATTATTATTTTATTATTATTTTTATTATTATTATTCATTGCTTTTTTCACCACCCTAGTATTTTTGGGGGTTTTGCAATTTTGCCATCTATTCCCACCACAGACAGTGCTTACTTTCCCAAAAATGGAACGGGTTTTTATTTTACCCACCATTTCTGCGTCTTTCACACATGGGCCCTGGGTTTACAGGCTCACCAAGGACTTATGTAAATGGTTTTATGGGGCACACTTCGGCTTTTACGTGCGCTTGCGCGCAAACATGCAAACACGGGGACATGGCCACCCACCATTTTCCCCCTAAGTCTGCTAGTTCCCCTCACTGGCTCCAATTTTTTCACACAACACGCAAAGCTCCTCTGCATCCCTTGTATGTAGACTCTTCCTTCCCGGGGCACAAAACTCTCCTCCCCTTTCCATGCCTTTATCTTAAAGGGGTTTTTAACAAGGCGAACATAATTCACCGACTTTTTTTTTTAATCCTTTCACAAAGACTTAAATACAGGAGATTTTAAAAAGAGAGAAAAAAAGTTTTTTAACAAATTTTTTTAAAACAGAAATTATTGGAAATTTTTCCTTTACAATGCGCACCCTCCACCTAGTTCTCACAATTTCTTTTTTTGACTGTATTATGGAAATAGTTAGTTCCCCATTCTTTCTGTTTAACGTCCCCCAAAAAAAATTTTTAAATTTTAAAGGGGTTGTGGGTTTTTTTCATTTATTTATTTATCTTATTTTTTATATCGAGGGTAATTGGGAAAAAGCACTTTTGGGCTTTTTACATCCGTCCCCGTGTTCCTGTTTTTCAGTTTTTTCATCTTTTCCCAAAAGGCACACAATTTCCTACTCTTAGGAAAAGGGAACAGGGTTTAAACGTGTGCGCAAGATTTTCGCTGCGTTTTGATCGGGGGCCTCGTTTATATCTCATCTGGACTTTTGGGTATGTTTACGTGCGTGTGTGTGTTGTGAGTCTGTTGGGGGTTTCATTGGGGTGTATACGTCGTGCGTGAGGTTTTTGCATGATAATGATGTTTTAAAAACTGCTGCGTCTTGCGTGCGTGCGTTGTGTATGTGAAGTGATTTTGATATAGATGAAATTGTAGGCGTTTTTGGGGGGTGTAATGAGTGTTTGGATGTGTGCGCGCCGCGCGTGCGTGCGTGGGGTGGTTTTGTGGGTGTTCCTGTATGTTTTTGGGATTGTGCTCGTGCTGTGTTAGTATGTTTGTGTTGATCATGTTGTTGTTGTGCCGCGCTTGTTTACGGTGACATGCGAGTGGGTGTATGTGTGCGGCGTCGTGTCGCGCGCGCTGTGGTGTAAGTGATCCCAAAAAAATAGCAACAACAAACAGTGGTATGGAAATAGTCTCACAGCAAATGCTGTGTGCCCCCAATCATTCGCAATGCATCATGGGGTATCATCGTGGAAGTGGAAGGGACTGGGGGGGGGGACACCATTTAGAACATTTTGCCGCAAACTGTCGACCCGGGGTTTGATTCCCGTTCAAGGGATTTTTCCCCCGAGTTTTTAAAACAGGGAGACTCCCTCTCCCCCCAAAGTACTTCGAAGACTATACACCGAGGCCCCTGGCGACGCACCGAACACTTGCGACACTTAAAATCCTTTCCACTTTTTTTAAGAGTAGGCCTTGTGTGCCGGGGGGAACAAAAGACAGAATTTACAAAACCGCAAAACACGGGGGCGATTAAAATAAATGATGCTTATTCCTTTTCCCGATATAAAAAATTTAAAAAAAATCAAAATTTAAAAGGTCATCGTTGTGATAAAGAACTGCAGATCCCAGGTTTTAACAGAGAAATAAGTCCGATTTTAACCTTCCCTTCCCTTCCCTCCCCCCACCCCCCCCCCCCTTCCCCCACCCTCCATCTAACCCCCCCTTTCCAAATCACAGGTGTAGTTTTGAAACCACACCTGGGGGGAAAACAAGGTGAAAGAGTTAGATAATTGTAAGCAGCAGACTAAATCTATAATTATAAGTATATAGCTTTTGTGCCCAAAATTGTACATGTATACTTGATCTGCTCTGATCTCTGTCCGTCTGTGTGTCTTAATTGGGGGCTGGCTGGCTGTCTGTTTGTCCGTCCGCCTGGTTGTCTGTCAGTCTGTCTTTCAAACGTAATTTATACAGTCATAGCCACAACACTTCACCAAAACATGTCAAACAGACATACATACAGACAGGCAAATAGATAGATAAAAAGACGGACGCATATAAACACAGCGCCATAAATTTACAAAGTCCTCCTCCATAAACACAGACAAACAGACACAGAGACAGACTGACAGTCATACAGACAGACAGACAGACAGGCAGACAGACAGAATGAAACAGGGAGATAAGAAAGAAACATACAGAGAGGCACAGGAGGACAAGGCAGACAGAGACAGAAACAGACAACTAGACAGATAGTTATTATGTCAAGCAAAGCCAGAGCTACAAATAGACATTCATCTAATATTACTGAGAGTGAACAGACGTTAAATTGAAGACAGCAACATACAGACTCACAGATAGTCAAGTCAAGTCAAGTCAAAAACACATTAATCATCCCATGAAGGGCAATTACAATACTGACAGACAGATTGATACGCATCAAAATCTCAAAACTGTAATATTGTGACGCACGCATACATACACACACATACAGGCACGCACACATAACACACTCACGCACGCACTCACGCACGCGCGCGCACACACACACTTACTCACACACTCACAAACGCCTACAATTTCACTTATATACTCACACTCACTCATTCACATACACACACGCACGCACGCAAGCACGCACGCACCTACGCATATACACCCATTCATTCACTCATACATACAAACACACACATACATGCACGCACGTATACACAATTTTACAAGATATTCTTTCAAGCAAACAGCCATACAATTTATACAGGAAGACAACATTTTCCAAACTGCATACATACAAGGACTGGATGTAAAAAAACACCCCACATGAGTGCTTACTCCATTATCCTCGAAATAAAATTAAAAAAAAGAAGATATTCAGACATTCAGACAAACAAACATGCAGTCACACAGATGTTCTGTGTCTAAATCACAAAGTAGTGAATAGATTTAGTTTAACAAAACAAAACCAAACAAAGACATATATTCTGTCCACAAAATAGTCAGACATACACGCAGGAAGACAGGCAGACAGACAGACAGACATTCAGTTAAGGAGACTGACAGACAGAAACATAGGGAAATTGAAAAGAGGATAGCCTATCGCATCCTGGCTGAATTCACACTGCAATGTGGACAGTGCAGAGGCACACACACACACACACACACACACACACACAACACACACACACACACACACACACACACACACACACACACACACACACACACACACACACACACACACACACACACACACACACACACACACACACACACACACACAGTGCAGACTCCACTCTCCCAAAAAGTCCTTCGGATGAGACTATAAACCGAGGCCTCGTGTTCGAACGCATGCAGAACATCTTTCGCACACGTTAAAATCCTGTTCCGCTTTTCGTAAGAGTAGGCCATTGTGTGCCAGTGGGAACAGATGACAGAATTTACAAAACCGCATACATACGGGGACTAGATGTAAAAAAAGCACATAAGTGCTTATTCCACTATCCTCGATATAAACGAATTTAAAAAATAATAAATAAATACACACACACATACACACACACATACACACACACATACACACACACACACACACATACACACACACACACACACACACACTACACACACACACACACACACACACACACACACACACACACACATCAACCAAATGATAACTGAAGCTAGGAAAAGACTTAATTTCCTAAAGATAATAAGTTCTCAGGCATGGAGTCAAGACACTACGACTCTGATACATCTGGCTCTGTCCTTGGTACGTTCAAAATTAATATACGGACAAGAAGTTTATTTTTCTGCTGCAGATTATCTACTTAAAAAATTACAAAGTCTAGACAGTAAAGCAGTAAAGATAGCTCTTGGTGTTCCGGCTCATGCAAATACAGCTAATACTTATAAAGAAGCTCACTTACTATCTCTTTCTGATCAGCGAAAACTGGCAGTATCAAAATATGTGGTTCGTAGTATCTCTATTCCAAATTCAGTAAAAGAGGAAATATTTATTAATCAAGACACTGATTTTCCTAAACGGGCACGCAATATTTCATTTCTGCAGCCAATTAAAAATTATACAGACACATTTATGAAAGAAAATGACATCGATATATCAACAATTCCAATTTTACAGGTTGTTCCTCAGTTTCCTCCTTGGGAACATATTTCAGCTAAATTTGACATCGACTACACGGAAATAAAGAAAAATGAAGATCAAAATCTTCTCACCGTTGATGTAAAAAGTCACTTAGAAAGTAATTATTCTAATCACTTAAAAGTGTATACTGACGGATCTGTATTAGAAACAGGCAAAAGTGGTGCTGCATATGTGATTCCGACTTTAAAAGTTCAAAAATCTTTTCATTTAGGACAGCATTTTTCTATTTTTACTTCTGAATTATTTGCAATTCTTATAGCTTTGAATTTTTTGTCTGATACTGCTGTTGATGTTTGCCAAATTCTGTTTTGCGTTGACTCAAAGGCAGTGTTAATGACATTAAAGTCATGGCATGGTAAAATAAGGAATGATATTGTATTTGAGATAAAATTCCTGATACATTCTATTGCAAGCAGAGGCATCAGCATAACTTTTTGCTGGATCCCCTCTCATTGTGGAATTTATTCGAATGAACTGGTTGATTCTTTGGCAAAACAAGGTGCCTCTGAATACAGTACTGAAGTGTTTGATTCTAATCTTGCATTGTCGTCTTATGAAATTCATTCTAAGTTAATGAAATGCTTACATTCAAAGATTATAGAAAACCATTATCAGCAGTTTCCTTGCCCACGGAAATGAGAAATTCTAATACATAAACTGAGATTAAATGCATGGAATACTAAATATTCAAAAAATATAACATGTTGTTGTTCTATTCCACTTTCAGTCCACCATTTGTTGTTTGATTGCCCAATTCTTCTTGACATGTATAAAAGGAGAGGTTTAGATATTCATAAGAAATATGCCACTAGTCAAGAAGTTTTATATGACTCTCAGCAATTCATAGTGTCAGTTGCTGAAGTCATATATTCTTCACCTGTAAAACCTTTATTGTAATTATATATATACAAAATATACTTATGTGGATGTGGGTGCGTGTAGGGGAGAGAAAGAGAGAGAGAGATGCGGTGTGTAATAATAGGTACTTTGGTATGAATGCGGATGTGTCTAAATCACCATGTAGTGAATAGACATTAAACAAAACAAAACAAAACACTTACATGCACGCAGAGTGACAGAGTTATTTCCCCTTCCTCAACTGAGGGACCCAAAAGCGGGCCGTGAAATTTGCCTCTGTCTTGAAAATGACTTGTCTCCGCCTGACATATTTTAAATTTATTTATGGGGGTAGTTTTTTGGGGTGGGGGAGGGGTGTTTAAACGCGTTTATTATTATTGAATCCTTACCAGCTTCTCAATTTGAATTAAGGTTACACACTGATACATTGATACATGAGTGCTTATTCCATTATCCTCGATATAAAAAGAATAACTAAATTTAAAAAAATGAAATAAACACACAAACACGCGCACACACACACACACACACACACACACACACACACACACACACACACACACACACACGCACACGAACACACGCACAAACACACACGAACACACACACAGCAGCCTCCTTCACACACACACACACACACTTACATACACACACACACACACCAGCCTCCTTCACACACACACACACACTTACATACACACACACACACCAGCCTCCTTCACACACACACACACACACACACACACACACACACACACACACACACACACACACAGTCCATCCAATGCTTCAGTCATCACTCCCCACTCTTTCTCTCTGTGTCTACACAGTCCACTCACAACACACACCGCACACATTTCATTCCTAGTCCCCATCACAGTAAATCTTCACTAACAATTTATTCTCTTTTTTTTTAAAACCTGAAGTGCCAGACTTCTGACCACAATCTCCCTTCCATCGTCTTATGTTTTTCTCTTCTTTTCTTCAGAGAAAGCTTTTAAAGTTGGGGAGACTTTCTTTTATATAAAAAAAATCTCTTTTGAGAAAGTTCTTTGTATGAGTGTGAGGAAATATGCATGTGTGCAGACTGAAGCGCTCTTCCATTCCGTGTTAAAGTTATAGAGGTCTACTATTTAGCAGAAAATAGGAAAGATTATAGTGGTGGGAAAGGGAGGATTTGAGGTTTCGACAAAAAAACCCACATAGTACTATTAAACTTTGGGTGGGTTAGTGGTGTAGTGGTTCTTCATCTGTCTAGGAAGCAAGAGTTTGCAGGTTTGATTATCTTGTATTTTGGTGTGTGTGTAGTGTGAGTGTGAGTGTAGTGTGTGTGTAGTATGTGTGGTGTGTGTGTGTGTAGTGTGTGTGTGTGTGTGTGTGTATGTGTGTTTGTGTGTGTGAGAGAGTGTGTGTTTGAGTGCGCGCGCGCGTGCGCGTATATGTGTGTGTGTGCGTGCGTACGTGCGGGAGTGTGTGTGTGTGTGCACGCGTGTGTGCGTGTGGGAGTGTGTGTAAGAGAGAGAGAGAGAGAGAGAGAGAGAGAGAGAGAAGAGAGAGAGAGAGAGAGAGAGAGAGAGAGAGAGAGAGAGAGAGAGAGAGAGAGAGAGAGAGAGAGAGAGAGAGAGAGAGAGAGTGAGTGTGTGTGCGCGTGCGAGCGGGCGAATGTATGTATGTGTGTGCGTGCGTGCGCGCGCGCGCTCGTGTGTGTGCGCCTGAGTAATCTAGTGGTTAGAGTACTAGCACACTCGCAATTTTATGCTCTGGGATCGACCCGGGTTCGAGCCAGCACTGAGGCGCCCATATCTAGAGGGATATTCAAGGCTAAGATTCTCCCCTCTTGTTTCATCTCATGTTTGTCCCTGCCCTCAACAACCAAACCCCCCATCACCCTGCCGGAGTGTACAACCTTTCTGTGTGTGCGTGTGTGACATTGACATTTTTATTTTATTTTATCGAGAATAATGGAATAAGCACTCATGTGCTTTTTTACATCCAGTCCCCGTGTGTATGCGGTTTTGTCAATTTTGTCATCTGTTCCCACCGGCACGCAATGGCCTACACTTTCGAAAAGCGGAACAGGATTTAACGTGTGCGCAAGATGTTCTGCATGCGTTCGCACACGGGGCCTCGGTTTTTAGTCTCATCCGAAGCATGTGTGTGTATGTGTGTGTGTGTGTGTGCATGCGCGTGCGCGTGCGTTCGTGCCTGCTTGCGTGTGTGTAGTCATTTGAATTTGTACAAAACTATTAATTGTAACTGGCGGCATGTGAATGATTAGGATGAATGAAAGCGCTTTGATTTTGTTTTTTGTTGGTTTTCTTTTTGGCAAGAGCATGGCGCTAATATAAATTCCGTGAATTATTATTAATGATTATTTTCTCCCTAGAGTTAACATCAGTACTGACTGCACTCTCCCGAAAGTCCTTTAGATGAGACTAAAAACCCAATGCCTCGTGTGCGAATGCACGCAGAACATTTTACACACAGTGACAAATACGTTCTTTGAAGTAGGTAGCTTGAACCCGGGTCATCAGACCACAAGGGCATTGTTCTAACCACTAGGCTATCCTGCGCTGTCTGGACCCACATCATTATCAATGTGTGCGTGTGTGTAGTATGTGTGTGTGTGTGTGTGTGTGTGTGTGTGTGTGTGTGTGTGCACGCGTGTGTTTGTATGTGTGTATATGTGTGTGTGCTAGCGTGCGCATGTATGTGTGTATACGTTCGTGCGTGCGGGAGTGTGTGTGTGTGTGTGTGTGTGTGTGTGGTGTGTGTGTGTGTGTGTGTGTGTGTGTGTGTGTGTGAGTGTGCGCGCGCGTGTGTAATCTAGTGGTCAGAGTACTAGCACTCGCAATTTTATGGTCTGGGATCGACCGGTTTCGAGCCAGCACTGAGGCGCCCATATCTAGGGGGATGTTCAAAGCAAGGATTCTCCCCTCTCCTTTCATCTCATTTTTCTTCCTGCCCTCAACAGCCAAAACCCCCATCACTCTGCCAGAGTGTACAACCTTTTTGTGTGTGCGTGTGTGTGTGTGTGTGCGTGTGTAACATTGACATTTTTATTTTATTTTATCGAGGATAATGGAATAAGCACTCATGTGCTTTTTTACATCCAGTCCCCGTGTGTATGCCGTTTTGTACATTCTGGCATCTGTTCCCACCGGCACGCAATGGCCTACACTTTCGAAAAGCGGAACAGGATTTAACGTGCGCGCAAGATGTTCTGCATGCGTTCGCACACGGGGCCTCGGTTTATAGTCTCATCCGAAGCATGTGTGTATGTGTGTGTGTGTGTGTGTGTGTGTGTGTGTGTGTGTGTGTGTGTGTGTGTGTGTGTGTGTGTGTGTGTGTGTGTGCGTGCGCGCGCGCGTGCGTTCGTGCCTGCTTGCGTGTGTGTATTCATTTGAATTTGTACAAAACTATTAATTGTAACTGGCGGCATGTGAATGGTTAGGATGAATGAAAGCGCTTTGATTTTGTTTTTTGTTGGTTTTCTTTTTGGCAAGATATAGCGCTAATATAAATTCCGTGAATCATTATTAATGATTATTTTCTCCCTAGAGTTAACATCAGTACTGACTGCACTCTCCCGAAAGTCCTTTAGATGAGACTAAAAACCCAATGCCTCGTGTGCGAATGCACGCAGAACATTTTACACACAGTGACAAATACGTTCTTTGAAGTAGGTAGCTTGAACCCGGGTCATCAGACCACAAGGGCATTGTTCTAACCACTAGGCTATCCTGCGCTGTCTGGACCCACATCATTATCAATGTGTGCGTGTGTGTGTGTGTGTGTGTGTTTTTTCTCTCTTTCTCTTGCTCACACAGAGACAGAGAGACCGACAGAGATAGAGACAGAGAGACAGACAGAGAGAGATACAGACAGACGACAGAGAGACAGAGAAAGACAGATACAGAGAGAGACAGAGGCAGGCAGACAGACAGAAAGGGAGACTGAGAGTGACAGACAGACATACAGACAGAAACAGAGGCAGACAGATAGAAATAGAGAAACAGAGATAGACAGACAGACAGACAGACAGACAGACAGACAGAAAGGGAGACTGAGAGTGACAGACAGACAGACAGACAGAAACAGAGGCAGACAGATAGAAAGAGAGAAACAGAGATAGACAGACACACAGAGAAAAAGAGAGACAGACACACAGACAGACATGCAGACTGAGAGAGAGAGAGAGCGACAAACAGACAGGCAGGCAGACAGACATCCATACAGACAGAGACAGACAAACAGAGACAGCCACACAGAAAGAAAATGGAAAAAAAGAGGAGAGCTGGATAAAGCCCAGTAAACACAGCAGAGCAGAGTGAAAAATGCAGAAGCACACACAGTGCCAGACTTCTCAATCCCCCTCCCTGCCCCCCCCCCCCCCCCCCCACAACACACACACACACTTTCTGCACCAAGCAACAACAACACCAGAGGAGGGCCATGCGCTTCACTACTGTATCCCAAATGACTAGTATCACCCCGACATGGATTTTATTCCGTTTGTATACAGTCACCACGATTTGCTACTGAAATGCAGAAGGCCTTGGGGACGGTGGAGGAAGCTGGTTGCAAAAAAAACCAATCTTCCTTCATTGGTGCCCCCACGGTCCACGGGATTGCAGGATAGGTGAAGGAAGGTGAAGAATACAGTCACCATTCTTTCTTCTCGAGTCTTGTTCTTCTTCTTCTTCTTCTTCTTCTTCCTGTTTAATGTCGTTGAAATGATCAGTACTATCAGAAATAAGATGTCAACTTTGTTCCAAGAGTTTGATATGTGTAACAAGACAATTGTTGCTCTATAGTAATGTGTTCAAAGATCCAGTTACATGGTGCATGTATGATGTTCAGTTATGATTTTGTTAATCGATTTTGTGTCATATCCTCCATATCCTTAAAGGGATGACAGAAAATACAGAATTTGAATTCGTCAAATCCTTCTGGTCTATTTTCTGCCTTCTTGGTCCATTCTCCTGTTGTCCTTTTTATCCAGAAAGACTTTAAAACAATTCTCTCCTCTCCCACGCTCAAGTTGGATGCGCTGGATCTCACCTGTCAGGCGCTTAACAGCAGCACAATGTTTTTTTGCTCATATGACAGAGAACAATAGTTACTGTCTGAGTGTTCAACGAAGAAGAAGAAGAAGAAAACTTCCCCAGCTTTTCGCATTCAATTATTCATTTTTGATGTATTTATTTTTATCATTTTATTTCTAGGATAATGGAATAAGCACTCGTGTGCTTTTTTCTCATCCAGTCCCCGTGTGTATGCAGTTTTGTCAATTTTGTCACCCGTTCCCACCGGCACACAATGGCCTACTCTTCCGAAAAGCCGTTTCTGTATCACTTACGCGCGTGTGTCCGTCCGTGCGTGCGTGCGTGCGTGTGTGTGTGCGCGTGTGTGTTATTTATATTTATTGATCATTTATTCATTTTTTTAAATTTTAATCTTTTATATCGAGGATAACGTGTGTGTGTGTGTGTGTGTGTGTGCGCGCGAGCGCGCGTGTGTATGTATGTGCATATGTACGATAACGTGTGTGTGTGTGTGAACGCGTCTACGCGTGCATGCGTGCATGCGTGTGCGCGTGTGTACATACATACGTATGTATGTATGTATGTGTATGTGCTTGTCTTTAGCATGCATGGGCACGACTGCTCGCCTGTATTTTCACCCCCAAAATCGATCAGTTCCAGCATTGTGACATACAGAGACTTTACATCCATTTCTGCATTGTCTTCTCATGGACACTGTGGCCACTTCTCCTCAAACACTTATCGGAGAAAAGTTCCAAGTGCTACAATACATTGGTTCCCATCAAGTGCTGAACTTAAGAAGGAAGTTCGCCTTTTTTTCCCCACAGAAGACTTCGAATTGAATGGGACTGAATGGAATGAAATGTATTTAACATGAGAATTGGAGAAGATTATTGAACATTCTCTTTAGGAAGGTTTGTTGGTGACGATGGGAAAATCTCTCTCTACAAAGACAAGCACTCCCTCGTGCATTCAGAAAGTTGTGGAGGTGTGCGCTACATGGTTCACGCGTTGAGTGGTCTTAGTCACAGAGAAGTGGCGGTCTCAAGCTTTGAACTTAGAAACAGCAGTTGTAGGTGAAGTTGTGGTCCTAGGGCTGTGAACTCTGCACACAGAGAACTATTCTCTTTTTCTTTTATTTCGAGGATAATGGAAGAAGCGCTTATGTGCTTTTTACATACAGTCCCTGCGTGTATGCAAGTTTTGAACATTTTGTCATTCATTCCTACCGGCACACAATGGCCTACTCTTCCGAAAAGTGGAACGGGTTTTAAAGAGTGCGCAAGATGTTCTGCGTGCGTTCGCGCACGGGACCACGGTTTATAGTCTTATTTGAACATTTGAGAGAGAGACGCTTTGACGCTTTGACCAATTTATTGTCATTGCCCAAAAGTGGCCTATTGACAAGGGGGGTTATACACGACTTTCTTTAATAAATACAAATAAATACAAGAAAAATCACATGATGCATTTAACGTAATGAAAACAAAAAACCCAAAAATGAGCTCTCTACGAACGGATACGACTTTAAGCTCTGACGTAAACTCAGTTTCAAAATGAACACAAAGTAATAACAAGGATGAACAATAGGAACCAATAAGCAATAACTAAAATAATGAAAAGAACATTCTAGAATGCTATATTAGACCATCCATTGACATTGTATGTGAAATTTTCAAAATAATATTCTTGCTGGAGACTACAGCGTAATTATAAATGTTTCTTTAGGTGTGTCACAAAATGCTGGAATTTACATAATATAAATGTTACTTTAGTTTAGTCACAAATGTTAAGCTAATTGGAACTTAGCTGTAATTGTCCTAATTTCAGTGCTTCAGCAATAAACTTTGCAACCGATTTGATCACAATATCATCATCGGATGATAAGATAGAAAAACTATCTTGCCTTCGGAAAGCTTCTAGATTGAGAGCACCACAGTTTTCACGTATGGAAACATATGATTGACAATGAAACAGGAAATGTACTTCATCATCAAGAATATGACCACACATAGGGCATGGGAACTGTGTGGACGTCTCAGGTTGAAACCATCTTTTGTTTGCATTGAAGCCGAGTGTTCTTAGTCGAAATCTTGCATAAATTAGTCGATGCCATTTGTCAGTGACTATTCGAAGATACTTTTCAGCTTGAAAAGCACACTTAAGCGAAAAAGCCCAGCAGTATTTATCTTTACTTTCCATGTCCGAGTGCCAATTTTGTTTAAATGAATAAATGAGTCTGTCTTTCAATTCAGAAATAAACCCATGCTCGCTACCTACTTCCTGAGACAACCACACGATTCCAAAACCATGTTCTGATAAAAAAAACTTTTTAACTTGATATGCCCAATTCTTCTTACCCAGCTCCATTTGTATAACCATCATGTCATAAGACTGCCTACATAAACGTGACCCTGGAAGTTTCAGTAGTTTAAGCCAGTACTTAATACACTTAACAGACGTTCTGATGTTTAAAGGATATCTTCCCGTTTCTCCATATAGTACAGTATTTGACGAATGGATTGGAACATTTAAGAAACGTTTGATAGCATATGTATGTATTTTTTCTATTTGTGGATTAACAGTAAGTTCCCATATTTCAGATGCATATGTAAGTAAAGGCTCTATTTGAACATCAAACAATTTCCAAAATAAAGAGCAATGTACTGAATTCAGCTTTCGTAACGTTTTTAAGATTTCGATTACACCTTTTTTCCCTTTCCTGCAACATTCACGCCATGCAACATTCAAACTTAGCTTCGTTGAAAATGTCATCCCTAGGTATTTATAAGAATTCACGACTTTCACTTTAGCATTTCCATACAACCATTTTTCACGCACTGATAAATGTCCACCCATTCTAAAAAGCATGATGTTCGTTTTTTCCATATTGACTGATAAATCTAGGCGATCTGCCTCTTCCTTTAATATCTAGTTGGTTTTGTAAACCTAGTACCGTGTCAGACAAGGGAATCATATCATCGGCAAATAGTAGTAAAAATACCTCCATAGCTCCTGAGATAAACTGAATACCATGTTTTCCTTTTTTTGTTAATTCAACGGCTAATTCGTTTACAAAAAAAGAAAATAATTGTGGACTTAATATACATCCCTGCTTCACTCCTTTTGGACATTCGAAATATTCCGAATAATCATATCCTGCGCGTAAACATGCTAATACTGATTTATATATACTCCTTAGCGCCATATATAATTTACCGTTTATTCCATTTTTACGCAGAACAGTCCATAAGATATTGTGATTAACAGAATCGAACGCCTTACGAAAATCGACAAATGCAACAAATAGTTTTTTTTTATTTGATTGCAAGTATTTTTGAACAATAGAGTATAGGGTGAATATATGATCAGTAGTACTATAATTTGCTCGAAAACCTGCTTGTTCTTCAAGCAGTTTTTCATTCTCTTCAGCCCATCTAGTTAACCTCTTATTAAAAATATAAGTAAATATTTTGCTGACGATGCTAGTGAGGGCTACTCCACGATAATTCCCTGTTTTAGTGCTGTCGCCTTTTTTTGTAAATAGGAATAATTATAGACTTGGCCCACTCCAAAGGGAAAGCACCTCTTTCAAAAACATCGTTGAAGAGTTGAGTTAGGAAGGAAATAACAATTGAGTTGGCATTTCTTAGCATTTCGCCTATTATTTTGTCTGGACCAGCACTTTTTCTTGTTTTTAAATGCTGGATACCGGCAATAACTTCATTTTCTTTGATAGGATCATTAAACAATGGTTCGAAATGATCATCTTCTTCCGTTACGTATATATCCATCTGTGTTACACTATCATCCGAGCATTTGAGAGAGAGAGAGAGAGAGAGAGAGAGAGAGAGAGAGAGAGAGAGAGAGAGAGAGAGAGGGAGGGGGGGGGGGGAGACAGACAGAAGACAGACAGACGGACAGGCAGGCAGACACACAGACACACAGATGGAGGCAGACAATTATTCCAGAGGAACATTGACAAAGTGAAAATAAATGCCCTTGCTTCAAGAGCACAGGAGAGGTGACTGCGAGCTTCGCCGCTGTTTCCCAATGACTTACTTCCTGCTGGTGTTTCTCATTATTTTATCCCCCAGTGTCTCTCCCTTTCCCTTTGGTCTTCCCCGTTTGAAGAGTGGTTTTTCGATCACTCACTCACACACACAACACACACACAACACACACATACACACACACATACACACACACACAGAGGGAGAGAGAGAGCGAGAGACAGACAAACAGAAAGAGAGAGAAAGAGAGAGAGAGAGAATGAAGAGGGGACAGACAGACAAACAAAGAGACAGACGGACAGAGAGAGAGAGAGAGAGAGAGAGAGAGAGAGAGAAAGAGAGAGAGAGAGAGAGAGAGAGAGCTAGGCTAGGCGATCCTTCAATCAAACACACAGACAGTTGAAGGCAGAACTGACAGAGCAGGACATGGAAGGAACAGAGTGGCAGACACAGACAGACACAGGTCACAGGTCACACAGACAGACACAGGTCACACAGACAAAGGCACTCAGGAACAGAGAGATCTTCTCATCCTCTCTTATTTTCTTCTTTTTGCTTTAGCGATCAGTAGATTCAGAGAACGGTTAGAAATATGCGTGCTCTTATTATTGAACGAAAATGATTTTCTCTCCTTCTTGCAAAACACATTTTTAAAATTCCAAATTAAATAAAGAGGAAAAATAGCCAGATGTAAAGCAGAAAAGAAGGCGAACGTGAAATCATTCCACACTGATAAATCGAGTGATACATGATCAATAGTGATTTGCTTGTGAAGTAGCTCTCCTTTCGGCCTGGGCAATTTAGGTAAATGTTTGATATAATTTTCAGGTTTAATTTTTTCAAATAACTGAATAAAATTGCTAGATATTTGTTATCTATGTCTAGATGGTATTTCTTGTGATTTAAAAGGTGTAATTTGGGCAAGGCTAAGGACAAAAGAATTCTATTGTTTATAGTAGTCAGGCAAGTTTTGTTTTAAATTGACTCCCCTGATGGAACGAGGCTTTATGAATTTTAGTAGCCGTAAAGAAGGAAGCAGCGTTCTTTACCGATGGGAAATAATTTAGAAGCTATGCGCATGCGCATGAGTTAACTCACATGATAGAGCGCGCCTTTATGATTTTTAGTACTCTCAAATAAGGCAACAGTGTTGTTTTTTTTTTTATCAAGGGGAGAGGATTAAAAAGCGTCGTTTATTTGTGTGGGGCGTGTCGTAGGTTATTTAACAACAAGAAAAGGATACTTTGAGCACTCCGTCTTTAGTTTTTGTTCTTTCATATTTTTGGCATTTACGTTGTCGATGGTCGATCACACCAGCGCAGCTAACAAACTGTTGTTACGCACTCTCTGACAAAAGTGAGGCCAGAGTGAGAGGTAGCATTCATGTGCACACCTTGCACACCTCATATTGAAAGACAAAAATATAATTCTTACATCTAACGTTCTCGGATATGACGATTTTATCATGCACAGTATAAACATATTAATGGGGTGAATCAGTCTCTAAATCGGTTAACGAGTTAGAATAAGCGAATCATAAACAAACCGAAACAAACCTATATTTCCCCGTAGAATTATAGTAGGCCTACAGAGGTTAGTAGATGTAACCCACAAATCCACTGTGATTTTAAAAATAAAACTCAACAAAGACGTTTTTAGAACAAATTGCATGAGAGGAAATATGCTGGACATTGAAGATCTATTATGTTATATCATTGTGGATTGGCTGACTGACTGATTAATTAATCATCTTTATTTCAATACGTAAGTTTTTTTCTAGGCCTACACTTTTTTTTAAAAGAAATATTAAAGGGGAAGGTGTTGTTTCAACAGACTTTTGTTATTATTCTTAAGAAAATGATGTGGTGTGCAGGTGGCCGTGGAATGTGTAGTATACCCGATCTTCTCTTGCGCTTGTAACACGGGATGCTGGCCTCAGCCAACACATTCCGACTTCAGGGCAGCTCATTACAGGGATCGTAAGTAAACAGAAACCGATTTGCTTGAGAGAGAGAGAGAGAGAGAGAGAGAGAGAGAGAGAGAGAGAGAGGAGAGAGAGAGAGAGAGAGAGAGAGAGAGAGAGAGGGGGGGGGGGGAGGGGGGGAGGAAGCCGGGTGCCCCGCCCCGCCCCGGGGATCGGTGATAAGGAAAACAGGCTGAAACAAAGGGAGTGATAGGAAAGGGGAAATGTCTAGCACAGAATTCCCCGATAGTGGGGGATCCCTACAGGATTGGTCTTGGAATGAAACAGAAACAGCTTCAAGTTTTCTGTGAAAACTGTTGTAGTTTATCTTCAACATTTTCCTGGTATTCAAATCGTTGTTTCTGTCTGTGTCTTTAGGCATACCCTCATGTAAAGATTTGGTCATTCTTGTTTGCCTTTAATGTTTTACTATATTTATGTATTCTTTTATTATGTACACTTTTCTTTCGATGATAATGGACTAAGCTCTCATGAGCGTTTTTACATCCAGTCACCGTGTGTATGCAGTTTTATAAATTTTGTCATCGTTTCCTCCGGTACAAAATGGCCTACTCTTCCAAAAAGCCGAACTGGATTTAACGTGTGCGCAAGTTGTTCTGCGTGCGTTCACACACGGGGCCTCGGTTTATAGTCTCATGCGAAGGACATTTGAGGGGAGTGATGTTAACTCCAGAGGAAAAATCCTCTTGAAAGAGATTCGAACCCGGGTCAGCAGATCACAAGCGCATCACTCTAACCACCAGGCTATCCCGTCCGTGCGTGTGTGTATGTATGTGTGTGTGTGTGTGTGCGCGCGCGCGCGCGCAGGCATGTGTGTGTGTGCGTGCGCTTAAGTGTGCGTGCGCGTGCGCGCAAGTGTGATTATTTTATTTTTTAAAAATTATATTTAATTCTTTTATATCGAAGATAATGGAATAAACTTGTATGTGCTATTTTACATTTAGTCCCCGTCTGTATGCGGTTGTGTGTGTGTGTGTGTGTGTGTGTGTGTGTGTGTGTGTGTGTGTGTGTGTGGTGTGTGTGTGTGTGTGTGGTGTGTGTGTGTGTGAGTGTGTGATGATTCCTACACGCATGTTTGCACACTTTTGTATTAATCATAAAAGGACAGTTTAGCTTCTCTTATGCTCACTCACTTACTTACTCACTCACTCCTTCATACACTCACTGTAATCCCTCTCCCCAATGATTGTTCTACACAAACATCCAGAGTCGTGACTTTACGTTGTTGTTGGGGTTGTTGTTGGTGTTGTTGTTGGTGTTGTTGTTGTTGGTGTTGTTGTTCGCTCCCAACCTAACACTTTGGGGGAGTCACCCATCTTGTTCACACACCCTGACTCGCCCGTGATAGATATTAATAATAATAATAATAATAATAATGTATGGAATTTATATAGCGCTGAATCTTGTAAAGCAACAAATCAAAGCGCTAAGATGACTTTAAAAAAAATTATGCGTGTGTATGCGGTTTTAAAAATTTTGTCATCTGTTCCCACCGGCACACATGGCCTACTCTTTCGAACAGCGGAACAGGATTTAACGTGTGCGCAAGATGTTCTGCATGCGTTCGCACACGGGGCCTCGGTTTATAGTCTCATCCGAAGGACTTATATATAATATATAAGAATGTACCAAGAGAGAATAGAACTTGTCAATACTGTAACAAAATAGAAGACGAGATTCATTTACTGGATGAGTGCTTTTTATATACCGAGCAAAGAGAACACTTATTAATAACTCTTAATGCTAAGGTCAAAGCAAATATGAACGTTATAGACAAATTAAGCGAGATTATGGTAACCGATGATAATCAAGCCGAAATAATTAGTTATGTTTGTACCTGTTTTGAAAAAAGTGAAAAAAATTTGAATAAATGAACATAACGTG
>CM054143.1:59606591-59612790 GCA_028751875.1 Rapana venosa | reverse complement strand
CAGGGGGAGAGACACAGAGAGAACACAGAGAGAGTCATAGATTTTCATCCATCAGCTTTGTCAAATGACCTTGCTAAAATTCACTTTCAATTCAAACGGCAGATGTCTCAACTTGTCGCTGTTTACAAAAAACTGGGTAAAAGGCGTTATTTCAAATTTAAGTACTAATTTTCACCTTGTAATATACTATAAAAATAGGTCATGGCGGGGAAAGGTGATATGAGGGGGTTTGGTGGTGGGTGGTGATAGGGTGTTGATGATGATATGGGGGTTTGGATGGGGTGGTGTGAAGTGGTGGTGGGTTTGGTGGTGTGATGATAAATGATGGGGTTGGGGTGATGATGATGGTGGTGATGGTGTTGATGATGATGAGGGTTTTGGTGTGGTGGTGATAAATGATGATATGGGGTGGTGGTGATGATGATGTGGTGATGATGATGATGATTGATGGTGGTGGTGGTGGTATGATGTGGTGATGGTGGTATATGATGGTGGTGATGGTGGTGGTGATGGTGGTGGTGATGTTGGTGGTGATGATGATGATTTTGTGGTGATGAGATGGTTTGCGGAGGTGATGATGATGATAATGATGATGACGATGAAGCAACGATTGCTGCTAGCTGATATGATGATGACGACGACGACGATGATGGTGATGATGATGGGATGGTGAATGATGATGGATTGTTTATGATATGACGAAGACACATGATGTAGATGACAAACAACACGACAACGACGACGATGATGACGACGATGGTAATGATGATGGTGGTGATGATGATGATGATGATGATAACGATGATGACGACGATGACGACGACGACGATGATGATGATGATGAAGACATTCTCAACACAACACGTCCACACCCCTTTTCAAACAAAGATCTCGAGCCCTTTTACTTACACCAGTAGCTATCGAAGCTTTTATGGATGGCAAACGGAACCATTTCCCTTTCGATGAAAAAAAAATCCTTCCAGTGAGATTCTAACCCATTAAATTCTGACAGACTTTCAGCATATTCAGACAAAGAAAATATGGAAGTCTGGAAGCGTTCCAGAACTTCTCTCTCAAGGACCCGTCCTTGACCTTTCAAGATCAACATGCATCATATATTTTTTTTTCTCTCTCGAAAAGTAACTCAGAAGTTTTAGAATGTGGTAATGGTGGATATTTTTAATTTTTTTTTTATACTTGTAAACGGTTGAAGGGAGAGAGAGAGAGAGAGAGAGAGAGAGAGAGAGAGAGAGAAGAGAGAGAGAAGAGCTCAACAACTGTATTCTCTCTCTATCTCTGAAATATATAATATATATATAAAATATATATATAATATATTATATATATTCCCTCCTCCTCTCTCCCCCCCTGCCTCTCTCTCTATCATGCAGACCTCCACTCTCCCCCAAAATCCTTCGGATGAGACATAAACCCAGGCCCCGTGTGTGAACGCACGCAGGAATCTTGCGCACACGTTAAATCCTGTTCCGCTTTTCGTAAGAGTAGGCCATTGTGTGTCGGTGGGAACAGATGACAGAATTTACAAAACCGCATACACACGGGGGCTGATGTAAAAATTTCATAATTCTTATTCCATTATATAAAAGAAAAAAAATAAAAAGATAAAAAAAATAAAATTTCTCACTTTTTTTGTCTCTGTCTCTGTCTCTTCTCTTTCTCTTCTCTCTCTCTCCTCTCTCTCTATTTATCTCTCTCTCTCTCTCTCTCTCCACTCTCTCTCCCCTTCTCTCTCTTTTCGATCTCTCGAATTTAATGCTCAAGTCAGTTAGGAATTATGTATTGTTTAAATATATAATTTTTTTGAAAAAGTCATGTTGTCGTTGTTGCAGTAAGATTTTTACCTTTGTTTTGTTGATAGTTCCTAATCAGGGCAAGGGCCGGATGAAAAAATGTATGCGCATGCTTTTTCTGTTAGCCTTGAAAAAAAAAAGATTCATTCGTTCTCTCTCTCTCTCTCTTCTCTCTCTCTCTCTCACTCTCCATCTCTCTCTCTCTCTCCTCTCTCTCTCCTCTCTCTCTCTCTCTCTCTCTCCTCTCTCTTCTCTCCCTCTCCTCTCTCTCTCTTCTCTCTCTCTCTCTCTCTTCCCCTCTCCCTCTCTCTCTCTCTCTTCCTCTCTCTCTCTCTCTCTCCCTCATCCCTTGTTGCATGCCGTGGGTTCTTTTTTACGCGCAAGTCAATGAGGATGGTAAACGCGACCTCGGTTTATCGTCTCATCCGAAAGACTAGCACCCAGACCACCACTCACGGTCTAGTGGATGGGGCGGGGGTGGGGGGGGGGGGTGGAAGTTTCGGGCCCAAAACGGGGATCGAACCATCACACACTTGATACCCGGACTTCTCGCTTTCTAGGCAGGTGCGTTACCTCAAGACCACTGAATGGAGTGCAGTGGAGTTTTGAATGCAGTGGAGGGGTATCGAATGGAGTGGACTGGAATGGATTTCAGTGGAGTGGACTGGAATGGATTGCAGTGGAGTAGGGTGGAGTGGAGTGAAGTGGAATGCAGTGCAGTGCAGTGCAGTGTAGTGTAGTGTAGTGTAGAGGAGTGTAGAGGAGTGTGGAGTAGTGTAATGTAGTGTAGTGTAGTGTAGTGGTAGTGTGGTGTAGTGAGTGGAGTGCGGTGTGGAGTGGAGTGGAGTGCAGCGTAGTGTAGTGTAGTGTACTGCAGTGCAGTGTAGTGTAGTGTAGTGGAGTGTAGTGGAGTGGAGTGGAGTGGAGTGTAGAGGAGTGGAGTGTATTGCAGTGTAATGGAGTGTATTGCAGTGTAGTGGAGTGGAGTGGAGTGGAGTGGAGTGTAGAGGAGTGGAGTGTATTGCAGTGTATTGTAATGTAGTGCAGTGTAGCGCAGTGTAGTGTAGTGGAGTGGAGTGCAGTGGAGTGCAGTGTAGTGTAGTGTACTGCAGTGCAGTGCGGTGTGGTTTTGTGTAGTGTAGTGTTGCAGGCTTGTGGGTAGTGCGTGTAGTGTAAGTAGTTGTTAGGGGGTTTAGTGCAGTGTAGTTAGTACATGTAGGTAGTGTAGTGCATGGGGTCAGTGTAGTGCAGTGCAGTATGTGTAGTGTGTGTAGTGCAGTGAGTGCAGTGTATTCAGTGAGTTTTGGTGTAGTGCAGTTAGTGCAGTGTAGTGCATTAGTGTGGTGAGGCAGTGTAGTGAAGTGTAGTGCAGTGTAGTGTAGTGAAGTGTATTGCAGTGTAGTGCATTGTTGCAGTGCATGCAGTGAGTGAGTGTAGGTATTTTAGTGCAGTGTTGTAGTGCAGTGCATGCAGTGATGTGTGCAGTTAGTTAGTGTAGGCAGTGTATGCAGGAGTGTAGTGTAGTGAAGGTAGTGTATATTTTGGGACATTGTATCAAATGCGTTGTCTTTTATTTACAATATTCTTTATTAATTTTTTTTTTAAACGCCCCTCATTGTTTTTCGAAAAGAAACAGAAAGAAGCTGGCTTTTTTATGAATGATAATACGATAAAAAAACCTTAAAACGTGCAGGATGTTTTTTTCAAAAGAATGTTCTCTTTGCTTGCCTAAACTGGAATCTTTTTCTTACCAGAACTCTAAAAATAGTGCGTCTTTTAGACTTTTGCAGTTTTACGCACACAATCTTTTGCTGTTGTCTGTCTACCCTTTTGTTATTGTTTTACTGTCTGTTTAAAAACCAATCTTTTCTGTGTGTCTGTCTATTTTTGTCTGTCTATTTTTTGTCTTCTGTTGTCTCTGCCCTCTCTCTTTTTTTCTTTCTTTCTTTCTCTCTCTCTCTTCTCTCTTTCTCTCTTTCTTCTCCCTCTCTCTCTTTTCTCCCTCCCTCTTTTTCTCTCCCCCTCTCTCTCTTTCTCTCCCCCTTTTTCTCTTTCTCTCCCCTTCTCCTTTTTTTTCTCTTCCCCCCTCCCCCCCTCCATCTCTCTCCTCCCCTTCCCCCCCCCTCTCTCTTTCTTTCTCTTTCCCTTTTTTTCTTTTTTTTTCTTCCTTTCTTTTTTCTTTCTTTCTCTCCTTTTTTTTCTTTTTCTCTCCCCTTTTCTTCTCTCTCTCTCTCTTCTCTCTCTCTCTTCTCTCTCTCTCTCTTCTCTCTCTCTCTCTCTCTCTCTCTCTTACATGGGCTGCTTATTCATTATCCTCGAAAATAAAGAATTTGTCATTGTCATTCTCTACTCTCTCTCTCTCTCTCTCTCTCTCTCTCTCTCTCTCTCTCTCTCTCTCTCTCTCTCTCTCTCTCTCTCTCTCTCTATCCCCTTCTCCCCTCCCTTTACTCTTCCTCCTCTCCCCTCACTTTCTCTGTGACCTAGTTCTTGGTGTAAGGGGTTCGGGGGGGGGGGGGGGGGGGTTAGGGGTGCCCTCGTTTCAGTGGCTTTTTCTTTCTTTTTATTGAGTGTGAAAATTAAAGGAAGGGGAAATAGGAAGGAATTTGTTTTTTTTTTATCTTCTCTTTTGTTGTTGTTGTAAGTTATTGTTGTAATTGTCGGTTTTCTACTTAATGTGGTAGGATAGTAAAGAAGAAGGTGGTGTGTGGTGTGTATGTGTTCTTGTGTGTTGTGTGTGTATGTGTGTAGTAGTAATCGTAGTAAATTAGTAGTAAGCAGTAGTTAGTAGTAGTAGTAGTAATAGTAGTAGTAGTAGTAGTAGCCGACAAGCAGCAGCACGCAGCAGCATTAGTAGTAGTTAGTCTGTAGTAGTAGCAGGCAGTAATAGTAAGTAATAGTAGAGAAGCAGAAAGTAGTAAGTAGTATATAGTAGTAGTAGTAGTACGTAGCTAGCAGTTAAAATGTAAGTTGTAGTAGTATGTAAGTAGTAGTAGCATGTTAGTAGAGCGTAGTAGTAGTGTAGTAGTAAGTCGTAGTTAGTAGTAGTAAGTAGTAGTTAGTAGTAGTTTAGTAGTATGTAAATAGTATGTAGTAGTAGCAGTGTAGTAGCAGCTAGCAGCAGCAGCTGCAGCGCAGCAAACAGCGCAGCAGCTGCAGCAGCAGCAGCAGCAGCAGCAGTAGTAGTAGTTCAGTAGTAGTAGTCTTCAATTTTTCGTCTCCGACATAAAGCGATATTGGCTGTGTGTGTGTGGGTGTTTGTGTGTGAGTGTGTGTGTGTGTGTGTGTGTGTGTGTGTGTGTTGTGTTTGTGTGTGTGTGTGTTTTGTGCTCGTGTGTGTGTGTGGTGTGTTGTGTTGCGTGTGTGTTGTGAGTGCGCGTTTGGTTTTATATAGTGTGTGTGTGCGTGCGTGTGTGTATGCATGTGTGTGTTGTGGGTGTATGTGTGTGTGCGTATGTGTATGTATGTGTCAAGTCAAGTAAATTCAAGTCAAATTTTTATTTCCAGATGGTACAGATTTCCAGATTGTACGTGTGAGTGTATGTGTATGCGTGCGTGTGTGTATGTGTGTGAGCGTGCGAGTGTGCGAGTGTGTGTTGTGTGTTTTTGTGTGTTATTTATTTTTTATTTTATCCTTTTATTTCGAGGATAATGGAATATGCATTCATGTGCTGTTTTTCATCTTGTCCCTGTGGCACACAATGGCCTACTCTTCCGAAAAGCGGAACAGGTTTTAACGTGTGCGCAAGATGTTCTGCGTGCGTTCGCACACGGGATCTCGGTTTATAGTCTCATCCGAAATACTTTTTGGGGAGAGTGGAGTCTGCACTGATGTTAACTCCAGGGGAAAATATCCCCTTGAACGGGAATCGAATCCGGGTCGTCAGATTGCGAGCGCAATGTTCTAACCACTAGGCTACCCCCCTCCCTCCGCTTATATTATATATGTACATCTAGACTTATACATAATGCAAAACTATAACCAGACACAGTTAAGAATGGTGTAAGTTTAACATTAGTTGTGATGGTTCTTCTTCTTCATTCTGGTCTGAATACAAACTTGCATAATTATTATACTCCTAACTGCAATTCGCATTTTGTCTTGTCTGTTTTGTGCTTTTGTGTCCTGGACAATTTTTGTTTTGTTTTGTTCATCTTCTTCGAACGCTCAGGCAGCAACTATTTATTTCATTTTCCTACCACGGTAGATTTCCCTGCATGAAATTCGGGCTGCTGTCCCCGTGGAGAGCGCGTCGCCACATGCGCAGCGCCACCTAGTATTATTATTATTTTTTTTGTCCTGTGTGCAACTGTAATTGTTTTTGTATCCATTTGTCGACAGAATTTTGCCAGGGACAACTCTCTTGTTGCCGTGGGATCTTTCACGCGCG
>CM054143.1:59599091-59601591 GCA_028751875.1 Rapana venosa | reverse complement strand
CGTGAGGTTCTAGGTTCGATTCCCAAGCCTTGCCCTTTCTTCCCAGTTTGACCCTTATGGTTGGCCAGGGCGTTGATTGATACAAGGAATGACAGTAGAGTTGGTTTTATACCCTGTTTTAATCTGTTGATAGCTGCAACAGTTTTAATCTGAGATTTTAAATTGGATGAGAGGATTGACAGCCCTGATATGGCCTCTGTGGTCGGCGGGGCTATAAACAACTGGATTGGATTGGATTGGATTCTTCGAATGAGACTTACAAACCGATGCCCCCTGTGTGGTATTGATGCTACCGCAGAACATCTTGCTTAGGTAAAAAAGGTAAAGGAGTCCCATTACCTATAAGGTCGTAGGGGAGCGAGGCGTCAGAGACCTCACTTCTCTAGGAGCCTGCATATTGAGGGCGGCGCCCATCTCCTCTCCCTCGCTGCTTTACCTTCCCTGACCCTAAAGAGGGCAGGTACCCATTTACAGCTGGGTGAACTGGGGGAACTGTACTGAAGCCAAGGCGCGCAAACGGTCACCACCCATCCAACTGGTAACCACGCTCGACGCTGCTTAACCTTTAGCTGGGGGGAAAGCGAGTGCTCCGACCACTGAGCTATCCCGTCCCCATCTTACTTACTCGTCAAAAGTCCCGTTCCGCATTTTGGAAGAGTAGGCCGTTCGTGGCCCTAGGAACGGGGACATTAAAACAAAACCCCACCGCATCATGCACACCCGGTATCGTTTTCCCCGGGGCCAGAAAAAATGAAAAAACATTGGTAAAAACTCCCTTTAAAATAATAATTTCTTTGCAGATCCCTACTTTTTTTTTCTCCGGGATAATGGAAACGCCACCATGTGTTTTTTTCTTTACATCCTCCCCGTGTGTATGTGGGTTTTGTCAAATTTTGTCATCCGTTCCCCCCGGCACACAAGGCCTATCCTTCCCAACGGGTTTTTTGTAACTTGTGCGAAAGATGTTCTCGTCGTTGTGAAGGGGTTTGGGTTTTTATCTTTTTCATCCGAAAGGACTTTGTGCAGGGGTTGAGTCGGCCTGAATTTTTACCCCAAGGGGTGAAAAATCCGTTTGAAAAAAATCTGAATTTTGAATTTTAAAAGTCTTGGTTTTTGTTTTTTGTTTTTTTTTACTTTATTTATACTTTTTATGGGAATTGGAATAAGCCTCGTGTGTTTTTTTTTTTAATCCATCCCCGTGTGTATCGGTTTTGTAAAATTTTTACTGTTCCCACGCCAAAATGGTTGTATTTCAGTTTGGGCTTTTGAGTTGTCTTTTTTTTTTTTTTTCTTTCCTTTTTTTCTTTTCTGTTTTTTTTTAAAAAATTCCTGAGTCGCTGCATATTTTTAAGACATCCTATCTTTCTATTATCTATCTGCCCCGTAGTCTGACGACCGTGGGGGCACCTCAAAGAAAAACAACCATTCCCTCCTTCCTTCCTGTTCTGCCTTTCTCAGGGTTTTGTTGAGTTCTAGGCCTGTCCATTCAATGATGTTATCCTCCCAGCTCTTCCTTGGTCTGCCTCTTCTTCTTCCTCCTTGGACATCCTACAGCCATAAAATCCTGAGACGAAGCAATGACTTCTGAAAACCTCCCCTAAAACTGTCCAGCAATAAGAGAGTTCCACGGGGAGCAGTTTGCAGTCTCGAAGGGAAGGAAAGGGAAGTACTGAAACATACTGAAGGATGCTAATATCAGGATATGATGGAATCCCCCCTTTGGGTTTACTGTACCCAAGTCGCGCGCATCCCGAGGACAATTTTTGTCTGGAATTCAGGATTTCCTAGTCTGGCGTTGTATGGAGTGCTAAGGCCCCTTGAGAGGTTTCTGTTCTTGGGACTTTTTCTTTTCTTCTTCGTCCTGCATATCACCATCATCGCATCGCCATCAGCTTCTTTTTGTTCTTTTTTTTTCTTTTTTCTTTTTTCTTTTTTTTTTCTTTCTTTCTTTCTTTCTTCTTCCTTCCTTCCTTTCTACTTTTCCCCCTCCTCCCTCCCCCCTCTCTTTCTTCTTTTTTTTTTTTCTTCTTTTTTTCTTCTTCTTTTTTCTTTTTTTCTTTTTTTTCTTTTCTTTTTTTTTTTTTCTTCTTTTTCTTCTTCTTCTTTTTTTTTTTTTTTTTCCAATTTTTTTTCTTTTCTTTTCTTTTTTCTTCTTCTTCTTCTTCTTCTTCTTCTTCTTCTTTTCCCTTTTTTTCTTTCTTTTCTTTTCTTCTTTTTTTTTGGGGGGGGAAAAATAAAAAATTTTAAAACCCCCCGGGGGGAAAAAAATAAAAAAAATTAAGAAAAAAAAAGAATAGAGAAAAATAACACACACACACCACACCACACCCAAAACACAAACCAAAAAACCCCCAAAAAAACACCCACCCCCCAACACACACACACACACACACACACACACACACACACCCCAAAATTCACCCTTCTCTCTCTCTCTCCCACACCCCAACACACACACCTCTCTCTCTCCCCCCCCCACTCACACACACACACCAAAACA
>CM054143.1:59591591-59594091 GCA_028751875.1 Rapana venosa | reverse complement strand
AGGCGCGCAAACGGTCACCCATCCAAGTGGTAACCACGCTCGATGCTGCTTAACCTTAGCTGAGGGAAAGCGAGTGCTCTGACCACTGAGCTATCCCGTCCGTCTGGAAAATTACGAGTGTCTGAAGGATACGGCCATCTATACAAATGCAAAGATGAGGCAATGATATGAGAATGTAGCTGTCTATCAGTTCTGTAGGTCTTGCTGTCTCTGATTAGATGACAGCTGAACATCTTTGGAAAGATTTTTATGGGAAGGCTGCCGTCGTCTTGTTTGTGTGACTATATTAAAGTCCGCCTGTACACTCCTGGTTCCCTTCGCTCTGCTGCAGATTCCTTGTGCTTACGAATACCTAGTTTCAGCCAGTCCACCGTCGGCCGTCGTTCCTTCTCTGTTTCTGGTCCATCGATTTGGAATGGCCTCCCTATCTCTCTTCGCCAAAGGCCTTCATGTGACACTTTTAAATCCGGTCTCAAGATATATTTGTTTCAAACCTAAGAGTTTCCTCTCTTTTTTCATTTCATAGCTGTCCCTGCTTTTCAACAGCCAAAAATTCCATCACCCTGCCAAAGTGTATAACCTCTGTGTGTGTGTGTGTGGGTGTGTGTGTGTGTGTGTGCATTTGGATTTGTTAGAACTATTACTTGCTATTGGTTGCATGACTGTAAGAATGAGTTGAGTGCAAGCGCTTTGATTTGTCTGTGCAAGATACAGCGCTATATAAATTCCGTTTTTTGTTTTTTTCAGCTTGATACGTTCATTCCTAAGTCAAGTAAGACGTACGGAGATAAAGAGAAAAAAATTATGGGGAAAGAAGATGAGAAGAAAGAAAGAAAGAAAGAGAGATTGAGATAGATATTTTATTCTTTTGTTTCGAAGATAATGGAATAAGCACTCATGTGCTTTTTTTCATGCGGTCCCCGTGTGTTCGCAGTTATGTAAATTTTGTCATCCGTTCCCACCGGCACACAATGGCCTACTCTTCCGAAAAGCGGAACGGGTTTTAACGTGTGCGCAAGATGTTCTGCGTGCGTTCGCACACTGGGCCTCGGTTTATAGTCTCATCCGAAGGACTGTTGGGGAAAGTAGAGTCTGCACTGATGTTAACTCCAGAGGGGAAAAAATCCTCTTGAACGAGATTGGAACCCGGGGCAGCAGATCCACGAAAAACATCACTCTAACACCAGAAAGAGAGAAAAGAGAGAGAGAGAAGAGAAGAGAGAGAGAGAGAGAGAGAGAGAGAGAGAGAGAAGACTGGGTATGGGGGAAGGGGGGGAGAGGGAAAAGCAGAGCGGGAGGTGGGGAGAGAGAAGAGAGGGGGGGGGGGGGGGGGGGTGGGGGGGGGGGGGGGGGGGGGGGGGGAGGGGGGGGGGGGGGGGGGGGAGGGAGAAAGAGATAAAGAGAGAATAAGGGAAGAGGGGGGGCAGAGAGAGAGAGTAGAGAGAGAGAATAGAGAGAGACAGAGGTAGGAGAGAGAGAGATGGGGGGGGGGGGGAAATTTTCTCTCCGAGCCCCAAAATAAATTTACGTATGAACAGATTTTTTTGTCCCGTACTATGTTTTTGAGAAAGTTCAAGCGTACAGGAAAAGAAAGCCCCAACCTCCCCCCCCCCCCCCCCCCCTCCCCTCGGGCCCCCCCCCCCCCCCCTCCCCCCCACCACCCCCCCAATCTTTTTCAGATCTTTTTCCTGTCATTTTTTTGGTCTCTGTATCTTTTAGTCTGTCTGTTCGGGTTTTTGTTTTGTCTTTGTCTCTTCTCTCTGTCTCTGCTCTCTCGTCATCCCCCCCGTCTTTTCCCCCCTTTTTTCCCTTTGTCCCCGACTCCCCCCCCCCCCCCCCCTCTTTCCTTTTTAAAGTTTTTTTTCCCCTTCTCCCTCTTGTGTCCCTTTGGTCGGGTCGTCTGTCGTCTTTTCCTGTCTGTCTGCCCCCTCTCTCTCCTCTCTCTCTCTCTCCCCTCTCTCTCTCTCTTTCTCTTTTCCTTCCCCCCTCCCCCCTCTCGATTCTTTTCTTTACCCCTCTCTGTCTTGGGGCTGCTCCCTTTCCCTTCTCTCCTCTTTTCTCTTTTTCTCTCTGTCTCGTCCTCTCCACTGTCGCTGATTTGCGGGGAAAACTGACACGAGTGTGTGTGTGGGGGGGGGGGGGGGTGGAGGGGGGGGGTGTGTTTTTTTTTTGTTTTGTGTGGGTGGGGGGGGGGGTTTGTGTGTTGTGTGTGTGTGTGTGTGTGTGTGTGTGTGTGTTTTGGGTGTGTGCAAGCTTGGGGTAACAATTAATGTATATAACAATTAATGTAGGTTTCCAATTAATGTTTTTGGGTTTAAATTTGTAGTTATTGCTTTTTCCCTTTTTTCCCTTTCTTTGGGTTTTCATTTTTCCCTCTTTTGCCAAAAAAACATATAGCTTAAATTGTTTTTCTTTTACTGTGCCTTGCAAAAAAAGACTGTTTTGGTTAAGGGCCCCATAAATTATTTTCAGTTTTTCGTGTTCTCCCCTTCTCTCCCTC
>CM054143.1:59576591-59586591 GCA_028751875.1 Rapana venosa | reverse complement strand
CTGGCCCCTAGAGAAGTGAGGTCTCTGACGCCTCGCTCCCCTACGACCTTAATATAGGTTATGGGACTCCTTTACCTTTACCTTTTTTACACAAGGGGACTGGAAGTTAAAAAAAAGTCACATGATTGCTTATTCCATTATTCTCGAAATAAAAGAATAACAAATAAGTAAATTAGATAAATAAAATTAGTTACTAGTTGTGAAATGAGCATATATATACTTGTGTTGATATTTTTTTTGTTTGGTGGTGGTTTTTTTAATGTAACATCAGCAAGAATTGGAGGCTGAATGTGAAAATGCGCATCAGTTTTTGTTTTGTTTTTTTACATCCTCGAAATAAAAGTATTGTGTTGTGTTAATATGTTGTATTGTATTGTATTGCGTTGTATTGTGTTGTTTTGTCTTGTATCTTCCCTCTCATTCTGAATGTGAAAATACCCATCAGGTTTTTTTTTTGACATCCTCGAAATAAAAGTATTGTGTTCTGTTGTGTTGGATTGTATTGTATTGTATTGTATTGCATTGTGTTGTGTTGTGTTGTTTTGTCTTCTCTCTCATTATCTACCCATACATTTCAGCGGCCACCCCCATCCCCACCACCAAACATAGGCATGCTGCGCGCGCGCGCGTGCGTGTGTGTGTATAATATTGATATCTTTTTCTTTTATTCATGAGTGATTGCATGACTTTAAACGATTTGAATATAAGCGCGTTGATTTATTCCTTTGCCCTATTCAGCGCTATATAAATTCCATAATTATTATTGTATTGTTATTGTATACACACTCACACACACACACACACACACTCTCACAATTATATTCCTATGGTTCCTCTCTCCGCTGTAAAGGGAAAGAACGCACACACACACACAAAACACACAACACACACACACACACACACACACACACACAACTCACACACACACACACACTCACCACACACACAAAACACACTCACACACACACTCACACGCACACACTCTCTCTCTCTCTCACACACACCAGACACACCCCACACACACACACACGCACACACACACACACCACGAAACACACACACACACAAACACACACACACACAAACACACACACACACACACACACACACACACATTCCTATCTTTCCTCTCTTCGCTGGAAAGAAAGAAGACAGAGATTGTCTTGCCGGAAGATTGAACAGTTCTTGCCAGGTTACAACTTTAAAACTTTGGATTGCACAAACTTACAGAGGCAACTTTTAGTTTGTCTGGAAGAAGGGGGGGGGGGGGCATAGGGGGGGGGGGGGGAGGAGGAAGGGGGAAGGGGAGGCTGGTAGGCTTGGTCTGTTATGTTTTTTTAAAAACCGATCCAGTGGGAACGGTAGACAAAAATTTACAAAACTGCATACACACGGGGACGGGATAGCTCAGTGGTCGGAGCACTCGCTTTCCCCCAGCCAAGGTTAAGCAGCGTCGAGCGTGGTTACCAGTTGGATGGGTGACCCTTTTGGGCCGCGCCTTGGCTTCAGTACAGTTCCCCCCAGTTCACCCAGCTGTAAATGGGTACCTGCCCTCTTTAGGGTCAGGGAAGGTAAAGCAGCGAGGGAGAGGAGATGGGCGCCGCCCTCAATATGCTGGCCCTAGAGAGTGAGGTCTCTGACGCCTCGCTCCACTACGACCTTATAGGTTATGGGACTCCTTTACCTTTTACACACACGCACGCGCGCGCGCGCAGCATGCCTATGTTTGGTGATGGAGATGGGGATGGCCGCTGCAATGTATGGATACATAATGAAAGAAGATACAAACAATAAAACACCAAACACAACGCAAACGCAATACAATACAGTACAACAGAACACAACACAATACTTTTATTTCGAGGGTGTAAAAAAACAACTGATGGGTATTTTCACTTTCAGAATGAAAGAAAAGATACAATACAATACAATAGAATACAATACAACGCAATACAATACAATACAATACAACATAACAACACAATATTTTTATTTCGAGGATGTAAAAAAACCCCAAAAAACAACTGATAAGTATTTTTACATTCAGCCTTCATTTCTTGCTGATGTTACATTAAAAAAAACACACCACCAAAAAAAAAAAAGATCAACACAAGTACATATGTGCTCATTTCACAACTAATAACTAATTTTATTTATCTAATTTACTTTTTTGTTATTCTTTTATTTCGAGAATAATGGAATAAGCACTCATATGACCTATTTTTACCACTAGTCCCCGTGCGTATTCAGTTTTGTAAATTTTTGTCTACCGTTCCCACTGGATCGGTTTTTTAAAAAAACATAACAGACCAAGCCTACCAGCCTCCCCTTCCCCCCTCCCTCCCCCCCCCCCCCCCCCCCATGCCCCCTTCTTTCCAGACAAAATAAAAGTTGCCTCTGTAAGTTTTGTGCAATCCAAAGTTTTAAGTTGTAACCTGACAAGAACTGTTTTAATCTTCCGGCAAGACCCAAACTCTTTCTTCCCTTTTTTTCCAGCGACGAGAGGAAAGACAGGAATGTGTGTGTGTGTGTATGTGTGTGTGTGTGTGGTGTGTGTGTATGTGTGTGTGTGTGTGTGTGTGTGTGTGTGTGTGTGTGTGTTTTGTGTGTGTGTGTGTGTGTATGGTTTTGTGTGTTGTGTGTGAGAGAGAGTGTGTGTGTGTAGTGTTGTATGTGTGTGTGTGAGTGGTTTGGGGCGTGCGCACGCGCGTTTTTTTCCCTTTACAGTGGAGAGAAAGGGAAACCCTAGGAAAAATCGGTGGGGGGTGTGTGTGTGTGTGTGTGGGGTGTGTGTGTGTGTGTGTATGTGTGTGTGAGTGTGTGTGTGTGTGTGTGTGGGGTGTGTGTATGTGTGTGTGTGTGTTTGTGTGTGGTGTGTGTGTGTGTGGGTGTGGTGTGTGTGTGTATGTGGTGTGTATGTGTGTGTGTATGTGTGTATGTGTGTGTGAATGTGTGGGTGTGCGTGCGTGAGTGTGGTTTTGTGAGTGTGTGTGAGTGTGTGTGTGTGTAGGAATGTATGTGTGTGAGTGTGTGTGTGTGTGAGTGTGAGTGTGTGCGTATGTAAGGGGGGGAGGGAGAGAGGGTGGGGGGGTGTCTGAAGAGTGCCAGCAATCAACTTACAACTTCTGAACGGTGTTTTTTTATTTTTTTAGGGTGGTTAGGGTGTGGAGGTGGGGATTCCAAAAAAGCCAGGCATCTTTCCCCTGTCAGAGAAAGAGAGAGAGGGGGAGGGAGAGAGAGAGAGAGAGGGAGAGTGGGAGAGAGAAAGAGAGAGAGAGGGAGGGAGAGCGAGAGAGAGAGGGGGGAGAGAGAGAGGGAGAGAGAGAGAGAGAGAGAGGGAGAGAGAGAGTGGGAAGGAGAGAGAGAGGGGGAGGGAGAGAGAAAAACCCTGTCAGAAACCTCTGGAATTGGTACAGACTTGCATGCATGCGTACCTACATACACGAGAACGCGTGTGTGTACATACACACAGACATGCACACATGCGCGTTTAGACACACACACACAAACCCAAACTCTCTCTCTCACTCCCCACTCTCTCTCTCTCTCTCCCCTCTCTCACCCCCCCTCTCTCCCTCCCTTCTCCTGTCCTCTCTCGCTCCCCCTTCCCCCGTCCCTCTCTCTCCCCCCTCTCTCTTGCTCCCTCCCCCTCTCCCTCCACCTCTCTTTCCATCCCTCTCTCTCTACTCCCCATCCCTCCCTCTCTCCCTCCCCCACCCCTCTATCTCTCCCTTTCCCTTCTCTCTTCTTCACTTTTAATATGCATGCAGCTACCTACCGAGCTGAAAAGGCACACACACCACACTTCAAACTCTCTCTCTTTCCCCCCCCCTCTCTCTCCCTCTCATCCCTCTCCCTCTCTCCTCCCTCCATGTCCCAACCCACCCCCTCTCTCCCCCCCCTCTCTCTCCATCCCACTCTCCCTCCCTCCACCCCCCCCCCCTCCCTCCTCACCCCCCCTCTCTCTCTCTCTCTCTCGCTCTCTCTCTCTCTCTCTTCTGAACCGTGCAAGAAAGACAGGAAGACAGCATTCTCAACTACAGGCCACCCCTCTCTAACTAACACACTGTCTCCTGTCGCTGGCTCTTTTTCCCCCTCCATCCCTCCCTCTCCCTCCCTCCCTCTCTCCACTCTCCATCCCTCCCTCCACCCTCTCTCCTCTCCTCTCTCTCTCTCCCGCTCTCTCTCTCTCTTCTGAACCGTGCAAGACAGGGAGACAGCATTCTCAACTACAGGCCACCCTCTCTCTAACACACTGTCTCCTGTCGCTGGCTCTTTCCCTCTCCCTCCCTCCCTCTCCTCCTTCCTCCCTCTCCCTCCCTCCCTCCCTCATTCTCTCTCTCTATCCCTTGCTCTCTCTCTCTTCTGAACCGTGCAAGAAAGACAGGAGACAGCATTCTCAACTACCCCCCCACCCTCTCTCTCTAACTAACACACTGTCTCCCGTCTCTGGCCTTTTTCCCTTTTCCCTCCCCCTCTCCCTCCCTCCCTCTCTCCACCCTCCCTCCCTCTCTCCCTCCCTCCACCCCCCTCTCTCTCTCCCGCTCTCTCTCTTCTGAACCGTGCAAGAAAGACAGGACAGCATTCTCAACTACAGGCCACCATCTCTCTCTCTCTAACTAACACACTGTCTCCTGTCGCTAGGCTCTGTCCACCAATCCCTTGTGGCCTTCTGGCTCTGAAAGGACGGGATACCCCTTGTAGCCTGGCATCTTCTTCTTTCTTTTTTTTGTTTTTTTTGTTTAGCTCTGTCAGAAACCTCTGGCATTGGTACCGACACACTCTTGGGCAGGTTGCAGGGGGGGGGGGGGGGGGGGGGGGGGGGGGGGGTCGGGGAGGTGGGGCGGGAAGGGGGGGGGGAGAGAGGTGGGGGAGGGGGTGTCTGAGAGAGTGCCAGCAATCAACTTACAACTTTTGAACGTTTTTTTTTGGTTTTTTTTTTGGGTGGTTGGGGTGTGGAGGTGGGGGATTTTCCCCAAAGCCAGGTATCTTTCTCTTTTCAGAGAAAGAGAGAGAGGGAGGGAAGGAGAGAGCTGGGAGAGAGAGGGGGGAGAGAGAGGAAGGGAGAAAGGGAGAGGGAGAGAGAGATGGAGGGAGAGAGAGAGGAAAGGGAGAGAGAGAGAGGGAGAGAGAGAGGGAGGGAGAGAGAGGGAGGGAGGGAGAGAGAGAGAGAGAGGGGAGGAAGGAAGAAAAAAAACCTGTCCCGAAACCCCCCCGGAATGGTACAGACTTGCATGCATGCGTACCTACAAAACACGAGAACGCGTGTGTGTACATACACACAGACACGCACGCACGCACGCGCGTATGCGTGCGCTCATACACACACAAACCACACAAACTTTCTCTCTCTCTCTCCCCACTCTCTCTCTCCCCCTCCCTCCTCTGTTCCTCCCTCTCTCTCTCTCCTTCCTCCCTTCCTCTCTCTCCCTCCCCCCCCTTCCTCCCCCCTATCTCTCTCCCTCCCCCCCCCTCTCTCTCCCTCCCACTTCCCTCTCCCTCCACCTCTATCTCCCTTTCCTTTCTCTTTCTTCTTCACTTTCAACCTGCATGTGGCTACCTACCTAGCTAAAAATGCACACACACCACAACACACACACACAAACTCTTTCTCCCTCCCTCCCTCCCCCCTCCCTCCTTCCCCCCTCTCCTTCCCCTCTCTCCCTCCCTCCCTCTCCACCTCTCTCTCTCTCCTCTCTCTCTCCTCTCTCCCTCTTCCTCTCTGTCCCGCTCTCTCTCTTCTCAACCCTACAAGACAGGAGACAGAAATCTCACCTACAGGCCACCCTCTCTCCTCTCTCTAACTAACACACTGTCTCCTGTCCTGGCTCTTTCCTCTCCCCCCTCCCTCCCTCTCCCTCCACCCCCTTCTCTCTCTTCTCTCTCTCTTCCCGCTCTCTCTCTCTCTTCTGAACCATGCAAGAAAGACAGGACAGCATTCTCAACTACAGGCCTCCCTCTCTCTAACTAACACACTGTCTCCTGTCGCTAGCTCTTTCCCTCTCCCTCCCTCCCTCTCCCTCCCTCCCTCTCCCTCCCTCCCTCTCTCCCTCCCTGTCTCCCTCCCTCCACCCCTCCCTCCACCCCACCCTCTCTCTCTCTCTCTCTCTCTCCCCCGCTCTCTCTCTTCTGAACCGTACAAAAACAGGAGACAGCATTCTAAACTACAGGCCACCCTCTCTCTCTCTCTCTCTAACACACTGTCTCCTGTCCCTGCTCTTTCCCTCTCCCCTCCCTCCCTCTCCCTCCCTCCCTCCCTCTCTCTCTCTCTCTCTCTCCCGCTCTCTCTCTCTTCTGAACCGTGCAAGAAAGACAGGAGACAGCATTCTCAACTACAGGCCACCCTCTCTCTAACTAACACACTGTCTGCTGTCCCTGGCTCTTTCCCTCCCCCCTCCCTCCCTCCCTCTCCCTCCTTCCCCCTCTCCTTCCCTTCCTCCCCCCCCCCTCCTCTGTCTCTCCCTCTCACTCCCCCCTCCACCTCTCTCCTCTCACCCGCTCCTTCTCTCTTCTGAACCGTGCAAGACGGGAGACAGCATTCTCAACTACAGGCCACCCTCTCTCTCTCTAACTAACACACTGTCTCCTGTCCCTGGCACTTTCCCTCCCCCTCCTTCCCACCTCCTTTCCTCCTCTCTCTCTCTCTCTCCACCCCTCCCTCTCTACCTCCCTCCCACCCTCTCTCTCCACCTCTCTCATCTCTCAATCTCTCTCTTCTACCGCTCTCTCTCTCTTCTGAACCGTCCCAAGAAAGACAGGACAGCATTCTCAACTACAGGCCACCCTCTCTCTAACTAACACACTGTCTCCTGCCCCCTGGCTCTGTCCCTCTCCTCCCTCCCTCCCCCCTCCTCCCTCCTTCCCCCTCTCCCCCCTCCCCCCCCCCCCCCCCCCTTTCTCTCTCTCCTCTCCCCCTCTCCTCTTCTGAACCGTGCAAGAAAGACAGGAGACAGCATTCTCAACTAAAAGGCCACACCCTCTCTCTCTCTCTAACTAACACACTGTCTCCTGTCGCTAGGCTCTGTCCACCAATCCCTTGTGGCCTTCTGGCTCTGAAAGGACGGATACCCCTTGTAGCCTGGCATCTTCTTCTTCTTTCTTTTTTTTTTGTTTAGCTCTGTCAGAAACCTCTGGCATTGGTACCGACACACTCTTGGTAGGGGTAGGGGTGGGGGGGGGGGGGGGGGGGGGGGGGAGTTGGGGGGGGAAGGGGGGAGGGAGAGAGGGGGGGGGGGGCCCTGAGAGAGTGCCAGCAATCAACTTACAACTTTGAAACGGTTTTTTTTTTTTTTTTAGGGTGGTTGGGGTGTGGAGGTGGGGATTCCACAAAGCCAGGCATCTTTCTCTGTCAGAGAAAGAGGGAGAGAGAGGGAGAGGGGGAGAGGCTGGGGGAAAAGAGAGGGGGGAGAGAGAGGAAGGGAGAGGAGAGAGAGGGGGGGAGAGAGAGGAAGGGAGAGAGGAGAGGGAGGGAGAGAGAGAGAGGGGGGAAGAGGGAGAGAGAGAAGGAAGGAGAGAGAGGAAGGAAGAAAAAAAAAACCTGTCAGAAACCCCTGGAATTGGTACAGACTTGCATGCATGCGTACCTACATACACGAAAACGCTGTGTGTACATACAAAACAGACACGCACGCACGCACGCGTGTATTCGTGCGCTCACACACACACACCACAAAAAACTTCTCTCTCTCTCCCCCAACCTCTCTCTCCCCAACTCCCCCCCCTCTCTCTCTTCCCTCCCATCCTCCCTCTCTCCTTTCCCCCCATTGTCTCTCTCCCTCCCTCTTCCTCCTCCATCCCTCCACCTCTCTCTCTCTCCTCCCTCCCTCTCTCTCTCCTCTCCCTATCCCTTCCCCTCTCCACTCCTCTTCTTCCCCCTCCATTCCCTCCTCTCCCTCCCACCCTCCCTACCCCACCCCCTCCTCTTCCATCCCATCCGACTCTCCCCCCTCTCCCTCCATCCCTCCCTCTCACCCTCCCCCCTACCCCACTACCCTCTCTCTCTCCATCCATCCGACTCTCCCTCCCTCTTCCCTACACCAACCCTCTCCTTCCCTCCCTCTCCCCCTCCTCACCCCTTTCCCCCTCCTCCTTCCCCTCCTCTCCCTCCCTCAAACCCCCCCTCTCTCCTCTCTCCCTGCTCTCTCTTCTGACCGTGCATAAAGACAGGAAAAGCATTTTCAACACAGGCCACCCTCTCTCCTCTCTAACCCTTTAAAACACTTTTCCTCCTGTCGCCTCCAGGCTCTCTTCCCCTCTCCCTCCCTCCCTCCCCCCTCCCCTCCCTCCCTCATCTTCCTCTCTCTCTCTCCCACTCTCTCTCTCTCTCTTTCTGAACCATGCAAGACAGGAGACAGCATTCTCAACTACAGGCCAAACCCCCTCTCTCTCTCTAATAAACACACTGTCCTCCTGTCCCTGGCTCTTTCCCTCTCCCTCCCCCCCTCTCCCTCCTCCCTCTCTCCCCACTCTCCATCCTCTCTCCCTCCCTCCCTCATTCTCTCTCTCTCTCCCGCTCTCTCTCTCTTCTGAACCGTGCAAGAAAGACAGGAGACAGCATTCTCAACTACAGGCCACCCTCTCTCTCTCTCTCTAACTAACAAAACTGTCTCCTGTCGCTAGCTCTGTCCACCAATCCCTTGGGGCCTTCGGGCTCTGAAAGGGAGGGGATACCCCTTGTACATGGCATCTTCTTCTTTCTTTTTTTGTTTTTTTTGTTTAGCTCTGTCAGAAACCTCTGGCATTGGTACCGACACACTCTTGGGCAGGTTGCGGGGGGGGGGGGGGGGGGGGGGGGGGGGTCGGGGAGGTGGGGCGGGAAGGGGGGAGGGAAAGAAGGGGGGGGGGGTGTCTGAGTGAGTGCCAGCAATCAACTTAACAACTTTTGAACGGTTTTTTTTTGTTTTTTTAGGGTGGTTGGGGTGTGGAGGTGGGGGATTCCCACAAAGCCAGGTAATTTTTTTCTCTGTCAGAGATAGAGGGAGAGAGAGGAGAGGGGTGAAAGAGAGAGAGGGGTTGTGGGGGGGTTAGGGGGAGGAGATTCTACAATGGGAACGTGCAAACTGGGGGCTCGGAATTTTGTTTTTGTATCTTTGTCTTCTTGGGGTTTGAAGAAGATGAAGAAGGGGTTAATTTTTGCTTAAACGATTATTTGGGTGGGTGGTTCGTGGAGTGTGGGGGTTGTGTGGGGGTTGTGGGGTGGGGGTTGGGGGGTGGATGGGTGGGTGGAGGGGGTAGTGGTGGTGGGTTTGTATGGCTGGTGTATTTATGTGTGTGTGTGTGTGTACGTATTGCATACATGCGTACATACCTACATACACAAGAATGCGCGAGCGTACAAACAGGCACTCACGCCACACACACGCACACACACACACACTTGCGCGTAATGGTGCACGCACGCACAAAGCACACACACACACACACACACACACACACACACACACACACACACACACACACACACACACAAAAACACACACACCACACCCCGCATGCGCACACACACATACACAAATCACAACACATACTTACAAGTATAGAAGCATGCGTGCATGCTTACATGCTCGGTTATGCACATACACGAACCTAGATTTATACACTCACTAACACTCATAGACACACACCCAAATAAACGCAAACGCAGTTTTATTTTACGAGGGTAATAGAATAAGTTACAAAGACTTTTTTTCATCCAGCCCTCAACATGAAAAAAAAAGGACGATTGCAAGAAAAACAAAAGCAAAGAAGCAAATGAATACAATACACGCATCAGAGAGCAGAGAGAGAGAGAGAGAGAGAGAGAGAGAGAGAGAGAGATAGAGACAGACAGACAGACAGAAGACAGACAAAACAGAACAACAGACAAGGCAGAAGGGAAGTTTTCAACAAAAAAATACATTAAGTTTTGTGAAATAGCTTAATTGAACCCATGCAACAAAACTTGAGAATGTACTGGTAAAAAAAATTAATCTTCCTCCACAAAAATGTCACCCAAATGAAT
>CM054143.1:59566591-59571591 GCA_028751875.1 Rapana venosa | reverse complement strand
ACACACACACACACACACACACACACACACACACACACACACACACACGTAAGCGCGCGCACTCTATCTCCCTATACTTTTCTTCATTCTCTCTCTCTCTCTTTGTGTCTCTGTCTCTCTATTTCTTTGTCTCTCTCTCTATGACACACACATACACATTACAAATAAACACACACACACGTGCACACACACACATGCACACACGCACGCACGCACGCGCGCGCGCACACACACATACACACACACGTGGTGGATCGGTAGTCTAGAGGTAACGCATCTGCCTAGAAAGTGAAAAAGTCCGGGTCGGAAGTGTGCGGTGGTTTGAATCCCGTTTGGGCCCTAAATTCCCCCCCCCCCCCCCCAGTCGCCCCCCCACCATCCATTACATCATGAATAGTGGCCTTGGTGCTAGTCTTAATAATGGTAATGAGAGTGGTGCCAGAAATCAACTAACAAACTTTCTGAACTTTTGTGGAGGGGAAGGTGGTGTGTGGGGGATGGGGGTGGAGGGTGGGGGTGGGGATTCCATAACAGTGCCTAGCTAAACTTAGATTTTGGTCTCCAGAGAGTTGTTACGTGTGGTTTAGGTTATTTGTGTGTGTTCTTTTTAAGTGAGTATGTGGATGAGAGAGAGAGAGTAGGAGAAAGAGGAGGAGGAGAGAGAGAGAGAGGAGGAGAGAGAGGGGGGAAGGAGAGAGAGCGGGGAGGAGGAGGAGAGAAAGAGAGAGATACAGAGAGAGTGACAGAGAGAGAGAAGTAGAAAGAGAGGGGAGGAGGAGGAGAGAGAGGGAGAAAGAGAGAGTAGGAGGAGAGAGTGGGGGCAGAGACAGAGACAGATGGGGAGTAAAGAGAGGAGAGAGAGAGAAGGGATAGAGAGAGAGGGGGATGGGGGTAAGAGAGAGAAGGGAGGGAGAAAGAGAGAGAGAGAAGGAGGGAGAAAGAGGGGGGGAGAGAGGAGAGATAGGGAAAGATGGGAGTTAAGAGAGAGAGGGGGATGGACAAAGAGAGAGACAGACAGACAGACAGACAGAGAGAGACACAGAGAGAGAGACAGACAGACAGAGACAGAGAGTAAGGGAAAGGAAAAAGACAGAGGAACAGGATATAAAAAAAAAACATACCATCCCGTCATTTTTCGGTTTCTACACACCAGTAAACATCAGAGGCTGGAACAGACAGGGCAGAGCACTGTTCCTGTCACTCCCGCTGTACTGTCTGGAACCGCTTCCATCTTCCTATTCCCAGTCTTCCTGGCAGTGCAAGCAAAGTCACAGTGTAAGCAGCCAGCGATGGATGCATCCTTCTCTGTGCTGGTGGAATTTTTTGGTAGGAACCGAGGACTCAGGGGAGGGGAATCTGATCTGATCTGATCTGATCTGAGAGTGGTGCCAGCAATCAACTAACAAACTACTTTCTGTCTGAACTTTTGTAGAGGGGAGGGGGAGGGAGGTGGGGGTGTGTGTGGGGTGAGGGAGGGGGATGGGGGTGGGGGTGGGTGGGGGTGGGGATTGCATAACAGTGCCTAGCTGGACTTAGATTTTGGTCTTCAGAGAGTTGTTACGTGTTGTTTAGGTTTGTGTGTGTGTGTGTTTTTTTTTTAAGTGTGTGTGTGTGGGGGGGATGGGGTAGGGGTGGGGGGTAAGGGATGTTACGTGTGTGAGGGGTGTGGGTGGGGATGGTGTGTGTGTGTTGAGTGTGTGTGTGTAAGAGAGAGAGAGAGGGAGAGAGAGGGGAAAGGGAGAGAAGGGAGAGAGAGAAGGAGAGTTATGGAGGGAGAGGAGAGAGAGAGGAAGAGGAGGGGAGAGAGACAGACAGACAGACAGAGACAGACAGAGAGACGGAGACAGAGATGGGGAGGGAGTAAGAGAGAAAAGAGAGGGTGAGAGATGGGAAGAGAGAGAGATGGGGAGTAAGAGGGAGAGTGAGGGGAGAGGAGGGAGTAAGAGAGGGATGGATGAGTAGGAGGGAGAAAGAGAGAGATGGGAAAGAGGAGAGATAGATGGGGAAGTAAAGAAGAGAATGGAGAGAGAAAGAGGGGGAGGGGAGAGAAGGAGAGAGAGAGACATAGAAAGAGCAAGAGGGGAGAATGGGGAAGTCAGAGAAAGGAGAGTTGAAGAGAGAGAGAGAGAGAGAGAGAGAGAGAGAGAGAGAGACACACACACACACAGAGAGACACAGAGAGAGAGAGAGACAGACAGAGAGAGTAGGAAAAAGGAAGGAAAGAGAGACAGAAGAACAGGATATAAAAAAACAACATATCATCCCGTCATTTTTCGGTTTCTACACCCCAGTAAACATCAGAGGCTGGAACAGACAGGGCAGAGCACTGTTCCTGTCACTCCTGCTGTACTGTCTGGAACCACTTCCATCTTCCTATTCCCAGTCTTCCTGGCAGTGCAAGCAAGTCACAGTGTAAGCAGCCAGCGATGGATGCATCCTTCTCTGTGCTGGTGGAATTTGTTGGTAGGAACCGAGGACTCAGGGGAGGGGGATCTGATCTGATCTGATCTGAGAGTGGTGCCAGCAATCAACTAACAAACTACTTTCTGTCTGAACTTTTGTGAGGGTGGGGGGAGGGAGGTGGGGTGTGTGTGTGGGGTGAGGGAGGGGGATGGGGGGTGGAGGGGGGTGGGTGTGGGGGATTGCATAACAGTGCCTAGCTAGACTTAGATTTTGGTCTTCAGAGAGTTGTTAGGTGTGTAGGGGGTGGGATGGGGTAGGGTGTTGTGAGTGTGTGTGAGAAAGAGAGATAGGAGGAGGTGGGGAAGGAGGAGGATTGAGGGAGGGAGAGAGAAATGGGGAGTAAGAGAGAGAGCGAGAGCAAGAGAGAGAGAGCGAGAGAGAGAGAGAGAGAGAGAGAGAGAGAGAGAGAAAGAGAGAGAGAGAAAGAGAGAGAGAGAGAGAGAGAGAGAGAGAGAGAGAGAGAGAGCGAGAGCAAGAGAGAGAGATTGGGAGTAAGAGAGAGAGATGGGGAGTAAGAAAGAGAGAGAGAGTGAGAGAGAGTTGGAGAGTAAGAGAGAGTGAGCAAGAGAGAGAGAGAGAGTAGAGGGAGAGAGAGTGAGAGATATATGGGGAGTAAGAGATAGAAGACAGGAAAGAGAGAGAGAGAGAGAGAGAGAGAGAGAGAGAGAGAGAGAGAGGTGAAGAGAGAGGAGGAGGAAGAGGAGAAAAGAGAGAGAGAGAGGGGGGGGTGAGAGAGAAAGATGAGGAGTTAGAAAGACACAGAGAGAGAGAGAGAGAGAGAGAGAGAGAGAGAGAGTGAGAGAGAGTTGGAGAGTAAGAGAGAGTGAGCAAGAGAGAGAGAACGGAGGGAGAGAGAGTGAGAGAGAGAGAGATGGGGAGTAAGAGATAGAAGACAGGCGAAGAGAGAGAGAGAGGTGAAGAGAGGAGGAGGAAGAAGAGGAGAAGAGAGAGAGATGGGGGGGGGGGTGAGAGAGAAAGATGAGGAGTTAGGAAGACACAGAGAGAGAGAGAGAGAGAGAGAGGATAGAGGGAATGTAAGGAGAAAAGGGAGCAAGAGAGAGAGGAGAGAGAGAAATGGGAGAGTAAGGGAGAAAAGGCAGGGAGAAAGAAGGGAGAGAGATAGAGAGAGAAAGAGAGAGAGAGAGAGAGAGAGAGAGAGGAGGAGAAAGAGGAAGAGGAGGAGAGAGAGAGAGGGGAGAGAGGAGGAGGAGAAGGAGAAAGAGGAGGAGGAGGAGAGAGAGAGAGGAGAGAGAGAAGAGGAGGAGGAGGAGAGGAGGAGAAGAAGAAGAAGAAGGATATATATATATATATATATATAGATAGAGAGAGAAAGAGAGAGGCAGACAGACAGACAGAGAGAGAGAGAGAGAGAGACAGACAGACAGACAGACAGACAGACAGACAGACAGACAGAGACAGATAGTAGGGAAAAGGAAGGAAAAAGAGACAGAGGAACAGGATATAAAAAAAACAACATATCATCCCGTCATTTTTCGGTTTTGTGCACCCCAGTAAACATCAGAGGCTGGAACAGACAGGGCAGAGCACTGTTCCTGTCACTCCTGCTGTACTGTCTGGAACCACTTCCATCTTCCTATTCCCAGTCTTCCTGGCAGTGCAAGCAAAGTCACAGTGTAAGCAGCCAGCGATGGATGCATCCTTCTCTGTGCTGGTGGAATTTGTTGGTAGGAACCGAGGACTCAGGGGAGGGAATCTGATCTGATCTGATCTGATCTGAGAGTGGTGCCAGCAATCAACTAACAAACTACTTTCTGTCTGAACTTTTGTAGAGGAGGGGTGAGGGAGGTGGGGGTGTGTGTGGGGTGAGGGTGGGGGATGGGGGGTGGAAGGGGGGTGGGGGTGAGGGGGGTGGGGGTGGGGATTGCATAACAGTGCCTAGGTAGACTTAGATTTTGGTCTTCAGAGAGTTGTTACATGTGTAGGGGGGTGGGATGGGTGGGGTGTTGTGAGTGTGTTGTGAGAGAGAGAGAGATAGGAGGAGGAGGAGTAGGTAAAGGAGGAGAGAGGGAGGGAGAGAGAAATGGGAGTAAGAGAGAGATCGAGAGCAAGAGAGAGAGATTGGAGAGAGAGAGAGAGATTGGAGTAAGAGAGAGAGAGATGGGGAGAAAGAAAGAGAGAGAGTGAGAGAGAGAGAGAGAGAGAGAGAGAGAGAGAGAGAGAGAGAGCGAGAGCAAGAGAGAGAGATTGGGAGTAAGAGAGAGAGAGATGGGAGTAAGAAAAGAAAAAGAGAGAGTGAGGGGAGAGTTGGAGAGTAAGAGAGAGTGAGCAGAGAGAGAGAAGGAGGGAGAGAGTGAGAGAGAGAGAGAGAGATGAGAGAGAGAGAGAGAGATGGGGAGTAAGAGATAGAAGACAGGCGAGAGAGAGAGAGAGAGGAGAGTGAAGAGAGAGGAGGAGGAGAGAGGAGAAGAGAGAGAGAGTGGGGGGAAGGGTGGTGAGAGAGAAAGATGAGGAGTTAGAAAGACAGAGAGAGAGAGAGAGGAGAGGAGAGAGAGAGAGAGAGAGATAGAGGGAAGTGA
>CM054143.1:59541591-59551591 GCA_028751875.1 Rapana venosa | reverse complement strand
CTCCCTAATTGACCCCTTATAACCGATAGGAAATCAGTCATTGCCAGCGTATAGGCTACACACCATCTTTAAGTTTTGTCACTTTTTCTTCTATTTTCCTATTATTACTCTTTTTTTGATATCGAGGATAATGAAATAAGCACTCGTGTGCTTTTTTACATCCAGTTCCCGTGTGTATGCGGTTTTGTCAATTCTGTCATCTGTTCCCACCGGCACACAATGGCCTACTCTTTCGAAAAGCGGAACATGATTTATCGTGTGCGCAAGATGTTCTGCATGCGTTCGCACACGGGGCCCGGTTTATAGTCTTATCCGAAAGACTTTGACATTCGGTTCGATTTTTTGGGGTCAAACTGGGAAGAAAGGGCGAGGCTGGGAATCGAACCCACAACCTCACGGTTGACTTGTTGGCAGGCGAGCGTCTTAACCATCCTGCCACCTTCCTTCTTGCGTTGGTACCGCACGTACTAAGGCATCTACATGAATAAAAATCATTTTTGTGAGTGTGTGAAAAGACTAGACTGTGACTCAAAACTCATGGGATTTTGCTAAAAACAGAAAAGGTTGAATTTTATTTTTCAGTAAATGCCGTACCCCTCTCAGTCCTTTGTCGTCTGCTAGCTTCCTAACCGCAATGATATAATAATAATAGTAATAATAATAAATGGAACTTACAAAGCGCTATATCTTGCAAAGACAAATCAAAGCCCATGCATTCAACCTAATCTTACACAGTCATGCAATCAATGATAACTAATCAATAGTTTTAACAAACAGATACATGATGCGCTGCAGACAAAATATATGAAATAAAATTTCAAAAGTCAAATGTTTTTCAAAAGCACACACACACACTCTCACACAGGTCGTACTTTATCAGGGTGATAGGACATGGGTTAGTGAAGGTGGGATGGCTCTGATATGAAACAGGAGGGGGGAAATCTTAGGTTTGAAATAAATATGTCTTGAGGCTTGATTTAAAAGTGTCATAACTAGGTTTCTGGCGAAGAGAGAGAGGGAGCTCATTCCAGGTCGATGGACCCGAAATAGAGAAAGAGTGGGCCAACAGTGGATTGGTTGAATCTAGGTATTCGTAAGCACAGGCTATCTGCAGCAGAGCGGAGGGAACGTGAAGGAGTGTACAGGTGAAGACATTCACAGAGGTAGGAGGGTGCAGTTTTGTGGAGACATTTGTAACAGAGGGTACTGATCTTATAATATGCGTGCGCGGGGTCAACACTGTAGGAACACAAGCAATCATCGTTTTGACGATCATTTCCAACTGTTTTGTGACTACCTCAATCCCCCTGAAACAATTACACAGTACACCTAGTCATAAATGTTAAAACGAAATTTTCAAAAACTGCCAGAATCTTTTTTCCCTGACTAGCACCGAAACCCTTATAGAAGATACTACAAGACCCCCCACAAGTTAACTCAGGAGTGTAGCCCGGCTATACAGGAGGAAACAGGAAGAAGGGGGGAAGGTGCATGATGGGAAGGAGCTGGACAGCAGGAAGTCTCTTGTCCTCATCACACTGCCGGCGGAAGTAGTGTCCGGAAATGGGGTTATTGAATTGCCAATGATGGGATGATGGCTTCACCTGCTTGATCCGCCACTGGTTTGGCTTTCTCTGGGGTGTATGTATATATATATATGTAATATTCTATTTACATTTTATTCTGAATCTGAATCTAAATCTGAATCTCTATGGGTTGTGAAGGTTTTCTACTTTCTAAGTTTTTACTTTCTCTGGTTGGGAGGTTTTTTAACTTTCTAGGTTTGTATTTTCTTAGGTTTGTGAGGTTGTTTTTTTTACTTTCTGTGGGTTGTGAAGGTTTTTACACTTTCTAGGTTTTTACTTTCTCTGGGTTGTGGAGGCTTTTAGCTTTCTAGGTTTGTATTTTCTATGGTTTGTGAGGGTTTTTACTTTTTATGGGTTGTGGAGGTTTTTACTTTCTGTGGGTTGTGGAGGTTTTTACTTTCTGTGGGTTGTAAGGTCTTTACTGTATATGGGTTATGAAGGTTTTTATTTTCTAAGTTTTACTTTCTATGGGTTGTGGAGGTTTTTGACTTTCTAGGTTTTTATTTTCTGTGGGTTTGTAGAGGTCTTTACTGTATATGGGTTATGAAGGTTTTTATTTTCTAAGTTTTACTTTCTATGGGTTGTGGAGGTTTTTGACTTTCTAGGTTTTTATTTTCTGTGGGTTGTGGAGGTTTTTACTTTATATGGGTTGTGGAGGGTTTTACTTTGTATGGGTTGTGGAGGGTTTTACTTTATATGGGTTGTGGAGGGTTTTACTTTGTATGGGTTGTGGAGGGTTTTACTTTGTATGGGTTGTGGAGGGTTTTACTCTTTGTGGGTTGTTGAGGTTTTACTTTCTAGGTTTTTACTTTCTGTGGGTTATGGAGGTTTTTAGCTTTCTAGGTTTTTAGTTTCTATGGGTTGTGAGGGTTTTTACTTTCTGTGGGTTGTGGAGGTTTTTAACTTTCCTGGGTTTTTACTTTGGAGGGGTTGTGGAGAGTTTTTTATTTGCTGGGTTTTTACTTTCTGTGGGTTGTGGAGGTTTTTACTTTCTAGGTTTTTATTTTCTGTGGGTTGTGGAGGTTTTTCTACTTTCTAGGTTTTTATTTTGTATGGGTTGTGGAGGGTTTTACTTTGTATGGGTTGTGGAGGGTTTTACTTTGTATGGGTTGTGGAGGGTTTTACTTTCTGTGGGTTGTGAAGATTTTTACTTTCTATGGGTTGTGGAGGTTTTTAATTTTCTAGGTTTTTACTTTCTATGTGTTGTGAAGGTTTTAACTTTCTATGGGTTGTGATAATCATCTGCCCCTGCCTTCAATGACCAAAATTCCTATCATCCTGCCGAAGTGTATAACGTCTGTGTGTGTGCTATGTGGTCGTAGGGGAGCGAGGTATCAGAGACCTCAACTTCTCTAGGGGCCAGCATATTGAGGGCGGCGCCCATCTCCTCTCCCACGCTGCTTTACCTCCCCTGACCGTAAAGAGGGCAGGTACCCATTTACAGCTGGGTGAACTGGGGGGGGGGGGTGGGGGGGGGGGGGGGGGGGGGGGGGGGGAGGGAATGTACTGAAGCCAAGGCGCGCAAACGGTCACCCATCCAAGTGGTAACCACGCTCGACGCTGCTTAACCTTGCCTGGGGGGAAAGCGAGTGCTCCGACCACTGAGCTATCCCGTCCCCAATTTACTCAATTAACCGTATATTAATGACCAGTTATCAACGAAAACTACAAACAACACAGTATAGCTGTACCGACCGTAAATAGCACGTATACTTCTCACATCAAAACAAGATCAACCATCGCCTCAGTAAGATAGGGTTACTTCGGAAATCACAGACTTGGTTTTTCACATCATCGAAATGCTGGTTATTTTGCCGTTCAGACCTATTAACAGTATGCTCGCAATGTGAGAGGGATGCTAAAGAGGGAGAGGGAAGGGGATGCATGGAAAGTATAGGATCAAATAACGTAGGGGTTGGGGGGGGGGGGGGTGGGGGGTCCTGTATAGATTGATGGTTGTTAGGATTTATAAGCTGTGTGATTTCGGTTAAACACTGTGGTTTTGTGTGTATGTTGAATGCGAGTGTCGCGTTTTTGCTTTTCTGACTTTGTCAGAAAAAAACAACACGAAACTGTAATAATGTTGAATGAAAAGTGGATATTTTTTGGGTGTGATATTCTTGCTGTTATGGTTTTGTTTGTTTGTTTATAGTTTCAAGATTTACCAAGAGTGAGATTTCCTTTCGTTCAGCCGCTGGCACTCTTGCGCTAGCCAAACTCCCAGATTCAAACAAACCATTGTTGGCCGTCGCTCTTTGTCTGTTTATGTCAAGTCAAGTCAAGTCAAGTCAAAAATACACTAATCATCCCATGAAGGCCAATTACAATACTGACAACCAGGTTTATAAGCACCATAATCTCAAAAGACACAAAAAGGTCCGTCCACCAGGAATGACCTCCCTCTCTCACTTCGCCAAAAGCCTTCATTTGACACTTTCAAATCCAGCCTCAAAACGCTCTTATTTCCTACCTGATGTCTTCCCTTCATGTCTTCTCCTACTTTCCAACAGCCACCTTCATCTCCATCACCCTACCTAAACATGTGTGTGTGTGTGTGTGTAAGTGTGTGTGTGTGTGTGTGTGAGTGCGCGCGCTTGTTTTTGCATGTGCATGCGTGTGTAGGAGCATAAATTTGAAATATGTTAATTGTAATATTTTGTTGAAGGTTGTATATGTGTGTGTACATGATTTGAATGCAAGCGTTTCAATTTGTTTGCATTACAAGATTCAGCGCTATAGTAATACCATACATTCTTGTTCTTGTTCTTGTTCTTGTTCTTCTTCTTCTTCTTCTTCTTGTTCTTCTTCTTCTTCTTCTTCTTCTTTCTTCTTCTTCTTCTTCTTCTTCTTCTTCTTCTTATCATCATCATTATCATCATTATTATCATTATCATCATTATTATTATCATTATAATCATTATTATTGTTATTATTGTTGTTGTTAGTAGCATCATCATCATCATCATCATCATCATCATCATCATCATCATCATCATCATCATCATCATCATCACCATTATTGTTATTATTATTGTTGTTGTTATTATCATTATTATCATCATCATTATACTCCTCCTCCTCCTCCTCCTCCTACTACTACTACTACTACTACTACTACTACTACTACTACTACTACTGGTTACTGGTTTAATTCAATGATAAAGGATGCAATAATGTAGTATTTCAGTATAATCATTAAGAAATTTGTTCTTAGATAGATGGTTTGATGAAAAAAAGCAAATGCATTGCTTATTCAATGTACCATCTGGAAATAAAATTTTGACTTGACTTTACTACTACTACTACTACTACTACTACTACTACTACTACTACTACTACTACTACTACTACTACTACTACTACTACTACTCCTACTCCTCCTCGTACAACTACTACTACTTATTATTATTATTATTATTATTATTATTATTATTATTATTATCATTATCATTATTAGTATCATCATCATCATCATCATCAACCATCACCATCATCATCATCAACCATCATCATCAACCATCATCATCAACCATCATCATCATCATCATCATCAACATCATCATCAACCATCATCATCAACCATCACCATCATCAACCATCATCATCAACCATCATCATCATCATCATCATCATCATCATCATCATCATCATCATCATCATCATCATCATCATCGTCATCACCATCATCCTCATCCCCATCATCATTCTCGCTAAGACAGCCGCAGTAACCTATTTTTCTGGCGCTAACGGTGCCAAGGCCAAAGTGATGTGAGAGGAAGACAGCCTTTCTGCAATGCAGCCAAGATGTATCCACCATTGCCCCCCCATCCTGCTGCCTTCCCTTTGTCACATTTATTGGCCTTGATCTGGACAGGCCAGGCCAGAGTTATTGCCCCTGGTTGGCAGCCTTGGCAGCTTGTTAGCGAAACGAAGGCTGAAGTGGTGACATTATTTGTGGCTGTTGTTTGTAAACTGTCTTCTCCCTCCCCCTCCCCCTCCTACCCCACTCTCCACCTCCCTCTTCCCCGTGGAGATGCCAGGGTGGGGGTGGGGAGGGTGGGGGCTGGAGGGGGGAGGATAGCCTGGTGGTTAGAGCGTTGCGCTCGTGATCTGCTGACCCGGGTTCGAATCCCGTTCAAGGGCATACTTATTTTTCTCTGGAGTTAACATCAGTGCCGACTCCACTCCCGCCGAAAGTTCTTCGGATGAGACTATAAACCGAGGTCCCGTGTGCGAACGCACGCAGAACATCTTGCGCGCACGTTAAAACCTGTTCAGCTTTTTTTTGGGAAGAGTAGGTAGATGTGTGCAGGTGGGAACGGATGAGATTTACAAAATTGCATACACACGGGGACTGGATGTTTAGAAAAAAGCAAATGAATGCTTATTCCATCATCCTCGTCATTTTTTCCCCATAAAAATACCAACACTTATGCTATTTCTTAACCTTTTCTCCTTCCACTCCTTCTTCTCCCTTCTTTAACTTCCACTACACTTTCTATTTCCCTCGTCTAATATCACTTAGAGTGAAACAGACGTTACATTGAAGACAGCAACAACAACAACAACATCCATCATCCTCAAAATAAAATAACAGAATAAGATAAAAAGATAATGATAGCATCCTCTCTTTCTGGAAAGTCTGTGCTAGGAATTCCCTCTTTTCGATCCCTTTCTGCCTTGTTCTTTTTTCTTCCTGTCACCTCTTTCTTGTTTATTTTGTTTTTGCCTTCTTGGTTCATTCTTCTGCCTTTTTAGTTATGTTTTTTTTTATCTCCAGAAAGACTTAAAAGATAGTGATTCTCTCTTCCACGCTCACGTCGGATGTGGTGGGCCATACTTTGCCAGTGGCTTACCGGCAGCGCATCAGAATTCCGCTGTCTGCGCGTTCGATGAAGAAGAAATTGACGACATTGTGCACTTATTTATATAATTTTATTTTAAACATGACACATATAGGACAGTGACAGCTGAAATTTAAAACATGACGCAATAAGGACAGTAAGACAGCTAAAATTTAAAACATGATACAATTAGGACACTGTCACAGCTGAAATTTAAAACATTACACAGTTAGAAAAGTGTGACGGCTGATATGTAAAGCATGTCACAATTAGGGTAATGTGACAGCTGACATTTAAATCATGACACAATTAGGGTCAGTGTGACAGCTGAAATTTAAACATGACAAAATTAAGGGACTGTTTCAGCTGAAATTTAAATATGACAATATTAGGTACAGTATGACACCTCACATTTAAAACATGACACAATTAGGGCAGGGTGACAGCTGAAATTTAAACATGACACAATTAGGACAATGGCAACTGAAATTTAAAACTGAATTTTAAAACATGACACAATTAGGGCAGTGTTACAGCGAAAATTTAAACATGCCACAATTAGCTGAAATTTAAAACGTGACACAATTAGCTGACATTTAAAACGTGACACAATTAGGGGCAGTGTGATAGCGGAAATTTAAACATGACACAATTAGCTGAAATTTAAAACGTGAAATAATTAGGACAGTGGGACAGCGGAAATTTAAACATGACACAATTGGCTGAAATTTAAATCGGGACACAAATTAGGGGCAGTGGGACAACTGACATTTAAAACAGGACAGAAATGTTGAGGCGTGCTGTAATTGAAGATAACAGACCGTTTAAACAGAGACTTAAAATATTGGGTCGAAGAATGACAAGGTGCTTAACATGTCAATAAAACAAAAACCAAAGACGGACGCTATAGCTCAGTGGTTAAGGCCCATTCGACTTCAATCCCATGGGTCCATGAAGTCGTGAGTTCGAATCTTGGCAGGGTCTTGTAAACTAAGTGTGGGGTATTCTTTTTTTTTTTTTTAAAGATCTCCCAGGTCAGCTTCAAGTGCAGATCTACCAGTGCCTTAATTCTCTTTGGGTATAATATACACACACGCAGAAGATCAGATTGTGCAGGTTAAAGATTCCGTAATTCATGTCAGTGTTAACGGAAGGACGAATATACCCAGCATATATTCCTTCAGTCGGAATGCGGCTGCCTTCGTGGTTAGTCAAAAACAGTCGCATACGCCAAATCTTATCATTGGGGAACTTTAGAGCTCTAATGCTTGGAGAAGAGGCAGTGGAATTTGGGATTTGGTGGTAGAATTTACTGCCAGCGTTAGTGAATCATAATGTTGCACGATACTAGTTTCTTTGTCAATGTGTTGTGTGTGTGTGTGTGTGTGTGTGTGTGTGTGTGTGTGTGTGAAGAGAGAGAGAGAGGGAGAGAGAGAGAGGGGGGGGAGAGAGATGGAGAGAGAGATAGAGGGAGAGGGAGGAAGAGGAGAAAGATATAGAGATATTTTATTTATTTATTCTTTTATTTCGAGGATAATAGAATAAGCATTCATGTGCTTTTTTCCATCCAGTTCCCCGTGTGTATGCAGTTTTGTCATTTTTTTGTTATCCGTTCCCACCGGCACACAAATGGTCTACTCTTCCGAAAAGCGGGTGCGCAAGATGTTCTGCGTGCGTTCGCACACGGGACGTCGGTTTATAGTTTCATCCAAAGGACTTTTGGGGAGAGCGGAGTCGGCACTGATATTAATTCCAGATAAATGAGAGAGAGAGAGAGAGAGAGAGAGAGAGGAGAGAAGAGAGAGAGAGGAGAGAGAGAGAGAGAGAGAGAGAGAGAGATTTTAATTACAGTTTTATTTAATTTTATTTTACTCTTCTATTTCGAGGATGAGAGAGAGAGAGAAGAGAGAGAGAGAGAGAGAGAGAGAGAGAGAGACAGACAGACAGACAGACAGACACACAGACAGACACACAGACAGACACACAGACAAGCAGACAGGCAGAGAAAAAGAGATTTTAAATTACAATTTTGTTTAATTTTATTTGATTTATTCTTGTATTTCGAGGATAATGTCGAGAGAGAGGAGAGACAGACAAACAGACAGACAGACAGAAGGGCAGACAGACAGAGAAATATAAAGAGAATTTTAACTAGTTTTTTCTTCTTCTTCTTGTATTTCGAGGATAATGGCGAGGAATTAGAGAGAGAGAGAGAGAGAGAGAGAGAGAGAGAGAGAGAGAGAGAGAGAGAGAGAGAGAGAGAGAGCCAGACAAGCAGACAGACAGACAGACAGACAGAAAGATAGACAAACAGACAGACAAGACACAGAGAAAGACGGACAGAAAAAGACACAAGAGTAGGGTGAAAACAAGCTAAACCTGCGCACAATATTCACCCGAACAATTACATCGCAGGAGAAACACACACACACACACAACACCACCACACACACACACACACACACACAACACACACACACACATACACACACACGACGATGGCACGCACGCGCGGCGGGCACGCTCGCACACGCGCACGCCGCACGCCGCAGCATGTGCACACAAACCGATTCATTTCATTATGAAAGAGAGGAAATTTTATTGCAATTTGTCGTCGGATTATTGACAAACAAAGCGAGGATTGAAAACAGGATTATGGGGGAAAGAGAGAGATCGGGGGGGGGGGGGGGGGGGGGGGGGGGGGGGGGGGGGGGTGGGGAGGGGGGGGGGGGGGGGGGGGGGGGGGGGGGGGGGGGGGGGGGGGGGGGGAGTAAAGAGAAAAGGGAGAGAGACAGGGGGAGCAGAGAGGGGGAGAGAGAGGGGAGAGAGAGGGGGGAGAGAGAGTGAGAGATAGTAAAAGAGAGAAGGAGTAAGAGAAAGAAAAGAGAGAGAGAGAGAGAGAGAGAGAGAGAGAGAGAGAGAGAGAGTCAGAGTAAGAGAGAGAAAGAGAAAGGGAGAAAGAGGGGTTTTTTGTTTTTGTTTTTTTATTCGTTTATTTCGAGGATAATGGAATAAGCACTCATGTGCTTTTTTCATCCAGCCCCATGCAGTTTTGTCAATATTTTGTTATCCGTTCCCACCGGCACACAAACGGTCTACTCTTCCGAAAAGCGGGACGGGTTTTAACGTGCGCGCAAGACGTTCTGCGTGCGTTGGCACACGGGACCTCGGTTTATAGTCTCATCCGAAGGAGAGAGAGAGAGGGAGAGAGAGAGAGAGAGAGAGAGAAGAGAGAGAGAGAGAGATAGAGAGAGAGAGAAGAAGGGAGAGAGATGGAGAGAGAGGGAAAGAGAGAGGGAGAGAGAGACACCAATTTTAAAAAAATCAAGGTGGGCAATTAAGACAAGCGTGACAGCTGATAGTTAACAAAAAATGACAAAAATTAATGATGATGACGATGATGAAGAAGAGATGCCTGTAATTTGAAGATAATACACAGTTTGACAGAAAATTGAAACACTGGGCTGAATATTGACAGGGGATTAAAAGTGTGATTAAACAAAACTAAAACAAAACAAACAAACAAACAAAGAAAAAGAATTCCGAATAAACAAACATACACACATGTGC
>CM054143.1:59496591-59534091 GCA_028751875.1 Rapana venosa | reverse complement strand
TAAAAAGGGGACAGACGAAAAGACAGGGGAGGGAAAGGGAAGACAAAACAGACGGGAAAAACAACAGGCAAACCCCCCACCCGACAGACAGTCAGACAGACAAACACAAGGAACCCCGGGAAAAGAAAACGAGGGCGAATGGATCACCTTCGCTATAACTGACAAAACCCAAATTTCAAAGGGGTACCTCAACTTTACCCATGTCTAAAATACACAGAGAGGGAGAAGAGGGGGGGAAAAAGGGGGGGGGAAAAAGGGAAAAGGGAGAGAGAGGGGGAGTGAAAGGGGGAGGTGGAAAAAGGGGGGGTAAGAAAAGTTAAGGGGGGGGGAGGAGGGGGGTGGGAGAGAAAAGGGGGAGAGATGGGAGGGTGGGAGGGAAAAGAGCCCAAAAGAGAGAGAGAGAGAAGAAAAGGAGAAGAAGAAGAGAGAAAAGGGGAAAGAGAGAGGGAGGGAAAGGGGGGAGAAGGGGGGAAAAAGAAAGGGGGAGAGGGAAATGGAAAAAAAAGGGAGGGAGAGAACAAAGAGAGAGAAGGGGAGAGAGTGGGAAGAAAAGGAGAGAGAGAAGAGAGGAGGGGAAAGGAGAAAAGAGAGAGAGAGAGAGAGAGAGAGAGAGAGAGGGGAGAGAGAGGAGCGAAAAGAGGAAGGGGAAAGAATGGGAGAGAGAGGGGAGGTGACTTTAAAAACTGTTAAAAAAAAGCAAATCACGCACAAAATACACACACCACCACACGCACGCAAAAACACACATCACACACACCCCCCTCCTCCCCCCCCCCAAAACCCAAAACAACACAAAAACACACAAAACACACGCACACCCCACCACTGCACACAACCCCAAAAACAACACCAACACAACACCCAACAACCCCCCCCCCGACCCCCAAAACCACACCCACACCACACCACCCCACCCCACCCACCCCACACCCAAACCAAACCCCCCACCACACACCCTCACAACCACACACCCCAAACCAAAACCCCAAACACACACCCAAACCCCCACCACCCCCAAACACCCCACAAACCCCCCCCCCCACCCCCACGCCCCCCACCCCCCCCCCCCCCACCCACCCACACACCCACAAAACCCCCCAAAACACAAAACCCCCCCCCCCCACACAAAACTCCCCCCTCCCCCCCTCCCCCCCCCCATACACCCAAAACCCCCACATTCCTTCCCCGATGACCATCAGATTTGGGTTAAACAGGGGAATTCTTTGATTTTGCCAACCCACAATTTTCCCCTGCTACATCAGCGGGCAGTTTTCCCTTTCTGTGGCTCTTTTCTGTCGTCTGTGTGTCTGTCCCTCTGTCCCCGTCTGCCCGCCGTCCCCCCCTTCTGTCCCTCTGTCTGTCTCTCTGTCTATTTCCCCCTCTTTCTTTAGTCTGTGTAAAAAAATAGAAAGTATGTAAGTAAGGGACGTTTAAAAGGGTTTTGGGGCCCGGAATGTCTGGGTTTTTATTTAAAAAAGCAAACTAAAAATTTTTTAAAACTCAGTTTTTTAAAAAAAAAAAAAAAACCTATAAATTTTTTAATCTCTGTTTGTAGTTCCAAAAACAAACACGGGATTTTTAAAATCTTTTGTTTCCCCAAAAAAAAAACTACAAATTTGGAAATTTTTTTTTGTATTTTTAAAAAACCAACTACAAATTTTTTACTCCCTTTTAAGGGCCTTAAAACCAAACTACAAATTTTCAATCTCTGTTTATATCTTTTAAACCAAACTAAAAAAATTTTGAATGTGGTGTGTTGCAAAAGCAAACAAAAACATTTTTAATTCTGGGTTTGGGATTTAAAAAAACCCAAAATCAAAATTTTTCCCAAAATGTCTGTACTCAAAAACAAACTACACATTTTTTTCCTTTTGTAGCTCAAAATCAACCCCACCAAAATTTTTAAAAAACTGTTGGGACCTCAAAAGCAAACTTTCAAAAAGTTAAATCTTTTTTTTATTTCTCAAAATCAAACTAAAAAAATTTTTTAATCTCTGTTTTGTAGCTCAAAAGCAAAAATCCCCAAATTTTTTAATCTCTGTTTTTTTTGCCCCAAAATCAAACTACAAATTTTGAAACTCTGTTTTTAGCCCCAAAACCAAAATAAAAATTTAAAAACCTGTTTTTAGCTCAAAATCAAACTCAAAAATTTTGGGAAATTTCTGTTTGTACCAAAATAAGCTAAAAAATTTTTTAAACTCGGGTTTTTAGCTCCCAAAAACAAACTACAAATTTGAATTTTTTCCCTTTGGGAGCTTTTAAAACAAACTACAAATTTTCTTTTTTTTGAGCCCTTTGGGATATTCTATGCTTGTTTTAATTTTTCCTTTCTCTCTCTCTAGTTGGTGCGTGTTCGGGATGGGGTGGGGGTGGGGGGGGGGAAGAATTGTGCGTGGCAAAGCCCCGGTCGGCCCTCCCCCGCGTGAGCAAAGTTGTGTATGTGTGTGGGTCAAAAAGAAAAGAGAGAGAAGAGAGAAAGGAGGGAGAGAGAGAGGGGAGAGAGGGGAAAAAGAGAAGGGAAAAGAGAAGAGAAATTTTATAGAAAGCTTTCTTTTTAAGGTTAACAGAACGCAAGAGAGAACGAGAGAGAGAAAAGAGAGAGAAGAGAAAAAGAGAAGAGAAAAGAAGAGAGAGAGGAGAAAGAGAAAAGAGAGAAAAGAGCCAGACAGCAGCAGACAACAAATACCACACCCCCACACAGAGGAGATTACAAGACACAAAAAACAAGCGAAAAGGGGCCCGACAAAAACGACAACAAAGAAAGACAAAGAAGCAAACAGAGAAAACAACAGAGAGACAGACAGATAGATTACAAGAGACAAAAGCAAGCGTAGAAGGCCATAGAGACAGATAGGCAGACGGAAAGATTACCATAGACAGAAAGAAGCACAGAAGGCCAGACAGACAGAGAGACAGACAGACAGACAAACAGACAGACAGAAAGAGAGATACTCTGTAGAAAGTCCAAAAGGGCAGAATTCTTTTTGCATCGACTGTTTTGCCATCTCATCTTTTCGCAGGTTATTAGATGGTAGGGGAAAGAGAACAATAATGACGGCATAGTGTAGCAAACTTGGCTGAAAATCACTTCTTCTTCTTCTTCTTCTTCTTCTTCTTCTTCTTCTTCTTCTTCTTCTTCTTCTTCTTCTTCTTCTTCTTCTTCTTCTTCTTCTTCTTCTTTTTCTTCTTCTTCTTTTCCTCCTCCTCCTCCTCCTTCTCCTCCTCCTCCTCCTCCTCCTCCCCCCCCTCTTTCTCCTTCTCCTCCTCCTCCTCGTCTTCCTCCTCCTCCTCCTCCTCCTCCTCCTCCTCCTCCTTGTTCTTGTTCTTGTTCTTGTTCTTCTTCTTTTTTCTTCTTCTTCTTCTTCTTCTTCTTCTTCTTCTTCTTCTTCTTCTTCTTCTTCTTCTTCTTCTTCTTCTTCTTCTTCTTCTTCTTTCTTCTTCTTCTCTCCTCTTCCTCCTCCTCCTCCTTCTTCTTCTTTTTCTTCTTCGCTTTTTTTTTTACACCGTCAGATGTGTTTGGGACAAGAAAAATAATGGCATGTCTGTCCTTTCCAGCTCCTCTCGTGGGCCGTACAGTTTGGTTTGCAGGGCTATCTCTTTCAGCCACACAATCATCTTCCTCAGGTCGCTGCTGTATAGCGTGCATCTTTGAAGGATAGGATGTGCTCGCCAGTCTGGATTTCTTTGCCACAGAGGGAAGGAGAAGGAACGAGTGTCAGTTTTGTGGACATGTGGGGATTTTAGCCTGTTATGCCCAGTGCGGAGTCTTAGAATGATGACTTGTTCTGTTTTGAGGTGATGGTAGTCGTCCTTCTCTACTCTGGGTCGGGAAGTTGATTTGAAAACTAGTGCATCACGTTCTTTTGTTTTTTCTATCTTCTGGTAGTCGGGGACGGGATAGCTCAGTGGTCGGAGCACTCGCTTTCCCCCCAGCTAAGGTTAAGCAGTATCGAGCGTGGTTACCACTTGGATGGGTGACCGTTTTGCGCTCCTTGGCTTCAGTACAGTCCCTCCAAGTTCACCCAGCTGTAAATGTGTACCTGCCCTCTTTAGGGTCAGGAAAGGTAAAGCAGCGAGGGAGAGGAGATGGGCACGGCCCTCAATATGCTGGCCCCTTGAGAAGTTGAGGTCTCTGACGCCTCGCTTCTCTGCGACCGCATAGGTTATGGGACACCTTTACCTTTTACCTTTACTCTCTGGTATTGCAGTGCAAGATTTGCAGAGTATTGTATTTGGGAGTTACTGCAAGTGGGATAAAATGTGTATGTCAGTCCGACGTATATGCATGCATTCCCATTACCTTGCCAAATCCTACACCCTGTGTGTGTGTGTGTGTGTGTGTGATGTGTGTGTAGGTGCGTACATTTTGAATTTTGTGTAAGCTTTTGATAGTTATTGGCTTCATGACTCTGTAAGAATATGTTGAATGCAAGCGCTCTGATTTGTCTTTGCAAGATATAGCGCGATACAAATTCCATTTATTATTATCATTATTAGTATTCGCACGCACATGCATGCGCATACTGTCAGATCACACACACAAGCGCGCACGCACATATACACACACACGCCAACACACAAACACACACACACTAAAAACACACGCACAAACACACACATGGGAACACAGACGCACGCGCACGTGCACAAATACATACACACATGCCACACACACTCAAGCACACACACAAATACACACAAACACACACAAATACAAACACACACACACTCAACCACACACAACAAATACACACAAACACACACAAATACAAACACACACACACTCAACCACACACACACACAACACACACACACACTCAACCACACACTCACACACACACACACACACACCACACACACATCAACACACACACACACCCACATCCACACACACACACACATATACCCACCCACACACCCAACCACACACACACACCAACCCACACCCACACCACAAAACACCACCACACACACCCCACATCACCACACCACACACACACACACACACACACACACACCACACACCACCACACAACCACACCAACCACACCACCCACACCCCACCCACACCACACACCCACACCACACACTCACACCCACCCACACCACCCACCCACACCCCACACACCACCCCACCCCCCACTCCCTCCCCACAACACCACACCCCCACACACTACCCCCCCCCCCCATCACCACACACCCAACACCACCCACAACACCAACCCCCCACCCCCCCATCCACACAACACACACCCCACACTCCCCTCCACAACCACCCCCCCACCCCCCTCCCCCCCCCCCCCCCCCCCCCCCCCCCCCCCCCCCCCCCCCCCCCCCCCCCCACCCCCCCCCCCCCCCCCCCCCCCCCCCCCCCCCCCCCCCCACGCACACACACACAAGATTAATACAGCAACAGACACAAGACGCCAACGGTAAAGGGAACGGAGTTTTGCGCCTTCTTCAGTTTCCCAAGGTATCATTATAATAATAATTATTATAATACGAGGAGGAATAATAACGATAGTGTACAGCTGACCTGGCCACAAGCCAGTACATCATGCGTGTTCCTCTACCTTAACACTTCTCTCTACTCTCTTATCTTTCTCTCTCTCTCTCTCATCTCTCTCATCTCTCTTCATCTCTCTCATCTCTCTCCTCTCTCCTCTCTCTCTTTCTTTTCTTTCTCCTCTCTCTCTCTCTCTCTCTCTCCTTCTCTCTCTTCTCTCTCTCTCTCCTCTCTCTCTCTCTCTCTCCCTCTCTTTTACTCTCTCTTTTCGCTCTCTCTCACACTCTCTCTTCACTCTCTCTCTCTCTCTCCTCTCTTTTCTCTCTCTCACCCCTCCCCCCACGCTCTCTCACTTTCACTATCTCTCCTCTCTCTCTCTCTCTCTCTCTCTCTCTCTCTCTCTCTCTCTCTCTCTTTCTCTCTTTTACTCTCTCTTTCGCTCTCTCTCACACTCTCTTTCACTCTCTCTCCTCTCTTTCTCTCTCTCACCCCCCCCCCCCCCACACACTCTCTCACTCTCACTATCTCTCCCCTCTCTCTCTCTCTCTCTTTCTCTCTCTCTCTATCTCTCTCTCTCACTCTCTCTCTCTCTCTCACTCTGACGACCCAGGTTCGATTCCCGTTCAAGGAGATATTTTCCCCTGGAGTTAACATCAGTGCAGACTCCACTCTCCCCAAAAGTCCTTCGGATGAGAATATAAACCGAAGCCCCGTGTGCGAACGCATGCAGAACATCTTACGCACACGTTAAATCCTGTTCCGCTTTTCGTAAGAGTAGACCATTGTATGCCGGTGGGAACAGATTACAAAATTGACAAAACCGCATACACACGGGGACTGGATGTAAAAAAGCACATAAGTACGTATTCCACTATCCTCGATATAAAAGAATAAACTAAAGTAAAATAAACTCTCTCTTTAACTCTCTCTCTGTCTTTTCACTCTCTCTCCCTCTGTCTCTCTGTCTCTCTCTCTCTATCACATGTTTCCATAGTCAGCATTGTATTGTGCGTGCTATCTATAAGTTATTATGTGCAGAACGTGTGTATCCATCACATGCGTGTGCATGCACACACACACAATTTTAATGTACACACATGTACACTATGTGTGTCTCTCTGAAGGTCTGTCTGTCTGTCTCTCAGTCACTCACACACTCACACACACACACACACACACAACACACACACACACACACACACACACACACACACACACACACACACACACACACACACACACACACACACACACACACACACACGCACGCACACACACACGCACACACACACACACAAAACACCTCCCCACACCTCCCCTTCCATACACACACAAAGAAAACAAACTCGTTACTAATCTAAACACACACACACACACACACACACACACACCACACACACACACACACACACACACACACACACACACACACACACACACGCCACATACAAACACACACACGTATACACGTACATACAAACACACACACGTACACACGTACATACAAACACACACACGTACACACGTACATACAAACACACACACGTACACACGTACATACAAACACACACACGTACACACGTACATACAAACACACACACGCGTACGTGCACGCGGACACATTCACTCAATCACACATGCTTACACACACAAACACACACATCGCACGCAGCAAAACACACAATACACCAAAACACAACCACACATACAAACAAAAAACCCAATGCCCCCTCCCCTCCCTCCCCCCCACAAACACACACAAAACCCAACAACAACGAAAACAACAACAACAATCTAAACCCCCCCCACCACACACACACACAAAACACACTCTCCCCCACCCCCATCCCCACCAAAAACCCACACAACAACAAAAACGAAAACAAACAACAACATCTAACCCCCCCCTACCACCCACCCCCCACACAAACACACCCTCTTCCCACCCCAAAACCCCCCACACACACACACAACGCGCGCGCCTACACACACAAACACACACACACACACACACACACACGCACACCACCACACACACCACTCACACACACTCACACACAACAACAACAACAATATATTCTAACTACACACAATCTAACCCTCCCACCCAACCCTGCCAGCACCCCAACCATCTACCCAATGGTTGTTTGTTCAAACTTTCCAACCAAACCTCAAAACGTTCACCCCCCTCCCCTCCCCTCCCCCCCCCATCCCCCCCCACCCTCCCCTGTCCTCCTCTTCCTTCCCCCCCCCTCCCTTGTCCTCCTCCCCCACCCCCACCCTTCCCTCCTTTCTCTTCTTTCCTTCTCAGGATGTCAGGAAACGTGAAGAGATCTTATAGCCCATTGCTTTGAGGACGTGTAGAAATGGAGAGACTCTGACAGCACAGTACAGCAGTCTGAGGTGGCCACTGACAAGCAAGGCTTAAGTGGTGCGCGCGCGTGTTGTGTTGTGTTTGTGTGTTTTGTTGGGTGTGTGTGTTGTGTTGTGTGTGTGTGGTGGGGGGTGGTGGTGTGTGGTGGTGGTGGTGATGCTGCATTTGTTTTTGATGAAGTAGGGAACTGTCTGGAGAAAGAGAGAAGGAGGGAAGGAGGAGAGGGGGGAGGGAGAGAGTGGGAGAGGGGAGTGAGAGAGGGTGGGGGAGGGAGGGATGGAGAGAGGAGGGAGAGAAAGGGGGAGGGAGGGGGGAGAAAGAGGAGGGAGGGTGGGAGGGGGGGGAAAGGAGAGAGAGGAGGGAGAGAAAAGTGGGAGGGAAGGAGAGAGAGAGAAGAAGAGAGAGAGAGAGAGGGGGGGGGGAACAGAGAAGAGAGAGAAAAGAGAGAGAGAATTTATCCAAAAAATACAAATCACACACACACACACTCACACACACACTAACACTCACACACTCACACAAACAAACAAAGAAACAAACACACGCAACACACGCACACTCACACACACAAACATACATACAACACACTTTCCCACACACCTACAAACGAACACACATGCAGGGAAAAAACAAACATACACCTCACTACACAACAAATACACACCAAACCCCACACTCACACAATACACACAAACAACATACAATATAGAACACCCTCTTCACTCACACACACAAACATACACACAACACACACTCCACACACCACAACATGACAAACCCCTCCCCCCAAAACACACACTAAAACACACACAAACATACAAAAACAAAAAAACACACTCACACACCACCAAAACACATTTACACACATTACACACAACACACACACTCCACCACCATACACAAAACCACTCCCCCCCTCCCCCCCCCCCCCCCCCACACACCAACATACCACCCCCCCCCCCCCAACCCCCCCCCCCCCCCCCCCCCCACCCCAAAACACAGACACACAGGTGAACAAAGGCCAACAGACTCCTTCATCTCAGGATGTCAGGAAACGTGAAGAGATCTTACAGCCCATTGCTTTGAGGACGTGTAGAACTGGAGAGACTCTGACAGCACAGTACAGCAGTCTGAGGTGGCCACTGACAAGCAAGGCTTAATGAAGCTTTAAAAGAGAGAGGGGGAGGAGAGGGGGGGAGAGAAGAAAAAAAGGGGGGAGGAGAGGATCTCTCTCTTCTCTTTATCCCTCTCTATCTCTCTTGCTTGATCTTCCAAAAAGATATTCTCTTTCCCATCCCTCTTCTCTCTCTGTCTCCTCTTTTTTTTTTTTGTTTCTTCTTCTCTCTTGCTCTTTCTATCCTTTTTCTATCTTCCCTCTCTATCTCTCCTTTCTCTTTCTCTGTCTCCTCCACCCCCCCCCCCCTCTCCTCCTTCTCTCCTTCACTCCCCTCCTCCCTCCATCTTTCTGTCTCTGTATCTGTCTGTCTGGTCTTCCCCCTCTTGTATCTCTTTATCCTCCAGAGCAAAGTACAGACAGATTTAGGAAGCTCCTCGTGCAACTGTCGATCACCGGACCGAATAATTTGACGGTCGGATATTAACCAGCGGAAGGGAAATGATATATCTCTTTCCTGAGTTGTCTCTTATCATTCTTCCTGGTCCCTGCTGTGATCAGAAAACAGAAAATGGCGATGATGTGACTTTCTTTTTTTCTCTTTGTAACATGTTTATTTCTCAGGGGGAAAAATAGGAAAAGAAAGGAAAGTTTTAGCAAGAAAAGAGTAGTAGTAGAGTAGTAGTAGGTGGAGTATTGAGTATTTTTCTTGTGAAGGTTAGATGAGAAGTGGTTCTGTCCCTGGTTTAAGATTGTTGTTTTTTTCGGTCGCGGTTTCTCTGTCTGTCTGTCTCATTTGTCCTGTTTCAGAGAACTCTCTTGTTTTTGTCTCTGTCCTCTCGGCCTCTCTCTCTTGTCTGTCTGTCTGTTTGTTTTCTCTCTCTTTCTCTGGACTCTCTCCTTATCTCTGTCTTTCTGTCTTCTCTTTCTCTGGTCGTTTTCTGTTGTATTCTCTGTCTCTCTGGTCTCTCTTCTTGTTGTCTGTTCTCTCTCTCTCTCTCTCTATCTCTCTCCCTCCTTCTCTCTCTCCCGCTCCCCCTCTTCACCTCCCCTTCTCTTCTCCATTCTCACGCCACGCTCTCTCTCTCTGTTCTCTTTACTTACACCCACTCTCTCTCTCCTTCTCTCTTTCCCTCTTGTTTCCCCCCTCCCCCCCCTTCTTTCTCACTCTCTTCTCTCTCTCATTAATAATCTATTCCTTTTTCCACCCATGCAAAGGGACAGAAGACGAAGGGACAGATTCAGATTTACGAAGGAGGCGCCCTCCCTGGTAACTGGGGAATTAAATTTTATCATTGGTAAAAATGTAAGCTTCTTGGGGGGCGGGGGGGGCTTTCGTTTTATTGTTCTTGGGAGGCTTCGTGGCTCTTAGTTCCGCACTTGACACTCCTTTACCTTAGTCCTTTTCCTTGTGCCTTTTTCACGTTAAACCTTAGCTCACGTGTTGTCTCGTTACGTTACTATTCCTCGACGTGACTGGGGTTTTGACAGGTATTTAGCGCTGGAAATGAAATATGCTCCATTTCCTGAGTGTTCTCTATCCTTCTCTGGTCTGCTGTGGATCAGAAACAGAAATGGATTGATGTGACCTTTTTCTCCCTACAAGTTAATATTTCCTCTGGGGTGTCTATGGGTGTCCTTGTGTGGTGTGTTGTGGTGTGTGTGTGTGTGTGTGTGTGTTTTGTTGCTGAGATGGGGGGGGGGGGGGGGGGGGGGAAGGGTGTGAGGTTAGAGAACAAAATGATGGTTTTGCAAGAAAATAGTTAGTAAGGCCTTAGGTCTTTCTTTCTTTTTTTTTTTAGCTTAGGTTCTTAGGTGAGGTAGAGAGTTTTTTCTTTGTGAGTGCTAGACAGAAATGGCTTTGTCTCTGTCTCTCATTTCAGAATCTTTTTTTCTCTGTCTGGGTTTTCTACTTTTGTGGTGTTTGTCGCCTGGTTTCTGTCTGTCTGTTGTCTGTCTGTCTCTTGTCTGTTTTTCTGTCTGTCCCTTCTGTCTGTATGTTTATCTCTCTCTCTCTCTCTCTCTCTCTCTCTCTTTTTTCTCTCTCTCTCTCTCTCCTTCTTTCTTCTCTCTCTCTCTCTCTCTCCTCTCTTCTCTTCTTCTCTTGATTTCCACGAATTCTCTTTCTCCCTCTCTCTGTCTGTCTGTCTCCCCTCTTCTCTTTCCTCCTCTTTTTATCTCTTTCTCTCTCCCCCCCACCCCCCCCCCCCCCCCCCCCCCGCCCGACCCCCCCCCCCCCCTCCTCCTCTCTCCTCTCTCTTTCTCTGTCCTCCCTCCACCCCCCTCTATCTTTTTCACTCCCTGCCTCCCACCATCTCTCTGTCTGTCTGTTTCTGTCTGTATTCCCCCTCTGTCTATTCTGTATCCCCCTTTGCAACAGATAGACTGATTTAGGACGGCTTAGTGCAACTGGGAATGCGTGGACTGGGGATATGGGGAATTAGCAGCGAAATGAAATATGCTCAATTCCAGACGGTGTTTCCTATATCATTCTTATGTCATGCTAGTGATCAGAAACAGAAAATGGGATGATGTGTTCTTTTTCCCCTACATGTTATATTCCCACTGTGGCGGGGTGTGTGTGTGTGTGTGTGTGTGGTGTGTGTGTGTGTGTGTGTGTGTGTGCGTTTGTGGTGAATGGGGGGGGGGTGGGTGAGGGGGAGAAAAACAATGATGGTTTAGCAAGAAAATAGTAGTAGGCTTAGGTAGAGGATAGATAGTTTTTGCTTGTGAGTGCTAGACAGAAAATTAATGGCTCTGTCTCTGTCTCTCATTTGAGAATCTTTTTTCTCTTTCTGGTTTATATTTATGTGTGTTGCTTGTTTCTGTTCTTGTCTGTATCTGTTTCTGTCTGTCTGTTTCTGTCTGTCTGTTCTGTCTGTCTGACTGTTTTTTCTCTTCTCTTTTGCTTGATCTCCCAAGAAAAATTTCTTTCTCCCTCTCTCTGTCTGTCTGTTCTCTCTCTCTCTTTAATTCTTTCTTTCTTCCTCTCCTCTCCTCTCTTTCTCTGTCTCCCTCATCCCCCCACCTCTCTCTCTCCGTGACTCCCTCCCTCCCCTCCATCTCACTTTCTCTGTCTGTCTCGTCTCTCTCCACCCTCTCTCTCTCTCCTTCACTCCTATTCCCTCCATCTATCTGTCTCTGTCTCTGTTGTTCTCTTTTCTCCCCCCCCTCTCTGTCTCTCTCTCTTTTCCCCTGCAACAGACAGACAATTTTAGGCCTCTACGCAAACTGACATCACGATCACGATGGACCCGGAACTTTGTCGGTATTAGCAGCGGAATGAAATTTGCTCCATTCCTGACGTGTTCTCTATCCTTCTTCTGTCGTGCTTGATAAGAAACCAGGAAAAATGGGGTATGATGTGACCTCTTTTTCTCTTACATGTTATATTCCACACCTTCTCAGGGGGACAAAACAACGAAATGAAGAAGTTTTTAGCAAGAAAAGAGTAGTAGTAGGTGGAGATTGAGGATTTTTCTTGAGAATGTTAGACAGAAGTGGTTCTGGTATCTGTCACTGGTTTTAGAATGTTTGTTTTTTTCTGTTGGGTATCTGCCTACCTGTCTGTCTCTCTGTCTGTCTGTTTGTATGTATGATCTCCTCTGTCTTTGAGAACTATCTCTCTGTCTCTGCCTATCTCTATATCTTACTGTATGTCTTTCTGTCTCTTTGTCTATGTCTCTGTCTTCCAAAAATTCTTCCCTCTATCTCTCTCTTTCTGTCTCTCTTGCTCTCTCTCTGTCTCTCTCTCCGTCTCTCTCTCTGTCTCCTTCTCTGTCTCTGTCTCTTATCTCCTTCCCTCTCCTCCCTCTCCACTTACGTTTTCCTTTTTTTTTATCATGGGGACTGACAGACGGGAGATTTTAGGTTTAGGAAGCACTCTCAACTGGCCACACGTGACAGGATATGACGGTTTACTAGCGGAATGAAATAGGTGCCATTCCTGACGGTGTTTCTCTATCCTTCTGCTGTTGTGCTGTGATATCAGAAACAGAAAAGGGATGATGTGACCTTTTCCCCTAACATAGTTAATATTCCCTGGGGGGGGGGGGGGGGTTGGATGGGGGGGAGAAAATAGTAGTAGGTGGAGATAGATCATTTTCTAGTGGGTATAGGACTGAAATGGCTCTGTCTCTGGTCCCTCATTATAAAATGCTTTTTTCTGTCATTGTCTATCTGTCTCATGTATATTTCTGTCTTCAGAGAATCTATCTCTTTTCACTTTGTCTGTTCTGTCTGTCAGTTATCTGTTTCTCTACCTCTCTCTTTCTCTCTCTCTCTCTGTTTATTGTCTCTCTTTCTTTGTCTGTCTCTCTATTTCTTTCTCTCTGTCTCTCTCTTTCTGTATCTCTGTGTCTCTTTTCTGTCTCTCTGTCTCTCTCCCCCGCTCCCTCCCCTTCTCTCTCCTCCTCCTCCCTGTATCCTTCTATCTCTCCCCCCCCCCCCCTCTCTCTCCTTACTCTCTCCTTTCCTCCCTTCTCTCTCCTTCTCTCTCTCCCTCTCTTAAGTTTTCTCCCCTCTCTCTCACTCTCTTCTCTCTCTCTCCACTCTCTTTTCTCTCTCTCTTCTCTCTCTCTCTCTCTCTTCTCTCTCTTCTCTCAATATAACTCTCATTCCTTTGCCCCCATTGCAAGGGACAGACGACAGACAGATTCAGATTAAGGAGCGCCTGCCTGCCAACTGACGATCCCATCACGTGACCGGATATGACGGTATTAGCAGCGGAAAAGAAATATTGCTCATTCTTGATCGCGTTCTATATCCTACTCTTGTCATGTATGATCAGAAACAGAAAATGGGATGCTGATGACCTTTTTTTATTCCTGGAAAAAAGTTAAGTAGTTAGCAAGAATGTGGTTTAGGTTGGAAAAAGATGTCACTTCTAAACGACTTTCTTCTGTCTTCTGTCTTTGAATTTGCATCCTGTCTCTTTTTCATTTCTTTTTCTCTCTCTCTCTCTTATGTTCTGTCTTACTTTGTTTCTGTCTCGCTCTTTTCGTTTTCTTCTTGCAATTTCTTTTTACTTCTTCTTTTCTCTTTGGGATTGTCTAGTGGTTAGAACAATGCGTTTGCCAATCTAATGACCCGGGTTTGTATCCCATTCAAGGGGATATTTTCCCTGGAGTTAACATAGTGGCAGGAACTCCACTCTGCCCCAAAGTCTTCAGATGAAACTTATAAACAGGGCCCCTTGTGCTATATGGACGCAGGAAAATCTTGTGCACACATTAAATCTGTTCTGTTTTGAAAGAGGTAGGCCATTTGTGTGCCGGGTGGGAACAGATGACAAAACTTTACAAAAATGCATGCAATCAGTGAATGGATGTAAAAAAGAACATGATTGCTTATTCCATTTATCATTGATATAAAAGAATATGTAAATTTAATAAATAATTAAATCTCCTCTCCTCTCTCTCTCCTCTCCTTCCTCTTCTTCTTTTCTTCTTTTTCTCCTCCTCTTCTCCTCTTCCTCCTCCTCCTCCTCCTCTTCCTCCTCCTCATTCTACCTCCTTCATCCTCCTTCTTCTTCTTCTTCTTCTTTTCTTCTTCTTCTTCTTCTTCTTCTTCTTCTTCTTCTTCTCTTCTCTTCTTTTCTTCTTCTTCTTCTTCTTCTTCTTCTTTTTCTTCTTCTTCTACTTCTTCTTCTCTTTTCTTTTCTCCTCCTCCCTTCCTCCTCCTCCCCCTCCTTGGTCCTCCTCCTACTCTTACTCCTGTTCGCTTACACCCGTCAGATGTGTCTGGGAAACAAAAATTAATAGCATGTCCTTTCCAGCTCCTCTCGTGGGCCATACAGCTTGGTTTGCAGAGTTATCTCAGTCAGCCACACAATCTTCTTCCTCAGGTCGGCTGTGTATAGCGTGCATCTTTGAAAGATGTGCTCGCCAGTCTGGTTTTCTTTACCACAGGCACACAGGGAAGAAGGAACGAGCGTCTGATTCTGTCTCTGTCTCTCTTTCTCTTTCTCTGTTTTGTTTTTCGCCACGTCTTATAGTCTCCTTCTCTCTCTCTCTGTCTTTCTCTATCAAGAGCTCATGAACGTGTGAGTGTTGCAAATATTGCTTACTCAACAAAATATAAGGACGAAAAGTACATGGCTTAAATAGTATGTAGAACTAAATATGTGCAAGATGTCACCTTTCTGTAATTGATAACATATACCAAACAAGGATATAGATGAAGATGATGAAGATAATAACGTGAATGTATTGAAGGTTATTACTGATTACGGTGACATCATGTGTTAGGATTATGATAACGACGATGCTCTCAGTGAATGTGCTATGTGTTTGAAGAATGGTGCATCATAGACAGTATACAGAAAACTGTTGATTTATATATTTCAGTTTTCTTCCCTTTTGTCCCCTTTACTTGTATTGTGGCCCAAGGCCGAAGTACAATTAAAATGTTCAGAGTTTAGAGTTCTCCATCCCTCCCTCTTCTCATAATGTCATTATTGTATTATATTAATATATTGTATTGTTTTGTGTTGTATTGTATTGTATTCTATACCACTTTCAGTCACGACAGTGTCCTCTATGTTAGATTTGGTTGCCCTCCTCGGAGGTAGACTGCGTCGCGCAGGAGCAGCGCCCCCTTTTTCCTGTCCCGCATGTGTATTTGTTTTCTATCATAGTGGACTTTTTTTAAACGGAATTTTGCCCAGGGGAAAAAAAATTTGCTTGTTTTGCTGTGGGTTCTTTTGCGTGTGTGTCTCCGTGCGTCTCTCTTCCTTCTTTTCGCTTGTTGTGGATATCCAGAGGAAAGGGTGAACGGGTGGCGCAGCGCTAAGTGGCGACGCGTTCTCCCGCTCTCCACGGGGAGAGCAGCCCGAATTTCACGGAGAGAAATCTGCCGTGACTTAAAGTGGTATGAAATAACATCTGAGCGCTTTGATTTGCTGCTTTACAAGATTCAGCGCTATATAAATTCCATACATTATTATTATTATTATTATTATTAAATAGAATATCACTTTAACTGTATTTCTTGACAACAAACAACAAAGTTTCAAGAAAGTAGTGTTAGGTAGAGTAGATGATTATTACTTGTGAATAATTATGGGTCGAACACGCTCTCCCTCTCTCTCTGTTTATTTATTTATTCCTTTATTTCGAGGATAATGGAATAAGCACTCATGTGCTTTTTTTTTTAGATCCAGTCTCCGTGTGTTTGTAGTTTTGTCCATTTTGTCATCCATTCCCATAGACACACAGTGGCTACTCTTCCGAAAAGCGGAACAGGTTTTAATGTGTGCGCAAGATGTTCTGCGTGCGCTCGCATAACAGAACTTCATTTATAGTCTCATCCGAAAGATTTTGGGGGGGGAGGGGGGGGCTGGGGGAGGCCGGGGTGCGGGGTGGTGTGGTCGGGGGGGGGCTTGGGGGGGGGGGAGAAGTGTGGAGTCGGCCACTATTGATAAACACTAGAGAATAAGTCCTCTTGATGAGATGCGAACCCGTAGTCAGCAGTCACGAGGCGCAATGTGCATCACTCTAACCACTGGCTATTTCGTCCCGCCTTTTGCCTCTAACCCCCCCCCCCCCCTCTCCCCCCACCACTCCACGCGTAGGGTTATAGTAGAGTAGTTATTACTTGTGAATATGGGTTGAATATCTCTGTTCGCTAGTCTTTGATCATGGTCTCATCTTTTCTTACTCTTTAGTCTCTGAGTTTACTTTTCTTGTATTTGTGTCTGTCTGTCTGTCTGTCTGTCTGTTCGTCTGTCGTCTGCCTGTCTTACTACAAACAAACACACAACTCCACACAACACACGCAAACACACACACACACACACAAAAACACTCACACACACAAAACACACACACACTGCGCGACAGGCGCGACGCGCACACACTCAACATTACAACACACTTACTACTCACGCCGAGCACACACGCGAACGCAGGCAAGAACATTTTGCAAAACACGTTAAATCCTGTTTCGCTTTCGAAGAGAAGCCATTGTGTGCACGGATATTAGGGAGAAGGTTGACAAAATTGACATTACCGATATACACGGGGGGACTGGTAATAACAAAAGCAATGAAAGTTTTTCATTATCCTCGATATAAAATAATAATAAATAAATAACACACGCACACACCCACGCAAGCACTCACTCACTCACTCACTCGTCCACTCATCACATACACATACACTCTCTCTCTTTCTCTCTCTCTTTCTCACCACACCACACACTCACACACACAGCGCTCACCTCACTCACTCCCCCTCACCCCCCTCCCCCCCCGCCCTCACACACACACATTTAATTTCATTCTGTTTATTCGAGGATGATTATATGGTGCTAGAGGCAAATTCAGGCTGTCTAGGGTAGGGTTATTTTAAGTTAGGGGAGTTTTCTTAGGTACAGGGAGATTAGAGGAAGGAGGGAGCGAGGAGGGGGGGAGAAAGAGGAAGGGAGGGTTGAGTTGGGAGGGGATGGGGAAGGGGAGGAGAGAGGAGGGAGGAGAGTGGGAGGGAGTGAGAGAGACGGAGAGAAGAGAGAGATGAGAGAGAGGGGGGGGGGAACAGAGTACCCCCAAGAGAGAAAGAGAGAGAGAATATTCCAAAAAATACATATCACACCACACACAACTCACACACACATAACACTCACACACTCACACAAACAACCAAGAATCAACAAACCACGCAAACACACGAACACTCACACAACAAAATACCTTAACAAACACCCATTCCACACACCTAACAAACGAAACACACATGCACGGAAGAAAAACAAACATACATACACTCACTCACACACACAAATGCACACAACACACATCAACAATACACACAAACAACATACACATTATAGAACCACTCATCACACACACAAAACATACACAACAACCACTCACTCACACCCAAACATGCCACAACCCTCCCCCCCCACACACACTATACACACCACAACTTACACACACAAACACACACTCACACACACACACAAACCACACAACACAACACACACACACACCACACACACACAACACACCCTCCCACACCCCCCCCCCCCCCCCCCCCCCCCCCACACACACACACACCACAATATAAACCCCCTCCTTCCTCCCCGACACACACACCCACAGGTGAAACAAAGGCCAAACAGACTCCTTCATGCTCAGGATGTCAGGATCGTGAAGAGATCTTACAGCCCAATTGCTTTTGTGGAACGTTGTTATAGAACTGGAGAGACTCTGACAGCACAGTACAGCAGTCTGAAGGTGGCCATGGACAGCAAGGCGTATGTGGTGTGTGTGTGTGTGTGTGTGTTGTGTGTTGTGTGTGTGTTGTTGTATGTGTGTGTGTTATATTTGTGTGTGTATCTGTGTGTATGTGTGTGTGTGTGGTTGTGTGTGTGTGTGTTTTGTGTGTGTGTGCGTTGTGTGTTGGTTGTCTGTGTGTGTGTGTTTTGTGTGTATGTGTGTGTGTATGTGTGTTATGTGGTTGTGTTGTGTGTACGTGTTGTGGGTGTATGTGTGTTATGTGTGTTTTGTGTATGTGTGTGGTGTGGTGTGTTGTGTTGTGTGTAGTGTTTGTGTGTGTGTTTGTGTATGTGTGTGTGTGGTGTGGTGGTGTGTGTGTTTGTGTGTGTGTAGTTGTGTGTGTGCGTGTGTGGATGGGGGGAGGGAAGGTGAAGGGATGTGCATTCCGTTTTATGATAGTTTAGTATTTATTTTATGAGAGTGGAGACGAGGAGGATGAGAGAGAGGAGGGAGTTGGAGAGATGGGATGGGAGAGAGGGGAGGGAGGGTGAGGAGGTAGGAGAGAGATGGGAGGAGTGATTTTTTAGGAGTGTGTAAAGAGACGATTTGGTACGGAAGGAGACAGAGAGATTGAGAAATGAGAGACGTGATAAGAGGGCAGGGTAAAAAGAGGATGGAGAGAGAAAGGATAGAGGGATAGAGAGCTATAAAATAAAACCAATTATCACACACACACTTCACACCACACAAACATGCACAACATACACACACACACACACACAAACATAAACACAACACACACTAACATACTCACTCACACAAACATGCACACAAACTCATTCAAACGTTGCTATAAACAAAGAATACATTACATTCACTACAACCAACACTCACACTCAATCACACTTACACACACACAATAACATACACACAACAACACATCACCACAACACACACATATCACACACATATCACCACAATCACACTCATCCCCCCTCACTCACTCCACACTACTAAACACACACACAACACAACACACAGGCACCCCTCCTCCCAGCTCATACACCCCCCACCCCCCACCCCCCCCCCTCACCCACACACACACATACAGACACCACATGCGGGAACAAAGGCGAACAGAACTCCTTATCTCAGGATGTCAGGAACGCTGTTGAGAGTTCTTACATGCCCCATTGCTTGAGGATCTCGTGTTGTCACTGGAAGAGAATCTGACAGCACAGTTCAGACAGTTCTCTACAGTCCTGAGGTGGCCCACTGACAATGCAAGGCTTAAGTGGTTTTTTGCGTGTGTTGTGTGGGGATAGGGGGGAGGGGGTGAGGGTGGGGGGGTGTGGTGGGTTGGGGATGCTGCATGTTTTTTATGAAGTTAGTGAATTTTCTGGAGAGAAAGTGAGAGAGAGGGGATGAGAGTGAGGGGGGAGGGTGGTGGGAGATGACGAGAGTGGAAGAGAGGGTAGGGGTTAGGGAGGGTGATAGGGAGTGAGATGGGAGGGAGGGTAGGGTGTGAGAGAGGAAGGGAGGGATTTTTTTTTTGGCGATTTTTTTTTTTATATCTATTTTTTTAAATTATGTTTTATTCTTTTATATCATAGGATTTGGATGTAATTAAGCACTTATTTGGCGTTTTTCGACAACCCAGTCCCCCTCCCCCTGTGTATGCGGTTTTGTAAATTCTTGTTCATCTGTTCCCACGGCACCCAATGGCCTTACTCTTACGAACAAGCGGAACAGGATTTTTAACGTGGTGCGCAAGATGTTCTGCGAGCGTTTCGCTACACGGCGGCTCGGTTTATAGTCTCTCGGAAGGGAGAGGCGAGGGAAAGACGGAGAGAGAGAGAGAGGGGAGAGAGGGTCAGGTAGTGAGAGGGGGGCTGAGGGTGGCAGGATTGGAGAGATGTGAGAGAGGGGGGGGGAAGAAGAGACTTGAATTGTATTGAATTGAATAAATTTTATTTACGAGGGTTATTGGCTAAGGCAAACATTGCTTTTTTTTTACTACCTGAGGGAGCGAGGGAGGCGAGAGAGAGAGTAGGAGACGGAGAACCGGGAGGATGAGATGAGATGAGGAGAGTCGAGAGGTGGAGGGGGGGGAGAGGGGGGGGGTGGAGGGTGTTTATGAGAGGGAGAGAAGAGAGGAGAGAGAGATGGAGGAAAGTAGAGAGATTTGAGATAGAAGAGGAAAGAGAGAGAGGAGGAGAGGAGGAAGGAGTGAGATGAGGGAGGGACGGGTTGACGAGCTAGGACGGAAGAGAGAGAGGGGAAAAAGGAGGAGAAGCGGGGCGGCGAGGGGAAGGGGAGGAAAGAGATTGATTATAGAGAGGAAGATAAGGAGTATGAAAGAGAGAGAGAGTGAGGAGAGAGAAGGGAGAGAGAGAGTGGACGGAGAGTGGATTTAGGAGAAGAGTGAGGGAGGGCGGGAGGGATAGGGGTAGAATGACGGAGCGAGAGAGAGATGAGATAGAGTGGAAGAGAGGAGAAAAGGGGTGTGAGAGAGGGAGGGAGAGAGCCTGGCGAGGGGAGGGGAGGGGAAAAGGGGGAAGAGAGAGATGGGGTGGAGGGAGTACAGGGGAGAGGAGGGAGAGAAGAGACAAAGAGGTGAGTGATCTCACAAAGGATAGTTTGAAAGAATTGAGAGCTAAGAGTGTAAGTAAGAGTCAGGAGAGAGAGGGTAAAAGTGATGACAGAGAGACAGACAAACAGGACAGAAAGACCTGAGAGGTGTATTTCCGTTAGCAGGAGACGTGTGAGAGTTTTTATTTGTTTTGTTAAGTGTTCTTTTAGTAGTTGCGAGGGGAGAGCTAGTCACTGTTTGATGCCATTTTCTTTTTGGTCTTGATGACTTTGTTATTGTTGGATTTGGTGTAGGTGTTCGTTTGCTGTTGATTTTTTGTGGTTGTGGGGATGGTGGTGTTGGTCATGGCATTTTGGTGTTTCATTTATCGTTGGTTATGTGTGAAATTTGGTCTGCTATCGCCTTTTTCTAAAATGATAAATATGAAATTTATTTGGCGTTTTATATATCTTAGTTAAACAAACTCAAAAAAACCTCTCAACCCCGCAACAACAACCAAAAGTCCAAAGCGATTGGATTAAGTCTATTCTTAAACACGCCAATCCATAACAAATTATTAGTTTTGACAAAGGTCAAGTCTGACACACACACGCACACACACGCACAAGCACGCACGCAGTTACGCATGCGCACAGAGAGAGAGAGAGATCGTTGAGATGTAGAGAGGACGAGAGAAGAGATGAGATGAGTGGAGAGGAGATTATGATGAGAGGAGATGAGAGAGAGAGATGTAATATACTTTGCAATTTATTTGGCAGGGGCTTGATCGGGGATTGTGGACTTTCGGCTATCGTTGAAGGCAGGCGACAGTTTTAAGAAATAGCGGGAATATCGTAGGTCGGAATAAGTATGCTTGAGGCTGGGGATTGAAAGTGTCTACGGTAGGTTTTAGGCGAAGGGAGAGGAGAGATGAGAGAGAGTATGATGAAGGGCCCTCTGGGGTTTTGTAGCTTTTATTTTGGGTCTGGGTATTCTCTCGGGTTTATGTGATGATGTCGGTGGGCACGGAGGTTTCGATTTGTGCCGTGTGTGTTCTTTTTTTGTTGGCTTTGTTTTTAGGAGGAGGAGGGACACTGAGTTGCGCTTGAGTGGGGTTTAGGAGTCGTGGGCGGGTGGTGGGTGGGGGGGAAGTGTTGGGATGGGACTTCGCGGATGAGTTGGTGGGGATAGGTGGGGGTGAGGAGACGCTGAGGTCCGCGGGATGGTTAGGGGGGAGGGGCTGGGAGAGTGGGTGGTTTGTTGTGGTGAGTAACGTTGAGGTGTGGGGGGGGATGCTCGAATGTGGGGGGGGATGTGGGGTGGTGGGGTGGAAGGCTTGGTCGGTGGTCGGTGGTTTTCGGGAGGGAGGAGACGGTGGGGATGAGAGGGAGGTTGGGTGGTCGGTTGATGGAGTGGAGGGAGAGGGTGTGAGAGTGTAGGGGAGGAGAGGAGAGGAGAGGGAGAAGTGAGTGAGAGTAGAGGACGATTGAGGATTAAGCGACGTGATGGGGAGAGAGAGAGAGGAGATTCTGAGGGAAGAGAGAGAGGTGAGAAGACGTGATATTACATATTGATTGGGACCGGAAATAGGAAAGAGCGGATGGCCAACAGTTGATATTGGTTGCCCCCGAATCCTTTGGTACGTCGTAAGCATCAATGGTATTATCTGCAGCAGTGCGGATGGGAAGGAAGGACTGTACAGGTGAAGACATTCACAGAGGTAGGAAGGAGCTGTTTTGTGGTTGGAGTGATAAATATTTGTAACAGGGGTACTGATCTTATACACACACACCCATCACGCGCGCGCGCACACACACACACCCACACCACACACCACACACACCCCACACACAACACACACACACACTCACACACACACACACACACACACACACGCACGCACATGAGACAGACGAGGAGAGGAGCGAGAGAAGAGCGAGATTGGAGGCGTCTGAGGTGAGCTGAGAGGAGAGAGAAAATGAAGAGGAGACAGCCTGTAGACAGGGTGAGAGAGATGAGAGAGATAATAGATGAGATGATGACGAGATGAGAGAGATTGCTGGTGGTTGAGCGAGGGAGGAGATTGAGGAGAGCAGACAGACAGACAGACAGACCACTCTTGAGTATATTCTTCTCATACTCATCATTAAATTCATCCTCTCTCTATCTCTCTCTCTCTCTCTATCTCTCTCTCTCTCTCTCTCTCTCTCTCTCTCTCTTCTTTCTCTTCTCTCTCTCTCTTTCCCTCCTTTCCACACCCTCAATAATAAATGTCTTCATTTTCCTCCATGCATGGGACAGATATTTTAGAAGGCGATGAAGCTGGGGGGTGGGGGGGGGGGGGGGAGGGGGGTGTTGGGGGGGGTGATGAAAATAAGGTTATTGCAAGAAAAATTAGTGGTCGTAGGTAAAGATTTTTTTTTTTTTTGGGGGGGGGGGGGTCGGATGGGGGTTGGGGGGGGGATTGGGGGCGTTGTGTGAATATAGACAGGAATGGCTTTTCTTTGTTTCTGTGTTTTCCCCCTTGTTTTTTAGAATAGTTTTTTTTTTTTTACTTAGTGTCTTTTCTGCCTTAGGCCTGTCTGTCTCTCTGGTTTGTTTTTGTCTTCATATAGAAGTCTTATGTCTGTCTCTGTCTGCCTGTTCTGTGTTCGCGTTCTTGTCGTGCCTGTCCTTCTTTCTCTCTCTGTATTTCTCTGCCTGTCTGTCTGTCTCTCTCTGTGTGTCTTCTCTCTTTTTTTTGCTCTGTCTTCTGAGAATTCTCTCTCTTTGTCTATCTCTCTGTCTCTCTCTCTTCTCCCCCTCTTCCTCCCCTCTATTTCTTTTCCCTTGACTCTAATCTGTCTCTCCCTCCTTCCATCGGTCCCTTTCTCTCTCTGTCTCTGTGTCTCCATTGGTCCTCTCTGTCTCCTATCTCCCTCTGCCTGGTCTTCTGTATCGTCTCTTCTGTCTCCATCTCTATCTCTCCATGTGTGTCTACCTCTCTGGTCTCTCTATCTTTTTGACTGTCTATTTCTCCTCTCTCTGTCTCTCCCTCTTATCTTTCTTGTGTCTCCCTCTCTGTCTCTCTTAATCTGTTTGTCGTCTGTCTATCTCTCTTTATCTCTCTCCCCCCCCCCCTCTCTCTCTTATCTGTTATAATAACTTCATCCTTTTTTTCCCCCTTGCAAGGGAACAGACAGACAGAAGATTCGAGATTTTGAAGGCGCCGCTCCCTGGAAACTGGAATGATTCCCGTAGTGTGACTGGGGGGATATGACCTGGTATTAGCAGCGGAAATGTATATATGCTCCATTCCTGAGTGTTCTCTTATATTCTCTCTGTCCTGCTGTGTTCAGAAACAGTAAATGGGTTGATGTGACCATTTTCCCTACATGTATTATTCTCCTCTGGGGGTCGTTTGTGTGTGTGTGTGTGTTGTGGTGTGTGTGTGTGTGTGTGTGTGTGTGGGTGTGTGTGTGTGTGTGTGTGTGTGTGTGATGTGTTCTTATGTGTGTGGCGGAAGGGGGGGGGAGAGTTTTTGATTTCATTTGAGGAGATTTGTTTTCCGAAGGTGGGGAGGGAGGGAAAAAAGAGATTGGTTTAGCAAGGAAAAATAGTAGTAGGCTTAGGAAGTGATAGTTAGTTTTTTCTTGTGTGTGCTAGACAGAAATGGTTCTGTCTCTGTCTCTCATTTGAGAATCTTTTTTCTCTGTCTGGGTTGTCTTTTTTTATTTATGTGTGTGCCTGTTTCTGTTCCTGTCTGTTTCTGTGTTGTCTGTTTCTGGTTCTGTATGTCTGGTCTTTCTGTCTGTCTGTCTGTCTGTCTGTTTATGTCTGTCTGTCTCTCCTCTCTCTCTCTCCTCTCTCTCTCTCTCTCTCTCTCTTCTCTTGCTTGATCTTACAAGAAGATTATAATCTCTTTCTCCTCCTCTCTGTTCTGTTGTCTCTCTCTCTTTCACTCTTTTTATCTCTTTCTTCTCTTCACTCCCCCCCCCTCTCTCTTCTCCTTCTCTCTTGTCTCTGTCTCCCTCCACCCCACCTCTCTTTCTCTTATTTTCTTCACTCACTCCATCCCTCCCTCCTTCTCTCTTGTCTGGTTCGGTTTCTTTCTTTCTTCTCATCTCTGTCTCTCTCTTTATCCCCCTTGCAACAGATAGACTGATTTAGGAGGCTTCTTAGTTGCAACTGGGAATTACGTGGACTGGGGATAATAGACGGTATTAGCAGCGGGGGAACTAGACGGGAAATGAAATATTGCTCATTCCTGACGTGTTTTCTATCCTTCATCTGTTCCTGCTGTGATTCAAAAATGGAAAAATGGGATGATGTGGACTTTTGTTCTCCTACATGTTATATCTCTCTGTGGGCGGGTGTGTGGTGTGTGTGTGTGTGTGTTGTCTCTGTGTTTTGTGGCTGGGAGGGGGGGGGGGGAGGTCGGTTGGTGGGGGGAAAAAGGAAGGGGGGTTGTACCAGAAAAAAGGTTTTGCAAGGAAAATAGTGGTTTGCTTAGGTAGATGGGATAGTTTTTTTGTGAGTGCTAGACTGAAATGGCTCTTGCTTGTATCATCATTTCAGGAATCTTTTTTCTCTCTCTGGGGTTTATATTTTTGTGTTGTTGTGCCTCGTTTCTGTTGTTCTGTATCATGTCTGTCTGTTGTCTGTCTGTTGTTGTTGTTGTTTCTCCCTCTCTCTCTCTCTTCTACTCTCTCTCTCTTCTCTCTCTCTCTTCTCTTTATCCCTCTCTATCTCTCTTGCTTGATCTTCCAAAAAGATATTCTCTTTCCCATCCCTCTTCTCTCTCTGTCTCCTCTTTTTTTTTTTTGTTTCTTCTTCTCTCTTGCTCTTTCTATCCTTTTTCTATCTTCCCTCTCTATCTCTCCTTTCTCTTTCTCTGTCTCCTCCACCCCCCCCCCCCTCTCCTCCTTCTCTCCTTCACTCCCCTCCTCCCTCCATCTTTCTGTCTCTGTATCTGTCTGTCTGGTCTTCCCCCTCTTGTATCTCTTTATCCTCCAGAGCAAAGTACAGACAGATTTAGGAAGCTCCTCGTGCAACTGTCGATCACCGGACCGAATAATTTGACGGTCGGATATTAACCAGCGGAAGGGAAATGATATATCTCTTTCCTGAGTTGTCTCTTATCATTCTTCCTGGTCCCTGCTGTGATCAGAAAACAGAAAATGGCGATGATGTGACTTTCTTTTTTTCTCTTTGTAACATGTTTATTTCTCAGGGGGAAAAATAGGAAAAGAAAGGAAAGTTTTAGCAAGAAAAGAGTAGTAGTAGAGTAGTAGTAGGTGGAGTATTGAGTATTTTTCTTGTGAAGGTTAGATGAGAAGTGGTTCTGTCCCTGGTTTAAGATTGTTGTTTTTTTCGGTCGCGGTTTCTCTGTCTGTCTGTCTCATTTGTCCTGTTTCAGAGAACTCTCTTGTTTTTGTCTCTGTCCTCTCGGCCTCTCTCTCTTGTCTGTCTGTCTGTTTGTTTTCTCTCTCTTTCTCTGGACTCTCTCCTTATCTCTGTCTTTCTGTCTTCTCTTTCTCTGGTCGTTTTCTGTTGTATTCTCTGTCTCTCTGGTCTCTCTTCTTGTTGTCTGTTCTCTCTCTCTCTCTCTCTATCTCTCTCCCTCCTTCTCTCTCTCCCGCTCCCCCTCTTCACCTCCCCTTCTCTTCTCCATTCTCACGCCACGCTCTCTCTCTCTGTTCTCTTTACTTACACCCACTCTCTCTCTCCTTCTCTCTTTCCCTCTTGTTTCCCCCCTCCCCCCCCTTCTTTCTCACTCTCTTCTCTCTCTCATTAATAATCTATTCCTTTTTCCACCCATGCAAAGGGACAGAAGACGAAGGGACAGATTCAGATTTACGAAGGAGGCGCCCTCCCTGGTAACTGGGGAATTAAATTTTATCATTGGTAAAAATGTAAGCTTCTTGGGGGGCGGGGGGGGCTTTCGTTTTATTGTTCTTGGGAGGCTTCGTGGCTCTTAGTTCCGCACTTGACACTCCTTTACCTTAGTCCTTTTCCTTGTGCCTTTTTCACGTTAAACCTTAGCTCACGTGTTGTCTCGTTACGTTACTATTCCTCGACGTGACTGGGGTTTTGACAGGTATTTAGCGCTGGAAATGAAATATGCTCCATTTCCTGAGTGTTCTCTATCCTTCTCTGGTCTGCTGTGGATCAGAAACAGAAATGGATTGATGTGACCTTTTTCTCCCTACAAGTTAATATTTCCTCTGGGGTGTCTATGGGTGTCCTTGTGTGGTGTGTTGTGGTGTGTGTGTGTGTGTGTGTGTGTTTTGTTGCTGAGATGGGGGGGGGGGGGGGGGGGGGGAAGGGTGTGAGGTTAGAGAACAAAATGATGGTTTTGCAAGAAAATAGTTAGTAAGGCCTTAGGTCTTTCTTTCTTTTTTTTTTTAGCTTAGGTTCTTAGGTGAGGTAGAGAGTTTTTTCTTTGTGAGTGCTAGACAGAAATGGCTTTGTCTCTGTCTCTCATTTCAGAATCTTTTTTTCTCTGTCTGGGTTTTCTACTTTTGTGGTGTTTGTCGCCTGGTTTCTGTCTGTCTGTTGTCTGTCTGTCTCTTGTCTGTTTTTCTGTCTGTCCCTTCTGTCTGTATGTTTATCTCTCTCTCTCTCTCTCTCTCTCTCTCTCTTTTTTCTCTCTCTCTCTCTCTCCTTCTTTCTTCTCTCTCTCTCTCTCTCTCCTCTCTTCTCTTCTTCTCTTGATTTCCACGAATTCTCTTTCTCCCTCTCTCTGTCTGTCTGTCTCCCCTCTTCTCTTTCCTCCTCTTTTTATCTCTTTCTCTCTCCCCCCCACCCCCCCCCCCCCCCCCCCCCCGCCCGACCCCCCCCCCCCCCTCCTCCTCTCTCCTCTCTCTTTCTCTGTCCTCCCTCCACCCCCCTCTATCTTTTTCACTCCCTGCCTCCCACCATCTCTCTGTCTGTCTGTTTCTGTCTGTATTCCCCCTCTGTCTATTCTGTATCCCCCTTTGCAACAGATAGACTGATTTAGGACGGCTTAGTGCAACTGGGAATGCGTGGACTGGGGATATGGGGAATTAGCAGCGAAATGAAATATGCTCAATTCCAGACGGTGTTTCCTATATCATTCTTATGTCATGCTAGTGATCAGAAACAGAAAATGGGATGATGTGTTCTTTTTCCCCTACATGTTATATTCCCACTGTGGCGGGGTGTGTGTGTGTGTGTGTGTGTGGTGTGTGTGTGTGTGTGTGTGTGTGTGCGTTTGTGGTGAATGGGGGGGGGGTGGGTGAGGGGGAGAAAAACAATGATGGTTTAGCAAGAAAATAGTAGTAGGCTTAGGTAGAGGATAGATAGTTTTTGCGTGTGAGTTGCTAGACAGAAAATTATGGCTCTGTCTCTGTCTCTCATTTGAGAATCTTTTTTCTGTCTTTCTGGTTTATATTTATGTGTGTTGCTTGTTTCTGTTCTTGTCTGTATCTGTTTCTGTCTGTCTGTTTCTGTCTGTCTGTTCTGTCTGTCTGACTGTTTTTTCTCTTCTCTTTTGCTTGATCTCCCAAGAAAAATTTCTTTCTCCCTCTCTCTGTCTGTCTGTTCTCTCTCTCTCTTTAATTCTTTCTTTCTTCCTCTCCTCTCCTCTCTTTCTCTGTCTCCCTCATCCCCCCACCTCTCTCTCTCCGTGACTCCCTCCCTCCCCTCCATCTCACTTTCTCTGTCTGTCTCGTCTCTCTCCACCCTCTCTCTCTCTCCTTCACTCCTATTCCCTCCATCTATCTGTCTCTGTCTCTGTTGTTCTCTTTTCTCCCCCCCCTCTCTGTCTCTCTCTCTTTTCCCCTGCAACAGACAGACAATTTTAGGCCTCTACGCAAACTGACATCACGATCACGATGGACCCGGAACTTTGTCGGTATTAGCAGCGGAATGAAATTTGCTCCATTCCTGACGTGTTCTCTATCCTTCTTCTGTCGTGCTTGATAAGAAACCAGGAAAAATGGGGTATGATGTGACCTCTTTTTCTCTTACATGTTATATTCCCTCAGGGGGACAAAACAACGAAAAGAAGAAGGTTTTAGCAAGAAAAGAGTAGTAGTAGGTGGAGATTGAGGATTTTTCTTGTGAATGTAGACAGAAGTGGTTCTGTCTCTGTCCCTGGTTTTAGAATGTTTGTTTTTTTCTGTCTGGGTATCTGCCTACCTGTCTGTCTCTCTGTCTGTCTGTTTGTATGTATGATCTCCTCTGTCTTTGAGAACTATCTCTCTGTCTCTGCCTATCTCTATATCTTACTGTATGTCTTTCTGTCTCTTTGTCTATGTCTCTGTCTTCCAAAAATTCTTCCCTCTATCTCTCTCTTTCTGTCTCTCTTGCTCTCTCTCTGTCTCTCTCTCCGTCTCTCTCTCTGTCTCCTTCTCTGTCTCTGTCTCTTATCTCCTTCCCTCTCCTCCCTCTCCACTTACGTTTTCCTTTTTTTTTATCATGGGGACTGACAGACGGGAGATTTTAGGTTTAGGAAGCACTCTCAACTGGCCACACGTGACAGGATATGACGGTTTACTAGCGGAATGAAATAGGTGCCATTCCTGACGGTGTTTCTCTATCCTTCTGCTGTTGTGCTGTGATATCAGAAACAGAAAAGGGATGATGTGACCTTTTCCCCTAACATAGTTAATATTCCCTGGGGGGGGGGGGGGGGTTGGATGGGGGGGAGAAAATAGTAGTAGGTGGAGATAGATCATTTTCTAGTGGGTATAGGACTGAAATGGCTCTGTCTCTGGTCCCTCATTATAAAATGCTTTTTTCTGTCATTGTCTATCTGTCTCATGTATATTTCTGTCTTCAGAGAATCTATCTCTTTTCACTTTGTCTGTTCTGTCTGTCAGTTATCTGTTTCTCTACCTCTCTCTTTCTCTCTCTCTCTCTGTTTATTGTCTCTCTTTCTTTGTCTGTCTCTCTATTTCTTTCTCTCTGTCTCTCTCTTTCTGTATCTCTGTGTCTCTTTTCTGTCTCTCTGTCTCTCTCCCCCGCTCCCTCCCCTTCTCTCTCCTCCTCCTCCCTGTATCCTTCTATCTCTCCCCCCCCCCCCCTCTCTCTCCTTACTCTCTCCTTTCCTCCCTTCTCTCTCCTTCTCTCTCTCCCTCTCTTAAGTTTTCTCCCCTCTCTCTCACTCTCTTCTCTCTCTCTCCACTCTCTTTTCTCTCTCTCTTCTCTCTCTCTCTCTCTCTTCTCTCTCTTCTCTCAATATAACTCTCATTCCTTTGCCCCCATTGCAAGGGACAGACGACAGACAGATTCAGATTAAGGAGCGCCTGCCTGCCAACTGACGATCCCATCACGTGACCGGATATGACGGTATTAGCAGCGGAAAAGAAATATTGCTCATTCTTGATCGCGTTCTATATCCTACTCTTGTCATGTATGATCAGAAACAGAAAATGGGATGCTGATGACCTTTTTTTATTCCTGGAAAAAAGTTAAGTAGTTAGCAAGAATGTGGTTTAGGTTGGAAAAAGATGTCACTTCTAAACGACTTTCTTCTGTCTTCTGTCTTTGAATTTGCATCCTGTCTCTTTTTCATTTCTTTTTCTCTCTCTCTCTCTTATGTTCTGTCTTACTTTGTTTCTGTCTCGCTCTTCTTCGTTTTCTTCTTTGCAATTCTTCTTCTACTTCTTCTTCTTCTTCTTTGGGATTGTCTAGTGGTTAGAACAATGCGTTTGCAATCTAATGACCCGGGTTTGAATCCCATTCAAGGGGATATTTTCCCCTGGAGTTAACATCAGTGCAGACTCCACTCTGCCCCAAAGTCTTCAGATGAAACTTATAAACAGGGCCCCTTGTGCTATATGGACGCAGGAAAATCTTGTGCACACATTAAATCTGTTCTGTTTTGAAAGAGGTAGGCCATTTGTGTGCCGGGTGGGAACAGATGACAAAACTTTACAAAAATGCATGCAATCAGTGAATGGATGTAAAAAAGAACATGATTGCTTATTCCATTTATCATTGATATAAAAGAATATGTAAATTTAATAAATAATTAAATCTCCTCTCCTCTCTCTCTCCTCTCCTTCCTCTTCTTCTTTTCTTCTTTTTCTCCTCCTCTTCTCCTCTTCCTCCTCCTCCTCCTCCTCTTCCTCCTCCTCATTCTACCTCCTTCATCCTCCTTCTTCTTCTTCTTCTTCTTTTCTTCTTCTTCTTCTTCTTCTTCTTCTTCTTCTTCTTCTCTTCTCTTCTTTTCTTCTTCTTCTTCTTCTTCTTCTTCTTTTTCTTCTTCTTCTACTTCTTCTTCTCTTTTCTTTTCTCCTCCTCCTCTTCCTCCTCCTCCCCCTCCTGCTCCTCCTCCTCCTCTTCTCCTGTTCGCCTTACACCGTCAGATGTGTCTGGGAAACAAAAATTAATAGCATGTCCTTTCCAGCTCCTCTCGTGGGCCATACAGCTTGGTTTGCAGAGTTATCTCAGTCAGCCACACAATCTTCTTCCTCAGGTGGCTGTATAGCGTGCATCTTTGAAAGATGTGCTCGCCAGTCTGGTTTTCTTTACCACAGGCACACAGGGAAGAAGGAACGAGCGTCTGATTCTGTCTCTGTCTCTCTTTCTCTTTCTCTGTTTTGTTTTTCGCCCACGTTTATAGTCTCCTTCTCTCTCTCTCTGTATTTCTCTATCAAGAGCTCATGAACGTGTGAGTGTTGCAAATATTGCTTACTCAACAAAATATAAGGACGAAAAGTACATGGCTTAAATAGTATGTAGAACTAAATATGTGCAAGATGTCACCTTTCTGTAATTGATAACATATACCAAACAAGGATATAGATGAAGATGATGAAGATAATAACGTGAATGTATTGAAGGTTATTACTGATTACGGTGACATCATGTGTTAGGATTATGATAACGACGATGCTCTCAGTCGTGTGCTATGTGTTTGAAGAATGTGTGCATCACTAGACAGTATACAGAAAACTGTTGATTTATATATTTCAGTTTTCTTCCCTTTTGTCCCCTTTACTTGTATTGTGGCCCAAGGCCGAAGTACAATTAAAATGTTCAGAGTTTAGAGTTCTCCATCCCTCCCTCTTCTCATAATGTCATTATTGTATTATATTAATATATTGTATTGTTTTGTGTTGTATTGTATTGTATTCTATACCACTTTCAGTCACGACAGTGTCCTCTATGTTAGATTTGGGTTGCCCTCCTCGGGGTAGACTGCGTCGCCGCAGGAGCAGCGCCCCCTTTTTCCTGTCCCGCATGTGTATTTGTTTTCTATCATAGTGGACTTTTTTTAAACGGAATTTTGCCCAGGGGAAAAAAAATTTGCTTGTTTTGCTGTGGGTTCTTTTGCGTGTGTGTCTCCGTGCGTCTCTCTTCCTTCTTTTCGCTTGTTGTGGATATCCAGAGGAAAGGGTGAACGGGTGGCGCAGCGTAAGTGGCGACGCGTTCTCCCGCTCTCCAGGGGAGAGCAGCCGAATTTCACGGAGAGAAATCTGCCGTGACTTAAAGTGGTATGAAATAACATCTGAGCGCTTTGATTTGCTGCTTTACAAGATTCAGCGCTATATAAATTCCATACATTATTATTATTATTATTATTATTAAATAGAATATCACTTTAACTGTATTTCTTGACAACAAACAACAAAGTTTCAAGAAAGTAGTGTTAGGTAGAGTAGATGATTATTACTTGTGAATAATTATGGGTCGAACACGCTCTCCCTCTCTCTCTGTTTATTTATTTATTCCTTTATTTCGAGGATAATGGAATAAGCACTCATGTGCTTTTTTTTTTAGATCCAGTCTCCGTGTGTTTGTAGTTTTGTCCATTTTGTCATCCATTCCCATAGACACACAGTGGCCTACTCTTCCGAAAAGCGGAACAGGTTTTAATGTGTGCGCAAGATGTTCTGCGTGCGCTCGCAAACAGAACTTCAGTTTATAGTCTCATCCGAAAGATTTTTGGGGGGGAGGTGGGGTGGGGGGGGGGGGGGGGGAGAGTGGAGTCGGCACTAATGATAACACTAGAGGAATAAGTCCTCTTGAACGAGATTCGAACCCGTGTCAGCAGATCACGAGCGCAATGTGCATCACTCTAACCACCAGGCTATTTCGTCCCGCCTTTTGCCCTCTAACCCCCCCCCCTCCCCCCCACACACCACGCGTAGGGTTAAGTAGAGTATGTTATTACTTGTGAATATGGGTTGAATACTCTCTGTCTCGCTAGTCTTTGACTCATGTCTCTCTTTTCTTAACTCTTAGTCTCTGAGTTTACTTTCTTGTATTTGTGTCTGTCTGTCTGTCTGTCTGTCTGTTCGTCTGTCTGTCTGCCTGTCTTACTCACACACAAACACACACACACACACACACACGCACACACACACACACACACACAAACACACACACACACAAAACACACACACACGCGCGCGCGCGCACGCGCACACACTCACATACATACACACTTACACACTCACGCACGCGCACACACGCGAACGCAGGCAGAACATTTTGCAAAACACGTTAAATCCTGTTTCGCTTTTCGAAAGAGTAAGCCATTGTGTGACGGTGGGAACGGATGACAAAATTGACATTACCGTATACACACGGGGACTGGTAATAAACAAAAGCACATGAAAGCTTATTTCATTATCCTCGATATAAAATAATAAATAAATAAATACACACACGCACACACCCACGCAAGCACTCACTCACTCACTCACTCGCTCACTCATCCACATACACATACACTCTCTCTCTTTCTCTCTCTCTTTCTCACTCACACACACACTCACACACACGCGCTCACTCACTCACCTCCCCCCTCCCCCCCCTCCCCCCCCCCCCCCGCCCTCACACACACACATTTCATTTCATTCTGTTATTCGAGGATGATGGAATAAGCACTTAATATGTGCTTTTTTACATCCAGTCCTCGTGTGTATGCAGTTTGGTAAATTGTCATCTGTTCCCACCGGCACACAATGGCCTACTCTTACGAAAAGCGGAACAGGATTTAACGTGTGCGCAAGATGTTCTGCGTGCGTTCGCACACGGGGAACTCGGTTTATAGTCTCATCCGAAGGACTTTTGGGGAGAGTGGAGTCTGCACTGACGTTAACTCCAGGGGGAAAATATCGCCCTTGAACGGGAATCGAACCCGGGTGGTCAGATTGCGAGCGCAATGTTCTAACCACTAGGCTATCCCGTACCCCAGGGGTTCAGTGGTCTAGAGGTTACGCACCTGCCTAGATAACGGAAAGTTAGGATTCGATCCCCGTCTATCCACAAGACTGTGAGTGGTGGTCTGGGTGCTAGTCTTTCGGATGAGACGATAAACCGAGGTCCCGTGCGCAACACACATTCAGCGCACGTAAAAGAACCCATAGCAACAAGTCTCTGGCAAATGTTATCGACAAAAAAAAATTGTCGCTCTGATAGGGAAACAGCTACACATACAAACAGGAAAAGAAAAAATAATGGGTGGCGCTGTGTTTGTGGCGACGCACTCTCCCTGGAAAGAGCAGCCCCGAATTTTACGCAGAGAAAGCTGCCGTGACTTCAAGTAGTACGAAGTTAAGTCAAGTCAAGTCAAGTCAAGTCAAGTCAAGACACTTTAATCATTCCATGAAGAGCAAGCACAATACTGACTGGCACATTGATACGATCGAATCATGATCTCGAAAAAAACCACCATAAGAAAGTTACATTTCATATTGGTTTTTAAAAGTATTCCATGATAACTTCGAATAAAAATATCGCAACACGCACGCGCATATACACACGCACGCACACGCACGCATACACACACACACACACGCACGGACGCACGCGTGCGCACACACACATAAACACACACCTCCACACATACACACACACCAATGTAGGAATGTAAAGTCATAAGGACCATTGACATATAAACTTATTATTTTTGCACGCACGCACGCAATCATGCCCCCCCCCAAAAAAAAAAACCACACACTAATTTAAACCAATACATATAGGCAGCCACACACATGCATGCACGCACGCACGCACACACGCATGCATGCACGCACACACGCGCGTGCGCACCCCCCCCCCCCCCACACACACACACCAGTGCAAATGGGTAGCCACACACACACACACACACACACACACACACACACGCACGCACGCACGCACGCACGCACACACACACACACAAAACACACACACACACATCTTCGCCTACACACTCAACGTGAAATCTATTTCCTCACTATCACCTCCCCCCTCTCCCCTCACCCCCCCCCCCCCACCCCCCACCAAAGCGATCAAGCCAGTCAATAATTAAGAGAAAATAAAATGTGTATTACTTATTGACAACTAGGTGACAAACAAACAACAACAACAACAACATCCCAACAAACATGAACTAGAATGTGTGAACATTGAAAAAAAATCATTTCGCTTTTCACGTGCCTGGAATTAGCGTGGTTTTAAAATCTCGCTGTGCTAGGTTTTGTTACTATTTTTACACACTGCGACATCGTTGTTAATGTAGGTCAAGGGGTCGTAGGATTTTTGTTGTTGTCTGAAAATCATTGGAAAAAAATACTGTCAGTAAAATATTTGACCTTATTATAAATGGATCGATCATATTTTCTGACAAGGTTATAAAATGAGTTGACAATTTCTCTGTTTTTTAAAGTTCGACGAACAAAGCTTTAAACTGTTTATTCTAAGGCTGGTCCAGTTCTTAAACGGAGAGGAAAGGAAGTGTGTGTGTTATGTGTGTGTGTGTTTGGATTTTAATTGAGGGTTGTGGGACATTTGGCGGGCTTTGATTATGAATTCGAGACAATACCGACCCCCAAAAAAATGGATAGTCGCAGAAACAAGGCATTGTGACTGTTATTTTTGTGATGATGTGTGATTTTATTGACAAGGTGACGCTGAAGTGGTGACGGTGTGAGAATTTTTCGAGCTGCTTCTTTGTGAAGTTGTTCGTTGCGCTTTACAACTGAGACACATTGGATGGGTTTTGGGGGTATGTAGAGTATGATCGAGAGGAAAATGGTATGTGTGTGTATCACTGTATAGTGTGAAGACCGTCCTGGTGTGTGTGTGTGTGTGTGTGAGAGAGAGAGAGAGAGAGAGAGAGAGAGAGGAGAGAGAGAGAGAGAGAGAGAGAGTGGGGGAGGAAGAGAGAGAGAGTGGGGGAGGAAGAGAGAGAGAGAGAGAGAGAGAGAGAGAGAGAGAGAGAGAGAGAGAGAGAGAGAGAGAGTACACATACTAGTATAATGGTTTCGTGTGTGTGTGTGTGTGCGCGCGCTCGCACGAACACAACAGATCTCTCTCTCTCTCTCTCTCTCTCTCTCTCTCTCTCTCTCTCTCTCTCTCTCTCTCTCTCTCTCTCTCTCTCGCTCTCCACTCCTCTCTCTCTGTGTCTATGTTTTATTATTTTTATTTCGAGGATAAGCACTCGTGCGCTTTTTGTAAACATCCAGTCCTCGTGTGTATAGAATTTTGTCATCCGTTCCCACCCACACACAATGGCCTACTCTTCCGAAAAGCGGAACGGGTTTTAACGTGTGAGCAAGATGTTCTGCGTGCGTTCACACACGGGACTTCGGTTTGTAGTCTCATCAAAAGGACTTTTTAGGGACGGGGAGAGCGGAGTCTGCACTGATGTTAACTCCAGAGGAAAAATCCTTTTGAACGAGATTCGAACCTGGGTCAGCAGATAGCGAGCACATGATTCTATCCACCTTACGCGACAGCAGATCTGTTAAGAGTTCGCACGTGTGTTGTGTGTGTGTGTGTGTGTGTGTGTGTGTGTGTGTGTGTGTGTGTGTGTATGTGTGTGTGTGTGTGTGTGTGTGTGTGTGAAGTGCAACGATAGTGTAACGAAATCTTGTTGTGAGTGGCATTTGTATTTGCATTTCCACTTGTTATTGTTGATTTGTCATCAATATTACATTCATGCATATGATGGTGGTGGCTAGAGTTCATGGTGTAGTGTAGTAGTAGTAGTATAGTGTAGTAGCGTAGTAGTAGTGTAGTAGTAGTAGCAGTAGCAGTAGTAGTAGTAGTAGTAGTAGTAGTGAGTAGTGTAAGTAGTATAGTGTAGTAGTAGAGCAGCAGCAGCAGAGCAGCAGCGTGTAGTGTAGTAGTAGAAGTATGTCATAGTAGTATAGTTATAGTGTAGTGGTGTAGTGTGTATAGTTGCATGTAGTGTAGTAGTATTAGTAGTAGTAGTAGTAGTGGCAGCAGCAGCAGCAGTAGCAGAGGAGCAGCAGCAGTATATAGTAGTAGTAAGTAGTAGTAGAGGTAGTAGTAGTAGTAGTAGTAGTAGAGTAGTGTAGTAGAGCAGCAGCAGCACACAACACACCAGCAGTAGTAGAGCAGCACGTAGTGTCAGTAGCAGCAGCTAGTAGTATAGTAGTAGTAGTAGCAATGTAGACAGAGCAGCAGCAGCAGATATAGTTAGCAGCAGCAGCAGCAGCAGCAGTAGCAGCAGCAGTAGTAGTAATAGTAGTAGTAGTGGCAGCCGTAATAGTAGCAGCAGCAGCAGCACAGCAGCAGCAGCAGCAGTATGTAGCAGCAGCAGCAGCAGCAGCAGAGTAGAGCGTAGTAGAAGTAGTAGCAGTAGCAGCAACAACAACAGCAGCTAGAATGCTAGAGCAGTAGTAGTACAGCAGCAGCAGCAGCAAGTAGCAGTGCGAGCAGAGAAACAGTAGTAATAGCCAGCAACAGCAGTAGTAGTAGCAGAAACATACTGACAGCAGGATAGTCGCTAAGTCTA
>CM054143.1:59481591-59491591 GCA_028751875.1 Rapana venosa | reverse complement strand
TGGTTGGGTGGTTTGTGAGGGTTTTGTATGTTTTTGTTGTTTAATGTTGTAGGGGTTTGTGGGTGGTGGGTATGTGGAAAAAGCAAATGAATTTAGATTGTTTTAAGAGTGAATGATTTTTTAAAATCATTTTAAAAAACAATATTTATATTTATACTATCATCTATTACATCTATTTTACTTTTGGTTTGCGTGTTTTGTGTGTGTGTTGTGTGGGTGTGTGTGGTTTTTGCCTGTGTGTGTGTGTGTGTGGAGGGGGTTTGTGTGGTACGTGGTCTTGTGCGGTTGATATAAATGATTTATGATTCTTTTAAGAGGAAATGAAATATACTTCTATGCTTTTTATGTGTGCGGTTTTTTTTCGGTGCGCGTGGTTTGTTGCGTCTTGTGTTGCTTGGTTGGTGCTGCTGGGGTGTGTGTGTGTGTGGCATTCGGTTTTGCTACGTGGTGTTGCGGTGTGGTTGTAATTTATTTTATTTTTCATCTTTATGAGGATAGTAGAATAAACACTCATGTGCTTTTTTCTTACATATCGTGGTGTGTGTGGTGGTGTTGCGGTGCGCGTGCTGCTTGCGTCTTGTGAAATGCTATTGCGTTGCGTGCTGCTTTGTGGTGTGTGGTGGCAGACGGGGATGGTTTTCGGGGTAGGGTTGAAGGAGCTAACTTGGGAAAAAAACCCACCCGTGCCGAGATAAATTTGGTTTGTTGGTTGGATTGGGTGTTTTGTCGTTGGTTTGGTTGGTGTGGTTTTTTTATTGTGTGTGTGGGGGGGGGGGGGGGTGGTGGGAGGGGTGGGGTGGGGGGTGGGGTTGGGGTTGGGGTGTTGGGTGGTGGGTGAGTGGTGTGGTGGGTGGGGTGGTGGGGGGGGGAGGTGGTTGGGGGTGGGGGTGGGTGGTGGGGGGGGTTGGTTGGAGGGGGGAGGGGGGGGTTTGTGGGTGGTGGTGTGGGGGTGTGTTGGTGGAGGGGTTGGTGGGAGGGTGGAGTGGTGGGGTTGGTGAGTGGGGTTGGGAGGTGTGTGGTGGTTGGAGGTGGTTGGGGTTGGTTGGGGTGTGGAATGTGGGGTTGGTGAGTGGGTGGAGGTTGTTGTGTTAGGTGGGGGTTGGTGAGGGGTTGGAATGGGGGTTGGTGATGGGGTGGGTTGTGTGTGGTTAGGTGTGGGTTTGGGTGGAAGGTTGTGTGTGGGTGTGTGGTGGGTTGGGGGGGGGGGGGAGGGTGCTTGTGTGTGGGGGGGGGGTTAATTGTGTTTTGTGGTGGGGGGGGGGGGGGATGGGGGTGTGGGGGGCGTGGGGATGGGGGTGGTGGGGGGGGTGGGGGGTGGGGTGGGTGGGTCGGAGGGGGGAGGAGTGCTTGTGTGTGTGTGTGTGTGTGTGTGTGTGGGAGGGAGGGGGTGTTTGTGTGTGTGTGGGGGGGGGGGGGGGGGATTGCGTTGTTGTGTGGAGGGGGGGGGGGGTAGGCGGGTGTTTTTTGTGTGGATGTGTGGGTGTTTTTTGTTTTGTTCATGGGTATGTGTGTATACGTGTGTGTGTGCAGTATTTGTATATGGGGGTGCATAACAAGCTAATCCGAATTAATTTTCGTTCATTTCATAATAATGTCAACACTTTTTACAATGTGTTTTTAAGTCTTTGTCATTAAATGTGTGTAATTTTTTACTTGCCTGTGTCTGTCTGTCTGTCTCCTTCTCCCCTCCCCCCTCTCTCCCCTCCTCTCTCCCCCCATCTCTCTCTCCCCCCTCTCTCTCTCCTCTCTCTCCCTCCTCTCTCTCTCTCTTTTCTCTCTCTCTCTCTCCCTCTCTCTCTTCTCTTCCCCTCTCTTCTCCTCTCCTCTCTCTCTCTCTCTCTCTTCTCTCCCTCTTCTCTCTCTCTCTCTCTCTCTCTCTCTCTCCCCTCTCTCTCTCTTCTCTCTTTTCCTCTCTCCCCTCCCTCTTCTCTCTCTCTCTCTCTCTCTCCCCCTCTCTCTCTCTCTCCCTCTTTTCTCTCTCCCCTCTCTCTCTCTCTCCCTCTTCTCTCTCTCTCTCTCTCTCTCCCTTCTCTCTCTCTCTCTCTCTCTCTCTCTCTCTCTCCCTCTCTCTCTCTCTCTCCTCTCTCTCCTCCTTTTATCTCCTCTCTCTCTCTGAAACTGCATCCCATTTATTGTTCGCTTTGTTTTTAATTATTTCCTTTTCTTTTTCTTCCCTTTATCTACAGACGAACCATTTTTGATGATTAAAATACCAATACTCTCTTCTCTCTCTCTCTCCTCTCTCTCTCCCTCTCTTCCCTCTCTCTTTCCCTCTCCCCCCTCTCCTTTCTCTCTTTCCTCTCCCTCCCCTCTCTTTCATCTCCCTCTCCCCTTCTCTTTCTCCCTCTTTTGTTTCTTTCTCTCTATCCTCTCCATCTTTTCCCCTCTGTTCTATGTCTTTCTCTGTGTCTTCTCTATTTCTGCCCCCCCCCCCCACCCCCCTCTCTGTCGTCTCTCTGTCTCTCTCTCAGTCTCTCTGTCTTTTTCTTTCCCCCCCCCTCTCTCTTTTTCCACCTCCTCCCTCTCTTTGTTTTGTTGATAGTCCCTAATCAGGGCAAGGGCCGGATGAAAAAAAAAGTATGCGCATGCTTATTCTGTTACCCTTGAAAAATAAAGATAACGTTCATTCATTCATTCTCTCTCAAACCCTATAGCAATTATTGTACGTTTTTGTATAATTATTTTATTGTTGTTTTTTTAAAAATTTATTTCTTTTTCTTATCTGCAGACGAAACCATTTTTAATGAGGAAAAACTCAGACCCATCGGCTACCACTTTATGGAACCGACCGATTTGAAAGGGAAGCGTGTGTGTGTGTGTGTGTGTGTGGTTTAGTGTGTGAGTTTTGTGTTTGTGTGTGTTTGTGTGTGGGTGTGGTGTGTGAGAGATAGAGAAGTGTGTGTGTGCGTGTGTGTGTGTGTGAGAGAGAGAGGAGAGTTATGTTGTTGAGAGAAGTGTGTGTGTTGGTGTGTGTGTGTGTGTGGAAGAGAGAGGCGTGTGTAAGTTTGTTTTGTTTTGGTTTGTGTGTGTGTGGGGGGGGGGGTGCGTGTGTGTGTATGTGTGGTGTGTGTGTGTGTGTGAGGAGAAGTGTTTTGTGTGAGAGAGAAAAGGAGAGAAAGTGTGTAAGTTGTATGTGTGAGTTTGTGTGTGTTTGTGTGTGTTTGAGTCTTTTTGTGTGTGTGTGTGTGTGAGAGAGAGTTGTGTGTGTATGTGTTTATGTGTGTATATGTGTGTGTGTTTGTGTGTGTATAGTGTATGTGTGTGTCTGTCTGTGTGTTTTGTTTCGTATGTGTTTTGTTTGTGTGTGTGTGTGTTTGTATGAGTGTGTGCGCGTGCGTGCGTGCGGGTATGTCTGTTGCGTGCGTGCGTGTGTGTGATAGCGTGCGTGCGTGTGCGTGCGCGCGTGTGTCCATACATCTGTGCGTCAGTCTCTTAGGATTTTTCACCTAATGACAACATCAACAAACGATGTTTAGTCTTTGTCTGAGAGTGCTAAACGAATAATTGTGCCGAGTCGGTCGTTTATTTATTTATTTTTCTCCTGATTTACTTTTCTCACGGGGACGGGATAGCTCAGTGGTCAGAGCACTCGCTTTCCCCCAGCTAAAGGTTAAGCAGCGTCGAGCGTGGTTACCACTTGGATGGGTGACCGTTTGCGCGCCTTGGCTTTAGTACAGTCCCCCCAGTTCACCCAGCTGTAAATGGGTACGTGCCCTCTTTTAGGGTCAGGGAAGATAAAGCAGCGAGGGAGAGGAGATGGGTGCCGCCCTCAATATGCTGACCCTAGAGAAGTTGAGGTCTCTGATGCCTCGCTCCCCTAAAACCGTAGTAGTAGTTGTTGTGGCAGTAGTAGAACTAGCAGCAGAAGCAGCAGCAGTAGTAGTGGTCGTAGAAGTAGAAGTAGTAGTAGTAGCAGCAGTATCAGTAGTGGCAGCTGTGATAGTGATAGTAATAGTAGAAGTAATAGTAGTAGTAATAATAGTGGTAACAGCAGTAGAAGTTTCAGTAGTTGTAGTAGTATTAGAATTAGCAGCAGCAGCAGTAGCAGTAATAGTAGTATAGGCAGCAGTAGTAGAATAGTAGTAATAGTGATGGCAGTAGCAGCGAAAGGAGTAGCAGCAGCAGTTAGTAGTAGTAGTAGTAGTAGTAGTAGTAGTAGTAGTAGTAGTAGTAGTAGTAGTAGTAGTAGTAGTAGTAGGAGGAGGAGGAGGAGGAATAGCAATAGCAGTATCAGCAGCAGCGATAGAAGTAGTAGTAATAATAATAGTAGTAGTGGTAGCAGAAGCAGTATCAGTAGTTGTAGTAGTAGTAGTAGTAGTAGTAGTAGTAGTGGTAGTGGTAGTAGTAGTAGTAGTAATAGTAGTAGTATAGGCAGCAGTAATAGAATAGTAGTAATAGTGATGGCAGTAGCAGTGAAAGGAGTAGCAGCAGCAGAAGTAGCAGAAAGTAGCAGCAGCACTAATAGATGTAGTAGTTTCTATACTACTACTACTACTACTACTACTACTACTACTACTACTACTACTCCTAGTAGCAGTAGTAGTAAAGACAGTTTAGTAGTAGTACTATAGTGTGTTTTTAGTAGTAAACTAGCAGTAATGGAAATCGTAGTCTGTTAGAATTGACTTAGTAGTAGTTGTAATATCAGGAGGAAAAAGAGAAAAAAAATGGTGTAAAATATTGTGGCAGAAGTCAAATAATGATGATGATGGCTTTGCTACTGTTGTTATTGTTTGCTGCTGCTGCTGTTACTTAAAGTGCTAGACATTTCATGTTTTCATTTTGTTTATGTTTTTTGTTCTCAATTCTATTTTCTCCCCCCTCTCTATACAATATAAAAAGGTAAAGGTGTCCGTAACTTTAGTGGTCGTAGGGGAGTGAGGCGTCAGAGACCTCAACTTCTCTAGGGGCCAGCATATTGAGGGCGGCGCCCATCTCCTCTCCCTCGCTGCTTTCTTTACCTTCCATGACCCTAAAGAGGGCAGGTACCCATTTACAGCTGGGTGAACTGGGGGAACTGTACTGAAGCCAAGGCGCGCAAACGGTCATCCATCCAACTGGTAACCACGCTCGATGCTGCTTAACCTTGGCTGAGGGAAAGCGAGTGCTCTGACCACTGAGCTATCGCGTCTGCTATGAATATTAAAAAAATAGTTTTGATCACATTGATTTATTGATCTGGAGCTTGTTCAGACGCAACATTATTATAATTGGACAAATTTCTGGCGTTGTTTTGCAGCTATGATTGAGAGAGAGAGGGGGGGGGGGCGGAAGGAGGGAGGAGCGGGAGAGAGAGAGAGAGAGAGAGAGAGGAGGGAGAGGAGAAGAGAGAGGGGAGGAGAGAGAGAGAGAGAGAGGGAGAGAGAGAGAGAGAGAGAGAGAGAGAGAGAGAGAGAGAGAGATGACAGTGAGGGAGAGGACAGAGATGGGCGTGTGAGAGAGAGAGAGGAGGGAGAGGAGAAGAGAAGAGAGAGAGGTGACAGTGAGGGAGAGGACAGAGATGGGCGAGAGGAGAGAGAGAGAGGGAGGGGGAGGGAGAAGAGAAGAGAGAGAGGTGAGAGTGAGGGAGAGGACAGAGATGGGCGTGAGAGAGAGAGGGGAGGGAGAGAGAGAAGAAGAAAGAGAGGGGGGGAGAGAGAGGTGACAGTGAGGGAGAGGACAGAGATGGGCGAGGAGAGAGAGAGAGGGGAGGGAGAGAGAGAGAGGGGAGGGAGAGAGAGAAGAAGAAAGAGAGGGGGGGGGGGAGAGAGAGGTGACAGTGAGGGAGAGGAGAGAGATGGGCAAGAGAGAGAGAGAGAGAGAGAGAGAGAGAGAGAGGAGGAAAAGAGAGAGAGAGAGAGAGAGAGAGAGAGATAGATAGAGAGAGAGAAGACAGTGATGGAGAGGACAGAGATGAGCGAGAGAGAGAGAGAGGGAGGGGGGGAGGGAGAGGAAGAAGAGGGAGAGAGAGAGAGGTGACAGTGAGGGAGAGGACAGAGATGGGCGTGAGAGAGAGAGAGGGAGGGTGGAGGGAGAGGAAAGAAGAGGGAGAGAGAGAGAGGTGACAGTGAGGAAGAAGACAGAGATGGGCGAGAGAGAGAGAGAGAGAGGGGGGGGGAGGAGAAGAGAGAGAGAGAGAGGAGGGAGTGAAGAGAGAGGAGAGGTGACAGTGAGGAAGAGGACAGAGATGGGCGAGAGAGAGAGAGAGAGAGAGAGAGAGAGAGAGAGAGAGAGAGAGAGAGAGAGAGAGAGAGAGAGAGAGAGAGAGCGGGGAGGGAGAGAAGAGGACAGAGAGAGGGAGGTGACAGTGATGGAGAGGAGAGAGATGGGCAAGAGAGGGAGAGAGAGGGGGAAGGGAGAGGAGAAGAGAGAGAGAGAGAGAGAGAGAGGGGAGGGAGAGAGAGGGAGAGAAGAGAGAGAGCGAGATAGGTGACAGTGATGGAGAGGACAGAGATGGTCAAGAGAGAGAGAGGAGGGGGGGAGGGAGAGGAGAAGAGAGAGAGAGAGGGAGGGGGGGGAGGGAGAGGAGAAGAGAGAGAGAGAGAGGGGGGGGAAGGGAGAGGAGAAGAGAGAGAGAGAGAGAGAGGAGGGGGGAGGGAGAGGAGAGAGAGAGAGAGAGGAGGGGGGGGAGGGAGAGAGAAGAGAGAGAGAGGGGGGGGGAGGGAGAGGAGAAGAGAGAGAGGAGAGGAGGAGGTGGGGGAGGGAGAGGAGAAGAGAGAGAGAGAGAGGAGGGGGGGGAGGAGAGGAGAAGAGAGAAGAGTAGAGAGGGGGGAGGTGAGAGGAGAAGGAGAGAGAGAGAGAGAGGGGGGGAGGGGAGAGGAGAAGAGAGAGAGAGAGGAGGAGGGGGGAGGAGAGGAGAAGAGGAGAGAGAGAGAGGAGGGGGGGAGGGAGAGAGAGAGAGAGTGAGAGAGAGAGGGAGGGGGGGAGGGAGAGGAAAAGAGAGAGAGAGAGAGAGGGGGGGGGAGGGGGGGGAGAAGGGAGAGGAGAGGGGGAGAAGGGGGGGGAGGGAGAGGAAAGAGGAAGAGGGGAGGGGGGGGGGGGAGAGGGGAGGGAAGGGGGGGGGGGGGGGGAGGGGGAGTGGAGGGGGGGGGAGGGAGGAGAAGAGGAGGAGGGGGGGGGGGAGGGGGGGGGAGGGGGGGGGGGGGGGGAGAGGGGAAGGGGGAAGGGGGGGGGGGGAGGGGGAAAGGGGGGAGGGGGGGGGGGGGGGGGGGGAGAGAGGAGGGGGGGGGGGGGGGGGGGGGGAGGGGGGGGGGGGGGGGGAGGAGGGGAGAGGGGGGGGGGGGGGAGGGGGGAAAAGGAGAGGAGGGAGGGGGGGGGGAGGGGGAAGAGGAGGGGGGGGAAGGGGGGGGGGGGGGGGGGGGGGAGGGGGGGGGAAAAGGGGGGGGAGGGGGGGGGGGGGGGGGGAGGGGGGAGGGGGGGGGGGGGGGGGGGGAGGGGGGGGGGGGGGGGGGAAAGGGGGAGGGGGGGGGGGGGGGGGGGGGGGGGGGGGGGAGGGGGGGGGGGGGAGGGGGGGGGGGAGGGGAGGGGGGGGGGGGAGGGGGGGGGGGAGGGGGGGGGGGGGGGGGGGGGGGGGGGGGAAGGGGGGGGGGGGGGGGGAGGGGAGGGGGAGGGGGGGGGAGGGGGAAGGGGGGGAGGGAGGGGGGGGGGGGGGGGGAAAAGAGAGGGGGAGAGAGAGGGGGGGGGGAGAGGAGAAGGAGAGGGGAGGGGAGAGGGGGGGGGAGAGGGGGGAAGAGAGGAGAGAGAGAGGGGGGGGAGAGGGAAGAGAGAGGGGAGAGAGGGGGGGGGGGAGAGGAGAAGTAGGAAGAGAGAGGGGGGGGGGAGGGGAGAAGAGAGGAGAGAGAGGGGGGGGGAGGGAAAAGAGAGAGAGAGAGAAGGGGGGGGGAGAGGAGAAGGAGGAGAGAGAGAGGGGGGGGGGAGAGGAGAAGAGAGAGAGGAGAGAGGGGGGGGGGGGGGGGGGAGAGGAGGGGGGGGGAGAGAGAAAAGAGAGGGAAGAAAAAGGGGGGGGGGGAGGGGGGGGGGGGGGGGGGGGAGAGGGAGGAAAAGAGGAGAGAGAGAGAGAGAGAAAAGAAAAAAAAAAAAAAAAAAAAGGGGCGTCGGGGGGGGGGGGGGGGGGGAGGAGAGCCAGAGAGGAGACGAGACAGACAAAACAGACAAAAACAGACGACAAGACAGACAGACGGGGCATGAATTGTCGATAATTAGGCCGACAGTTTATTCAAGGAGAAGCGCAAGACGGTTGGTGAAGTGTTAATTTGACCAAATTGGGAACAACCAATTTTTTAAAAAAAAAAAAACAACCCACCCCTTTTGATTAAAAAATTTTCCCCCTAAACCCCCTAGAAATGTATATAATTGGACCGGATGAACTACAAAACGCTTAACACAACAATGTGCGAGGTTTGACAGAAAAATAAGAGGATTGATGTTCGTTTGTTGAAAGAGAATCAAGTTTCTTCTTTTTTTAAAAAGAAATTAATGTAATGATTCTGTAATAAGATTATTTTTGGGGAAAGTGAAAGCTTTGATACACGCATCAGACACACACACACACACACGCGCACGCACGAACGCATGCGCGCGCAAAAAGCACCGCGCGCAAAAAAGCACCGCGCGCGCATGCCGCATAGCACAACTACACCCTGCGGCGTGCACACGCTACATATTAATTTCACCGAGAGTGAACAGATGTTTTAAATTTAACAAAACAACTCCTCACTCACGGATTACTTACCACCCCCTCACCCCTCACTCACCACCCTCCACTCACTCCTTAATACCCCACACGCAAAAGGGAGGCAGGCAGGCAGGGAGACACACACACACACACATCACACACACACCACACCACACAGAGGCAAAATGCATCACCTTATGCGCTTGTAGTAAGCGATTGCATCGAGCCAATGATTATGTTTGTCCTCGTGTCCGAAAAGGACTCCAAAACAGCAGAGGAGGAGCTGCTGTTTTGGGGAAAAAGGGCAGAAAAATTTTTTTTGTGGAGTGGCTTTTCCCCCAGCACCCCCATTCTCGGCAAAAAGTGGGATAAGGGGCAGTCAGCGTTTGGGATGTTCTCAAAAGGGCCCAAACCCGCCCCCCGGGCTGCAGCCAAAAAGGGTGTGCGAGTCAAGCCTCCTAGTCAGAGGGGTATAGTCGATTTAAAGACTTAAATGTAAAGTGGAATTCCATGAGTGGGAAAAAAAAAGCACTGGGGAACGCCCCCTCATTTGCTGTTTTTGCCCCCCCGCGTCAAAGGTTTAATCAAGAACTGGGATAAAGCCCAAAATTTTGTAGGCCCATAATTATTTTTTTAAAAAAAAAAAGGTTTCACGGCAAGAGTCCGAAAGTTCCCAAAATTTAGATTTTTGGGGTATGCGGCAGGTTTTTTCCCCCCCGAAGGTAGCCCCATTCTGATTGGGAGGGGGGGGGCTGGGGGTGGGAGTGGGGGGGGTGGGGGGGGGGAGGGTCTAAACGCGACACCAACGTGTGCATGCGTGTTGTTTGTAAAAAACGTTCCCGCGACATTAATGGCTTTTCTCTTTCGAAGCTACAGAGGGCTTTTTTAAAATTGTGTGTGTTGGGGGGGGGGGGGGGGGGGGGGGGGGGGGGGGGGGGGGGGGGGGGGGGGGGGGGGGGGGGGGGGGGGAGGGGTGGGGGGGGGGGTGGTTGGGGGGGAGGGGGGGGGGGGGGGGGTGGGGGGGGGGGGGGGATGGGAGGGGGGGGGGGGGGGGGTGGGGGGGGGGGGGGGGGGGGGGGGGGGGGGGAGGGGGGGGGGGGGGGTGGGGGGTTTTTGGGGGGGGGGGGGGGGGGGGGGGGGGGGGGGGGGGGGTGGGGTGGGTTTTTGGGGGTGGGGGGTGGGGGTTGGGGGGTTTGGGGGGGGGTGGGGGGGGGTGGGGGGGGGGTGTGTGTTTGGGGGGGGGGGTGTTGTGGGGGGGGGTTTTGTGTTGTGGTGTGCGGGGGTGTGTTTTGGGGTTTTGTGTGTGGGGGGTGGGGTTTTGTGTTTGTGTGTGGTTTTTGGTGTGTG